>OY968841.1:262912-862912 GCA_963695495.1 Hololepta plana | reverse complement strand
AATTTCGGTTCACGTCGATTGGCGACGGTATCGAAGAGACGGTGAAATGGTACAAGGCCAATTATGCCACTGCTAGAAATTGATGTTATTTGTATTGGTGATCGTTCAAGGTGTATGAAATAAAATTTCATATGATCCATAATTGGTTGATTGGAAATCAATGAATCCTGAAATCATCATTTGCATTCTGAAAACTATTGCTTTCAATTGTGTAGAGACAAATACTCGAAAGACTACGGTTTTATGTAAATTCTCTCGTCGTATTTTCCGCAGTGGAAATTTTGAAAGTTTTTCGAAAATCTTCGATAGCTTTATCGATATTGACTGGTTTATAAAGTGGTTGCGTCATCGCGTCGGCGCTCTATGCAACCCACTCTGCTATTATATTCACCACCATTTTTTTTGTACTATGAATAATCATCATCATCAGTCGGACGAGTATCGAAAGCGTGAGGTGTTCCCGTGTTTCGTTCACATGGTTTAATTCGGTGAGAGACGATTAATATAAAGACAAGTTCAAAGAGGAAGACGTCGCCCGAAAGTGAAACAAAAACCGAAAGATGCTTATTAAGGAATTGTAAGTAGAAATTTATGTCGATTAAAAAAAAAATATATATTTTATTGCACGTCCGATCGCATCGCATGCAATCTAATCGGCTTGTGAATTAGATTTTCGATTTGTGAAAGTGGCGAGTGTTTCGCGTGAGGGTTGAATTTGTCAGTTTCGAACGGGGGGAAAAAGAAGACGGTCGTCGAGTGTGAATGAAAGATCTGAAATTTGTATTCAATTTCGCACGAACGCATAGTGAAAGATCCGCTCTTTGGCCAATAAGTGATTTCGTCTCATTCATTCTTAATTACTTGAATTTAATTAACAATCGTAGGGCAAAAGTGTTTTTTTTTCTCCCTCTTTGACAACCTTGAATTGAATTTGACATTTTCTGTGATGGTGTGTCAAATTTTATTCGATGACGTTAGATCTTTTTTTTGTACTAATTAACGTCATTGCCGGTCGTATTGTAGTTAGTGATTGTAATTTTTAAATCGAAACTAATGTTGTTTTTCTATTATGTTTTAGCCGTGTTACGTTACCCTTAACCGTCGAAGAGGTGAGTCTTAAATTGTTTTACTCGCGACTTGGAAAGTGGTCATAATTAAGGTTAGCTTGAGTGACAATTGGTACTTTATAATTTTGTGTAGCTCCACAATGAATCTTGTCGCTGATATAAAAATTATAAAATCCTGCATACTGTCACAAGAAGTATTGCTACAATTCCTTGCAAAAATAGCAACGAATATTTCATGCTATCCATGCAATTTGCAAATTAGTTATTTGAGTAATAACAAGTCATTTAATTTATGACTGCCAATTAAGTTCTGCTAGCAATTTGTTAGAGGATAGCTGGCTATTTCGTTTTTATTAGTTACCAGTCATCCTTAGTAATTTTAATTAAATATTAATCACAATAATTTGTCAAGGATAGATACTGATCAGTGTGTTACGTTTTTCCTTTTTCTCTCTTCATCATAAAATATTCAAGAACAGGTTTACTTGCGTAATAACACACGTGTCTGGGACGCTATGATTACGACCGACTTTAAATTAAATGATTTGCATAACCCACTTTTCAATCAGCAAGGAAATAGACTGATTAATTAGTTAATTAGCTGTCACAGTTCGGCAGCTTGTCGTCGCTAATTCGTTTTATTTCTCCAACTTTTTCACCTAAACTCTAATTGAATTCTGTTGCAGTACCAAGTTGCTCAACTATTTAGCGTAGCCGAAGCGTCCAAAGACAATACCGGCGGCGGCGAGGGAATCGAGGTGCTAAAGAATGAACCGTTCACGAATTACCCGCTGTTGGGCGGCAAATACAACGCGGGCCAGTACACGTACAAGATCTATCACTTGGCCAGTAAAGTGCCGGCGTTCATACGACTGCTGGCGCCGAAGGGCAGCCTCGAGATACACGAGGAAGCCTGGAACGCTTACCCGTATTGTAGGACCGTCATTACGGTACGCAATTTCATTTATTGCGCGAAAGCGAAAGGAACGAAAGCGAAGAAAAGGAAATTAATTTCGCGAGAGTAAACGACATTAAGCGTTAAAGTTTTGTACGCGGCATTAAGCGTTAAAGTTTTGTAAACGAGATTAAGCGTTAAAGTCTTGCGAACGCGTTAATGTCGGTTACTTTGTCGTTGTAATTGAATAACGTAGTAAGTTGTATTGGATTTTAAGAAACGATAAAACTGATTGCAGAATCCCGGCTATATGAAAGAGAAATTTATTATTTGTGTTGAATCGATGCACATAGGCGATCGAGGACATTCGCCAAATGTAAGTAACTCACCATCTGTTTTCTTTCTCTATTTTCTTGGTGTCCGCTCGCTCTTTGGGCATTCGTCCGTCCGTCCGTCCGTCCATCTTCTTCGCATCGCTTCGGGAATCGTTCTGTATCGGTTTTGTTTGGGTTTGATGGTTTCTTATCGCTTCAATTCATAAATACGTATCTGCATATTGCGCGCACGTTCCCTTTCGTTTGTCCACGGATAAAGAATCCAGGATACATGAAGGAAAATTTCGTGATTTGCATCGAAAGCTTGCACATTGGCGACACTGGGAATTCAGAGAACGTAAGTCAGGTTTTGGGATCGTACCATTGCGAAACACGCTTCAATCGAATCGTTTTGTTAAATGTGATTGCCTTTTTTGCCAACATTTATATACACATATTAAATTTTAGGTGCACGAGTTGCCGAACGACAAGCTGAAACATCGGGACATCGTTCACATAGACATCGCGAACGATCCGATCACGCAGAACGATTATAAGGAGGACGAGGATCCGACCAAGTTTAAATCGGTCAAGACGGGCAGGGGGCCGCTGATCGGGCCCGATTGGAAGAACAACGTCAGTCCCGTGATGACCTGTTACAAATTAGTCACCGTCGAGTTCAAATGGTTCGGTTTGCAGGTGAATTGTAAAGTTGACGATGATTTCGCGATGTTTTATACGTTTTTCTTTTCTCGCTCCGCAAACTCGTAGACGCGGGTGGAAAATTTTATTCAGAAATCGGAACGACGATTGTTCACGAATTTCCATAGGTTCGTTCATCAATTTAATGAGAAAATGTGCCGGTTAAACTGTTTGTTCCTGAATTGTTTAGGCAAGTCTTCTGTTGGATGGATCGTTGGCATGGATTAACGATGGAGGATATAAGGGCGATCGAGGAGAAGACGAAAGAGGAATTAGAGGCGTTGCGCCAGAAGGGCGAAGTTCGGGGCATGCGGGCCGAATCGGATTAAAAGGCGAACAATAAATGGACAGGCAATGGATGAAACGATAATTTTTTTTTAGCATTTATTATGATTTTACTTACTATCTTCTCTTTAATTTATTTGTTTAGCTACTTCAAGCACGTATTATTATGGTTAGATTCATATATGAATGCTTTAATTATTCCTACTTGCACGAAATCGAAATGGATTGGGTTTGTTTTAGGAACAGGGAAAACATGAGATGAACTGTAATAGAAACCGAGTGGAGCGATAGGAAATTCAACATTTCCATCCTCTTTATCTTAATTGTAAATATTTGATAGTTACCAATTAATGTAATATGTTCCTGTTTGAAGTAGCTAAAGGAAACTGAACAAGTTAAAGCGAAAATATACTTTCAATTTTGGATGAATGCGCGAATTATGGCGAATTTTTCCGAAATAAATGTAAATTTAATTGGTAGAATAAAAATTGCATCAACACTTTTGCTAATAGATCTTAAGATGAAACAATATTATGTCAATTTAAAGCAAAAAGAGAGGAATCTTTGGAAGTGCATTTTACTGGATAAGTTACCTGCATTGATTTGTCACAGATTTGCTTAATTTGCGAAAAATTCGCTATATTCGTATACATACATATTAGATAATTACTATATTATAGATAGTTATCGAAGGAATTAAAACTAATGAAATAGGAATACAATAAAATTTCGTGAAGATAATTAAAAGAAAATTATATTTTAATATTCGTCTCTAGAACAGTGTTAACGATATTCGTTTGCGTTTTTAAGTTTCTCGTCTCGTTTAATTTATTAGCCTAATTAGTAAAGGAAACCTATTCTATTATAATTAATCATAAGTAAGGTAAACGTGTTCGTTAATTTATTAACTAACGCAAAATGAAAAACCAACATTTTCCCTTCAATTATTAAGCTCAAACAAGAAACTGACATGTAATGGCTAAAAACAAAGTGCTCATTTTCTTGGCACAATTCAACAATTCATTCAGAGTTTGTAGTGTGTTTTTTAGAGGCGTTTCAGTGTAACAAATTCAGTGTGTATTGAGATTACAAAAAAAGATAAGAAAATGAGGAAACATTCAATTCGACTCTATTATTCCGATATGTTTTGTATGTTCTGCGTTAAGGCGAAAAGCAAATTTAAACGAGCAAATTGTAGACACGCTAGTAAACTGTCGGAAGGAAATAATGTTGGAAAATGCAACAGAAAGTATTGTACTAACTTAAAATAACGATAAGAGGTGGTTAACACGACGTTCTAGAATTTTTGATGGCATTTAAAATACATAAGGAGTATATATAAAATAAGAGAAGTCCATTTAAAACGAAGTTTTGTTCTTTGGCTAGTTATTCATTTATTATAATGCGAATAAAAAGTGTTTCTTTCCGATTCCGATCCTTGGATAAATGGAAATGTTTTTTAATTGTAAACGAAAATTTCGGAAAATCTCTTCTTTATACCAATTTCCCATTCAAGTGTAAATTTGATTAAAAGTTTATATTTTTTTCGGACTTTTTTGTATATAAAGGGAAGAGTTAATGATGATGTTCCAAGTTTAAATCTCTCTTCATGGTGTAGAAGAAAAAAAAATTAATAGATTTTCAAATGATGTAAAAAATGATTGCAATTGAATCCAATAACGTATTGTGTTGTAAAATCAATTGATTATTATATTTAATGAAGAATCGTTATTATACATTTAATTAAAAGTGGAAAAGAAAAATTATGAAAAAAATAATTAATTAAAAGAGAAATGAAAATGGTCAACAATTGTCTCGATACCCATCGACGTGTAATCATTTCCAAGGATTCCAGAATCCTTCCTCTACAAATAAGACCTTAATTGAGGCCATTTAATAATTATAATACAATAAATAAAAATAGGGAAGTGATTCAAATGGTGCGTCAGCGCGACGTCATAGTGGACACGTGACTAATTTCGTGCAATTCGAGCGTTGTCAAAAAGAGAATTGGTCTGTCATTATATTATTAAACATATTGAAACAAGATGGACGTAATAAATATTTTTGTTAAATTTTAACGAGAATATTATCGTGCAAATCACCCAAGTGCTTTTCGTGTTAATTATTCAGTGTAATGAAAATGGAGCAATTAATATTCATCAACCAAAACGAGTGTGTACAACGTAAATTTGAAGAAGTAAATTTTATTACGGGCGCCAAGGATAACCGCGTGATAAGCGATCACAAGAACTTCGGTTTGATTAAGTGGTCCTGTTCGGAGAAGAGAAAGGATTACCCTTGCTTCTGTAGACACTTGCGAAACACTTCGACGACATTAGCCGTTGCTGGCTCGTGTACGTGCTAAATACAGAGTTGAATAACAAAGAAAGGAATCCATAAAACAAAGGTTTCCAAAACAACACGGGACTTTTCCATACGATTGCAGTACAAGATAGATAAGATAATAGTTAAATAGCTGCTTGAAAGTAGTAAAACAAAATCTCGTTATCATGTTGGGTCGTTTAACAACAAATCCAAGTTCGACTTTTAACATTGGGGGCAACTGCCCAATGTTCAAGAACCAGAGATCTTTTTCGACGTTTAACGAAATGTTTGTCAATCCAAAACAGGAAATGCTAAGCGCCGATTACATCGTATCAAATCCAACAGAAGCAAACAAACAAACACCTTGTCCGTTAACCATGATAAATTCATGTGTAATGAATTGCATGAAGGAAACAATGTTCAACAAGTGCGAACCGAGTGCAGAGCCTTTTTGCAACCCTCTGGCTGGCGAGGGAGCGACTAATCTTATTATAAACCAATGTTGTCACCTGTTAACGGAGAGCACAAAGAAGTTTGATAACAATAAGACCAGCAGATGTAAAAGCCAACCATTGGACATAACAACAAACAGAATGAACCACATTAAGGAACCCGATTTAATTAACCACGTGGACGTACTCGATGACGACGATGAAAAAGAGGACACTTTACGTGTCTCTATAGGCACAGGTTGTAAAGCAGGCATCGTGTTCTCGATAAGTCCACCTACACACTGCTTGAAACGTACGACGTCTGAGTGCGAGAGCGAAGACAGTTTTGTAGTCTTCGAAGGGGCAACGCCGTCGGAAGACGAATACGATTACACGATATCAGACTGCGAGAGCAGCGAGTCCGAAGACGAAGAAAATGACGACGACGACGACGAAGATGGGGACGTTGTCGATTTCGTTTCCACTGTCGATAAAACGTGGCCGACAACGTTAAATTGCCAGAAAAAGGTTTGTTCTGCATTAGTTTACCTTGGAAAATTCCGCAAATTCGTTTATAAATTGAGCAAAAGGAGAAGCTCGAACTAAATTTTATCGAGGTCGATCGTAATTAAACTTTGAACTGTTAAAGAGACGTTAGAAAATGAATAATATTTGTTACTAAACTAATTTACTTTGATGTATGTTTGAACGATTTGTTTGCTGATAAGTCAATGCCGCTCGTTAGTTACGTGACCATTCAATTACTTTTTAATTGTTATCAAAGGCACGTTTCACATTTTTATAAACGAATGGAATTTCCAATCTACTTAACGCTATATCGGTCTAAAAATGAACGATAAGAATCATATTAAAAGTTCAGTTTGTCCCTTATCGCTTCTCGAGTGGACCTTTTCTAATAATCCTCTCTATTTTTAGGTACGTTTCGCTGACGACAAACACCTGTGCACAGTTTTTCCGATGGTGAAGTGGTCGTACGCTTATAGAACCGCCAGAAGGGGCCCGTGGGAGGAATACGCCCGCGATAGCAATCGCTTCAGCAGACGCATCGTCGAAACCGAGAACTTACTGCGACCGATATTAGATGCGAAACATCGCGACAAGATTTATGCGAATCGATTTAGTTCAATTTAGTTACCCTTTTAGTTATCTTAATCACAATATATATAATGCATATACGTTTGTTCGTTTTGTACATACATTACGTAGGTTAATAGGATTATTATAAGAATTTATTGATTATCAACGGTCGTCTTTATCGCTTAATAATTACCCGATTAGGGCGGAACGTTTCGGAGGGGAAAGGCAATTGAAACGCTCGAGATTAAAGGTGCCAAACGTTTTTTTTTATCCTCTTGTTTGATTAATTAAAAAAAAAGATAACATGATCTACAATAATTTTCGAATTTATCGTGTTCTCTTTAGAATGATTATTTAAATTTTGTTCATTTCATATCAAACGGATTCCGGAAATGACACTCTTTTCCTCGTTTTCACTCGACAAATAAAGATTGATACGCGGCAGCATAGAAAAGAACGTCAGAAAACGACGTTATTTGTTTTAAAATATACAGTACACGTTATAAGATGTATCTCTCATTCTCAAACGCAAGCCTCCGAACGAGTTTCAATTGATTAACGAGAGAAAACGGTTTATTATCATCAATTTATGCGAACGCACGTTCGTCTCGGTTTTATTTGTTGCCCCTTACGTAATCGTTAAGTTTCCCCCCATCGCGCGAGGCCGAAAACATTGTCCGGATGAAATATCTTCGACGTCGAATGGATCAGCAAAATATTGGAGATTTGAAATTAAAACGCGATAATTGTGATCGATTTGATGAAAATATTTTGCCGAGTACGTCTACAAGAAAGTGTGAATTATGCTGCATCGAAAGTAAATTGTAAAAATTCAGCTGTAAACAATAAAAATCATATATACGAATGAGTTTAAATGGCGATTAACTAAAGAAACACGTTTTGAATGATCGACGACCACGGATTAGTTACGATGCTGCTGCCGTGGTCGTTCGTTCAGTTTTGTTTTTCGTTTTGAATAATTCTGCTAAAATGAAAAGGAAAGAAACAATAAAGAATTGATTTATCGTTATGGAGCCGGTCCGTGCTGCTGCTGTTGGGGCTGCGGCGGCGGCGGCAGCAGGACCTGTATGTGGCCCTGCGGCGGCGGATGGTGCTGCTGCAGATAGTGCATGCCGGTGGCCGCCTGCATCATGTGCGGTTGCGTCGGCAGTATCGGACACATGATCGGAAACTGCGGATGCCCCTGCGGCGGCGGCGCCTGGTACTGTTGCGGCGGTGGCGGCTGCTGTTGCTGCTGGCCCTGGCTGACGGCCGCGCCGTACGGCGGCGGTTGCGCCGGACTCGGCGTCGCGTTCGACGGGTTCGGCAGGTACTGGATCTGCGGCGTCGACTCGAACATGCGCATCGTGTGCATCTGTTGGTAGGCGGCCGGCGAGTTGATGCCCTGCTGATAGACGAACTGTTGCACGGGCGCCGGCGCCAGCAGCGGTTGGCCCGTCGCGGCGGCCACCTGCATCTGAGACGCCATCTCCGCTCGCATCTGACTCACGGGCACTGAAACGTACGTGGATGGTTATCACAAGCGCGTTCGATAACGCGCGCGTCGACTGACCTCTCTTCATTCGGTTTCCTTGCGGTTGCTGTTGATAGGGGCTTTGCTGCGCCATCATGTAACCCATCGGCATCATCATCGGGACCGAGGGCTGCGTCGGGGGACCGTTTATCGTTGCTGGTATATAGGCATTACTTGGTGTTTGCGGCGTATGCGGCCTGCTTGCGGTAGGAGTGCTCGGCGATCTATAATAAACGCTGCGGAATTCGCGAAAGTACGGCGAAATTAGAAACGTGCAATTGATAACAACCATCGATATCGTTCATTTGATATGAAATTGGTTTACCTCGGTGTAAACGGTTTGGCGGTCGGATTCAGCACGAATTCCTTCGCGTTCGGATTCAACGTGGACTTTTTCAACGTCGCCGCCGCCGCCACCGCGCTCGTCGTGGACGTCGGCGTGGGGATCTTTTCGATGGTCCCCTGTTCTTGTTGCTGCTGCGGCGACACCGACTGCTGCGGCTGCTGATGGGGCGGCGTCGGCTGCTGGCCGGGATGTGACTTATTGCTCGGGATTTGCTGCGGCAACGGGGCTTGTGGTTGTTGTTGTTCCGAAAGTTGATTCGCAATCGCGTCTGCTTGCGGCGCCAATTTGAAGTCTTGAGCAAATTTTCGGAAATCCTAAACAACGTGCGAGGTAAGAAAAGTGTCAATTTGAATATCGCGTTAATTTCGGGTACCTTAATCAGTTCTTCGCGTTGTGGAACGCGTTGAGTGTCTTGCTGCTGCTGTTGTTGCGCGATCGTGTTGTTTCCGGTGTTCGGCGATTGATAAGCGTGATTCGGTTGCCGTTGCTGCCTTTGAGGCATTGTCTTTATGTCGCCGTTCATTTGCGGTTTGTTATTCGTATTACTATTTGGTGGCTGTCCTTGTCTCGTGTTCGTTGAAGGCATCTGCTGATTGTTACTGTACGGTGGAGTGTGCGTATGTGTTCTGCCGTGGTTCTGTTGTTGTTGCTGCATAGACGCCGATGGATTGTGCGGATTGTGATGGGGATTATTCGGATGTGGAGCACTGTTAGGATGCGACGGATTGTTTGGATGCGTCGGGTGCTGCGGTTGATTTTCTTTTTGTGATGAATGTTGTTGATACGGGAGTGTCATGTTGGAATGGTGCGAGTATTGTAGTTGCTGCTTCGGAGCCATTTGCACCACCACGACCGCCTGTTGTTGAGCGGCTCCATTGTTAGCGCTCAATGTGTTGTTACCTCCGCCACCAGCGTTAGTGCATCCATTGCCAGGCGAGGAATTCTGAACTACGACGAGTGGAGTAGTCGACGGTGGCGGAGGCGTGCTCCTCATTAATTTCCCGGCAGTTTGATTCTTTCTTTTCGCCGGCGGCACGTATTTACCGCTACTTGTTACCTCGTGATTGACGACGTGTTTCTAAAACATGGTAAAATTAACTAACCCAATACACACGCAAATATGTCTCATTACGTTATTGTTATAATTGTTGCTATCTGATGGAGAATTAAAAACTTGTTGTTGTGGCTGCGACGATGGTCGTAAAACAGCAGCAAACCTTTCTTCTTCATCACCATTTTCTAATTCTAATCTAGCTTTGTATGTGGGCTGATTTTCGATTTCATTTGCTATTTTATCAGCCTTGGCTTCGGCTTCCCTAAAAATGAGAAAGCATAAAAATTAAATAACTATCAATAAAAATTAGTTTAAGGTGATTTACTTATAATCTGCTGAGTCAGTTGGTGTCAATTCAACGGTGTAACCGGCCAAACTGTGATCGAATGTGCTCTGAACACCATATATTTGCTCATTCTTTCTAAACATATCGTTTGCATCCCATCCATTAGCACCGGGCTCCAATTCTAAAGAAGTATCGCTGGTACCACCGCCACCACCACTACCACCACCAAGGCCTCCACCATTAACACCACTGTTTGGATCCCATGGTTCTAGCTCTTTCTCCTCCCTTTGTTGACCTTTGTAAACATATATAAAGTTAATCATTTCCTGTGCTATGGGAACAATCATCTGCTTACCATTAATCCTTGATGTTATAGCAGAATCTGTTTGGAATGAATCTCCAATTGCATAACTGGTGTCCACGTCCCGAGCAATCATTGTGATTATATCACATGGTTTAAATATTAGTTTATCGACTGTAGAGTTTGCTACAAAACATGAATTTATTGTATCTGGATTATCTACTTTCGCTGCCACTTCTAGCACTATGTCAAACTGGCTGGAGAACGTCCGGAAAACACCTTAAAGCATAATCAGCTATTTATTGCACATGTAGACACATTAGTGTATGAACTGGTTTACAATATCTAAATAACAAGATTCTATTTGTATTGTAATACATGTAACTAACCTTCCCAAACTTGTCCAGATGCTGTTTGAACCCTAACAACTGAACCAATGTATGAAGTCGCTGCATACATAAAATGGGCATTATTATAGACACCTTCTACCATTACCACACGTCCACTTCTTTGAGGCCTTAAACATTTTTAAATCGAATGAAATGCTTTGAATAACAAACTTTTCCAAATTATTTACATACCTTATGGATCCTCCTCTTTTGTTCCTTCTATTGTTGTTATTCATGCTTTCGCTACCGTACCCGGTGCTCTGTGCAGTTATTTCCTTCGGAACTGGAATTTTGATTAAATTCTAATTTAACACGTACCCGAAAAATTAAAAAGAAAAATTTCCTTTTCTTTTTCTTCTTTGTGCTTTTTTTTGTCGCACTTTTCCTTTTGATTTTTTCCTCAAGTTCCGCTCGTCACGAATAATTTTATTGTTTAGATCACTTCTAAGTAAATTCTCTCCCGTTTTTTATTAATTCGTGAATCGTTTTCTTTTAATTAAAAGCCGCGAACGAAAAGGAGATTCTTTTACTTTCTGTAATAAACAAAATGGCCAGTGACGTAATCAATAAAATGTCAAATTTCATATTTCGTTTGACATTTCTCAATAGAGTTTCGTTTCACGCAATTTTCTCTCTTAAATCCAAAAATGTAGTTACCTTTCTTCCAGTTTCGATCTCTAGTAAGTTTACTTTGTTCACTTACTCTCAATGTTCGTATAAAAAATTTACGAACTTACAGTTTCTTCGGTATCAAAAGAAAATTTTGCTTTACTTATTCCTTTTACCAGTTTTACTTGATGCAAACAATTTATTATTGTTTATGTGTTTAGTACTTTGTGTATAAATGCAGTACTCTTGTTCGTTTTATTAATTTAATTAATTAATAATTAAAGAACGTCAAATTGTACTCACGAGTACATCGAGACATTACATTAATGTCACGTGAAGTTTGTCACGAAGTTTATCATCATATTTGTTATTGGTTGGTGACCTCTTTTGCATAGAAGCCAGAACTAATTTGCAAATAATACCAACTTAAACGACGACTTCTCATTTTGGCGGTCCTCAAGTTATGGTTCCTGGTTTTAAATGTTTATTTTTGGTTTTAAATCGGCCAACGGAACCATGCGTAAATAAATATGTCCTCAAATAACGTTAAACTTTTAAATTGTGTTAAGGTATAAATGGAGTTATGAAAAATTTAACAAATCAGTAAGACATCGAGTGTAGAAATGTATGTGCAAGACTTGAAGAGTGAATTTTGTGATTTTTTGTCAGGAAAGGTATATATAAAACAGGCTGGAATATCTTATTCGCTGAATAATGTCTCATTTCTTATTCTAGAGGCTATATATTATTGTTAATTACGATATTGATGGTATATGTTCCTTCAAAATATTGCAGTCGATACTGAAATTTCAGAATGTTACATATAGTTTAGAAGTTGTTCAGGGCATCAAGGAATTGAAATCTGTGTATGACGAGAACTGCAAAAATGTTAAATACTTTTTGCTGATCAATTGTGGTGGGACAGTTGATCTAATTGAACTACTCGAACCAGATGATGAAGTGATTTTCTTTGTGTTAGACACTCATAAACCTACTGATTTGTGTAATATCTACAGTGACAATCAAATTAGATTATTATCAAATATTGAAGATGACAGTGATGTACCTGAATTTAATGATATCTTTAGAGATGATGAGGTACTTGTAGAATAACTGGTAAGTTAGGTTTTGTCATGATCACATTTTCTGTAATTGTTGTAGTCAGAAGAGGAAGATGAAGAAGAACATGTGTCTGATGAAGACGGGAACGAGGGAAAGGCTGCAAAAAGGAGAAGATTAAATGAAGAGGCCATTATAAGGAGGCGCGAACGTCGCGTATGGGAGGCAAAACGTGACAAACTTTTATTTGAATATTCTCAGTTCACTTATTACTCCAGACCAGTAAGTTTATTAAGAATTAGCATTTCAACAATTTCCTGTTTTTAAATCTGTTTCTGTTGTTTCCAGAGTGCAATTATCTTATACAATCTGTCATGGAAGCTAAATAAAGATGACAAAGACCTACTGTGGTTGTGCATTATATCATTAACAGAACAGTTTCTGTTTGAAAAAATCGAGAATGGACCGTACGTTTTGGAAGTTGGTAATTTACACGAGCACTCTATAAGATTGAAGAATCGCACAATTGACACGGACATAGCAACGTCTACGAAGATCAATTTCGAGAACGACTTGAAGTTGATACTCTACAGACATTGGACAGTGGAATCGAGCTTGAAATATTCTTTGTACACAGCATGTAAGATGCGTATGTGGACAGTTAAAGGTCAGATGAGATTACAAGAACTTCTGGCCGATATGGGGTACGATTCTTGCTTAATTACAATGTTATAAATACACGGTTGAGTTGCTTTTAGATTACCTCTGGCCCAGAGCAAGCAATTATTTGGGTCAATGGATTTGCAGTTGCGACAGGAGTTTAACGATTGTTTACAAAAGTCTGCGGAGAAATATGCTCTAGAAGACATAACTTATGCAACGTTTACCTTACAATTTGGATATAGGAATAAATATGCTGCGGCAGATATTGTCTACGCTTTAATGTCGATTTTGGATGTATCTGTAAGAGAAATCGACAGTCGTTTGGACCGTTGCTCATGCGATGTATCATGTTTTTGTTTGCAGCAAAAAGGCAGAAATCCAGCAGATTGCTTCCACACGGCATTGAGTTCATTGTCGCGCTCAAAGAAAGACTTGATCTCGTCCGGTATGGAAGACTGCAAGCAAATAATTACCTCGATTTATAAGACTGTTCAGAAAGCCATAGAAATGCGTTACATAATATCCACGGGGCCATTCGTCTATTACATAGTGCCAGAAGTGCGTTCACGTACTTTATAAGACGATAGTTTCTAATCGTTCGATTTTTTTTTAGAGCAATCACGATTGGTCGACGTTCTCTCAGCCGCACATTTTACTGTTATTAGCGAAATACATGTTAAACGCTTACGTTTCGGTGTCGAGGAACAGGAAAGCCACCAGTTTGCCATTGATTGTGTCCGCACCCAAGGACACGGAGCGTGGAACTTGTATATTACTCGGCATACCGCCGATATGCGAAAACTCGGCGAAAAAGTAAGTGATTCGCGGTGAACGTACAATCGCTAATTTCGTTCTATTGTCGACAGTTTCTTCGGGAAAGCTTTCGAACAAGCGGCAGAGAGACTGGATTGTGATAGTAGTTGTGATTATTTTGATACGTCGTGTAAGTGTTCTCCTATTTGCAAGAACGTGGAGATTATCTATTATTTTTCGCAGATTTTGAGATAAAAGTCAGCCTGAGGACGCGATTGCTGGACGCACTGACGGCGCTGTTAAATTAATTTATTCCCGATAATTAATAGCTCTTTCACTCAAGTTAATTAAGATTTCTTTTAGAATAGATTGTGATACGCACTTGTGATTATTTTGAAACGTCGTGTGAGTATTTCGCATATTTTTCGTTGTGCGATAAGGAAATCATCAAAATTCGTTTTGCAGATTTTGAAATACACATTGGCCCAAGGACCCGATCGTTTGCGGCACAGGCGGCCCTTAGTTAATCTAATTTTAATATTGTATATCTCTTCTCTTAAATTACTTTAATTGTTTTCTTTTTGTACGTACGAGTCAGTAAATTTTTTAACGAAGACATTTAATCTGTTTAAGGTTTTATCGCAGAAACCGATTGAGTGGCGCGAAGAAAGGAAAGACCCTTTAATCGATCTACTTTAATTGTTAACAATTGCACCTTAATTATCCCAACAATTCACTCGGCGACTTTGATGGATCCCGGTTGCAAATCCCTTCCTCAAGAAGTTCATTAATAATACATCATTTTAATAACGTACAAAGTGAGAAATGGCACATTTTATTATTAATATACTGATAATAATGATAAAAAGTACGGCTACTTACAAATATTTCCTCTTTTTATCGCATACGCATTGTAAAAAAGTGCTCTTCCCTTTCGAAAGAACGATCACTAAATCGCTTAATTCTTGTACTTTATAAATAATTAATATCGATCGAAGGGTTTGCGTATTGGCTAGCTGGCGAGCGATTTAACAACTCACAATTTAGAATTGGAAACTTGTGGACAAAATTAGCAATTTGCAATCGTTCCAATCGCTCGCCCGTCCACACGAACCAAACCCCGTCGACTCCGAATACTTACAGCCTTCACTTCGTAATCATAATTATCATACAATATTGTATTTATCAATTATTAACTATTTCATATTGCTTCTCGTTTCCGCACGTCGATATCGCGCTCTCGACTCGCTCCGTTTAGCGATTACGTCGAGCAACGACGTCAACCGTTCTCCGCGAATTCGTTCATCGTCGCCAGTCGCATGTCGTTGATGTCGCAAAATTTCAGCGAACCGTTATGGCACTTCTCCACGAAGTCGATCACGTTCTCGACGTTGATCTCCAGACCGTACTCCATGATCACGTAGCGGTGCCGCGGCAGATCGATCGCAATCAGCAGCGGCACGACGTCGTCTTCCAAACCGATCAGATCTCGCAATAAGTCGCTCGTCGCGTCCGCATCGACGCCGATCAGGAACTGGACGAAGCGATCGTCGTCGTCCTCGTCGCCGTGACGATTGTTGATCTCCTCGTAACGCGAATTGAAGTTGATATTGTGCCGTTCGTAATAGAGGTCGGCCGCCGATTGCAGGACCGTCTCGGCGAATTGAATCTCCGTGTCTTCGCCATCTGAAAACGAGCGTCTGCCTTACGATCCGAGAAAATAACATGCTTGTTATTGATTAGTGCAACTCGCGATAACAGCGTTATCAAGCCACTTGTAAACAGTTCGTACGATATCTTAATTAAGTTTGTTTTCTGACGTCAATCGTTTTGCAAGTGAGTTTTTAACGCTTTGCGAATCGATTTAATTCAATTAAGTCTCTTCTTTTAGCGAAAAGGGCAGTGCTAAAGCAGTGAGTGATTGAATTAAGGTAGAGAGAAATCGAGCGACTTACCGACGAACAAGACGATCGCTGGATAATCGTGCAGCTTACCGGCGAACCTCTCCGTCAGCATATTGACGGCACGCGGCTTCCACGGGAAATTCTAAACGAACGCAAACGGTATTCGTTAAACAAACGTAAACGGCCATCGGATGCGAACGAAGGTAACATAAACGAGGACTTCGAACTGTTTCCGTTTCGTTCGTGCAGAACACGCGAGTTTCCTCTCGGAGAGCAAAACTCTCACGTGCAAACGCAGCGGAGAGTCCGGTTCTGAGAGTTACCAAAACTAGCAGCGAGTTGATTAAATTGTCATGTGTCCACTTTGGGATTAGCTCGCAAACTATCGCAAACTGAAGGGAACTTTCACGTGCAAAACTGGAAAGATTTAAAAGCAGAGAGGAGTCTAGAAACGGCTCGAAAGCGTTCAGATTCTGCGCTGGATGAACTCTCAGGTGTCTATGCCTCTGAGAGTTATTGCGCGAGTAGTTCAATGAAGGAAAACTCGCATGGAATCTACTCTCACGTGTCTAAAAGTCTCTGAGAGTTACTCGCTACACGCCGCTGGGAGTTTAGTTTTCTCGCCGTGTATCTGCACCGTAGCGGTTAATTTCGGTTCGCGGATTCGCACGTTTCGTTGACATTCTCTTGTAGTTTGGATCGATTAATGCGATTACCTGCGCCATCGGATCCTCGGCCAGTTCGGCTCTGCCGTCCATCGTTATCACGTGGCCGTTGCTGTCCAGCAACAAAAGTGTCGGTATGCCTCGGATCGCGTACAATTCCGCCAGTTCCGCTCTGATCGCCGTCTGTTGCCACGGCACCGCCAGCCACGGCATGCACTCCAAATAGGCCGTATAGGATTCGGCGCTTCTAAAAACACGGGAAAAAGCAGACGACAAAAATGAAACGCTCGCATCGAGCGCGATCGAGTATCATAAAACTTTCCGATCGTAAAATGCTTCCCCTGCGCATATCGCTCGACTTACTGACGTGACTAAAGCCAATAACCAGGCGGCCACCTTCGGGGTGTGTGTACCCGCACGTTTAATATTCATTTTAAAATGTATTCATTACAATAAAACCGGCCGTTTCCCGTGCACGTTTCCACGTTAAACGTACACGTGCTCTCGTAACTTACGCGCGTGTCACGGCCCCATTTACAGACCGAGCGTAACAAACTCGCAATTTACGCGGACTCTCGTCTTTCGCGCGGAATTTACGCGATCATATGATCATCGACGCCCCCCTCGTCGCACTCCGCACTTAACATACATCTCTCTTCGCCGTTCCGTGCCCGTCGGTAACATCTTCTTCGGCGGATCGGCGCGACCACGCAACCGTTTCGAGTGCTCGCCGGAAAGTAACCGTTTCAATTATTGCCCTCGAAGGGGTGTTACTATGGCTACGGAGGGGTCGAGGCGAAGTTTATGGTTTTATCGTCCGGGGGGTCGGAGGAGGAGGTGGATGATCGGGTCGCCGATCGTTCGGTTGCCGTTTCCCTCCCTTCGCCGCCACACGGAAAAAGCCGTGGAGGCGTCATAAAGCTGCGACACCCTTTTCTACCGACCCTCGCGTTTGGCGCAAAAAAATCCACGCATATTTTTGTTTGTCCTCGTACACGTCAACTTCTTGTACGAGGGGGAGGGGGTGTTGATTACTGGAAGGAGTGGTAAGCTTTTGGGGAAAAGAAGTGAATGTGGTTGCTTTGATTGCAACTATGAAGGTTTATAAGTGAGTCAAAGTTTGACTTATCCACAAGTTGAACGGTGATCAGAGTGTGAACTTTTGAAAACGGCATGAGGCCCAGAAGAAGATGGAATTTGAAAAAAAAAAATCGAGTTGCGGTCGGTTATTGTTAGGTATTTATTTTTTAAAGGGTTTTTGGACTGATCTGATAGGAACCTTTGGTGATCCGTCAGTCCTTCTTAAGCCACCATTAACAAAGTGGGTTGCGGAATATAAATGGGGAAGATTAGATGTAAATGCGCCCTGGAAGACCAAGTTCTGTGCTCACTTCGAAAAACTGATTCTCCTGTCCAATAATGCGATTTTAGAACTTTCACGGGAACACACTTATACGGAGTTGCTAACTGAATTACGTAAGAAAACTGCGGAGAAATGCCGCCGAAAACTTGCCAAAGTTGTTGGCTTTTTGGCCAGAAAACGCTTCTGCTCACAAATCACTGATTGCAATGGCAAAAACTTGATGAAATTGGTTTTGATCACCCGCCATATTCCCCGGATTCAGCACCATCAAACTATTGTTTGTACCAAAAACTCAAAAAATGGTTTGCAGAGCAAGAAAAAAGATTTGGTTTTGCATTACTTCATCTGCTAAATGTGTTAAAAGTCTTAAAGGGGATTATGCTGAATAGATAAATTTTGGTTTAGAAACATGGCAAACTAAGCAACTTATCAATGCCCCCTCGTACCTTCATTTCGCAACGTCACCGCGTCGATTCTTCCGCGTGCAATAAAAGACTTTAATTCGACGCCCCCGTCGAACTCGCGAATATAATTAAATGCGAGGGGACGGTCCGCATTATTGCTATAATACAAACGCCGGGGCGTCGAACCTTCGTGACGGTTGTTTGGTGCGTCGAGCCAATTTCGAATGAGCCGAATTATGGGATTAAGGTTTATTTATTTTATTTTCGCGTGCCCCCGAGGGCTGCGCTTTGGGCGCCCCAAACGTTTCCCATCACCGACAAGATTTAACCTTTTGATTTGTTTTTCTTTTTCTTTTAGACGCCGCAACAAGATATTATTGCAAATTAACGGCTTACCGATCGCTGCTGACGAAGACGATCTCGAAATCCGTCTCGCGCTTCCGCAAACGTTTGTAAACGTCGATCAGTTGCGGCGTGAACGCTCGACAGGGCGGACACTGGAATCCCAACGATTCGATTAGTGAGAGGCCGCAGCGGGGGGAATGTGGTGTTCGTGGCACAAAGGTGAAATGTCTATATATTACTCGAATTATATATACCACGTGCGAAACACGGCCGTTACAAAGTGTTTATCAATTGACCCTCCGAGAGTCGATTAACCCTATGCACGTAGGTAGCATCGAAAGTTTCTGCAAATTAATATAAATCGAGGTGGCTATGAAGACAAAAAGTGGATCGCAAAAGAAAACTGCACTGTTATTGTACTTTGCGAGGCATAGTTAGATTTCATTGTCAGTGGTTTGCCAAAAGTTTTTGAAAACGTTCGCTCAAATTAGCCTCGAAGTAAACACAGTTCTACATTATGACAACTTTTTAAAGCAATCAAAGGGGGAATCATGTTTCCTAAATTAAAGCATAAATTCCGTAGTTTGCGATTTGCAAATGAAGCCCTCGAAGCCTTCAAACGCTTGGCATTTCAGATATCTCGACAAGAGTGGACTTCTTGCTTTAGCGGAGAGTATTTTCGAAAAGGATGTTTTGAGACTGTGGCTATAAGACAGAATTTCTGAGTCGGTCACATTTCATTAGGTCAAGTGACTCGTCTCGAGTCTCGATACATTTCTTTTGCCATTAAAATGTGATTCGAATGCCTATTTGACCTCATTTTATGATATAAAGTCTAAAGCATGCCTTGCAGTTGTTTCGATCGTTGAAATGTTGTCACCAAAGAGTTCATTTTGACTTAATTGTCAATTTAGACAATGTAGTGATGTCACATTGAGTCAAATCATAAGAATGTAGTTGATGGTTCAACGCAAAGACTTGATTTTGGACCAAAACTTAACGAAAAATGACAGAGTTTTGACGGCGTTCGATAGTGTGCTGTGAACAAACTTTGAACAAAAATTTGTTTTCTGTTTCCCCATACTAGATTTTACTCAAAATGCGATTAAAATACCTTTTGGCACTCATTTTATGTCATAAAGTCTAAAGCATGCCTTGGAGTTGTGTCGATCGTTGAAATGTCATCATAAAAAGGTCATTTTGACTTAATTGTCAATTTAGGCAATGCAGAGACATCACATTGAGTCAAATCAGGAGAATGTGGCAGATGATCCAACGCAAAGACTTGATCTTGGACCAAAACTTTACGAAAGATGACAGAGTTTTGACTGCGCTCGATAGTGTGCTGTGAACAAACTTTGAACAAACATTTGTTTTCTGCCTCCGCATACTCGATTTTACTCAAAAAGCGATTAAAAAGCCTTTTGGCACTCATTTTATGTCATAAAGTCTAAAGCATGCCTTGGAGTCGTGTCGATCGTTGAAATGTCATCATAAGAAGGTCATTTTGACTTAAATATCAATTTAGGCAATGTAGAGACCTCACATTGAGCCAAATTGTGAGACTGTGATGGACGGTTCAACGCAAAAACTTGATTTCGGACCAAAAATTAACGAATGATCACGGAGTTGTGATTGCGCACGATAGAGTGCGCTGCGCAAACATTTTTCTCCCTTCGCATGCTTTAGAGTTTGTGACATAGAACGAGTGCCAAAAGGCGTTCGAATCGCTTTTTGAGCGCAACAAAAAACGTATCAGGATCGCAGAAGAGTCGCTTGACCTAATGAAATTTTGCTTCGATTCTGTTTTATAGCCACAGTCCCAAAACTTATTCGTCACACTGTGTGTTTCTTCGAAAGAATAGTTTTATGATTGCACTTTGCAGAA
This sequence comes from Hololepta plana, assembly GCA_963695495.1. Classification (NCBI taxonomy): domain Eukaryota; kingdom Metazoa; phylum Arthropoda; class Insecta; order Coleoptera; family Histeridae; genus Hololepta; species Hololepta plana. The sequence continues at coordinate 842,229 of OY968841.1, read as the reverse complement.
ACTTTCGATGCCACCTACGTAATCCGATTTTTGACCAATCGCCTGGACAGGGTAATCGCAGTATCACGTGCATTCAGCTAATAATGTGCACTGTCAACTAATACGAAGAGATCGTGCCTGCATAATAGAAGCGTCTGGTGAAACTTGTCGATGGGTTCGCTTCACCTGAAAAGGTGGCAAGACTCACCCAATTTGCCGAGAAGTAGAATCCCTTGACGCCGTCGGGCAGCTCGCCGTAGTAAATGTCGCCGTTCTGGGCGTTCGCGTGCTCCCTGCGATAGTGGCCGCCCGGTTGTAGGGCAACGTCTTTCAGCACCTGCAGCGCGTGTCAAAGGTTAGACAAAGAGAGAGAGAGGGAGACACACAGAAAAGAACTAAAGTTTCGATCACCTGATCGACCGGTCTGGGTCGCCACGGGAACGCGACCCCGGCGGGATCCTCCAGCAGTCGATCCTGTGCGGACGCGCTTATCGTCGACCCGTCCTTATCCAGCAGCACCAGCGTCGGCACGCCCGACTTGATGCGGTACCGTCGCGAGAGTCTCGTCTGCAAAAGAAACGAACGACTTCAATTCCGACAACAACGCGCGCCCGATCGCGATCGTTTACTTTCAAATCGATCTCGCTGTAGGGCACCCCGTACCACGGCATGTCGATCAGCGAGTCCCGGTGGCTCGTCTCGAAGTCGTCGCCGTAGACGTCGTTGTTCGCCCACAACACGACCTGCACCATCTCCAAACGGCGATTGCCCTTCTTCCTCGGCTCTTTCGCCTCTTTGTTACTGCAACTAGCGGCGCCGTCGCCGCCGCCGCCGCCGCCGTTGTTCAAACGCAAGTACAACTCCTTCAGCTTCGTCGCGAGGTCGTCGTTGCGCGAATTGATGTTCGCGAACGCGAAATAGACGCCGATCGTGTCCGAATCGTTGAGCGCGTCGCCGGTCGGCGTGCAATCGAACGCGTTCGAGCGCGTGATCGTGTTGCAATCGACCAGTTGACGGCCGAACAAACGCTCGTGCCACTTCAGTTTCTGTGCCATCGCCGTCGGGCGACGAAGTTTGTGCAGTAAGTTTTAACGCTCGATTCCTGCCTCGTCCGCGCTCCTCCCCCCCCGACAGTTGCTTTAGTAATTATTTTTAACCGTTTCCTCCACACTCACGTACGCCTCGTTTAGGTTAAATGTTTACTCTATACGAAATAAAAGCCGACGAGTGTTCACGGGGGGTTAATAATATAGACGGCCGGATCCCCGTTTCGTTCCTTTTTATTCCACGCACTCGACGCTATTATTACTATCGACACCGACGAAGTCGCGATTTAAAATCACCTTCGCCGACACCGCCACAACCAAACGAATCACTCGATCAACCTCTTCGTGATCGTCCACTTGACGCTCTTCTTAACGCGCTTCCGATACTCTCATGTTTTCCTTCCCTGCACTTCTTGTTCTTTGTCCCAAACTGCTGCACGTTACTCCGCGGGTCGATACGAACGTCGCGACGCCTCGCAATCGACTGACTACATCGGCGTCGTTTTAAACGCGAGAGACGCACGGCGAAGTCGTTTCGCGGCCACCATCAAAGCACGCGCTCCCTCCGCTTTTTGCCCGTTTAAAAGAATGCTCGCTGTTAGCGCACAAACGCTTCTCGAATCGCCATCCCATTGATTCTTCTTGTTTTGTTCCAGAAACGTGGCGGATCAGCGAATTAAGCGTCTGCAAAAAAAAAGGGGATCGACGTAATTTCCTGGTTTCGGGCATAATCGAATGCTCGATCAATGGGCTAATCGACTGCGCACACACACACACACACACACGCGCACGAATTTAATGCCCCGCTCGACGTCGATACGGTAGGGAACGCCATCTAGCGAGGGGTTGATCCGTCCGGATCGTCCCGTTGCTTTAACAGTCCTCCGCCGGGGGATGGTCTCCCAACGACCGTGTAGCCTAATGGATAAGGCGTCGGACTTCGGATCCGAAGATTGCAGGTTCGAGTCCTGTCACGGTCGACGACGACGGTCCCGTTTTTCTTTTCCTCACTTCTGGACGCCCCACAAACGAATCGCTATTGTTGGGAGCGAAAGGAAACTTTTTTGCGATTCGCTCATTGTCCGAGTGTCATTATCGTTAATTGCACCGGAAGTTTGCAACGATAATCGACGCGTTTGCCGTTCACGCTCCGCCAATTTTCCGGTGGCATTCGAACCGATTCATACAAACAAACAAAAAATGAGAATTCGCACGCGAATCGTTCGCGAATCTTGTCGGGCGTTTGAATTGCGAGAAAGGGAACGGGCAGTTTCCATCATTCGCACGCGATTCCGCGCTTACGAATTGATTAATCGCTAATTCGACGCCACGGAGGAATATTTATGGGGACCCGCCTAAGTGATATGTTAAGCCGCGAAGTTTGGCGAATTTACGATTTGTTAACCACCGATTTTGTTCGAAATTTGTAGGTGTGGCGCAACAACGGAATAACTTAAAGAAACGCAACCGTCGACTGCCCGCAATTACGCTAATTGGATTAAGAAGTTGACGGGGAAACCGATGGCGGTTCGTTTTTAATTAACGAGAAATAAACGTAACGAAGGGCTGCCGCAGATCGTAACGTTTGATGATGGAAAAGGCGACCGAATGGATTTTAATTGCACGCCGACATTCAAACGGTTTGCGCATGTAGTCTAACAACATCGAATCCTCCGACTCTCTCGCCCTTAACGTGAGTTCGCAGAACGTTCGAGGACGCTCGGCGGCGTCAATGTGCGAGAGAGAGAACGAACGAATCGATTTTCCTACGGCTGAAGGGTATCAACGGAAGAAAATAATAATCGCGAAATATCGTTTCGCGATGGGACGGTGACGACGAAAGCGAGCCTTTCGCCAGTTTGCCCGTTCGACTTTTCGCGTAACGTCGAAGGGTTGCAAAAACGGTGACGAACTTCTAATCGCACTTCGATTTCCTCTCGTTTTTCCCGCCCTTCAAATAAACCGATTAGTGGCGGAGTCGAAGGGGTTTTCCTTCGGCGCGCGTGTGTGTGTGTGTGTGTGAGTGCGTGTTGCCGTGTGACGTTTCGTGGATAGCGTCTTTCTTTTTGTTTGCGGAAATTCCTCTTCAAAACAATGGCGTCGAGTCATTATCGAAGTGCAAGCGGTGAGTCGAATGGAATCGCGAGAATTGGCGTCGTTGCGGGGTTCGTTAATTAATTTCTTACGCCGTTTGGTGGCGAGGTTTGGCGAGCAGGGGGTTGAAGAGGGCGAGCGAGGAGACGTGGAAAATAATCGATACGTCCCCCCTAATGGTCAATAATCGCGACGTACATATTTTATGCGGACCGTCGTCATCGACGATGAATATCTCCACGTGCTTAATTAATAAATGCCCTTTGCGCCGTCATTACATCGTTTCGCTTCAGCGACCGTCGACTGCGGAGACGCGAACGTTCTCTCAACGAAGCTCTCCACGACAATTTCCCTGTGCGTTATTCGTCGATATTAATTCGTCATTTGTTGCAGATCGTCGCCCCTCGCGGATCATCGATTCTAATTAAACGTCGAAAGTCAATTAATTAAGCGACGAGCGCAAACGATTCCATTCGGCCGAACTATAAACAATTAGCGAACGACAACGACTCGAAAGCAACGATGGGCGAGCGACAATCGTCCGTCTTTTTCACGCAGCTGCGAGCGATGCTCATCAGGAACTTGCTGTTGAAGAAGCGCGAGAAGCGGAAAACGATCGCGGTAAACGAGCGGAAACGATCGAATTCGTTCCGTCGCGATTGAGACGCGAATCGAGAACGAGTTTGATGGTTTGCGATTGTGCCGACGATATATTCTTTCTTCGCGTTTCTAGGAAGTGCTGTTGCCGCTCTATTCGCTGGGCATATTGATCGTCATGAAGGTGATCATACCGAACCCGAATTTCCCGCTGATGGACACGCCGCGCGGCGACGCGAAGCTCTTCGAGCACTTCGCCAATCTGAAGAACCACACCGTCGCCGTCGTGCCGAACACGACCGAGGTGACGGAGTTCTTGGGCGACGTGAACAAACTGTGGGCGTCGATCGACACGCGACGACCGTCGAACAGGATCAACTGGGTGCCGTACGCGAGCAGCGACGAACTGCTGACGGCCTATTGGTCGAAACCGGAAGAGATCCGCGTGGCGGTCATCTTCGACGATCCGGATCCGATCGGCGGCGCGTTGAGGTGCGATCGGGTTTGAACGAGCGGCGCCGTCGATATTAACGAGCGTTCGTTTCGGTTTCAGCTACGAGATCCGTACGAACCCGTCGTACTACGAGACGCCGACGACGTCGCAACTGTACAGTTCGCCGGCGTCGTGTCGCCAGTCGTCCAGCCACTGGTCGAGCGTGTTCCCGATCGAGACCGGCGACAGCTGCCCGGTGAATCAGTATTATTATTCCGGGTTCATAGCGTTGCAAGCGCTGTTGGATTTCGCGAAGATCAAGGTACGCTGTCGAGCGAGTTTTCGTGCGGTTTATTAATCGTTTGGCGTTTGTTCAGAGGGCGACCGGTCGCGACGACGTGGAGATCCCGAAGATCATGCTGGAGATGTTCCCGAAGGAGGCGTACACCGGCGATTGGATGGTCGCGTTCCGCGTCGTCATCCCGCTGTACATGGTGATGGCGCTCTCGCAGTTCATCACCTATCTGTTGCTGTTGATCGTCGGCGAGAAGGAGAAGAAGATCAAGGAGGGAATGAAGATAATGGGATTGCGGGATTCGGTGTTTTGGTAGTCGTCGTCGATTCCATTCGGACTTTCCGCTTTGTAAATGCCACAATCGATTGCAGGCTCTCGTGGTTCATCATCTACGGCGTCTTCGTGTTCTTCTTGTCGATCGTCTGCTGCATATTGCTGTTCACGTTGCGCGTCTTTCAGAACACCAATTTTCTGCTGATATTCCTCCTCGTGCTCTTGTACTCGCTGTCCATCATCATGTTCGGATTCATGATCACGCCGTTCTTCGATAAATCGCGGGTGAGTATCGTGAACGCACGCAATTCGATCGATTCTAACGGCGGACAACCTCGCAGACGGCCGGCATTTTGGGCAACTTTGCCGTCAACATCATGAGCCTTTTGTACTTCATACAAGTGTTCGTCGACAGCTCCAGTTCGACCGCATTTTGGATCGTCTCGCTGATCAGCTCCACCGGATTCGCTTTGGCGATGGATAAAGTAAACGCGCGCAAGACATTTGGTTGCCATAAGACTTTTCGTAACATAATTTTAGGCTTTGGTAATGGACTTATCCGGCGAAGGTGTCAATTTCGACAACCTATGGAACGGACCGGGGATGCCGTTCGGCGGCAGCTTGATAATGATGGCCCTCGACATCGTTTTGTACGGTTTCTTGGCCTATTACATGGACAGCGTTATACCCAGTAAGACTCGCATTTTGGCATCCATCTTCATTACATACTAACTCTTGCACTTTCAAGGCGAACACGGCACGAAGCAATCGCCGTTCTTTTGCTTCAAGCCGTCGTACTGGTGCCAGAAGAAGTCGCCGATCAAGAAAGTAAATCGATCCGTGCTTAATCGCCGATTGCCAAAATTACACGTTTCCTGTTCGTCTTTTAGATACCGCTATCAAACGGCGGCTCCGTCGGTTCGATGGGCTCGTTGAACGTCAACGAGGACGCGAACAATCTCGACGTCGAGCAGGTTCCCAGGGAAATGAAAGGGAAGGAGGCGATCAAAATCGTCGACCTGTACAAATCGTTCACCGTAAGCGACAGTTTCGGTCGCCTCGCTGACATTCAAGTCGTTATTGATCTTCCTTTTAGCGTTGCAGGAAGCCGGAGATTAAGGCGGTGAACGGCATCAACTTGACGATCTACGAAGCGCAGATAACGGCGATATTGGGGCACAACGGGGCCGGCAAAACGACCCTATTCAACATACTAACGGGGCTGACGGCCCCGACCTCGGGCACCGCGTACATCTTCGGCTACGACGTCAGGTGCGTTAGTGAACGAAACGTAATTTGCTCGCTAATGGCTCGCGTTGCATTTCGAACAGGGATCCGAACGATATGGACCAAATCCGGCGAATGACGGGCGTCTGTCCGCAACACGACATCCTCTTCGACAATCTGACGCCGAAGGAGCACTTGGAGTTCTTCGCCGCCGTCAAGGTAAGACCGCCGCCGATAGAAACGTTTTTTTTTCTTTTTACTACAAAACATCGTTTTCAGGGTATTCCGAGACACATGCGGGAGTTCGAGGTGAGCAAAATATTGCGCGACGTCGATCTGACGGAGAAGGCGAACTCGCAGGCGAAACACCTGAGCGGCGGCCAAAAGCGGAAGCTGTCCGTCGGCATCGCGATAATCGGCGATCCAAAGGTTGTTCTTCACCGTATAATCACTCGAGAGTTGGAATAATTCGCTCTATCGTTGTAGATAATAATATTGGACGAACCGACTGCCGGCGTCGATCCGTTCTCGCGGCGCCACATGTGGTCGCTCTTGCAGAACCGGCGCCACGGCAAGGTGATCCTCCTGACCACGCATTTCATGGACGAGGCGGACATTCTGGCCGATCGCAAGGCGGTCGTGTCGAAGGGCAGGTTGCGCTGTTGCGGCAGCTCGTTGTTCCTGAAGAACAAGTTCGGCATCGGCTATCATTTGACGTTGGTGCTCGACGGCACGTGCAGAGAGCACGCGATCGCCCGACTGGTCACGCAATACGTGCCGAAGGCCGAGAGGGCGCGACGACACGGTCGCGAGTTGAGTTTCATCCTGCCGCACAACGCCGTCGACAATTTCGCCCCGTTGTTCTCCGCCATCGAGCAGGAGATCAACAACCGGTCGAGCCGTTTAGGTATCTCCAGCTACGGCGTCTCGATGACCACGTTGGAGGAGGTCTTCTTGCACTTGGAGAGGGAGGACGAGGTCGATTGCACGATGGACAACCTGTCGAAGAAGATGGTGCGGAACAGGGCGCTCAGCCGCAGTTTGAGTTTGCAGAGCAAAAGCACCAGTTACCAATCGTTGCAGAACGAGAGCAATCAGAACCAGATGGATAAAGACGCGAAAGGTACGAACGCAAGTTGCCAATACTCTCGTCGTTTATGAATTTTTGCCTTCGTAGCCGGAGGCGACACCGGACAGTCCACGACGACGACGACGACGACGACGTCCGCCGGTTTGGAGATAATAAGCGAGACGAAATCGCCGATAACCGGCCTCGGCTTCGAGAAGATCGAGACGCAGCCGAACTTTTTCCAAACGCTGTTCGCCCTGTTGCGTCTACGCTTGTTGCGACTGATCCGCGACATCCAGAAGTTATACTTCATGATCGTGCTGCCGCTCGCCTTGGCCACCATCGGCCTGTACTTGAACAGCATCCAGAGCACGAAGCTGAAGACGAAGAGTTTGGCGTTGGACGGCGACACGTACGGCCTCCGGACGACGATAGCCATTCACAACGCGACCGACGAGGATCTGACGCCGTTCCTCGCGGTGATCGACCGCTTGGGCGGCAAGGATTTGACCGTTTACGACGGCAACTTCTCCATGCTGCTCGACATCGCGCCGCACATGGCCGCGTTGAACGTCAACACTTACAGCCTGCCGCAGATGAGCGTCACCGCCATTTACAACGACACGATGCAACACAGTCTGCCTATAATCGTCAATTTCATCAGTAACACGCTGTACAGGTAAGGCCGTCGATTACGAACGCGTTTCGAATCTAATTAAACTCGTAGATTGTTAACGCCGAACGCGATCACGATAGACGACGATTGGGTGCCGATCAAGGTGTCCGCGCAGCCCTTTCAGCAAACGGCGCAGCCGGAAGAGTTCAACATCGGCGTCTTCTCGGCGACCACCTTCATCGGGATGTTGTTCGTTCTGCTGCCGGTCAGTTTGGCCGTCGACATGGTCTACGACCGCGAGGTATCAATCGTCGATCGTAACAATTCGATTGAGCGTGATCAACAAAGCACTGCGTTTCAGATCAAGGCAAAGAACCAACTGCGCGTGAACGGCCTGTCGTTCTTCATGTACTTCATCACCTACTTCTTGGTGCTGATCGGCTTGATGCTGCTGATCTGCGCCGCCTTGCTGGTCATCATACTGCTCTTCGATATACCGTCGCTGAAGGACTGGCCGGCGCTTTTAACGCTCGGTACGCTGATATTCCTCTACTGTCCGTCGTCGATACTGTTCAGCACGTGCGTCAGTTACATCTTCGACAAGACCGATTCGGCACAATCGATTTTGCCCAACATCGCCACGTTCCTCGGTTACATACCGTTCTTCTTGGTCATCATCCTGGATATGCTTCGGATTGGTACGCGCGTGAGTGAACGGACGAAAGATGAAGCGTTATCCGTTCGTTTTGTAGGTGGTAAGGCCGCGTACATTCTGCACATAATATTCTCGCTGTTGAACACCATGTACATACCGTACGCCATCATCTATTACGTGCAACGCGTCTACATCATGTGCCAAGTGAACAGCGCTTGCACCAGCTTGACTTTGACCGATTACATGACCGACGAGATCGTAGCGATGGTCGTCGGCATCGTCGTTCACATACCGCTCTGGTTCTTCGTGCTGATGGTGCTCGACATCAAGAAGAGCGGCGGCCGCGTCGGCGACGCCTTCAAGTTCTTTTACGTCAGTATCGCAAATTCACGTTCGCTTTCAGTCGTTTCCAATCCCCTCTTTTGTAGAAGAAAAGCAAAGAAGTGATCGACTACGTGAGCGAGCTGAGCGACGTCGGCGAGAACGAGGACGCCGACGTGAAGACCGAGCGGCAAAAGGTGAAGACGATGATAATGAGCGACGATCAGCCGCCGGCGACGCCCGTCGTGATGGTGCAAAACTTGCACAAGGAGTACAACAAGGCGGACGTGAGGGACTGCGAGCTGTTGTGGTGCTGCAAGCGGGACGAGGAACCAGGTCAGACGCAGGCGAACACGAAGGTCGCGATCAAGAGCCTGTCGCTGTCGGTCGACGCCGGCGAAGTGTTCGGCCTGTTGGGCCACAACGGCGCCGGCAAGACGACGACGATGAAGATCGTCACGGCCGAGGAGGCGTCGACCCGGGGACGCGTCTACATCGGCGGCAAGAGCGTCACGTCGAACCAGTCCGACGCGTTCAAATTGCTCGGCTACTGTCCGCAACACGATGCCTTATGGAAGAACATCACCGTCAGGGAGCACCTGGAGTGCTACGCCGCGATCAGGGGCGTGCCGTACAGTCATATCGCCGGGTATGGAACGTCTTCTCTCATCTTCGAATCGCGTCATTCTTTGCGTGTTTCAGGGTCGTCAACTTGTACCTGACCGGACTCCAGATACACGAGCACGCCGACAAGCAGACGCACCAGTGCTCGGGCGGCACGCGACGCAAGTTGTCGTTCGCGATGGCGATGGTCGGCAATCCGAAGGTGGTGCTACTCGACGAGCCGAGCACCGGCATGGATCCGCGCAGTAAACGGTTCCTCTGGGATACGATCCTCGCCAGCTTTCAAGTAAATCGTTTCGTGAGCTTGCTTGAAGAAATCGCCTGGTTTCGAGTCAATATATGATATTGATGTTAATTATAAAGTATCGTGTCGTTGTCGAAGGAAATAACACGCAGATGGTTTGAAAAAGAAATCGGTGTAGGTGATAATTGGATAGCTCAAGCTCCAAAGAATCCCCCGGATGTGGATGGACCTCGCCACCGATGATTGGAATCTCTGGAATCTAAATCGACAAAGCTGTTAAATGAAGTTCGGCAGTTACTGCTGCAATTCTTTTAATCATTTCGTATTGAATGACGCCGAATTCGTGCCACCATCCGCATAACATCGTCTTTCTTCGATGAAGAACTTGTTTGACCTCATTCGGACTCAATTATTGTCGAGATGAGACAAAAGCGATCCTGGGACTTGAATTTAAGTGAATGAAGAGACCGGAAGGTCCTTTGGCATCCGTGGAATCCTCCGGACCTTGCTTCATCCCGATTCCCACTTACATCGATCGTTTTTTCAAACTAATCTGCATGGGATTTCCTTCGACAACGACGCGGAACTCAAAAATTGAATTCAAAGCACTAAATGTCTTCAAGCAAGCAATCAATAAAGGGCTGCACCATTAAGACAAGATCCGAATCAATGTAGAGGAATGTTCTATTCGCTAAATCGCAACCTTTTGTTTGATTAAATCTTTTAAACACGAAAAGAAGTTATGCACGAACTAAATACTTTATCGTGCGTCTTTTAGGGTACGAGAGGTGCCATTTTGACGACGCATTCGATGGAAGAAGCGGACGCGTTGTGCTCGCGAGTGGGAATCATGGTTAAGGGCGAACTGAGGTCTCTATCGTTCGACTCGCTAGAATCGAATCTCACGTTCGGACAATTGATTTCAGGTGCTTGGGGTCGACGCAACACTTGAAGAATCTATACGGCGCCGGCTACACGTTGGAGATGAAACTGAAAGGTGGCGACAGGACGCCGACGTCGACGTCCGGCGACAAGACGATCGAATTGAGAGACTTCGTTTCTGGCCTATTCTCCGACGCGACGCTGCAAGAGAGTTTCGCCGATCGCCTAGTGTTCAGTGTTCCACAACAAAGTGTTCCTTCTTTAGCAAATTGTTTTGCGCAATTGGAAAAAGGTGCGGAACGATTTTTCGCGTCTATCAGGCGTTTTTAATATTTTGTTTTAGCTAAAAATGACTACGACATCGAGGAATACAGTTTCAGTCAGACGACGTTGGAACAGGTGTTCTTAAAGTTTGCCCATTACGACGAAGCCAACGACGAAATGAATTAACACATGACAATGAGCGCTGGTGTGGATTTAACTTTTGCAATAATCTCATCCCTAAGAAACAATCGGATTTTTCATCTAATTTTTACGAATAGTTTTCAATTAGCGTTAATTACGAACGATTACGTTCTACTTGATTTAATTTATTGTGAAAGTATTATTAAACTTTACATGTATACGCAAACTGGGATTATCGATTTTTATGAAGTGGAAATCGAATTAAAAATACGCATCGTAGGAAATTAAATACGTAATTGTTTAGGTACCTGTTTTGTGTATAAACGTAAAGTAAGTCGATTGCGATTTAAATTGCATTAGTATTAAAAAAGGAAAATGAAACAGTCACACGCAAACTTTCTTTTCTCGTGTTAACACGCTTATGTTGTTTCGTTGACGCTTACCATTTTAATTAATATTAAATTGTTGATGATAAGAAATTGAAGACGTACTGTTAATGAGGAAAAAATTGGTATTTGGTTATTAAGGAGAAAGAAAAGATTAATAAAAGACGAAACGTGTAATTAAAGAGATTCAATTGGAAAAAGACATTATTTACTTACAATTAGTTAAAGTCCCCATTCTTTATCCCAAACATGTTCATATAGCATTGCTCAGCAATAAAAAAGGCAATATTTTTACTTTTCATATTTATTCCTTGATAGTTTGTTATATAAATAAATGCAATAATAATAATAATAAATATCACACAAAATAATTTTCACTTCTTTCAATTGAAATATTCAAAATACTGAACAAGAAGGCAAAACCAATTCAAAATTGTCTTGCAAAATTTATCACAAATAATAATACAGGTGTATGCTTACATAATTTCATCTCATTGCATTGTGCACATTAAAGTGGAGTGAAACTCCCAAAAAACAAATAGACTGTGTTTCAAAGTGTCGTTCTCGACTGAAGCAAACGAAAAATCCCTCGTCTCTTCTTTACTTTAGTTCATCTTCCTCACAATAATCTAATATACCAGCTACATATGTAAGCAATTTTAATCCATATGAAGAGTTTAAAGCAAATTCTTTCTTTACATTTTTGGGTATATTTAATTTTTCATTAATAGCTTTCTCTTTTTGGCCAACAGAAAAACGAACCATTGAAAAACTTTAAATTCAACTAATCACTTTAACAATTTGTCTAAGTTTAACATGCAGACTCTTCCTCTTTCAGTATAATCGATTAATCTAAATAAAGAGACCATACAAATTGAACAATTTTCTTGAGTAATTAAAACAATTTCAGTCGATTCAACATAATTTTCACATGTCTATGGTGTAAAGAAGTACATTAACATCAAAATGCCATCTCAAGTAAATTAGGACAGGTTCAACCTAAGGAAATTCCTAATTATTGTGCTCAACAAATAACTTCAATTTCAGTGTATGAACATTGATAGTAATAAGTTAAATTGATTGTCCACCATTATATGCATAATCTGCTTTATTGTGCATAATTAAACAATCATCCACAAAGTAGAAACTATCCGATCTTGTCTCAAATGGATTTGCAATCATTTCGTTAACTAAAAATAATTTTAAATCAATCATATTTGCATGGTAACCTACTCAAAAACACAACGTTTACCCAATTCTGGTGGTAATGTTGGAAATTCATAAATGTGTTCACAAGTATTCCTTGAATATGGGATGCAAAAACCAAATTCAAAATCGAAAGTTTTCAACAGCTTATCCCTAAAGAAATGTCGTTCGATCATGCGAAACCTGTTCACAGGCTTACTACCTACTGTAAACTCGACCCTAGAAGCAACAGAATTAACAACGAACTTTCGCAAATTCCATATAATACATACGTAGCTCCGACAGTCTTCAGTTTTAAAAATTGCGGCGTAAACTGATACCTGACAAACCGTCCAGAATTCGGATCTGCAGTTTCGTCGTTCTCGACGTTTTTATCCAAATTATCCACGTCCACATTATCTGTAGTCAATGGTTTTGCAATTTCGAACAGAATTGCACCACTATCAAGATCACGAATCTTAAATCTAGTAAAATCTATGTCGTATACATTCGCTTCCGGTGTACACAAATATGTTTCCGTTATTTTCGGTAAACGTAATACATCTTCCGGTGTAATCAGTTTTCTTACATTATTCGTACCTCCGATACTTGGGATTTGCTTGTTCTTCATTAAATTTTCACGCTTCTCCCGTACAACACTCATTTTACTTAACTCTTCCTACACGTAATGAAATCCTATTAATGTGTTGCGAATCGCACTCAGTTTCGTTAAAATTCGCTGTTTCTTGCAGATAATCCTTTATTAAATGGTTTCTTTGTTCAATTCCTACGATTTAATCAATTTATCACGATACCTTTCACAAAAAGAACCCTGTCTTCGTTTATTTGTATTGAAGAATTTGCAATATGGCGATCCACACGAAATTAGCCGTGTATTAATTAGCAGCACACAATACAGCTGTTAGACTTTTCTTAGATTATTGAATAAGTAATAACTAATTACTGCTAAACATTCAGTATTCATTATGAAATTATGAAAAATTGTGTCTCTATTTAATTAATTTTGTATATTGCTCACTTTGCATTAAAATAATTTGGTAAGGCGCCATCTGTGGAACATTTTATTATTCAAATTTTAAAACAAGTGTCATCAATGTCAATTACACGTTTCAAAAAGTGAGGCCAGAGAAATTATATAAATAAATGGTTTTAGTTAAAAATAAAATAACTGGGATGTTAAAATTAGGGCAGCGAAAATGGTTAATTTTTATCAAAAGTACGTAAATCGAAATTTTGTGAGTAAATTAGTATTTGATCCTAATTACTTGTGGCTAACATGTTGGGGCCTGATTTTGTTCGAAATATTACTAAACATTTTCATCATCGAGAGGATAAAGTACACGGAAATTGATTGGATTGCTTATATGCAAGAAGTCGAGGGTTTCCTGAATGGTACTCTGAGCTACAAGAATCTAAGAGGTAGCTTAAATTATATTTTCAACTTTAATATCTATTTAACATTGTTTTAGGCGATACTGGTCCGTTGGTATATCCTGCTGGATTCGTTTATGTTTATTCCACGTTATATTACATAACATCACGTGGTGAAAATGTTAGATTAGCACAGTACATATTCCTGGCAATTTACATACTTCAGCTGTATGTTACATTTGAAGTGTTCAAGAGATCATGTAAGATTCCACCATATGGATTAATACTGACCACATTGACATCATACAGGATACACTCAATTTATGTATTGAGACTGTTCAACGACCCCATTGCTGTGCTATTGTTCTACATTAGTTTATATCTCTTCTTGAATGGAAAATGGTACTACGGCAGTTTAGTCTACTCATTGGCCGTCTCCATAAAAATGAGTATCTTATTATATGCACCCGCATTACTCATAGCTTATTTAGCAAATTTAAGCTACAAGGAAACATTTTGGAACCTAGTCATTTGCGGTACGACGCAACTCGTTTTGGGAGCACCATTCTTATACGCAGATCCCGTATCGTATCTGATTGGAAGCTTCGATTTCGGACGCGTGTTCGAGCACAAATGGACTGTCAACTTTCGCTTCTTGGATCGTTCCACATTCGAGAACAGGTCCTTCCATTTATTCATGCTAACGTTACATCTGTGCGTTCTGGCTGCATTCGTACCGAGCTTCAAGAAATACTTTCAGTGTTACGCCAAACTGAATGCGGTCATTGGCGACTTGAAAAGCCAACGTGCGCATAAATCGAAGGACGTTAACAAGCGCGAAAAGGCCAAAGCCAAACCGGAGGAGAAGCTGACGAGGGAAGAGGAGAAGTTCCTGGACGGTTTCAAACGCATGTTGAACAAGAACCGTAACGTGGGAGAGAAACCGCGCGCGCCCGCGAAGTCCGCGGACGAATTAGCGAGCGAGATCAACTTCGGTAAAGTCACGCAACTGTTCGTTTTGCCATTTTTCGTTTGCAACCTGATCGGAATCGCGTTCGCGCGCTCGTTACACTACCAGTTCTATTGCTGGTACTTTAACAGTCTGATCTACATGGTGTATTGCACCAATTATCAAAAAGCGTTGAAATTCTTGTTATTAGGCGTCATCGAATTCTGCTGGAACGTTTATCCGAGTACGAATCTATCGAGTGCCTTATTGAACGCATGTCATGTTGTATTGTTATATGGTTTATTCAAATACATGAGACAATAAAAGAACAGAAGAGAGACCGTTTTCGTTACGACACCCGAAGACGCGGAGAAAGAAGATTGTGCGGAGGCGTCGATAGCAAATGGTAAAGTTGGTTGCCAGCTTACCGAAAAGGAGACGAACACTTGTAAGCGATTTGACGAAGATTAATTGTTTAAAAAGAATGGCGAAGAAAGTGGCAGAGATGGATTGCGAATTTGACGATCCGTTTAAAGCCTCTTCGGCTTTCCTCTTCTCGTCCATGCGATAAGAGTAGAACGACGTTGGGCGTGTTTAAATGAAGTCGATAACGGACGTACGTCACTTGACGTTCGGCACGGATCCGTCGACAATCGCGACGAAGACGCGACGAGCGTACGTACGTCTGAGATGAGGAATTAAAGGCGTAGCCATTTTGATTTTTGACGAATATTGACATACGTCTTTGCAAAAGTCTAGACAGAAACTCATTTGTTACGGGAATAGAGTGACATGTAGTAAACATTTACTACATCGAGAGAGAGCAAAAAAAGAACGAAAAGAAAACATAATAGCGCAATTTTTTTTGCCGTGCCTCCGCCGCATAACTAAATAGACGAGAATTGGAGATTATTTTTCGTAATTAAGTCGGAACAGACGGGAAGATGGGATAAAGGGAAGATGTACGCTTTTTCGTGCGTTCCTTTAGTCGCTCGCTCGCCAGTTTTCGAATTGACATACATTTAATTGCGTTTATTCGAGCATCTTTTTGATTTCGGTTTTCAGTCGAACGCTTTGTCGCACCGTCGAAGAAACGGCAACAAGAAAATAGACGTCGACTCTCGTCGAAGTTAAGGAGACGAGCCGGACAAAAGAAAGTTTTTTCGTCATGGGGAAACGGTCGAGATTTTTGCTGTAAAAACCCACGAAAATTACAATCGTTGTCGTTCGGTGTCGCGGTTAATATGTACCGGTTTATTGAAGGATCGTAAGAGAGGAAAGCGAAGAAGAGGAAGTATTAATATTCCGAAAGAAAGCAACAACAACAAAAAGAAGTGCCCGCGTGTGTGCGTGTATACGTTCGTGCTCGTGTTCATCTTCAGTGAATTCTCTCGGTTTATATTGTTTTCTTTTCTCGTCGCTTTCGGTTGGAAAAGGATTAAACACGAATTCCGAACGCGTGGAAGAGGGAACGACAAAAGTGGACGAAGAGGAGGTTAATAATTGAAGAGGCTTCGGTGTCTTTAAGTGCCAACGACGTGGTTTTCTTTTGTTTCGTTTAATCTTCGTGCGTGCATAATTTTGGATTTTCGGTTGACGAACGTGCCACATTCGATTTTGTAGTCTCCCACACGCAACGTTATTTACACGAGGAACGAAACTGGATTATAACAAATAAAAGGTGAGTTTTATTATGTTGTTATTGTTTTGATGGGCTGTTTCAGGTTATGTACGATATTCCGTTCGTCCTCTTGCAGACGCTTTCCCCGTTCCCACATTAACAACGTCTTTTTGTAGGTTAGATGTACGAGAGATAAACAAGTCACTAATCCCGTTTCCGGACTCGTCGACGGTTTCAAAAGTCCGTCGACGCCGGTAGATGTTCCGCGTCTAAATCAAATGATCGAACCTCATTCGACACGAAACGCGATGGCACATTTCCATAATCTAAGCAATATCCTTTTTCGTTCATACAGTCGCAACGGTTTAAGCTTCGAAACGGCGGCGTTCGTCTCTCTCTTCAATTAGACGATAACGGTTTGGGAAAATGATGGTGGAACCGCTATCCTCAAATCTCTCGCCCATGGCTCCAGATTTTAATACGAAACCGTATTACATAAAGGAATCCCAACGCATATTGCCCCTCTCTCTGTGTGTGTGGCCAATAAAACCGCAAGGGTCCAACATGTTTAAGGAGCGTTCGACACTTAACGACCTCAGCTCGACACGCCGAAACTAATTCTCATTTAGTTGCGAAACGGCGAGTGGCATCGTGCACTTTAAGCAAAGGTGCTTTTGCCCCGAACAATCGGCAATTGTTTAGGATCTATTCTGCAATACCGGCGCATCCACCAAAAAAGGAGGAAAGAGAAGAACCGATCGTATTTTTGCGCTCGGCTCGCCGTTTCCCGTAATTTGCGTTCGCTGATCGAGCGATATTGCACACGAGAGGAATTTGCATGGAAATGACAACGATTACGATATGGACCGCGGCAATAAACGTGTCGAGTTGATTCTTTCGCTTGCTCGTTCCGTTTGCATTTTCGATGCGTCCGCTCGTGTTTGTTTATCTGTACGTTGTCCGTCGAGTGCGGGCGTAGATTTGCGTCGAACGCGATTCGACCGGTGAAATATTTGCCGTCGTTTTGGCATTAATCGAGATAATAATTTCTGTTGTTTTTTTGTTCCTTATCTAAATGTAAATTCAACAATAAATTCCTTTCGTTTCCGATAGGAGTAATTGCTAATGAATAACCGTGCGGCGATAAGTTTGGCGAGGAAATAAGGCTGAAATTGTTGCTAATTATTTTACAATCGGTCCATTTATCTAACGTATTGCCATCGTTCGCGCAATTCGCGTTTAATTACGTTTAATTGCACGTTTTGCACGTATATTTTAGTTAGTCTTATCCGTTTATTTATTGCATTTGTAATTAGCGTAATGCGACGCGAACCGTCCAAAGATTTATTGCTCGCCCTTTATCTCAAATGTCCCCAAAAGAAAGTACCGTTATGTTTGTATTTTTGACGAATTGAATAACGATTTTCGCATGGAAATTTGTTCGCACTTTGAAGAGCAAAATGTGACACATCAAAACATTTTCTTTTTGTTAGGGATCGATCATTTTTTGATAGTCAAAAGAAACTTTGAAGTTAAACCGAAATCGCGTTGTTTGAGGAAATGTTAGGTTGTCCAAAAATGCATTGGCGCTTTCGTTATTTATATTTTTGACGAATTAAATAACCTTTTTCGCATGCAAACTTGTTCGCACTTTGCAGAGCAAAATGTGACGCATGAAAAGATTTTCGATTTATTAGGGATCGATCAATTTTTGATAGTAAAAAAAACTTTGAAGTTTAATTGACTAAAATTGCGTTATTTATTCGAGGAAATGTCAATTTGCCCAAAAGGAAATTGCCAATGTCTTTGATAATATTTTTGACGAATTGATTAAAGATTTTCGCATGCAAATTTGCTCGCACTTTGAAGAGAAAAATGTGATGCATCAAAACATTTTTGTTTTGTTAGGAATCGATCAATTTTTGATAGTCAAATTTAACTTTGAAGTTTAATTGACCAAAATTGCATTATTTATTCGAACAAATGTTAGGTTGTCGAAAAAAGAATTGCCAAAATCTTTGTTTATATTTCTGAGGAATTGAGTAAAGATTTTCGCATGCAAATTTGCTCGCCCTGTGAAGAGCAAAATGTGACACATCAAAACATTTTAGTTTTGTTAGGGATCGATCAAATGTTTATGGTCAAAAACAACTTTGATGTTTAATTGGCCAAAATCGCATTATTCGAGAAAATATAAGGTTGTCCAAAAGGACATTGAAAATAACTTTGTTTATATTGTAGACGAATTGAAGAACGAATTTCGCATGCAAACTTGCTCGCACTTTGCAGATCAAAATGTTGCGCATCAAAATATTTTCGTTCGATCCATTTTTGATGATCTTAAAAAACTTTGAAGTTTAATTCACCAACATTGTGTTATTGGAGCAATTAATTGTTAGATTGTCCAAAAGAAATCGCCGCTATAGTTGCTTATATTTTTGACGAATTGAATAACCAAATTTGCTCGCACTTTGAAGAGCAAAATGTGACGCATCAAAACATTTGATTTTTGTTAGGAATCGATACGTTTTTGATGGTAAAAAAAAAAAAACTTTGAACTCTGCTTCATCAGCCATTAAGTCCGAGACCTGGTGCCCCATCGACAATCACTTGTTCCGCCGGATGCAACACTCTTTGGCGAAGGGAACCGTCAAAGAGATCAAGGGCGTCAGAGTCTGGCTTTATCATCAAGTTTTCCGACTCGCAGGGCTGCGAATTCCACGTAAAGCGACATTCGTTCCTTGCGTGCGAAATCGATTAATACAGGCGAATAGCTTTAGGATTAGTTTCGCAATACTGCAACTTCTTTTAGGACCACCTAATACGCTTAAGCTTAATTTGCGGTTAATTTGATTAATCGACGTGGCGAATTGCTGTACACTCGAACTTTTTAATAAATTTTAAATTACCAACCAGCACGCAGAGAGACCGAGAGAATGATTTTCCGGTGAAATGCGATGGCAGGAACGAACGTAGTAATAAAAAGAGCGCGCGCGAGAGAGAGAGAATGAAAAAGAATTAGTTGAACTGGCGGTAGCGGCGGCGGCAAAGCGAAATATATACGTATAAAGTAAGTGTATGTTTCGGTGGAAAACGGCATAAAGGATTCATGTACGGTTCTTACGTGGAAAGAATAAATATTTAGCTAAAGAGATACGAGGGGTTTAAGTAGGGAATCTAGCTGGGAGTGCGCGACGTGTGCGGGGCGAAAGAGATCCGCCGCCTTCGCCCGATCATTCGACCCTCTTTCTTTTCCCTCCCCGGCACCGCCGCTTTTGCATCCTTCCCGATGCCGCTCACTTTGGAAGAACGGGAACGTGCAACAATAATATACCGATCCCGCCCTTTTTTTTCTCTTTTTCTTTTGCTTCTTCCTTCGTTTATGTCGGTTCCGAACGGTTTCTGTGTCAAATGTGCGATACAGGACGATGCAGGAATGAAGCAGAGGAAGAGGGAGAAAAAGAGAAGTTGTTCTTTTCCGGTTGGCCGTCCGGATTTCTTTTTTTTTCTTGCTTCCAAACGGAAGTTACGGAACCGGAATCTCCGTCGCATTCTCGCCAATTTTTTTTCGGTTTCTTTGCAGTTGCAGTACGCAAGAGGAAACTGTGCAACGCGGTTTCGGTCGGTCGCCGTTTTTTTTTCTGGCGCCTCTCGTCGTTTTCGTTTGTCTTCAGCGTCCGCGAATCGAACTTGAAATCGCATTGTAACTTATTTAGGTTGCCCCACAAGAAATGTACAAGGTGCAGCTCGAAGACCAAAGACGGGCACCGTGACCGTAACTTGGCAGAAATTTCGCGAGCAGTTTTAGAAGCATTTCGACCATGATTAAATTCGATTTAAAAAAAAATCTAATTGGATTGTTTATCTATCAGTTTCACACTGTTAAAGTATTATAGATAAGAAATTGACTAAACTTTTGTCGCACCCTGTGTTATAAAAAAAAAATGCAAAGTTTCAATCCAAGAAGTATTCGCCATTATTAATCACGCAAGGAAAGAAATGCCCTTTTGCAAAGGAATCGGAAAGCTTGAGAAGCGCCGACACAAGCGCTTTGGACTTCGAAAGCTTCAAGTTAAACAATTAGGTAGTCGCTAAACCGAAAATTGCGTTCGGCCCTCGTATTTTATCCGGATAAACGCTTAAGTAAATCCATTCGATGCCGCTGATTTAGCAGATAAAACTGTCTATTTCTGAACGCCGCTGCTCAGCAATCGACTTAGAACGCAATTGGCAATTAATTGGCCGGCGCATCCGCCAGAATACGACTAGCGCGATTTTCGCACATGTTCTGCTTGTCGAATGCGACCGCGATTCCTTCGCAGTTTCACCAGTCGAACTCCTCGCCGCAAAACTTTCTCCACCTTCGTTTACGTTCACTTTATCTTCGATTCGTAACGATTCATTTTTTCCCTAATATGCGGCACCATTAATTTCATTCATTATCGATAAACGATTAGACGGATTTTTAAATGAGCAACAACCGCGTGTCGCAGTTTGGGTCGATGACGAGGCGCGTTGGACTGAATTTTATCTCGCCATCGGAAACCGTTTATCAATCGTCATCGACGATTCCCATTGTTTATTCGAACGTTAAAAAAAAAAACGTTTCCCAATCGACGATACGATTGTTGCCGTAGACGAGAGAAAGAGAGATCGATCGATCGTTGATAATTAAAAAAAAAAACGACAAATGTATTTTTTTTCGCTTTCGTCTTTGCAGTTCCCCATTCGCTCGTGCGACGACGACTTAATGGACCCGCAGGCGATTATTGCCGTTTGGACGTTCCCGCTGGCGATCGGACGCGAGCTCAAAGGACTCCTCTTACTATTATGCACCTTCGTGTTGGACGTGAATTAGGTAAGATTTGAATGTTAATTGATTAAGCGCCTTTACCACACTTTTTGCCAAGTCCCGACCGCGAACCCAATTAAATGCCGTCGAATAGAAGAAGAAGCAGCAGAAAAAAAATTCAGTCCTCCGCCGTTCACGTTTCGTGTACACGAAGAAGATACAAGCGGCAAAGGCGAAGGAGAGGAGCGATACAGAAGGATGGCCGCATGGAGGAGGTCATTTCGTGCAAGTGTCGCCGTGGGGCAGATTCGCTTCGGCAATAATTGCGTGTGTGTGTGTGTGTGTTGCCGAATGCGGCGAAGATGCCGGAGAGAGGACACGGCCAAAATTCGCTTTTGCTCCGTTTTTTTTTTGCTGTCTTTCTTCTTCCTCCTCCTTTCCACCCACCTTCCCGAATGAATTAAACATATTATTGCAACGTTAGTAGTACGTCGCCTCGTGTTTATTCTTTTGCTTGCCTTTTTCCGTTCGGTTAAATCTTCCTGCTCGTCTTCGCTCCGGACGGACTTATGAACTATTTATATAAGGTCGCAAATCGTTTGGATTAGAAGGACGGCGCGAGAGAGAGAGAGAGAGGGAGGGAGCCGGGAACGAGACGGGAATGAAATAATAAAAACGGGAAGAGGTCTGGTCGGTAAAAAGTACGAGAAGGATTAAAAAAGTGTGGGGGACAGTTAAGGGAGCGAGGGTGGCGCCGCCCCCTCCCCGTTCGCCACCCGCATTTATGTAATATATCCCTATTCCTTTTATTATTAATTTTAACCAAATATTACCGGGAGCAGATGTTTTTTATTGTGCGGCAACCGGGCGCTCTTCTTCATCTACGAGAATCGCGTCCTACCCACCGACCGACCATCACCACTTTTTGTTCGCCGTTCCCTTTTTTCTTTTTTTCTTCGTCTTCTTCATCTTCTGCGTCGAAGATATCCAACCGCAATAACGGTCGCCACTTGTTTTAGTCAATTTCTTTTCTTTTTTTTTTTCGCCTCGTCTTCTCCACTTCGGTTTTTAATTTGTTGCCGCTCCAAAGTGCGCGGCCACGATTTACGTACCGACCGGCGAAGAAGTTTGCCGAAATTAATAACGAGCGGGGGAGGAGGGAATCGAAATGGGATTTTTTTTGGCGTCGCTTTTGGTCCAACGGGCCAAACCCAATGATCATCAGGCGAGGAACGATCCGGATTTATCGGATGACCCGCTAAGTAGTTTGTCCGAAATCCAAGAGATATTTGCCATGATTAATCTTGTCGAAGAATTCGCAGCCCTGTGCGAGTGGAACGAAGATTCCGACTGCATCGATCTCTTGGACGTTTCCATTTGATAAAAAGCGTTTCATCGAGCGGAACAAGTGATTGTCGCTTGGGCACTAGTTTTGGACTTTTGGCAAATGACGAGGATCCTCTTAGATTCCTTTTTTTTTTCGCATAGTTCATCGGGATTCCACCGCTTTCCTTTGTTATATTATACAAGGTGTTAAAAGAAAGTGTCACGCACTTTAAGGGGTGGTAATGTAGCCCAACATAGGCAGAAACGTCTTAATGAATATTGGGCCGGAAATGGACGGTTTTGGAATTACGGAACATTTTGCAACTTTTATATTTTTTACAATTTATGTAGCAAACTATGAACAAAAGACAAATGAAAAATACCTGAAATAAGGTGATCAAAGTGCCCTGCTTCCATTTCATGGCAGCCACAACCTGCTTTTGTCGGAATGACCTTCGAACTCTTTCCAAAAACATTGGTAAGCCAAATTTTGGCTTAAATTCGGTGGCATCTTTGATTTATTCGTGGTTTCAGTTCCTGGAGGTCATTTGCAAGCGTAACACAAACTGAACTTTTCCCGAAAGAAAGAAATCTGGAGGGTTTAAATCTGGCGATTTTGCAAATCATTATATGGATCCACTTCTTCCTACACAACTTCGTTTCAAAAATCTGTGTCAATGTTCTCTAAGAAGACGACCTGAAGGAATCTGAGGATTTGGATAAGGTTTAACTTAAATCCATAGCGTTTCTCTGCCATTTAGCATTAGCACGACCATAGATGAAATGCATGATGGGCTAATTCAGAATTAGAGTAAAAAGGCATAGAGCGAAATTTTGTGTGTAAAATTCTCACAAACGACTTAATATCAACTGCAAACTCTACGTATCACAAAACAGCTCTTAATTACGCTATGAAAATGCAAGTTTTGTGAATGAAATAAAGCGAAAATCGAAGATATGCCACAAAAAAGTTCAATCCACCGTATCTTCGAAACGGTCCATTTTCGGCCCCATGTTCGTTAAGACTTTTTTGCTTATCTTGGGCCATATTATCGCCCCTTAAAGTTTGTGACACTTTTTTTAACACCCTGTGTAGTTGTATCAAAGGCGAAGATGCATAACGTACTTTTGGTCAATTAAACTTAAAAAAAAAAGTTTTTTGAGCATCAAAAAGTAATCGGACCCAAACAAAACCCAAAATGTTTGGTTGCGTCATATTTTGCTCTTCAAAGTGCGAAGGAATTTGCTTAGAAGGATTCGGCAAAAATCCAGACGACAATTGCGACAACCTAACATTTCCTCGAATCAACTGTAGCCAAACGCGAAAATGTCCAGAAGTAAATGACGGCTTTCAACTGTTAAGTTTGAAAACCCCGATTTAGAAAAGTCATTAGCAAATAATAAGGCAAAGTACTTCAGAATCGATGCACTTCGTCCGCAGTTTTTGCATCGATTTGCTTCTCGAAGCGTTTTTCGCGCAAGAAGTCACGACGCGATACTCGAATGACGCGGAGTCTCTCGTAGCGAGAAGAGCGTGCTGCAACTTTTGCAGTCGCGATTGTGCCGAAGAACGAGGAAAAAAAAAACAGTCTCTTTTTCGATGTTTCCAACACCAAATTCCGTTCGACGGAGACGGCAACCGGCCCCTCGAGCTCCTGTTAAACGCAGCGACCCTTGCCATTTCTTTCGCGCCTTCCCGTCACACGTCCCTCTCGTTTCATTTATTTTTCGCTTCCTTCTGCACCGCCGTTTGCCTCGCGTCCTTTTCCTCCCTTCCGTCGGCGGCGTCTCGCCGTCTCACTTCGACGTCACATCCCGTTAGTACTAGACGTCGTCACGTACCGCTTAAATGGTTTCGTGATGCAGACGTTTTTTTCCCTCCCCCGCGTTCTTCCTACCGCCTCGCCGCCACCTCTTCTTCATCTTGTTGTCGCCTTTTACATCCCTCGGGAGAGAGAGAGAGAGAGAGAAGACGAGGAAACGGTGTCAAGAAAGATGAAGAGAACGACTTCCATCTCGCTTTTTTTTTTCGCCGCCGCCGCCAGTTCATCTTTGCCCATCTATCCGCATCTCGCCTCCCGATCTCTCTCGCGCCATCGCCGTATCGCCGTCTTTATTCCGACCATTGTGCCCCTTTTTTCCCCTCTTTTTCGTTGCCGTTCGCCGCCGAGTGATGCTGCTGTTGTTGTTGTTGCCCCAGCATGCACGATTGCGAAATTAAAAAGAACGTGCGCCGCGCAATTTTGCATCTTCTACGCTTTGTCGTCGTCCGTCGTTTTTTTTATTTCTTTTCTTCGCTCCGTTTCCGCTCGTCCAAAAAAGGCGAACGTAAAGAGTTGGAAGGATGCAACCGACGTCACCGCCGCCACCGCCACCATCGGCGTCGTCAACAAACAAACAACCAATCCGCAGACAAAAGTGGTACAATGAGCGACGGCGGAAATTAAATGGCGAAAAAGTATTATTATATCGATGCATCCTCGTCATCGCCATCGTCAGACCTCTCTTGCGACCTCCCATTTTGTTTTCCGTCTTCTGGTTGTTGTTGTTGTTGTTGTCGGTGGTTCTTTGTCGTTGTTGTTGCTGCGCTTCGACGCGAAGGCGTCCATCGTGTTCTGTGTTCTTGCACGCCGTGTATTTTTTTTAACGATAGTAATGATACAAGTTACGATTATCGTTTCCATCCTCCGCGCGATTTACATTGCGCCTTTTAACCGGGCGGAATTCTTTCCGCAATTTATCGACGCAATTCCGTTTTACGGCCCTTCCGCGCTCCCTTCCTTCGCCACTAGACGAAGGGAGAGGAACGCGAATAAATTGAGTTAGTCGAGTAGATGTTTGCAGACCAATAAAGAATATCGCTAATAAGGTTTGTTTTTTGCGTGCGCTCTAGTCCAGGGGAATTAGCCATTTCGCCGCGGGACAGCATCCTGGAGAGCTGAATGTTTGTATGCATCTTCTTGATGTGGTCCTTGTTAAAACGCCGAAAGTCCCCATCGATCGATCGATCCGAGACGACCAGGAATAGTTCCTCGCGAATATTTCATTAACGGTCGCTTTTTGAACAAAATGATACGGTATCAAAGTTGTAGATTAGGAAATTTGCTGCGAAAAGGCCATCAAGGCTTTTATTCGTAAATGTAACGGTTTTGAAGATAATTCGAGAAAACGATTAGTAACCTAATCCACGGTTGGTTTTGTTTAAAAAAAGATCGCTTAAAATAAATTATCATGCATTTGGTCATTAATTAATTTTTGATCCAAAAAAAGGTCGTTAATTTCATCCTCTGACCCTATTTCAGTCGGCATGCTTTTGCCTCTTCACCAACAGCTTCTTGTTCTTCTTTTGTTGTCTCGTGCATTTCTACAGATTCAGCCAAAAGAAGAACACGATGGATCTACAGCATAAGATGTTGACAAAAGAATACGATAATTGATCAGACTTCTTAAGTTGCGTAGATTTCACAAAAGACATTTTTCCGAGAATTTTCCCGAAATTAGGCCTTACTTTCGTGTCTTTTTCCTGGACTAACGTCCTGTAAAGAAAAATCACGAACTGGCACAATAATTCGTAAAATATTGCGCTGCCTCAAAACGAAAATGAAATCGCAATGTTGCCGATGGTCTTCAATTTTATTATATTCAAGTCGATGTAGCATCTCACTGACGATTTTTTTGTCGCTGATTGTTTCCTTAACTGACGCTCTTTCCTTGATCGATGACCAAATGTTCTTCCACGTTTCAAACGATTGAATATTGCGCTATAATTGATCATCATCAATCGAAACTTCACGAGACTTCGATACAGCAGCACCGACAGTCAAACCGAGGAAAAGTTCAAAGAACCGGCGACCGAAATTTGTCCGCAGTTTAAACCATCCGACCCCCATCTTTTCCAATCAATCAATCCAATCCTTCGCGAACTCAACTTCCAACGCAGAAAATTTGTTTCCGATAAACCAAAAAAAAACCCCATCGGGCACAAGTTCGCATTTGTTTTCGAGACTTTTTTGACGGACGTTGTCGAATTCCATCCATCATTACCGATTGCGTTTTGATGGACTTTTCTGCTTTGCGCTCTTCGCCTACGAACGGTTCCGCATTTGTTGTTGTCTTCAGCATTAATTCTCCGTTCCGCAATGACGCTGATGATAATTGTAAAATGAATTAAACGGGGAAGCGCGAATAAGGGAGAGAGACGAGCCGATCCCGGAACGATCGTAATCTTTCACGTTTAATTGCTCTAATAACAATAAAAGAATCCAATAACACTTGGTGGATAACGAACGTTAAATTCACGGCGGACGCTCCATCCTTTTCTTCGTTACCATCATCGCCGCCGCCATCGACATCGTCCGCGTCGTCTTCGTCTCGCATCCTCGTACGTTCTGCCCGTCTTCTTCTAAAATTTAATTTAACTAATTTCGAAGTAGGAATGTTCGTTTAAATTGTTTCCCTAATGATATTATGATTGCCGCTACTTGTGCTCGTGCCACTGTTATGCCGACGCCGCCGCCGCCGCCACTGCTCTTTGCTGCTACTGCCCCGTTATTTCGTTTCGTTATTTCGCCCGTTCCCCTTTTCGGAACGTACGTATTGAAACGCCGCTTCTTTCGCCCCTCGTTTTATACTTTTTCCTTCCCCGTCCCCTGTTGCTTCATCGTATTCTCCTTCAAAGCAAGTAACAAGATGTTGTCGAGAAATCGGTGGACAACCCGAACGAAAAAAAAGAAACGAAAAAAAAAGGGCACGTAAGACGAGATGCGGCGGAACGAGGAAGAATGGTAAACGACGAGGGAGTTCGGGCGGAGGAAGAGCCTTAAAGGGGGCGATTGAACGAGAATCGATAACGTAATAAATAAAGAACGAACGATATTAAAATAAATCTGCATTTCATTTACACGCCTAACGCCGAGTAAACGGCAGATGTTGCAATTTTCTTGCTCGCCCAGGCAATCGTAAATTAATTGCACGTTCTGTTTTTCATTTTTTTTTTATTCCAGATGCAATGAGATGGAGTGCGTCCAAAGCGCCATGCTGAGCGTGCCGCCGGTGAGCACGGACTCGGGGCCGCAGCAGCAGCCGCAGCAGCAGCAGCAACCGTTGGCCGCGTCGGTTTTCGCACCGTCCGATACCGATCAGGCCCAATTCGAGGCGGACAAAAGGGCCGTCTACAAGTGAGTGTTACCGGCTTCGCGTCCGGTCGCTCGTCGATGTTAATTCGAGCACGAAGCGAAGAGACGAAGAGACGCCGAACACGTCGCCGATTGCTTATAAAATATTCAAGTTGCAATGCCCGAAAACGAAACGGAGAAAAAAGCACACGCGATGAAGGCGTTGCAATTTCTTCCTTGTCTTCCGCCGTTCGATGAATATTGTATATGCAAATTCCCCCGTTTCTTGCGGCTACGAAATCTTCCACTTTCGTGTTCGCTCGCGTTATTATTATAATTTTTTTTCTGTTGTATTACACCGCTCCTCGTCGTTTCGCCGCGCGTTATTTACGATTAAATATTTAATAAGGCCGGCGAAAACTTTGTAATTTTTTTCCGCTTTTTTTTTGCAAACGTCCCATTCACTTTGAAATTGTTCGTGGTCGCTCGCGCGCAATTTCTTGTAGAGTGGCGCAACAAATAAGTTGTTTTTTTTTTCTTGCGTTATTTGCAGACACCCGCTGTTCCCGTTATTGGCGCTATTGTTCGAACGTTGCGAATTGGCGACGCAATCGTCCGAGCCGCAGTCGAGCGATGCCTTCAACATGGACATACAGGCGTTCGTTCAGCATCAGGAGCGCGACAGGAAGCCGTTCCTGGCGAACGAGCCGGAAATCGACGGTCTGGTAACGAGCGAGTGTGGCGTTCGTCGAAGCGCGCGCCCCGATTTATTTAACGTTGCTTTCGATGCGTTTTGTAGATGATCAAAGCCATTCAAGTGCTCAGGATACACTTGCTGGAATTGGAGAAGGTGCAGGAGCTGTGCAAGGACTTTTGCAATCGGTACATCACGTGCCTGAAAGGGAAGATGCAATCGGAGAATTTGCTCAGATCCGATTATCCACAAGGTCGGTTTGTTACGTCGTCGCCGAAGAATACGAACCGCGCGAGATCGGGATGCCGAAATAAACCGGTAGTTTTGGACGGCCAAACGGACAAAATGTCGCTTTATTTCGGTTCGTCTTACGAAGACTTTAGTTTAGATTGATCTAATATGAATCCTGCATATAAGGTACCTGACCCAAATAAGGTCCACCTTCAAACACTCTGAGGTGAATGATAATATTAGAAAAGTACTCTGAAGATTACAGTTGTTTAACTTGAGCTGAGCCGAGAAACTTGTGTGTGGTTTGCACAACTTTGCCAACCAGCAAAGTCTCATTATGGGATCATTTATTCAAGAGTGAAGCACATTGTCGACTTTTTAAAATGTTGTCCAAAGTTAATCAAACATTTCGCATAGAAAACTCGGCTTATTTGCGTACAACTTAAATCAAACGACTCTCAGACACGTTCGTTTTCCTGTTATTAGCAAAAATTTAATATTAATTACGGTCGATTAAATACGACAATCTTCTTTGAAAGTTAACATTTATTTAGCAAAACAAAACTCGGACAAAAGGTGTGCCAATTTTTTTGTTTTATTGCCGGAATGGATGTTGAAAGAGACAAGAAACGTGTACCATGGTCATCCACAAATCTATAATTAGTATTAGAATGGAAAAAGGCCGGAAATACACAAAGAAAAATGTCTCAAATTTCCAAAAAAATGTGTATGTGCAAATTTGTGCTATTTTAATTTAATTATTATATTTCAAAAATAGATGCTTTACATAGGAAGTTTTCTTATGTCTAACAAGATCATTGAAATTTCAGCATGTTTAATATTGCCAAAAAATAGTGCGCGAAAAATTTTAAACTTTGAACTGATTTTTCGCGAAAGCGATAGCAAATTGCATTTTAGTATTTGGAAATATTAATTACGATCAAAGTTTGAATCAACTCAAGTAATTGTTAAAATAATGCAAAATACTGGTGGGCATTTTAGGGTCAGTTACCTTAAATTAATTTTATATTTTAGTTTCAATTGAATTTCTTTAGTTGCTGTTGTCAGTCTATGACACAACTTTTAAATAATGACGAGATAATGAAAAAAAAGCAGAAGAAAAAATAACGATTTGCTCTTAGTAATTATATTACCGATAATTAACTTTTTAAATGAAGAGAACAAAGTCACTAACATAGGTGAGGAGGCGTGCAGTGTGTAGATTTCATTTGTCATTAATCAATGTTTAAACATTTTTATATCGAAGAGGATTTCGTTTATCAGCAAGTCTCTTGTTTCGGGAGAAACTTCTTCGGCTAGTTTCAATTAAAATTGCACTTTTAGTAAATGAAATCCTGGCGGAAGTGACGAATGAAGTAATCTAAATGTTTCAAATGCCGCTTCATCGTTTAGTATGAATCTTTATTCAGAGAGTTTCCAAAAGTTTTGAAAATTAATAGGAGATTATTAAAATAAACAAAGAACTATAGCTCGTCCAAGCAATCAAAAACCCTGACAGTTGTGAACTGGCGGTGTTCGTACACTCTCCGAAAGAAGTATTACAATACAAACCATAGAAAATGTACACAATAGCGTGTGCTATGATAATATTAATTTCTGTTTTGACTGTACTTTTCAAAATTCTGTGCGCTGATTGGATATTCGTCAAATAACAAATTTTAGTTCACATATTTTCCGGGGTTTTTGATTGCTTGGACGAGCTATACGAAAAAGCTTCTTATGACTTCACGTATACGCTGCGTGCTCGAATTGATTCTGATCTTCTTTACAGCATTATGTTTTTTTTTAATTAGAATTCATACGCATTTTTGCAAAACGAAAATGTTTGGTTGCATTGCCCTATATTTTGTTTCTTCGATAATTGAGAATATACAGTTTGAATTCTAATTGATCTAACATGGAATCACATTTGTATATTGTTAAACGTTAATCACGCGAAGCCAAACGAGAATAACAAAATCCGAAAGTTCGAAGTCCTCATCTTTCATCAACTTCCTTTTCTCGGTTTCCGCAGATGTGCTAGGTGCCAACGTCATGGGAATGGAGAACAACAACAACAACAACGGCGGTCTGCTGAGCCACGGCAACTCCGAGAGCAGTTCCGACCCGAACAGCCCCGTTCAGTACGCCATCAGTCCGTCGTCGCAACAGGTAAACCAAACGTAGAGTACCGATGGAAACTCGCGTACGAACTAAAACAAGCACTACCAACACACGAAGAAAAAAGTAGTTTGATGACGTTGCGTGCGAACAATAGGTTGTATCGACCCCAGGGAACACTATCATGGATCGACAGCAGTTAGAGACGAACGCGTCGAGCGGCGGAACCGGCGGCGTCGGCGCTTACGTCGGCGTCCATCCGTACGCCGGCCCGACGCCGACGACGCCGCTCAACCACAACCAGTCGTCGTGCGAGTCGCTGGTCGTCCACGGATCGACGCCCCTCAGCCAGATCGGCGCCAACATTTGCTCGGTGCCGCCGCCCAGCGACAGTTCCGGCCCGCTATCGCCGGCGCCGACGACGCCCGGCGGCTCGGCCGACGATTGCGACAGCGACTTCCCGTCGCGCGGCGGCGGCGGCAGCAGTCGCAAGCAGAAGCGCGGCGTCCTGCCGAAGCACGCGACGAGCGTGATGCGATCGTGGCTCTTCCAGCATCTGGTGGTTAGTTGCGCGTCTCTCACAGCCGCATCCCTCACTTATCGCTTTTTTGTCCTTGCCACAAATGCGCGAGGCAGCATCCGTATCCGACGGAGGACGAGAAGCGGCACATCGCGGCGCAGACGAACCTGACGTTGTTGCAAGTCAACAATTGGTTCATCAACGCGCGGCGGCGCATCCTGCAGCCGATGTTGGACGCGAGCGCGCCGAACGACAACAACAGCGCGAGCGGCTCGCCGTCGCACAAGAAGAAGAAGGCGCAGAACAACAACAGTCGCCGGTTCTGGCCGCAGGATTTCGCCAACGGCCCGTCGCAACTCGACGCCGGTACGTTGCTCGCTTCGTTCGCGTGCGTTGCGCTTGATGCGTTCAATCGTGTTTTAGGCATGCTGTCGAGTTCGGACGACGACGCCGACTCGTACAGCAGCGACGGCGACGACGGCGGTCTCGTGATCGACGCGCAGCCGCAGCAGCAAGCGAACGAGGCGATCGGACAGAACGGACATCAGATCGACGGCCATCGCCATCAGCATCACCATCAGTTCAGTCCCGACAAGGAGGGACCGCATCAATGAGCGGCAGGGGCGAAAGGGGACGTGGACGAGATCGATCGGAACGTTTCGCGGCGCGTGATGACGGGACGAGACTTTGTCGATTGTTCGTCGTTGAATTGATCTCACTCTTACTATTTTTCCTTCTTTTTTTTAGTAAAGACGAATGCTAACCGCATCGCTTAGATTAAACGTAATTGAAGGAGCGTCCTCTAGCGGGGAAAAGGGATAGTTTACCGCAACTGAACGCAGCCATTCGCGAATCGTTCGCCTTCTTTTAGCGAACGCGACGAAGCCATAAATTAGATTATAATTAGATTTCAGTACAAATCGATGCGTTCATTTAAATTGCGGACGAAAGAGAGAGAGAGAGAGAGTGAAAAACATGTCGACGAGATTCCTTTGCTTTAACCTAACTTGTATACGTAATGATATACCTCAAATTAATTAATCGCGTTAATTTTAATCTGATTTCAAGTTGGACGATGCTTTATTGGAATTTTATACGGGTTTTTAATTTGCACAATCCAATTGAATCTCGTATAAAATTAAGAGAGAGAGAGAGAGAGAGAAATGTTGTTATTATTATTAATTATTATAAGCACAGGCAACAATGTATACGTATATATCGCGGCGAGAGAGTTCGACGAATTCGATCGTCGCGTTAAGCAATCGACATTACAAAGACGCGATTGATCCTTTTGGCCGGCGAGCTCAAAACGTTGATTGACAAGCGAAATTTGTGGCTCATTCCAGTATTATTCGTCGATTAATCGACTCGAATGTTTCAAATTCAAATTGCAAAAGACGATTTTAGCGTTCTTAGATTCTATGCGTTCGAACAACGCAAGGCATAAATTATTAATCGTCCACGAACAGTTACAAATCGATACGAACAGTGAGAGGCGCAAACTTTTTTCTTTTGACTATATATTTGTTGATTATTGCATAAAGTTAATTCGCGAAAAGGATGAAAATTATATATATATAGATATACGAAAAGTCAATTGACTGTTTCTCTAAATGTGCAGTATTTTTTAGATAGGTATTTAGGATATACATATAATGATAATACGATGAAGAAGATATAAATTGAAATTATCTCACCTTCGGAAGAACGTCGTCTCTTACCTGCAAGAAAGCCTTTTCTGTTGTTGTTGTTTGGAGGAAAATTCGACCATACGAAGCGCAAGCAAAGTGCAATATTATCAAAGGGTTGTTTTTCGTCTGTTTAACTTACACCGAACTGGTAGCAATAACACAAATGGTTTATTGAAAAATGTATACGAAATTGTCGGTCCTCATCCTACATAAATTCTAGATCGTTCGGTGAGAGACTTCTTCTTTCGACTCGAAAAGTATACTTGCTCGCAACTCATATACGTAATTATACAATAAATAGGTATTAAGGATAAGATGAACTAATTTACTGAAACGATTAGGAATATTATTAAAAAAGAAAGGAAGAAAAAGTGAATGAATAATAAATTTCCATCCATTAACATTAAAGAAAACGTGTAAAATTATGAAAAAGTTTTCTTCGTGTTGAATATACATACGTGTGTAATATATTATTTAGGCAGATGATCGTGCGAATGGGAGAGAGCGTTCGTTTCGAGATTTTTAGCATTCGATCATGATGATAACGTACTATTAATATTTCATATTTAGATGATAGTAACATTTAAAACGATTAATTCGCAACGTAACGGACGTACGAAATGCAACTTTTGTGCCATCAATTTTAAATTAAGCGAGACCACAACACGATTATACGGGGCGTCGAAAACAAAGTGTCACGAACTTTAAGGGGTGCTATTGTGACCCCAAGATAAACAGAAAAGTCTTAACGAACGTGGATCCGAATGTGGACGGTTTCGGAGATACGAAACTTTTTGCAACTTTTGTTTTAACTATGGTCTGCCACAAATAGATTTTTGTGTCTAACTTTCTTTTTGCTCAATCTGGATCCTGAATGACAAAATGCATCGAATTAATGCGATTTCAATAATTTTTTTTTATAACAACTTCAAAAATAAATGCAAATAACTGACGCTGTTCAATGACGCAGAAATATAATGTCACTTGGGAGAATCGACTTAAGCCATTTGAAAACATCTGAAAATCTTTGAGAATGAACTTTTTGTAATACGTCAGCTCATTAATCAGGATTTTGATAGAAATGTCGCCTTCCAGTTCTTTGTCTGACATCGGAAAAGCCCAAATTATTGCCCGCCACAGTTTGGACTTAGTCAACGATACGTTGTAACGGCCATAAACAGTTTCGAAATCGTTGTGCAACACTTCTTGCAAAATACTAAGAAATTTTGAACAATCAAATGTCTTGGACGTACGTCCATCCTTTTTTAACGCGACCATCGAATCCTGCAGCGTTTTCAACTCCACGTTAAGCACCCGTGAATTTGTTACCACATTTACTAACTTCTGCAAGGCATGAAAGGGCTTCGAAGGGCAATAAACAATTGTGGCAATCTGGTATATCATTATGCACTAAAATTCACCAAAGCATATTATTAATTTCGCTTTGCGAATCTGTGCAGAGTCGCAATTTTAAGTTAATTCCAAATAATGGAGCCCGTACGAATTATTAAAACTTTTTCCCAAGTGATCTTATATTTCTGTGTCAGTGAAATTTCAGTGATTTGCATTATTAAAAAGACATTGATAATCGCTTGAATTCGTAAAATTTGTTTGGCTCAGATTGAGCCCCGAGAAAAAATGTTAATGTAATAATTATGTACAAAAGCCAACAAACCAAGAAGAAAAAGCAAAGGAAAAATCACTCAAATGAAATGCTCAAAGGGCCCTTCTGCCATTTTACGGCAGTCACGACATCTTTACCACAAGAACGTTCGAACTCTTTCGAGAATCCTTGCCAATCAAGCATTGGCTTGAATTCGGTGGCATCTTTCATCTACTCGTGGCTTCGGTTCCTCGAGTTTATTTACAAGCGAGCATACGCAAAAAATCTTCAGACACCCCAAACAAAGGAATTCTAGCAGGTTTAAATTTGGCAATTTTGCAAATCATGCTACAGATCTGCTCTTTCCTCGCCATCGTCCTTTAAAAAATCTGCGTAAGTGTTCCCTAAAAAGTCGCACTAAAGGAACCTCGCGATTGGGATAAGCTTCAACATAAAGACGTACGGCTCCTGTGGCATTGCCCATGAGCATGATGCATTTGGGCTAATTCGAAAATTTGGGCAATGGGGAAAACGTAAAATTCTCACTACGACACGAAAGTAGAAGTTTTTGGGAATGAGGAATCTCCTAAACCGTTAATTTTGGCACCCACATTCATCAAGACTTTTCTGCTTGTGGTTGCGGCCATATTATCAACCCCTTAAAGTTTGCGACACTCGCTTTTTAAGCATCCTATAGAGAAATGGAAAGAGTATGTAAATGTTGTGTTAATGAAGTAAATTTGCCGGCACGGATTCTGCAGACAACAATAGAGATCGTTTTGAAATTAGCAATTTCGGTCGCGCGGTCTTGTTGCTCGATAATGAAGAACGCAATAATTGTATACGAAAAACAATCCGCTTCAGTTTTTTGCCCGACATTAAGCGAAAGTGCAAGAACATGGAGAAATAGTGCGCGTTCGAATATCATTTCTAATCGGTATACGTAAATAAGGAAATAATTAAGAGAAAGCAAAAATGCAAAATTATGTTGTACGGTGGAGTAAATGGTTGAGATGTGCGTGGATGGATGGATGAAGGAGACTGTCGCTTGCTAAATGTAAAAGAATCGGCGCTATTGTAAATATCTCTTTTTTATATAGTCGCTAACTTTTTCCAAACTCGACGGTGTAAAAGCGGTCTCGGAGCGATATTCTTAAGGCAAATTACGATATATAACGTAGATGACGAAGAATGATGATGTCAATTCCAATCGGAGAATGTGTGCTTCTGTGTGTTTGTTTTTGTTTTTTACTTTGTAATTGATTTGCTCAATCGCGAATTTGTCGTTGTTATTATCGATTTACGCGAGTTCGTCTTTGTATCGTTTGAATTGATTTCGCGTGCTAAAAATGCGAAACTCTTATTATTTGTGTTGTATCGACGAATTTCCCGGGATTAAACGGGGATGCGAATCGATTCACGTGGCAAGTGTGTAAAAAATTGTTGATCGTATTAGTTTTATATTTTAGTTTCAATTGAATTCTTTTAGTTGCTATTGTCAGTCTGTGATAAAACTTTTAAATGATGACGAGATGATGATGACGATGATGAAAAAAAAAAGAAGAAGAAAAAATAACGATTTGCTCTTAGTAATTATATTATTGATAATTAACTTTTTAAACGAAGAAAACAAAGTCATTAACGTAGGCGAGGAGGCGTGCAATGTGAAGATTTCATTTGCTGGATATTTGCCATTAATTAATTATCAATGTCTAAACATTTTTGTATCGAAAAGGGAAAAAGTGCATTCAAACAACAGGATTTCGTTTATGAGAAAGTTTCTCTTTTTGGAAGAAACTTCTTCGGCTAGTTTCGATTAAAATTGCGCTTTTAGTAAATGAAATCCTGGCGGAAATGACGAATGAAGTAATCTAAATGTTTCAAATACCGCTTCATCGTTTAGTACGAATTAAATGGGAGAGTTTCCAAAAGTTTTGAAAATTAATAGGAGATGATTAAAATAAACGAAGAAGAACTGCGAGAAAGCTTCTTACGACTTCACGTATACGCTGCGTGCTCGAATTGATTTTCGTCTTCTTTGCAAATTTTTTTTTGATTAGATTTCATACGCATACTTGCAAAACGAAAATTTTTGGTTGCGTCGCCTTATATTCTGTTTCTTTTTCGATAAAACTAACTCATAATCGAGAATATATACGTAATCTTAATGATGGTGTGCAATAACGAGAATAAACTAAAATCGCGATGCGTACGAGGTTCTTAACGATTATTAATTTTTTCAAATGAAGTATATAAATAATTAATGGCCCATCTCGAAGATATTATTTTTTATGAAACTTTTGCATTGTTGGTAAAATTATAAATGCCATATGTGTAACTTTAATTGTATTATAAAAATAAATAAATAACGAAGTGATATAAACATTATTTTCGTCTATTAGGGGGACAAGGTGAAGGAAGCGAAACGATCGACTCGTTTTCATTATTTTAATATTCAATTTACTGAAAAACTTCTTTAAAATACATTTTCATCGTAATCGCTCGTCGCTAACAACGGAACAAAAGCCTTTAATTATGCACACTAAACTTTTACGAAAACAAAACAAACAAACAACCGAATCCTTCACATTAAACTGCACATTTCGATCGAACGACGAGTGAATAATATTTTACAATATATAATTCCAAGGCACAATTCAAACAATAAGTCGATGTCCTGAAGTGATTCATTTTCTAGGCTCCGCTTTGAAATAAGATCTCGATACAATCTCTACCAGAGTACACTACAAATAATAACGAAACAAATTGGCAGTGTTTGCTAATTCGCACACGTACAATCTTTAATTATCATTGCAATTACCTTCGCAAAATCTACACGTACAATTGAAAACGTTCGAGATTTCGCATCGTCTATCTAAAATCTGTTTGAATTTCAAATGGACCCTAGTTTAAGTTTGCTTAAAAAGTTGCGTTTCTTTCATCTTCTTCTTATCACAGTAGAATTGTAATTACGTTGAGATTTGTTCATCTTTTAAGCTTATATAGAGGGCGTCCCAATAGAGGGCGACTTCGGCGGAATACGGCCAAACGGCTCATGTTAGAGAAAAATGTTTCGAAGGAAACAGTTTTCTCTCTGGAAGGGCTACAACGCAGAAATATTGTCCAACATGGCGCATTTCCGGATGTACCCGGAACTTGCTCCGTTACTTTAAATGATTTTGTATGTGTTTTATTGCATTTTTATTTATTAGAACAATCACCTGCCGAAGATGCACCGTTTCGGAATTATTTCAGTGTTGAGTTCGATAATTGAACATGTTTCCGTTCTTTTAAGCAAGAAATGGCGAAGAGTTTCCACTGCTTAAAGTTAATTAAAAGTGGAAGTGGCTTTGATTTTTAGTCTGCTAAACTTTCATATTTTTAAATGTGCATAACTTCATTTTTTTTTATTTATTGGCATTGGATGCAGAAAATTATTCTCTTTCGATCATATTAAGGTAATATTGGGTCTATTGTTGATGGTTGTCGCGTTATTACCAATTAATTAACATTTTGTGTTATTTATATGCGCTTAATTTTGTACTAATCCAAATAACAGCAAAGACAATTGAAAATCAATCATTTTTGCGTTAGAATTTGATTTTTTGAAGTTATTCTTCCGATTATTCATTAAAATAACTGATTAGTCGAAAGCATTTCCAGTTGGAAGTAACTTTTTTCATGAAAATTAAAAAATTTGTACAATTTAAAACAAAAAGCTAATAATTTCATCGATTGTCCCATTCTTTCTAATGTAATTTATTAGAAAACATGGAAAAATCATATAAGAATATTAAGAATTGCAAACAACTCGAGAACCATCAAGAATTGACCACCTTAATAACATCGAAATGGCTTAATTTTCATGTCATGCGATAATAAAAAATATAGTTTCATTAAGAAGAAGTAAGTTATGCACATTTGAAAAAGTCAAAGTTTAACAGGCCAGAAATTGCAGTCAGTTATACTTTCAATTAAACCCAAGTAGACCACAGTTTTCTTGCTTAAAAGAACTAAAGGTGGTTGCTTTTCCACGACGTTCCAATGAATTTTTTCTGGAAAACACTGAAATAACTGCGAAACCCTTTGGGATTCAGCGAGCAATCTAAAACCCTACAAAAAGATATCATTTCATGGAAAATAAGAGGGCAAGTTTCGCATCGTGGCACATCCGTAAGTGCGCTAGATTGAACAATATTTTACGTTGTAGTCTTATCCAAGAGAAACCTTTCGTTAAAGTCCACCGAGCCCGCACTATTGGGCCGCCCTATCTAAAATATTTCCTTACACATAATATATATTGCAATCTACAAAAAGTGTCCATAAAAACGAACGCGTACACACATCGAAATGAATTCAGCGAATGCAATTTAGTACAGGTACTTTCGTTAACGAAGAGAACACGTGCGGACGAAATTAACAACCCCCTTCGGCACAAACCCCCAAGCCAAAACGAAACAACAACGAGAAAAAACCGCGTTCGCTGCAAGCTAACGGTGTTATGGTGCGTTTACACGTGAGAGCTTACTGGAGAGTTTCCCGTTCGCGAGAGTCCTCGGACGCTATTGCGCATGCTCCAATCACTTGAAACGTACGTTCGGATGTTATCGTGCGCTATTCGTGTTCTACCCTCGTCCATTGCACACGCGCATTCCGATCCGTTGGCAAAGGTCGCGCGAGAAACTCTCACGTGTAGACGCGGCATTAGGCAAAACGATTAACATTTTCCTCCCCCAATTAGTCCGACTTGAGCGACATCTAACGTTTCGCCGCCTGCACTCTCGTCAGCACCCGCTCCACATCGATGCACTCCAACACGGCCGCGCCGACGGAACTCCGTCTGATCGCCATCGGCGCGACGGCCGTCCACTTGTTCGCCTTCGGGTCGTAGCGTTCGACCGAGTTCAGGCTCGCCGACCCGTCGTTGCCGCCCAGCGCGTACACGTGACCGTCGATCGCGACGACCTCGTGCGTCGACCGTCGACCGTGCATCGACGCGATCGGTTCCCACGCGTTCCGCTTGATCGAGAATCGTTCGCCGCTCGCCATGCAGATCGTGCCGTCGTTGCCGCCGATGCAGTAGAGGTGGCCGTCGAGGGCGGCCACGCCGCAGCTGCTACGTCGCGACGACATCGACGGCACCGGCGACCAGTTGCCGACGCGCGGATCTAACCTACGAGCGGAATGCGAGACGGAATCATGTGTGATTCGGGCCGGATTCGACGAGTGCTTACCGCTCGACGGACGCTTGATAGTTGGTGGAGTCGAAACCGCCCAGCGCGTAAATGCAATTCTCCACCACCGCGACGCGGCAGTAGCGTCGGCGCGTCGTCATCGCCGGGCAACTGCACCAGATCCCCGTCAGCGGGTCGTAGCGTTCCATGCTGCTGAGGCACGAGGCGCCGTCGTAGCCGCCGCACACGTAGATCAGGCCGTCGAAGGCGCAGATGCCCAGGCAGGAGCGTTTCGTGCCCATCGGCGTGATCGGCGTCCAGACGTTCGTCAGCGGGTTGTAGGATTCGGCCGTGGCCAGATCCGACGCGCCGTCGTATCTGAAAGCGAGAAAGAAGAAGGCAATTAGCCTTTTCCCCACGGGCCTCGGCCAAAGTCGTCAGTTTGTGAATTCGTCCGACTCTTCGCCAGTCGGGATGCGTTTTCTGTTGCACTCGAAAAGTGCTTCGAATGCCCTTTTGACTTTAGTTTATGACATAAAGTCTAAAGCACGCGTTGGAGTTGTTGCGATCATTGAAATGTCATCGCCAAAGACGTAATTTTGATTCAGTTTGCAATTTGGGCAATGCAGATGCATCACATTGAGTCAAATCGTGAGAATGTGATGGTTGGTCCAATGGAAAGACCAAAAATTAACGACGCATGCTTTATGACTTTAACATTAGCCCAAAAAAGGCATTCGATCGCTTTTTGCGAGCAACTAAAGGAAGTAGAAGACTTAGTATAGAATATTGCCGGCTAAGAAATTTTGTTTCGATTCTGTTCTAAAGCTCAAAGTTGATTTGTCACACTGTATTTTTCGAAAAGCACAAGTTTTCCAAACAAAACATGTCGAATTGTATTGGAAAGAGAGCAATTGGCGCAAATTAATGCGAATAATAAGATGTTTTTCTATTAGTTCGATGTTTGCATAAGAACAAGTCCATTTGGCTTGTTCATTTGTCGGTTACTACTAAAGTCTGCATTCCAGATTATTTTCTTTCATTGTTTTATTTAGTTTTCAAGCGAGCAAAGAGTGTTAACAGTTCTAATAATGAAATTATTTAAACGGCCCATTTTGCAGTCTCCATCGTCTTCGGGGGTCGAAACTGACTTAGATAAACTCAAATGCGTTGCTGTGAGCTTTATTTTTTCTCGATTCTTCCACTGACATGTTTTCCCTAGTCAACGCAACACTTCGAATGACTTTCCTTTTCTCTTTCTTTTACGTTATTTGCAGCATTTTTGAAAATAGATGGCTCACCTATCGCATCTAAGGTTCCAACCAACAGATGAAACATCTTGTACTTAATGTCAACCCAGAAAGCGATGGCGATTGTACAAATGGCGTTTTCCTAAGAACTGCTTCAAACAATTTCATTATTAGAACTGTTAACACTCCTTCCTCCTAAGTAAACTGCGTTCCAAAGAAAAACGAACCCTCCAGAAAGACCTAGTAGACCTAGATGTTTGAAATTATGTGAAAACAATTGATACCTTGAGATAAGCAAATGAATAAAGTTTTAAACATATCTGTCATTCCAGAAAGAGGTTGGACTCTGTCAAATGTTCCAAATCTTGCGTTTTTCTTTGCAAATGTTTGCATTTGTTTGCAATTTGTTTAAACATAAATAATGCCGCAAGTGCGATAGCGTCAAAATTTCGACCAACTCACGCCCTTTGAACGTGGCCGAATTCTGGGAATGCTCAAGGATGGTTGAAAATAAGACGCATTTGGATGGTGGCGTGACAAGAAGAAAACTTTGAGGCTCGCAGTGGAGACGGTGGACGTCCTTGGATGTGAACGCCACCAGAAGATCGACATGTTCGGGAGATGTTAGGACGAAGATTACGTCGATTGCCTAATCCTCCGAACACTTTGAAAGAACTAAGTGAACAGCTTCAGAGCATCTTTGGATGATACCTCAAGAGGCAATAGACTGAATTCCAAGTTGCCCAGAAGAGTTGCTGAATGTGCATGAGTTAGCGGAGATGTTATGCACTATTAATTTGTTTTATTAATAAATATCGTTCGATTTCTTTGAAAATCGAATAGATTATTTGTCACAGTGAGCCACCTAAATTCACGTAACTTCAAATATCTAGGTCTACTTCTTCTGGGTGGTTCATTTGTTTTTTTGCGACGCAGTGTAGAACCAGGAAACAAAATCAGCCAAAATGCAGTATTTGGTGATAATCGAAAAAAAGAACATCACAAATCGTATCATTATTATAGCAAAAGTGTTTTATGAAATGGCACCGATTAACAAACAAAAAATTTTAAATATTAAAAAAAAAGTTTTATTGCAAAAAAAACAAGGAAATTCATTCGATGATTAAGATTTGCTTTTAACAACTAAAAAATAATTCGCAATAATATTTTAAAGTCGAATAATCTTCTTACGGCGCTGGACTGTAATGAATGTTGGAAACGATTAATTGCGATTCTAGAATATGGAGTCTGGTTGAACTGCGCTATCGCAGCAGTAAACCATAAAACATAGCAGAAGAAGACGATTCTAGAATACTTTGATTGCGTCACATTTGCGAACGTCCTTCGCACTTTTTGTGCCAACTATTCCTCCTTATGCTTATGCATTACCTTACGGTAGAATCTTAAAAAAAAAAACCTTACCCGCCGACCACGTAGAGCAATCGTCTTAAGCCGGTGACGCCGGATCGCGACCGCCTCCAGTTCATCGGTGCAATCGTCGACCATTTGTCCGCACGTGGATTATAAACTTCGCATTCGGAATGGATGGCGAACAGCGAACCGCCGCCTAGTTTTGACGATAAGAGAATCAGTGTTACCTTTACGACGAGCGACCGCATATCAGGAGAAGAACTTCAGCAATATAACGATTGCAATTATGGCCGTTATTATGCTGCTTAAAATCACACAGAAGCAAGGCATGGCGCAATGATTGACGTTAAAACGATGCGACAGGAACAAGAACGGACACAGAAATGATGGGACAGTTGTAATAGGTGAACGAGAAAACGCGATATCGATACCCCGACGTCTTTATCGGAACCAATGTAACTTTAGATGATAAGCGGCAAGCGATTCAATAGCGAAATGCGGTCACCTTGAGATATCGGATTGGTGCAGAATTTCTAGCAGTTTTGTTAAATTCAAAGAATTACCTGAGGCACCAAAGGAAATTTTCTATTAATCGACAGGACGTTCCTCTACGTTATTTTGGAGGCTGGCATTACGTTCCCGTTCCCTTTTGATTGCTTCTTTGAAGAAATTTAGTACTTTGAAGTTGATACGTTGCTGAAGTTAATTAAACGATTCCAGATCGTTGTTGAAGAATATTCCAGGTTGCTGGTTTGAAAAAATTATGGCTGTAGATCGTAATCGGATTGCGTAAGGTCCAAAAAATAACCCGCCGCACGTGGAAGAGCTTCCCGACCGTTGGCTCGAATGAGTTCAAATCAACGAATTTGTTGAAATTGAGCTTCGAAAGTTACTGCTTCAATCGTTTTGAGCGCGTCGCATTGAATAACGCAAAGTTGGTGTCACTGTGGGCGTAACATCGTCCTCCTTGGATGACGTTCTTGTTTGTCCTCATTCGGCCTCAATTACTGGCGAGTTGGGGCAAAAGCGAGCTTGCATCAAACTTCGTAGACTCAAAGGATTGGGTCGGGAGATGCATCTTTTCCTGCGAGTTCTTCGGAGATTTTGCCAAACCGACTCGCTGGAATCGCCTTCGACGACGACCTCGAACTTTTTAATTCACTTCAACAACATGTCAACTTCGAACTGCTGAAGCCGTTCAAAGAAGCAGTCAAAAAGGAGGCGGAAGATGATGACAACCGCCAAAATAATGTCTATTCGTCAACTTTTTTTCTTGCGCGCTACATAATTTTCTGAGTGCAACAAAGCGGCTGGAAATCATGCACCAACCGGATAATTACGTCTTGAAAAAAAGATTGGATTTGAAGCCTTATAACTTAATCCCAAGCCTCACGTAACTTGAACCAAACGCGCTTACGTCCCCATTACACGCTTCCTTCCTCTCTCTCTCTCTCTCTCTCTCTCCTTCCGATTAAAACGCGCAAGAAATCATT
Organism: Hololepta plana; assembly: GCA_963695495.1. Classification (NCBI taxonomy): domain Eukaryota; kingdom Metazoa; phylum Arthropoda; class Insecta; order Coleoptera; family Histeridae; genus Hololepta; species Hololepta plana. The sequence continues at coordinate 798,556 of OY968841.1, read as the reverse complement.
TTGCATTTACCGATCGAGAACAGGTACGATTCCGCGCCGTTCGGCCGCCGATCGATCGTCCGCGGCGTCGTCAACGCGCATCTACGTTCCGGCGCCAAGTGGTAGCGCATCGCCTCCAGCAGCAGTTCGCGACAGTCGACGTCCTCGCGCACCAGACTCTCGTTGTCGACGCGCGTCATCAGGAACTCGCGATTGACCAGCGGCAGTCGCACGTGCGACATCAGTTTCGCCAGGTGCCGCTTCCGCTGCGCCAGATCGTGCTTGATCCAGTTGAGGACGGCCGTGAAAACGTCCTCCTCGGACGGTATGTTCAACTGTCCGTTCGATATCAGCTCCTCGACCTCGTGGAACGATCGCAATTAACTTTCATTGTTGCGGTGCTTAGAGATTCGTGATAGTCACCTCGCTAAACGGTAGCAACAAGAATTCCTCCGTGGCGACGACGCGCGAAAAGTTTTGCAACGCGAAACGGTGGCTCTTCGTGTGCAGCTCCTTGCACGAGTGCGTGTCCGCGAAACTTCGGATGCCCAAGCAATTGGTCGCGTCCAGTTGTTTCATTAGGAAGCGGCAACAGGCCTCGCGCACCTCCTGGATCTGCAAGATGCTGCTGGCCGGCAAGAGGACTTGCACGTTGTCGGGCGTTATCGTTATCTCGCCGGTGTAGGCGTACTCGATCAGGAGATCCGCCGCCATCGGGTCGACGTCGTGCAATAGCACTTCCGTGCTGTCGTGCTCTTTCATCACGCCTAGAAGAACGAAGTCGATGGACGAAGGGATTAATCGGGCGCAACAAATTGGCCGACGTTCGTACACTCACCGTTGAACATTGCAAAGAAATACGGACTGACGGACGCTAATATAACTCTATGGGCGTTAAACGTCTCTATGCCTATTTTTAACGTTATATCACACAACTATAAAAGAAAAGAAACGGGGGAATGCAAACGATCTAGCTAAGCAAAACGTCTAAATTGTTACTCTTTAGCTATTGTTTTTGGATGTTCAACAAGTTCTCGCTGTTTTTTTTTACATGAAATTAACGCTTTACTTTAAATACACATTCAAAAGACGTCATTCACTGCTCCATCCACAACGTTTTCACTCGCCACAAAGATGGCAACACTTGACTTCCACCTTGGACAAACGGACGGTCTTTTGAGGCTATCCGAGAGTTTGATTAATTTTTTTGCATATTGGAGCGAATGAAAGTTCGTTCAGCCAGATCATGGGCCATCGATCGAAACGAGCGATAATCGGAAGGTGCAATATGTGGCGATGGTAGGATTTTCCGTTTAAAATTCTCAAGTAAAGTTCTCGCAGAGGTTTTGCAACACGTCGCCGAGCGTTGGCCATGCTGCAAAATCACTTGGTCGTGTCTTTGCTCGTACAGGGGGCGCTCTTCCTTCAATGCTCGACGCAAATTCTAATGCAGAGCAGAAGCTTGGAACCGTGGATGTTTGTCTTTGGCGACGATGTTGATGCTTGATTGGGTTTAATCCAAGATTTTCTGCGTTCAGAGTTATCGCAGTCCATCCACTTTTCAGTCCTCGGTCACGATACGATGCAAGCAAAACCTTTCCTTTTCGGCCGTTGAAGCAGCTATTAACCATGAAAAGATGCCGTTTGGACTCTCTGGGCTTGATCGCTCCTAATGCTCTTTCCAACATTTGCAAACTGTCTTGTGATCAACTCCTAACGATTCCGCAAGTTTAGTTTGCATTTGAAGTGAGTCTTCTCATGAAGCAGTGCCTCCAAGTCTCCGTCTTCAAACTCTTTCGTTGCGCCAGAGCATTTTTTATCTTCAATGACAAAGTGATTACCTTTGAGGCGTCTAAACCGATATGTGAGCTTCACCTCATGAGGCATCCAATGCCCTTGCCTTTGATCATTCCTAATGCCTTCAAACGTTTGCAAGCTGTCTTGTGATCAACTCGTAACGATTCTGCACGTTCAGCTTGCACCTGACGTGAATCTTCTCATGAAGCAGTGCCTCAGAATCTTCGTCTTCAAACTTTTTCGTTGCGCCAGAGCATTTTTTATCTTCAATCTCAAAGTGATTACCTTAGAAGCGTCTAAACAGATATGTGAGCTTCAAGTCATGAGGCATCCAATGCCCTTGCCTTTGATCATTCCTAATGCCTTCAAACGTTTGCAAACTGTCTTGTGATCAACTCCTAACGATTCTGCACGTTCAGCTTGCACCTGACGTGAATCTTCTCATGAAGCAGTGCCTCAGAATCTTCGTCTTCAAACTTTTTCGTTGCACCAGAGCATTTTTTATCTTCAATCTCAAAGTGATTACCTTAGAAGCGTCTAAACAGATATGTGAGCTTCAAGTCATGAGGCATCCAATGCCCTTGCCTTTGGTCATTCCTAATGCCTTCAAACGTTTGCAAACTGTCTTGTGATCAACTCCTAACGATTCTGCACGTTCAGCTTGCACCTGACGTGAATCTTCTCATGAAGCAGTGCCTCAGAATCTTCGTCTTCAAACTTTTTCGTTGCACCAGAGCATTTTTTATCTTCAATCTCAAAGTGATTACCTTAGAAGCGTCTAAACAGATATGTGAGCTTCAAGTCATGAGGCATCCAATGCCCTTGCCTTTGATCATTCCTAATGCCTTCAAACGTTTGCAAACTGTCTTGTAATCAACTCCTAACGATTCTGCACGTTCAGCTTGCACCTGACGTGAATCTTCTCATGAAGCAGTGCCTCAGAATCTTCGTCTTCAAACTTTTTCGTTGCACCAAAGCATTTTTTATCTTCAATCTCAAAGTGATTACCTTTAAGGCGTCTAAACCGATATGTGAGCTCACGTCATGAGGCATCCAATGCCCTTGCCTTTGATCATTCCTAATGCCTTCAAACGTTTGCAAACTGTCTTGTGATCAACTCCTAACGATTCTGCACGTTCAGCTTGCACCTGACGTGAATCTTCTCATGAAGCAGTGCCTCAGAATCTTCGTCTTCAAACTTTTTCGTTGCACCAAAGCATTTTTTATCTTCAATCTCAAAGTGATTACCTTAGAAGCGTCTAAACAGATATGTGAGCTTCAAGTCATGAGGCATCCAATGCCCTTGCCTTTGATCATTCCTAATGCCTTCAAACGTTTGCAAACTGTCTTGTAATCAACTCCTAACGATTCTGCACGTTCAGCTTGCACCTGACGTGAATCTTCTCATGAAGCAGTGCCTCAGAATCTTCGTCTTCAAACTTTTTCGTCGCACCAAAGCATTTTTTATCTTCAATCTCAAAGTGATTACCTTAGAAGCGTCTAAACAGATATGTGAGCTTCAAGTCATGAGGCATCCAATGCCCTTGCCTTTGATCATTCCTAATGCCTTCAAACGTTTGCAAACTGTCTTGTAATCAACTCCTAACGATTCTGCACGTTCAGCTTGCACCTGACGTGAATCTTCTCATGAAGCAGTGCCTCAGAATCTTCGTCTTCAAACTTTTTCGTTGCACCAAAGCATTTTTTATCTTCAATCTCAAAGTGATTACCTTAGAAGCGTCTAAACAGATATGTGAGCTTCAAGTCATGAGGCATCCAATGCCCTTGCCTTTGATCATTCCTAATGCCTTCAAACGTTTGCAAACTGTCTTGTAATCAACTCCTAACGATTCTGCACGTTCAGCTTGCACCTGACGTGAATCTTCTCATGAAGCAGTGCCTCAGAATCTTCGTCTTCAAACTTTTTCGTTGCACCAGAGCATTTTTTATCTTCAATCTCAAAGTGATTACCTTAGAAGCGTCTAAACAGATATGTGAGCTTCAAGTCATGAGGCATCCAATGCCCTTGCCTTTGATCATTCCTAATGCCTTCAAACGTTTGCAAACTGTCTTGTGATCAACTCCTAACGATTCTGCACGTTCAGCTTGCACCTGACGTGAATCTTCTCATGAAGCAGTGCCTCAGAATCTTCGTCTTCAAACTTTTTCGTTGCACCAGAGCATTTTTTATCTTCAATCTCAAAGTGATTACCTTAGAAGCGTCTAAACAGATATGTGAGCTTCAAGTCATGAGGCATCCAATGCCCTTGCCTTTGATCATTCCTAATGCCTTCAAACGTTTGCAAACTGTCTTGTAATCAACTCCTAACGATTCTGCACGTTCAGCTTGCACCTGACGTGAATCTTCTCATGAAGCAGTGCCTCAGAATCTTCGTCTTCAAACTTTTTCGTTGCACCAAAGCATTTTTTATCTTCAATCTCAAAGTGATTACCTTAGAAGCGTCTAAACAGATATGTGAGCTTCAAGTCATGAGGCATCCAATGCCCTTGCCTTTGATCATTCCTAATGCCTTCAAACGTTTGCAAACTGTCTTGTGATCAACTCCTAACGATTCTGCACGTTCAGCTTGCACCTGACGTGAATCTTCTCATGAAGCAGTGCCTCAGAATCTTCGTCTTCAAACTTTTTCGTTGCACCAAAGCATTTTTTATCTTCAATCTCAAAGTGATTACCTTTGAGGCGTCTAAACCGATATGTGAGCTTCACCTCATGAGGCATCCAATGCCCTTGCCTTTGATCATTCCTAATGCCTTCAAACGTTTGCAAACTGTCTTGTAATCAACTCCTAACGATTCCGCACGTTCAGCTTGCACCTGACGTGAATCTTCTCATGAAGCAGTGCCTCAGAATCTTCGTCTTCAAACTTTTTCGTTGCACCAGAGCATTTTTTATCTTCAATCTCAAAGTGATTACCTTAGAAGCGTCTAAACAGATATGTGAGCTTCAAGTCATGAGGCATCCAATGCCCTTGCCTTTGATCATTCCTAATGCCTTCAAACGTTTGCAAGCTGTCTTGTGATCAACTCCTAACGATTCTGCACGTTCAGCTTGCACCTGACGTGAATCTTCTCATGAAGCAGTGCCTCAGAATCTTCGTCTTCAAACTTTTTCGTTGCACCAGAGCATTTTTTATCTTCAATCTCAAAGTGATTACCTTAGAAGCGTCTAAACAGATATGTGAGCTTCAAGTCATGAGGCATCCAATGCCCTTGCCTTTGATCATTCCTAATGCCTTCAAACGTTTGCAAGCTGTCTTGTGATCAACTCCTAACGATTCTGCACGTTCAGCTTGCACCTGACGTGAATCTTCTCATGAAGCAGTGCCTCAGAATCTTCGTCTTCAAACTTTTTCGTTGCACCAGAGCATTTTTTATCTTCAATCTCAAAGTGATTACCTTAGAAGCGTCTAAACAGATATGTGAGCTTCAAGTCATGAGGCATCCAATGCCCTTGCCTTTGATCATTCCTAATGCCTTCAAACGTTTGCAAGCTGTCTTGTGATCAACTCCTAACGATTCTGCACGTTCAGCTTGCACCTGACGTGAATCTTCTCATGAAGCAGTGCCTCAGAATCTTCGTCTTCAAACTTTTTCGTTGCACCAGAGCATTTTTTATCTTCAATCTCAAAGTGATTACCTTAGAAGCGTCTAAACCGATATGTGAGCTTCAAGTCATGAGGCATCCAATGCCCTTGGCTTTGATCATTCCTAATGCCTTCAAACGTTTGCAAGCTGTCTTGTGATCGACTCCTAACGATTCTGCACGTTCAGCTTGCACCTGACGTGAATCTTCTCATGAAGCAGTGCCTCAGAATCTTCGTCTTCAAACTTTTTCGTTGCACCAGAGCATTTTTTATCTTCAATCTCAAAGTGATTACCTTAGAAGCGTCTAAACCGATATGTGAGCTTCACCTCATGAGGCATCCAATGCCCTTGCCTTTGATCATTCCTAATGCCTTCAAACGTTTGCAAACTGTCTTGTGATCAACTCCTGACGATTCTGCACGTTCAGCTTGCACCTGACGTGAATCTTCTCATGAAGCAGTGCCTCAGAATCTTCGTCTTCAAACTTTTTCGTTGCACCAAAGCATTTTTTATCTTCAATCTCAAAGTGATTACCTTAGAAGCGTCTAAACAGATATGTGAGCTTCAAGTCATGAGGCATCCAATGCCCTTGCCTTTGATCATTCCTAATGCCTTCAAACGTTTGCAAGCTGTCTTGTGATCAACTCCTAACGATTCTGCACGTTCAGCTTGCATCTGACGTGAATCTTCTCATGAAGCAGTGCCTCAGAATCTTCGTCTTCAAACTTTTTCGTTGCACCAAAGCATTTTTTATCTTCAATCTCAAAGTGATTACCTTAGAAGCGTCTAAACAGATATGTGAGCTTCACCTCATGAGGCATCCAATGCCCTTGCCTTTGATCATTCCTAATGCCTTCAAACGTTTGCAAACTGTCTTGTAATCAACTCCTAACGATTCCGCACGTTCAGCTTGCACCTGACGTGAATCTTCTCATGAAGCAGTGCCTCAGAAACTTTGTCTTCAAACTTTTTCGTTGCACCAGAGCATTTTTTATCTTCAATCTCAAAGTGATTACCTTAGAAGCGTCTAAACAGATATGTGAGCTTCAAGTCATGAGGCATCCAATGCCCTTGCCTTTGATCATTCCTAATGCCTTCAAACGTTTGCAAGCTGTCTTGTAATCAACTCCTAACGATTCTGCACGTTCAGCTTGCACCTGACGTGAATCTTCTCACGAAGCAGTGCCTCAGAATCTTCGTCTTCAAACTTTTTCGTTGCACCAGAGCATTTTTTATCTTCAATCTCAAAGTGATTACCTTAGAAGCGTCTAAACAGATATGTGAGCTTCAAGTCATGAGGCATCCAATGCCCTTGCCTTTGATCATTCCTAATGCCTTCAAACGTTTGCAAACTGTCTTGTAATCAACTCCTAACGATTCTGCACGTTCAGCTTGCACCTGACGTGAATCTTCTCATGAAGCAGTGCCTCAGAATCTTCGTCTTCAAACTTTTTCGTTACACCAAAGCATTTTTTATCTTCAATCTCAAAGTGATTACCTTTGAGGCGTCTAAACAGATATGTGAGCTTCACGTCATGAGGCATCCAATGCCATTGCCTTTGACCATTCCTAATGCCTTTAAACGTTTGCAAACTGTCTTGTGATCAACTCCTAACGATTCTGCACGTTCAGCTTGCACCTGACGTGAATCTTCTCATGAAGCAGTGCCTCAAAATCTTCGTCTTCAAACTTTTTCGTTGCACCAAAGCATTTTTTATCTTCAATCTCAAAGTGATTACCTTTGAGGCGTCTAAACCGATATGTGAGCTTCACGTCATGAGGCATCCAATGCCATTGCCTTTGACCATTCCTAATGCCTTTAAACGTTTGCAAACTCTCTTGTAATCAACTCCTAACGATTCTACACGTTCAGCTTGCACCTGACGTGAATCTTCTCATGAAGCAGTGCCTCAGAATCTTCGTCTTCAAACTTTTTCGTTGCACCAAAGCATTTTTTATCTTCAATCTCAAAGTGATTACCTTTGAAGCGTCTAAACCGATATGTGAGCTTCACGTCATGTGGCATCCAATGCCCTTGCCTTTGATCATTCCTAATGCCTTCAAACGTTTGCAAGCTGTCTTGTAATCAACTCCTAACGATTCTGCACGTTCAGCTTGCACCTGACGTGAATCTTCTCATGAAGCAGTGCCTCAGAATCTTCGTCTTCAAAGTTTTCCGTTGCGCCAGAGCATTTTTTATCCTCAATCTCAAAGTGATTACCTTAGAAGTGTCTAAACCGATATGTGAGCTTCAAGTCATGAGGCATCCAATGCCCTTGCCTTTGATCATTCCTAATGCCTTCAAACGTTTGCAAGCTGTCTTGTAATCAACTCCTAACGATTCTGCACGTTCAGCTTGCACCTGACGTGAATCTTCTCATGAAGCAGTGTCTCAGAATCTTCGTCTTCAAAGTTTTCCGTTGCGCCAGAGCATTTTTCATCTTCAATCTTAAAGTGATTACCTTAGAAGTGTCTAAACCGATATGTGAGCTTCAAGTCATGAGGCATCCAATGCCCTTGCCTTTGATCATTCCTAATGCCTTCAAACGTTTGCAAGCTGTCGTGTGATCAACTCGTAACGATTCTGCACGTTCAGCTTGCATCTGACGTGAATCTTCTCATGAAGCAGTGCCTCAGAATCTTCGTCTTCAAAGTTTTCCGTTGCGCCAGAGCATTTTTTATCCTCAATCTCAAAGTGATTACCTTAGAAGTGTCTAAACCGATATGTGAGCTTCAAGTCATGAGGCATCCAATGCCCTTGCCTTTGATCATTCCTAATGCCTTCAAACGTTTGCAAGCTGTCTTGTAATCAACTCCTAACGATTCTGCACGTTCAGCTTGCACCTGACGTGAATCTTCTCATGAAGCAGTGTCTCAGAATCTTCGTCTTCAAAGTTTTCCGTTGCGCCAGAGCATTTTTCATCTTCAATCTTAAAGTGATTACCTTAGAAGTGTCTAAACCGATATGTGAGCTTCAAGTCATGAGGCATCCAATGCCCTTGCCTTTGATCATTCCTAATGCCTTCAAACGTTTGCAAGCTGTCTTGTAATCAACTCCTAACGATTCTGCACGTTCAGCTTGCACCTGACGTGAATCTTCTCATGAAGCAGTGCCTCAGAATCTTCGTCTTCAAAGTTTTCCGTTGCGCCAGAGCATTTTTTATATTCAATCTCAAAGTGATTACCTTAGAAGTGTCTAAACCGATATGTGAGCTTCAAGTCATGAGGCATCCAATGCCCTTGGCTTTGATCATTCCTAATGCCTTCAAACGTTTGCAAGCTGTCTTGTAATCAACTCCTAACGATTCTGCACGTTCAGCTTGCACCTGACGTGAATCTTCTCATGAAGCAGTGTCTCAGAATCTTCGTCTTCAAAGTTTTCCGTTGCGCCAGAGCATTTTTTATCTTCAATCTCAAAGTGATTACCTTAGAAGTGTCTAAACCGATATGTGAGCTTCAAGTCATGAGGCATCCAATGCCCTTGCCTTTGATCATTCCTAATGCCTTCAAACGTTTGCAAGCTGTCTTGTAATCAACTCCTAACGATTCTGCACGTTCAGCTTGCACCTGACGTGAATCTTCTCATGAAGCAGTGCCTCAGAATCTTCGTCTTCAAAGTTTTCCGTTGCGCCAGAGCATTTTTTATCTTCAATCTCAAAGTGATTACCTTAGAAGCGTCTAAACAGATATGTGAGCTTCAAGTCATGAGGCATCCAATGCCCTTGCCTTTGATCATTCCTAATGCCTTCAAACGTTTGCAAGCTGTCTTGTAATCAACTCCTAACGATTCTGCACGTTCAGCTTGCACCTGACGTGAATCTTCTCATGAAGCAGTGCCTCAGAATCTTCGTCTTCAGACTTTTTCGTTGCACCAGAGCATTTTTTATCTTCAATCTCAAAGTGATTACCTTTGAAGCGTCTAAACCGATATGTGAGCTTTACGTCATGAGGCATCCAATGCCCTTGCCTTTGATCATTCCTAATGCCTTCAAACGTTTGGATACTGTCTTGTGATCAACTCCTAACGATTCTGCACGTTCAGCTTGCACCTGACGTGAATCTTCTCATGAAGCAGTGCCTCAGAATCTTCGTCTTCAAACTTTTTCGTTGCACCAGAGCATTTTTTATCTTCAATCTCAAAGTGATTACTTTAGAAGCGTCTAAACCGATATGTGAGCTTCAAGTCATGAGGCATCCAATGCCCTTGCCTTTGACCATTCCTAATGCCTTCAAGCGTTTGCAAGTTGTCTTGTAATCAACTCGTAACGATTCTGCACGTTCAGCTTGCACCTGACGTGAATCTTCTCATGAAGCAATGCCTCAGAATCTTCGTCTTCAAACTTTTTCGTTGCACCAAAACATTTTTTATCTTCAATCTCAAAGTGATTACCTTTGAAGCGTCTAAACAGATATGTGAGCTTCAAGTCATGAGGCATCCAATGCCCTTGCCTTTGATCATTCCTAATGCCTTCAAACGTTTGCAAACTGTCGTGTGATCAACTCCTAACGATTCTGCACGTTCAGCTTGCATCTGACGTGAATCTTCTCATGAAGCAGTGCCTCAGAATCTTCGTCTTCAAACTTTTTCGTTGCACCAGAGCATTTTTTATCTTCAATCTCAAAGTGATTACCTTAGAAGCGTCTAAACAGATATGTGAGCTTCAAGTCATGAGGCATCCAATGCCCTTGCCTTTGATCATTCCTAATGCCTTTAAACGTTTGCAAACTCTCTTGTAATCAACTCGTAACGATTCTGCACGTTCAGCTTGCATCTGACGTGAATCTTCTCATGAAGCAGTGCCTGAGAATCTTCGTCTTCAAACTTTTTCGTTGCGCCAAAACATTTTTTATCTTCAATCTCAAAGTGATTACCTTTGAAGCGTCTAAACAGATATGTGAGCTTCAAGTCATGAGGCATCCAATGCCCTTGCCTTTGATCATTCCTAATGCCTTTAAACGTTTGCAAACTGTCTTGTGATCAACTCGTAACGATTCTGCACGTTCAGCTTGCATCTGACGTGAATCTTCTCATGAAGCAATGCCTCAGAATCTTCGTCTTCAAACTTTTTCGTTGCACCAGAGCATTTTTTATCTTCAATCTCAAAGTGATTACCTTAGAAGCGTCTAAACAGATATGTGAGCTTCAAGTCATGAGGCATCCAATGCCCTTGCCTTTGATCATTCCTAATGCCTTTAAACGTTTGCAAACTCTCTTGTAATCAACTCCTAACGATTCTGCACGTTCAGCTTGCATCTGACGTGAATCTTCTCATGAAGCAGTGCCTCAGAATCTTTGTCTTCAAACTTTTTCGTTGCACCAAAGCATTTTTTATCTTCAATCTCAAAGTGATTACCTTTGAAGCGTCTAAACAGATATGTGAGCTTCAAGTCATGAGGCATCCAATGCCCTTGCCTTTGATCATTCCTAATGCCTTCAAACGTTTGCAAGCTGTCTTGTAATCAACTCCTAACGATTCTGCACGTTCAGCTTGCACCTGACGTGAATCTTCTCATGAAGCAGTGTCTCAGAACCTTCGTCTTCAAAGTTTTCCGTTGCGCCAGAGCATTTTTTATCTTCAATCTCAAAGTGATTACCTTAGAAGCGTCTAAACAGATATGTGAGCTTCAAGTCATGAGGCATCCAATGCCCTTGCCTTTGATCATTCCTAATGCCTTCAAACGTTTGCAAGCTGTCTTGTAATCAACTCCTAACGATTCTGCACGTTCAGCTTGCACCTGACGTGAATCTTCTCATGAAGCAGTGCCTCAGAATCTTCGTCTTCAAAGTTTTCCGTTGCGCCAGAGCATTTTTTATCTTCAATCTCAAAGTGATTACCTTAGAAGTGTCTAAACCGATATGTGAGCTTCAAGTCATGAGGCATCCAATGCCCTTGCCTTTGATCATTCCTAATGCCTTTAAACGTTTGCAAACTCTTTTGTAATCAACTCGTAACGATTCTGCACGTTCAGCTTGCATCTGACGTGAATCTTCTCATGAAGCAGTGCCTGAGAATCTTCGTCTTGAAACTTTTTCGTTGCGCCAAAACATTTTTTATCTTCAATCTCAAAGTGATTACCTTTGAAGCGTCTAAACAGATATGTGAGCTTCAAGTCATGAGGCATCCAATGCCCTTGCCTTTGATCATTCCTAATGCCTTTAAACGTTTGCAAACTGTCTTGTGATCAACTCGTAACGATTCTGCACGTTCAGCTTGCATCTGACGTGAATCTTCTCATGAAGCAATGCCTCAGAATCTTCGTCTTCAAACTTTTTCGTTGCACCAGAGCATTTTTTATCTTCAATCTCAAAGTGATTACCTTAGAAGCGTCTAAACAGATATGTGAGCTTCAAGTCATGAGGCATCCAATGCCCTTGCCTTTGATCATTCCTAATGCCTTTAAACGTTTGCAAACTCTCTTGTAATCAACTCCTAACGATTCTGCACGTTCAGCTTGCATCTGACGTGAATCTTCTCATGAAGCAGTGCCTCAGAATCTTTGTCTTCAAACTTTTTCGTTGCACCAAAGCATTTTTTATCTTCAATCTCAAAGTGATTACCTTTGAAGCGTCTAAACAGATATGTGAGCTTCAAGTCATGAGGCATCCAATGCCCTTGCCTTTGATCATTCCTAATGCCTTCAAACGTTTGCAAGCTGTCTTGTAATCAACTCCTAACGATTCTGCACGTTCAGCTTGCACCTGACGTGAATCTTCTCATGAAGCAGTGTCTCAGAATCTTCGTCTTCAAAGTTTTCCGTTGCGCCAGAGCATTTTTTATCTTCAATCTCAAAGTGATTACCTTAGAAGCGTCTAAACAGATATGTGAGCTTCAAGTCATGAGGCATCCAATGCCCTTGCCTTTGATCATTCCTAATGCCTTCAAACGTTTGCAAGCTGTCTTGTAATCAACTCCTAACGATTCTGCACGTTCAGCTTGCACCTGACGTGAATCTTCTCATGAAGCAGTGCCTCAGAATCTTCGTCTTCAAAGTTTTCCGTTGCGCCAGAGCATTTTTTATCTTCAATCTCAAAGTGATTACCTTAGAAGTGTCTAAACCGATATGTGAGCTTCAAGTCATGAGGCATCCAATGCCCTTGGCTTTGATCATTCCTAATGCCTTCAAACGTTTGCAAGCTGTCTTGTAATCAACTCCTAACGATTCTGCACGTTCAGCTTGCACCTGACGTGAATCTTCTCATGAAGCAGTGTCTCAGAATCTTCGTCTTCAAAGTTTTCCGTTGCGCCAGAGCATTTTTTATCTTCAATCTCAAAGTGATTACCTTAGAAGTGTCTAAACCGATATGTGAGCTTCAAGTCATGAGGCATCCAATGCCCTTGCCTTTGATCATTCCTAATGCCTTCAAACGTTTGCAAGCTGTCTTGTAATCAACTCCTAACGATTCTGCACGTTCAGCTTGCACCTGACGTGAATCTTCTCATGAAGCAATGCCTCAGAATCTTCGTCTTCAAAGCTTTCCGTTGCGCCAGAGCATTTTTTATCTTCAATCTCAAAGTGATTACCTTAGAAGCGTCTAAACAGATATGTGAGCTTCAAGTCATGAGGCATCCAATGCCCTTGCCTTTGATCATTCCTAATGCCTTCAAACGTTTGCAAGCTGTCTTGTAATCAACTCCTAACGATTCTGCATGTTCAGCTTGCATCTGACGTGAATCTTCTCATGAAGCAATGCCTCAGAATCTTCGTCTTCAAAGCTTTCCGTTGCGCCAGAGCATTTTTTATCTTCAATCTCAAAGTGATTACCTTAGAAGCGTCTAAACAGATATGTGAGCTTCAAGTCATGAGGCATCCAATGCCCTTGCCTTTGATCATTCCTAATGCCTTCAAACGTTTGCAAGCTGTCTTGTAATCAACTCCTAACGATTCTGCACGTTCAGCTTGCACCTGACGTGAATCTTCTCATGAAGCAGTGTCTCAGAATCTTCGTCTTCAAAGTTTTCCGTTGCGCCAGAGCATTTTTTATCTTCAATCTCAAAGTGATTACCTTAGAAGCGTCTAAACAGATATGTGAGCTTCAAGTCATGAGGCATCCAATGCCCTTGCCTTTGATCATTCCTAATGCCTTCAAACGTTTGCAAGCTGTCTTGTAATCAACTCCTAACGATTCTGCACGTTCAGCTTGCACCTGACGTGAATCTTCTCATGAAACAGTGCCTCAGAATCTTCGTCTTCAAAGTTTTCCGTTGCGCCAGAGCATTTTTTATCTTCAATCTCAAAGTGATTACCTTAGAAGTGTCTAAACCGATATGTGAGCTTCAAGTCATGAGGCATCCAATGCCCTTGGCTTTGATCATTCCTAATGCCTTCAAACGTTTGCAAGCTGTCTTGTAATCAACTCCTAACGATTCTGCACGTTCAGCTTGCACCTGACGTGAATCTTCTCATGAAGCAGTGTCTCAGAATCTTCGTCTTCAAAGTTTTCCGTTGCGCCAGAGCATTTTTTATCTTCAATCTCAAAGTGATTACCTTAGAAGTGTCTAAACCGATATGTGAGCTTCAAGTCATGAGGCATCCAATGCCCTTGCCTTTGATCATTCCTAATGCCTTCAAACGTTTGCAAGCTGTCTTGTAATCAACTCCTAACGATTCTGCACGTTCAGCTTGCACCTGACGTGAATCTTCTCATGAAGCAATGCCTCAGAATCTTCGTCTTCAAAGCTTTCCGTTGCGCCAGAGCATTTTTTATCTTCAATCTCAAAGTGATTACCTTAGAAGCGTCTAAACAGATATGTGAGCTTCAAGTCATGAGGCATCCAATGCCCTTGCCTTTGATCATTCCTAATGCCTTCAAACGTTTGCAAGCTGTCTTGTAATCAACTCCTAACGATTCTGCACGTTCAGCTTGCACCTGACGTGAATCTTCTCATGAAGCAATGCCTCAGAATCTTCGTCTTCAAAGCTTTCCGTTGCGCCAGAGCATTTTTTATCTTCAATCTCAAAGTGATTACCTTAGAAGCGTCTAAACAGATATGTGAGCTTCAAGTCATGAGGCATCCAATGCCCTTGCCTTTGATCATTCCTAATGCCTTCAAACGTTTGCAAGCTGTCTTGTAATCAACTCCTAACGATTCTGCACGTTCAGCTTGCACCTGACGTGAATCTTCTCATGAAGCAATGCCTCAGAATCTTCGTCTTCAAAGCTTTCCGTTGCGCCAGAGCATTTTTTATCTTCAATCTCAAAGTGATTACCTTAGAAGCGTCTAAACAGATATGTGAGCTTCAAGTCATCCAATGCCCTTGCCTTTGATCATTCCTAATGCCTTCAAACGTTTGCAAGCTGTCTTGTAATCAACTCCTAACGATTCTGCACGTTCAGCTTGCACCTGACGTGAATCTTCTCATGAAGCAGTGCCTCAGAATCTTCGTCTTCAAAGTTTTCCGTTGCGCCAGAGCATTTTTTATCTTCAATCTCAAAGTGATTACCTTAGAAGCGTCTAAACAGATATGTGAGCTTCAAGTCATGAGGCATCCAATGCCCTTGCCTTTGATCATTCCTAATGCCTTCAAACGTTTGCAAGCTGTCTTGTAATCAACTCCTAACGATTCTGCACGTTCAGCTTGCACCTGACGTGAATCTTCTCATGAAGCAGTGCCTCAGAATCTTCGTCTTCAAAGTTTTCCGTTGCGCCAGAGCATTTTTTATCTTCAATCTCAAAGTGATTACCTTAGAAGTGTCTAAACCGATATGTGAGCTTCAAGTCATGAGGCATCCAATGCCCTTGGCTTTGATCATTCCTAATGCCTTCAAACGTTTGCAAGCTGTCTTGTAATCAACTCCTAACGATTCTGCACGTTCAGCTTGCACCTGACGTGAATCTTCTCATGAAGCAGTGTCTCAGAATCTTCGTCTTCAAAGTTTTCCGTTGCGCCAGAGCATTTTTTATCTTCAATCTCAAAGTGATTACCTTAGAAGTGTCTAAACCGATATGTGAGCTTCAAGTCATGAGGCATCCAATGCCCTTGCCTTTGATCATTCCTAATGCCTTCAAACGTTTGCAAGCTGTCTTGTAATCAACTCCTAACGATTCTGCACGTTCAGCTTGCACCTGACGTGAATCTTCTCATGAAGCAGTGTCTCAGAATCTTCGTCTTCAAAGTTTTCCGTTGCGCCAGAGCATTTTTTATCTTCAATCTCAAAGTGATTACCTTAGAAGCGTCTAAACAGATATGTGAGCTTCAAGTCATGAGGCATCCAATGCCCTTGCCTTTGATCATTCCTAATGCCTTCAAACGTTTGCAAGCTGTCTTGTAATCAACTCCTAACGATTCTGCACGTTCAGCTTGCACCTGACGTGAATCTTCTCATGAAGCAGTGCCTCAGAATCTTCGTCTTCAAAGTTTTCCGTTGCGCCAGAGCATTTTTTATCTTCAATCTCAAAGTGATTACCTTAGAAGTGTCTAAACCGATATGTGAGCTTCAAGTCATGAGGCATCCAATGCCCTTGGCTTTGATCATTCCTAATGCCTTCAAACGTTTGCAAGCTGTCTTGTAATCAACTCCTAACGATTCTGCACGTTCAGCTTGCACCTGACGTGAATCTTCTCATGAAGCAGTGTCTCAGAATCTTCGTCTTCAAAGTTTTCCGTTGCGCCAGAGCATTTTTTATCTTCAATCTCAAAGTGATTACCTTAGAAGTGTCTAAACCGATATGTGAGCTTCAAGTCATGAGGCATCCAATGCCCTTGCCTTTGATCATTCCTAATGCCTTCAAACGTTTGCAAGCTGTCTTGTAATCAACTCCTAACGATTCTGCACGTTCAGCTTGCACCTGACGTGAATCTTCTCATGAAGCAATGCCTCAGAATCTTCGTCTTCAAAGCTTTCCGTTGCGCCAGAGCATTTTTTATCTTCAATCTCAAAGTGATTACCTTAGAAGCGTCTAAACAGATATGTGAGCTTCAAGTCATGAGGCATCCAATGCCCTTGCCTTTGATCATTCCTAATGCCTTCAAACGTTTGCAAGCTGTCTTGTAATCAACTCCTAACGATTCTGCATGTTCAGCTTGCATCTGACGTGAATCTTCTCATGAAGCAATGCCTCAGAATCTTCGTCTTCAAAGCTTTCCGTTGCGCCAGAGCATTTTTTATCTTCAATCTCAAAGTGATTACCTTAGAAGCGTCTAAACAGATATGTGAGCTTCAAGTCATGAGGCATCCAATGCCCTTGGCTTTGATCATTCCTAATGCCTTCAAACGTTTGCAAGCTGTCTTGTAATCAACTCCTAACGATTCTGCACGTTCAGCTTGCACCTGACGTGAATCTTCTCATGAAGCAGTGTCTCAGAATCTTCGTCTTCAAAGTTTTCCGTTGCGCCAGAGCATTTTTTATCTTCAATCTCAAAGTGATTACCTTAGAAGCGTCTAAACAGATATGTGAGCTTCAAGTCATGAGGCATCCAATGCCCTTGCCTTTGATCATTCCTAATGCCTTCAAACGTTTGCAAGCTGTCTTGTAATCAACTCCTAACGATTCTGCACGTTCAGCTTGCACCTGACGTGAATCTTCTCATGAAACAGTGCCTCAGAATCTTCGTCTTCAAAGTTTTCCGTTGCGCCAGAGCATTTTTTATCTTCAATCTCAAAGTGATTACCTTAGAAGTGTCTAAACCGATATGTGAGCTTCAAGTCATGAGGCATCCAATGCCCTTGGCTTTGATCATTCCTAATGCCTTCAAACGTTTGCAAGCTGTCTTGTAATCAACTCCTAACGATTCTGCACGTTCAGCTTGCACCTGACGTGAATCTTCTCATGAAACAGTGCCTCAGAATCTTCGTCTTCAAAGTTTTCCGTTGCGCCAGAGCATTTTTTATCTTCAATCTCAAAGTGATTACCTTAGAAGTGTCTAAACCGATATGTGAGCTTCAAGTCATGAGGCATCCAATGCCCTTGCCTTTGATCATTCCTAATGCCTTCAAACGTTTGCAAGCTGTCTTGTAATCAACTCCTAACGATTCTGCACGTTCAGCTTGCACCTGACGTGAATCTTCTCATGAAGCAATGCCTCAGAATCTTCGTCTTCAAAGCTTTCCGTTGCGCCAGAGCATTTTTTATCTTCAATCTCAAAGTGATTACCTTAGAAGCGTCTAAACAGATATGTGAGCTTCAAGTCATGAGGCATCCAATGCCCTTGCCTTTGATCATTCCTAATGCCTTCAAACGTTTGCAAGCTGTCTTGTAATCAACTCCTAACGATTCTGCACGTTCAGCTTGCACCTGACGTGAATCTTCTCATGAAGCAATGCCTCAGAATCTTCGTCTTCAAAGCTTTCCGTTGCGCCAGAGCATTTTTTATCTTCAATCTCAAAGTGATTACCTTAGAAGCGTCTAAACAGATATGTGAGCTTCAAGTCATGAGGCATCCAATGCCCTTGCCTTTGATCATTCCTAATGCCTTCAAACGTTTGCAAGCTGTCTTGTAATCAACTCCTAACGATTCTGCACGTTCAGCTTGCACCTGACGTGAATCTTCTCATGAAGCAATGCCTCAGAATCTTCGTCTTCAAAGCTTTCCGTTGCGCCAGAGCATTTTTTATCTTCAATCTCAAAGTGATTACCTTAGAAGCGTCTAAACAGATATGTGAGCTTCAAGTCATGAGGCATCCAATGCCCTTGCCTTTGATCATTCCTAATGCCTTCAAACGTTTGCAAGCTGTCTTGTAATCAACTCCTAACGATTCTGCACGTTCAGCTTGCACCTGACGTGAATCTTCTCATGAAGCAATGCCTCAGAATCTTCGTCTTCAAAGCTTTCCGTTGCGCCAGAGCATTTTTTATCTTCAATCTCAAAGTGATTACCTTAGAAGCGTCTAACAGATATGTGAGCTTCAAGTCATGAGGCATCCAATGCCCTTGCCTTTGATCATTCCTAATGCCTTCAAACGTTTGCAAGCTGTCTTGTAATCAACTCCTAACGATTCTGCACGTTCAGCTTGCACCTGACGTGAATCTTCTCATGAAGCAATGCCTCAGAATCTTCGTCTTCAAAGCTTTCCGTTGCGCCAGAGCATTTTTTATCTTCAATCTCAAAGTGATTACCTTAGAAGCGTCTAAACAGATATGTGAGCTTCAAGTCATGAGGCATCCAATGCCCTTGCCTTTGATCATTCCTAATGCCTTCAAACGTTTGCAAGCTGTCTTGTAATCAACTCCTAACGATTCTGCACGTTCAGCTTGCACCTGACGTGAATCTTCTCATGAAGCAATGCCTCAGAATCTTCGTCTTCAAAGCTTTCCGTTGCGCCAGAGCATTTTTTATCTTCAATCTCAAAGTGATTACCTTAGAAGCGTCTAAACAGATATGTGAGCTTCAAGTCATGAGGCATCCAATGCCCTTGCCTTTGATCATTCCTAATGCCTTCAAACGTTTGCAAGCTGTCTTGTAATCAACTCCTAACGATTCTGCACGTTCAGCTTGCACCTGACGTGAATCTTCTCATGAAGCAGTGCCTCAGAATCTTCGTCTTCAAAGCTTTCCGTTGCGCCAGAGCATTTTTTATCTTCAATCTCAAAGTGATTACCTTAGAAGCGTCTAAACAGATATGTGAGCTTCAAGTCATGAGGCATCCAATGCCCTTGTCTTTGATCATTCCTAATGCCTTCAAACGTTTGCAAGCTGTCTTGTAATCAACTCCTAACGATTCTGCACGTTCAGCTTGCACCTGACGTGAATCTTCTCATGAAGCAATGCCTCAGAATCTTCGTCTTCAAAGCTTTCCGTTGCGCCAGAGCATTTTTTATCTTCAATCTCAAAGTGATTACCTTAGAAGCGTCTAAACAGATATGTGAGCTTCAAGTCATGAGGCATCCAATGCCCTTGCCTTTGATCATTCCTAATGCCTTCAAACGTTTGCAAGCTGTCTTGTAATCAACTCCTAACGATTCTGCACGTTCAGCTTGCACCTGACGTGAATCTTCTCATGAAGCAATGCCTCAGAATCTTCGTCTTCAAAGCTTTCCGTTGCGCCAGAGCATTTTTTATCTTCAATCTCAAAGTGATTACCTTAGAAGCGTCTAACAGATATGTGAGCTTCAAGTCATGAGGCATCCAATGCCCTTGCCTTTGATCATTCCTAATGCCTTCAAACGTTTGCAAGCTGTCTTGTAATCAACTCCTAACGATTCTGCACGTTCAGCTTGCACCTGACGTGAATCTTCTCATGAAGCAATGCCTCAGAATCTTCGTCTTCAAAGCTTTCCGTTGCGCCAGAGCATTTTTTATCTTCAATCTCAAAGTGATTACCTTAGAAGCGTCTAAACAGATATGTGAGCTTCAAGTCATGAGGCATCCAATGCCCTTGCCTTTGATCATTCCTAATGCCTTCAAACGTTTGCAAGCTGTCTTGTAATCAACTCCTAACGATTCTGCACGTTCAGCTTGCACCTGACGTGAATCTTCTCATGAAGCAATGCCTCAGAATCTTCGTCTTCAAAGCTTTCCGTTGCGCCAGAGCATTTTTTATCTTCAATCTCAAAGTGATTACCTTAGAAGCGTCTAAACAGATATGTGAGCTTCAAGTCATGAGGCATCCAATGCCCTTGCCTTTGATCATTCCTAATGCCTTCAAACGTTTGCAAGCTGTCTTGTAATCAACTCCTAACGATTCTGCACGTTCAGCTTGCACCTGACGTGAATCTTCTCATGAAGCAGTGCCTCAGAATCTTCGTCTTCAAAGCTTTCCGTTGCGCCAGAGCATTTTTTATCTTCAATCTCAAAGTGATTACCTTAGAAGCGTCTAAACAGATATGTGAGCTTCAAGTCATGAGGCATCCAATGCCCTTGTCTTTGATCATTCCTAATGCCTTCAAACGTTTGCAAGCTGTCTTGTAATCAACTCCTAACGATTCTGCACGTTCAGCTTGCACCTGACGTGAATCTTCTCATGAAGCAATGCCTCAGAATCTTCGTCTTCAAAGCTTTCCGTTGCGCCAGAGCATTTTTTATCTTCAATCTCAAAGTGATTACCTTAGAAGCGTCTAAACAGATATGTGAGCTTCAAGTCATGAGGCATCCAATGCCCTTGCCTTTGATCATTCCTAATGCCTTCAAACGTTTGCAAGCTGTCTTGTAATCAACTCCTAACGATTCTGCACGTTCAGCTTGCACCTGACGTGAATCTTCTCATGAA
Source organism: Hololepta plana (assembly GCA_963695495.1). NCBI lineage: Eukaryota > Metazoa > Arthropoda > Insecta > Coleoptera > Histeridae > Hololepta > Hololepta plana. The sequence continues at coordinate 778,026 of OY968841.1, read as the reverse complement.
GCAATGCCTCAGAATCTTCGTCTTCAAAGCTTTCCGTTGCGCCAGAGCATTTTTTATCTTCAATCTCAAAGTGATTACCTTAGAAGCGTCTAAACAGATATGTGAGCTTCAAGTCATGAGGCATCCAATGCCCTTGCCTTTGATCATTCCTAATGCCTTCAAACGTTTGCAAGCTGTCTTGTAATCAACTCCTAACGATTCTGCACGTTCAGCTTGCACCTGACGTGAATCTTCTCATGAAGCAATGCCTCAGAATCTTCGTCTTCAAAGCTTTCCGTTGCGCCAGAGCATTTTTTATCTTCAATCTCAAAGTGATTACCTTAGAAGCGTCTAAACAGATATGTGAGCTTCAAGTCATGAGGCATCCAATGCCCTTGCCTTTGATCATTCCTAATGCCTTCAAACGTTTGCAAGCTGTCTTGTAATCAACTCCTAACGATTCTGCACGTTCAGCTTGCACCTGACGTGAATCTTCTCATGAAGCAATGCCTCAGAATCTTCGTCTTCAAAGCTTTCCGTTGCGCCAGAGCATTTTTTATCTTCAATCTCAAAGTGATTACCTTAGAAGCGTCTAAACAGATATGTGAGCTTCAAGTCATGAGGCATCCAATGCCCTTGCCTTTGATCATTCCTAATGCCTTCAAACGTTTGCAAGCTGTCTTGTAATCAACTCCTAACGATTCTGCACGTTCAGCTTGCACCTGACGTGAATCTTCTCATGAAGCAATGCCTCAGAATCTTCGTCTTCAAAGCTTTCCGTTGCGCCAGAGCATTTTTTATCTTCAATCTCAAAGTGATTACCTTAGAAGCGTCTAAACAGATATGTGAGCTTCAAGTCATGAGGCATCCAATGCCCTTGCCTTTGATCATTCCTAATGCCTTCAAACGTTTGCAAGCTGTCTTGTAATCAACTCCTAACGATTCTGCACGTTCAGCTTGCACCTGACGTGAATCTTCTCATGAAGCAATGCCTCAGAATCTTCGTCTTCAAAGCTTTCCGTTGCGCCAGAGCATTTTTTATCTTCAATCTCAAAGTGATTACCTTAGAAGCGTCTAAACAGATATGTGAGCTTCAAGTCATGAGGCATCCAATGCCCTTGCCTTTGATCATTCCTAATGCCTTCAAACGTTTGCAAGCTGTCTTGTAATCAACTCCTAACGATTCTGCACGTTCAGCTTGCACCTGACGTGAATCTTCTCATGAAGCAGTGCCTCAGAATCTTCGTCTTCAAAGTTTTCCGTTGCGCCAGAGCATTTTTTATCTTCAATCTCAAAGTGATTACCTTAGAAGCGTCTAAACAGATATGTGAGCTTCACGTCATGAGGCATCCAATGCCCTTGCCTTTGATCATTCCTAATGCCTTCAAACGTTTGCAAACTGTCTTGTGATCAACTCGTAACGATTCTGCACGTTCAGCTTGCACCTGACGTGAATCTTCTCATGAAGCAATGCCTCAGAATCTTCGTCTTCAAAGCTTTCCGTTGCGCCAGAGCATTTTTTATCTTCAATCTCAAAGGGATTACCTTAGAAGCGTCTAAACAGATATGTGAGCTTCAAGTCATGAGGCATCCAATGCCCTTGCCTTTGATCATTCCTAATGCCTTCAAACGTTTGCAAGCTGTCTTGTAATCAACTCCTAACGATTCTGCACGTTCAGCTTGCACCTGACGTGAATCTTCTCATGAAGCAATGCCTCAGAATCTTCGTCTTCAAAGCTTTCCGTTGCGCCAGAGCATTTTTTATCTTCAATCTCAAAGTGATTACCTTAGAAGCGTCTAAACAGATATGTGAGCTTCAAGTCATGAGGCATCCAATGCCCTTGCCTTTGATCATTCCTAATGCCTTCAAACGTTTGCAAGCTGTCTTGTAATCAACTCCTAACGATTCTGCACGTTCAGCTTGCACCTGACGTGAATCTTCTCATGAAGCAGTGCCTCAGAATCTTCGTCTTCAAAGTTTTCCGTTGCGCCAGAGCATTTTTTATCTTCAATCTCAAAGTGATTACCTTAGAAGCGTCTAAACAGATATGTGAGCTTCACGTCATGAGGCATCCAATGCCCTTGCCTTTGATCATTCCTAATGCCTTCAAACGTTTGCAAACTGTCTTGTGATCAACTCGTAACGATTCTGCACGTTCAGCTTGCACCTGACGTGAATCTTCTCATGAAGCAATGCCTCAGAATCTTCGTCTTCAAAGCTTTCCGTTGCGCCAGAGCATTTTTTATCTTCAATCTCAAAGTGATTACCTTAGAAGCGTCTAAACAGATATGTGAGCTTCAAGTCATGAGGCATCCAATGCCCTTGCCTTTGATCATTCCTAATGCCTTCAAACGTTTGCAAGCTGTCTTGTAATCAACTCCTAACGATTCTGCACGTTCAGCTTGCACCTGACGTGAATCTTCTCATGAAGCAATGCCTCAGAATCTTCGTCTTCAAAGCTTTCCGTTGCGCCAGAGCATTTTTTATCTTCAATCTCAAAGTGATTACCTTAGAAGCGTCTAAACAGATATGTGAGCTTCAAGTCATGAGGCATCCAATGCCCTTGCCTTTGATCATTCCTAATGCCTTCAAACGTTTGCAAGCTGTCTTGTAATCAACTCCTAACGATTCTGCACGTTCAGCTTGCACCTGACGTGAATCTTCTCATGAAGCAATGCCTCAGAATCTTCGTCTTCAAAGCTTTCCGTTGCGCCAGAGCATTTTTTATCTTCAATCTCAAAGTGATTACCTTAGAAGCGTCTAAACAGATATGTGAGCTTCAAGTCATGAGGCATCCAATGCCCTTGCCTTTGATCATTCCTAATGCCTTCAAACGTTTGCAAGCTGTCTTGTAATCAACTCCTAACGATTCTGCACGTTCAGCTTGCACCTGACGTGAATCTTCTCATGAAGCAATGCCTCAGAATCTTCGTCTTCAAAGCTTTCCGTTGCGCCAGAGCATTTTTTATCTTCAATCTCAAAGTGATTACCTTAGAAGCGTCTAAACAGATATGTGAGCTTCAAGTCATGAGGCATCCAATGCCCTTGCCTTTGATCATTCCTAATGCCTTCAAACGTTTGCAAGCTGTCTTGTAATCAACTCCTAACGATTCTGCACGTTCAGCTTGCACCTGACGTGAATCTTCTCATGAAGCAGTGCCTCAGAATCTTCGTCTTCAAAGTTTTCCGTTGCGCCAGAGCATTTTTTATCTTCAATCTCAAAGTGATTACCTTAGAAGCGTCTAAACAGATATGTGAGCTTCAAGTCATGAGGCATCCAATGCCCTTGCCTTTGATCATTCCTAATGCCTTCAAACGTTTGCAAGCTGTCTTGTAATCAACTCCTAACGATTCTGCACGTTCAGCTTGCACCTGACGTGAATCTTCTCATGAAGCAGTGCCTCAGAATCTTCGTCTTCAAAGTTTTCCGTTGCGCCAGAGCATTTTTTATCTTCAATCTCAAAGTGATTACCTTAGAAGCGTCTAAACAGATATGTGAGCTTCAAGTCATGAGGCATCCAATGCCCTTGCCTTTGATCATTCCTAATGCCTTCAAACGTTTGCAAACTGTCTTGTGATCAACTCGTAACGATTCTGCACGTTCAGCTTGCACCTGACGTGAATCTTCTCATGAAGCAGTGCCTCAGAATCTTCGTCTTCAAACTTTTTCGTTGCACCAGAGCATTTTTTATTTTCAATCTCAAAGTGATTACCTTTGAGGCGTCTAAACCGATATGTGAGCTTCACGTCATGAGGCATCCAATGCCCTGGCCTTTTATTATTCCTAATGCCTTCGAACGTTTGCAAACTGTCTTGTAATCAACTCCTAACGATTCTGCACGTTCAGCTTGCACCTGACGTGAATCTTCTCATGAAGCAGTGCCTCAGAATCTTCGTCTTCAAAGTTTTCCGTTGCGCCAGAGCATTTTTTATCTTCAATCTCAAAGTGATTACCTTAGAAGCGTCTAAACAGATATGTGAGCTTCACGTCATGAGGCATCCAATGCCCTTGCCTTTGATCATTCCTAATGCCTTCAAACGTTTGCAAACTGTCTTGTGATCAACTCGTAACGATTCTGCACGTTCAGCTTGCACCTGACGTGAATCTTCTCATGAAGCAGTGCCTCAGAATCTTCGTCTTCAAACTTTTTCGTTGCACCAGAGCATTTTTTATCTTCAATCTCAAAGTGATTACCTTAGAAGCGTCTAAACAGATATGTGAGCTTCACGTCATGAGGCATCCAATGCCCTGGCCTTTTATTATTCCTAATGCCTTCGAACGTTTGCAAACTGTCTTGTGGTCAACTCCTAACGATTCTGCACGTTCAGCTTGCATCTGAAGTGAGTCTCTCATGAAGCAATGTCTCAGAGTCTTCGTCTTCAAAGCTTTCCGTTGCGCCAGAGCATTTTTTATCTTCAATCTCAAAGTGATTACCTTAGAAGCGTCTAAACAGATATGTGAGCTTCAAGTCATGAGGCATCCAATGCCCTTGCCTTTGATCATTCCTAATGCCTTCAAACGTTTGCAAGCTGTCTTGTAATCAACTCCTAACGATTCTGCACGTTCAGCTTGCACCTGACGTGAATCTTCTCATGAAGCAGTGCCTCAGAATCTTCGTCTTCAAAGTTTTCCGTTGCGCCAGAGCATTTTTTATCTTCAATCTCAAAGTGATTACCTTAGAAGCGTCTAAACAGATATGTGAGCTTCACGTCATGAGGCATCCAATGCCCTTGCCTTTGATCATTCCTAATGCCTTCAAACGTTTGCAAACTGTCTTGTGATCAACTCGTAACGATTCTGCACGTTCAGCTTGCACCTGACGTGAATCTTCTCATGAAGCAATGCCTCAGAATCTTCGTCTTCAAAGCTTTCCGTTGCGCCAGAGCATTTTTTATCTTCAATCTCAAAGGGATTACCTTAGAAGCGTCTAAACAGATATGTGAGCTTCAAGTCATGAGGCATCCAATGCCCTTGCCTTTGATCATTCCTAATGCCTTCAAACGTTTGCAAGCTGTCTTGTAATCAACTCCTAACGATTCTGCACGTTCAGCTTGCACCTGACGTGAATCTTCTCATGAAGCAATGCCTCAGAATCTTCGTCTTCAAAGCTTTCCGTTGCGCCAGAGCATTTTTTATCTTCAATCTCAAAGTGATTACCTTAGAAGCGTCTAAACAGATATGTGAGCTTCAAGTCATGAGGCATCCAATGCCCTTGCCTTTGATCATTCCTAATGCCTTCAAACGTTTGCAAGCTGTCTTGTAATCAACTCCTAACGATTCTGCACGTTCAGCTTGCACCTGACGTGAATCTTCTCATGAAGCAGTGCCTCAGAATCTTCGTCTTCAAAGTTTTCCGTTGCGCCAGAGCATTTTTTATCTTCAATCTCAAAGTGATTACCTTAGAAGCGTCTAAACAGATATGTGAGCTTCACGTCATGAGGCATCCAATGCCCTTGCCTTTGATCATTCCTAATGCCTTCAAACGTTTGCAAACTGTCTTGTGATCAACTCGTAACGATTCTGCACGTTCAGCTTGCACCTGACGTGAATCTTCTCATGAAGCAATGCCTCAGAATCTTCGTCTTCAAAGCTTTCCGTTGCGCCAGAGCATTTTTTATCTTCAATCTCAAAGTGATTACCTTAGAAGCGTCTAAACAGATATGTGAGCTTCAAGTCATGAGGCATCCAATGCCCTTGCCTTTGATCATTCCTAATGCCTTCAAACGTTTGCAAGCTGTCTTGTAATCAACTCCTAACGATTCTGCACGTTCAGCTTGCACCTGACGTGAATCTTCTCATGAAGCAATGCCTCAGAATCTTCGTCTTCAAAGCTTTCCGTTGCGCCAGAGCATTTTTTATCTTCAATCTCAAAGTGATTACCTTAGAAGCGTCTAAACAGATATGTGAGCTTCAAGTCATGAGGCATCCAATGCCCTTGCCTTTGATCATTCCTAATGCCTTCAAACGTTTGCAAGCTGTCTTGTAATCAACTCCTAACGATTCTGCACGTTCAGCTTGCACCTGACGTGAATCTTCTCATGAAGCAATGCCTCAGAATCTTCGTCTTCAAAGCTTTCCGTTGCGCCAGAGCATTTTTTATCTTCAATCTCAAAGTGATTACCTTAGAAGCGTCTAAACAGATATGTGAGCTTCAAGTCATGAGGCATCCAATGCCCTTGCCTTTGATCATTCCTAATGCCTTCAAACGTTTGCAAGCTGTCTTGTAATCAACTCCTAACGATTCTGCACGTTCAGCTTGCACCTGACGTGAATCTTCTCATGAAGCAATGCCTCAGAATCTTCGTCTTCAAAGCTTTCCGTTGCGCCAGAGCATTTTTTATCTTCAATCTCAAAGTGATTACCTTAGAAGCGTCTAAACAGATATGTGAGCTTCAAGTCATGAGGCATCCAATGCCCTTGCCTTTGATCATTCCTAATGCCTTCAAACGTTTGCAAGCTGTCTTGTAATCAACTCCTAACGATTCTGCACGTTCAGCTTGCACCTGACGTGAATCTTCTCATGAAGCAGTGCCTCAGAATCTTCGTCTTCAAAGTTTTCCGTTGCGCCAGAGCATTTTTTATCTTCAATCTCAAAGTGATTACCTTAGAAGCGTCTAAACAGATATGTGAGCTTCAAGTCATGAGGCATCCAATGCCCTTGCCTTTGATCATTCCTAATGCCTTCAAACGTTTGCAAGCTGTCTTGTAATCAACTCCTAACGATTCTGCACGTTCAGCTTGCACCTGACGTGAATCTTCTCATGAAGCAGTGCCTCAGAATCTTCGTCTTCAAAGTTTTCCGTTGCGCCAGAGCATTTTTTATCTTCAATCTCAAAGTGATTACCTTAGAAGCGTCTAAACAGATATGTGAGCTTCAAGTCATGAGGCATCCAATGCCCTTGCCTTTGATCATTCCTAATGCCTTCAAACGTTTGCAAACTGTCTTGTGATCAACTCGTAACGATTCTGCACGTTCAGCTTGCACCTGACGTGAATCTTCTCATGAAGCAGTGCCTCAGAATCTTCGTCTTCAAACTTTTTCGTTGCACCAGAGCATTTTTTATTTTCAATCTCAAAGTGATTACCTTTGAGGCGTCTAAACCGATATGTGAGCTTCACGTCATGAGGCATCCAATGCCCTGGCCTTTTATTATTCCTAATGCCTTCGAACGTTTGCAAACTGTCTTGTAATCAACTCCTAACGATTCTGCACGTTCAGCTTGCACCTGACGTGAATCTTCTCATGAAGCAGTGCCTCAGAATCTTCGTCTTCAAAGTTTTCCGTTGCGCCAGAGCATTTTTTATCTTCAATCTCAAAGTGATTACCTTAGAAGCGTCTAAACAGATATGTGAGCTTCACGTCATGAGGCATCCAATGCCCTTGCCTTTGATCATTCCTAATGCCTTCAAACGTTTGCAAACTGTCTTGTGATCAACTCGTAACGATTCTGCACGTTCAGCTTGCACCTGACGTGAATCTTCTCATGAAGCAGTGCCTCAGAATCTTCGTCTTCAAACTTTTTCGTTGCACCAGAGCATTTTTTATCTTCAATCTCAAAGTGATTACCTTAGAAGCGTCTAAACAGATATGTGAGCTTCACGTCATGAGGCATCCAATGCCCTGGCCTTTTATTATTCCTAATGCCTTCGAACGTTTGCAAACTGTCTTGTGGTCAACTCCTAACGATTCTGCACGTTCAGCTTGCATCTGAAGTGAGTCTCTCATGAAGCAATGTCTCAGAGTCTTCGTTTTCCAACATTTTTGATCTTCAACGTCAGAGTGATTATCTTTGAAGCGTCTAAACCGATCTCTGCACGTTGTTTCCGACAGAGAATGGTCGCCGTACGTCTGAACGAGATTTCGACGTGCTTCAGCCGCAGTTTTCTTTTAGCAAACTAGCGCAATAAAATTCCCCCGCAAATGCTCTTTTTTGTTGGCACAAACTTCGTCATGTTCAACACTATGAAAATGCAACTTGTTTGCCACCAGGGCGAAATGAAAGGCACTAAATTTCAAACTCGCTTTTAGTTTTTTTTTTATTGCTTGTAACACGCGTTATCAACTGTAAAAACCGCTCTTGGTAAACAGCGAGAACTTCTTCGACGTCCCAATAATTTGCCCTAAGAGCCCTCCTCCTACCTGCCCGTGCTGTTTCATCTTATGAATATTGTTCAACGCGACGCAACTGTGTCCGTCCGTCTGCAATCGGTACCGCTTCTGCGTGAACGTCGACATCGAGTCGCACGTCTCCGTCGTCGGCGTTTGGGTGGAAACCTCGTAGACGACGTTCGGCGATGTAGTGGTCGTCGTCGTAGTCGTGGCCGTCGATATCGGTATCGAGAGCACCGTCGTCGGTCCGTTGTCGATCGCATCCTTCTCTTCGCACTCGCAATTCATTTCGTTTCTGAAACGCCAAAATCGATTCGCGTACAATTTTTTTTTTTTCATGTTGAAACATTCGCACGCGTTTCGTTCGCCTCGAGTTGCGTGTCGCGGCACAACGAACCTTGGACGGACGCGGAGAGTTTCTCCGAATTCGAAATAATCAATTTCGATAAGACGGGGGACGTATTTGTATTTCGGGAGGGTTGGAGCAAGTTCGTTGAACGCGCGCGAGCGAGCGATATGTCATTGTTTCCTAATGACGAATTATTATCATCATCACGTCTTCGGACGCGAATCGTTGAAGTTGAGACGAATTTCCGAGCAATGAACGGGGCGCAAAGAAGAGAAGATTTAAATATTGGCTCTTAAAGCTTTTTGCAGACTAAAACGATTTAAAAAGTGTCGTCAAATAAATCGAAAGCTTGCAATTTACCTTTGTGTGTGTAGGCTCTCACCAAATCTGGAGTTCGTTAACGTTTTCCCAGCTCTAAATCGAGACGAACCACTCGAACGATTTCCTTAAACGATCATCAATCAAAACGTTATCCGCCGCGAATTAATCGTTTCTTACGCGTGCGAGTTTTCGTTTGCTCCTTTCGCTCGTTCCTTCATACGTTCGCACTTCGAGCTTTTCACTGGAGCTTTTCGCCCACGTTATTCGATAACGGACCGTTTTCCATTTACACGCACACGCACTGCGTGATCTCGCTCTTCTCTTTCGCTCTCGCGTGTTCGCGATCGCGCGGCGTCAAATTGGAGAAGCTCGAAAGGGCGACGATGGTGCGTTCGGACGAAAGCGAAAGGAATGTTTAGTTATTTACGTCCCGGTTGGATTTCTGTCGCCGCGTCTCTCCGTCGAGCTGCCCCATTTAAGCAGATTCAAATTTATTGATTTTCGCAAAACGTTACGCTACGTCTTCTTGCAAATTCTCGCTGCGAAATTAATTCGTCAATTGGAATGATTTGGCGTCGTTATCAATCTAAAATGGGGTTTTGTTAGTTGGATAGTCTGTTTGGAAAGCTCCAGGGATCAAATGAATCGATGCTGATTTAATATTTTATAAATTTTATTCTTTACATAGGCATTTTTTTTTTAATTTTCTCAAATTTTATTTCTTAAAAATACGATACACAATATGTGTAAGGTACATGCAATAGCATTGTAAAAAGTTTGGTAATTTCCTTTACATAACTGAAATAACAACTATAAGAAAGAAATAGAATCTTGCAAAAGAACATCGAGAAAATAGAATCAATTATTATTAACCGGTGACTGATTGCTTTCGTTTTAAAACTGGAAAATATTGTGTGAGAGAAAAAATTGAAAATGAAGCAAATCCAACTGTAACCACAATAAATTCCATCTTTTACAATGCAATTGGATATCCAAAAATTATTAATTCCATTCTTTAAATATATATATATCTATATATATCCTCTCATAATTTCTTATCATTTTGTTGTTGTTATTATTAAATAGAAATATTGAAATAGATTCTCATGTCTCAATCTTAAGAAACATTCCATTGTTATTTTTTAAATTTCTTTTTAAGTTTTCTGTTACGTGTAAATCGAAGAGAAAGAAAATACAAAATGTTCCCAAAAGGATTACAAAAAGAAAATGATCGTTAACAACGACACATGTTCAAAATACAAGATATTAAACGTTCATTTAAGTTTGTTCTACAAAACCAAAAAGAAAACGACACACTTCTTACGAATTGTGCCAATCAATCAATGCAAAATGAAAATGGCTTGAATGCAAACTATTTTATACACATATGATTTGTTTCGCTATTTCGATTAGTACTTCCTTTCGTAAGTTTTAACTGGCTAAACAATAATTTTGAGAAGAGATTTCAATGCAATTCGGAAAGAGATGCAGCAAAATTTACTTCTACCTAAAATTCACATAATTTTTCGCTAATAAATGATGTTGCAATCTTTCGGAATTCGTTTTATAGTTGTTTTTACATTAAATTTGTTTTAATAATATTAGTGAGGAGTTGTATATCATCAAATATATTTTATATCAATATCATTTAATATTAATTAATTATTAAAGAAACTTAAATTAAATTGTACGGGCACACAAAACAACTTTATTTTTCTGTTTTCTCTCTCTCTCCATCTCATAGTTTACTTTCTTCGGTTGCTGTTAATTTTTCATTTCTTTTTTACTTTCATTTTATAGTTTTTCTAACTTTTCCTCGCGGGGTTTCGCGCCACCGAATATTTTCGAATTTTGCATCGTGTCCGCTAAAGCATTTACGGGCGCCGATATTGTACGTGGCTGTAGCTGCAATTTTGGTCTGCCCGACGTTCCTGAAAGCAACACCGACAAATGTACATTGCGCCAGGACTCAACGACAGACAAAATCAACGTCAATTAATATACCTGGATTAGGGTTTGGTAAGTCATCGTTGTAAGGCCTTCTTTCCTGACGGGTCCTACCGCCACCACCGCCGCCGCCGGCCCCGAAATTGCCTTGTGTACCGCTTTTGTTGCCTTTGTTCCAACTGTTAAATTCCTCATTTGCAAAATTACCATAATTTCCTCTGTGTCCACCAGCTCTCTCTCTGTTATCTAAAAGAATACGCAAATGCCAATTGAAAACACGTAAGTCACATGGTGAAGGATTGTTTATTCACCTGCAAAACCTCCTCTACCGACGCCGCCTCCACCACCACGTCTATCGGCATCGTCTCCATAATTTCGCTGGTGATCGCCACCTGTTCGGCCGCCTCTGAAACCGCCACGATTTCCGCGTCCTCTATCGAAACCACCCCTGTCGTTTCTCTTCCCTAAAAAATAAGAAAATTATCAACAACATATTTCGAAGTTAATTAATCTCAAACATGCGAAACATTTTCCTAATTGAAGTGACATTTCAATTGATTTACGAGGAGTAATATATAAATAGGACATTGATTACCTTCTGCAATGTCAATTTTAACAGGAACCTTTTCCACCTCTATGAAACCGTCCAACTCGATTGCTTTCTCCAAATCACTAAGCGTTTCGAATTCAACGTAACAGAATCCCTTAAACTTATCAGTTTCCTTGTCCATCACCAATCTGACATTTTTAATTTTCAAATTCTCAAACATCTTATTTACATCGCCCTGTATGAAGCCAGTGGGCAAGTTTCCAATGAATGCAGTGTACGGCGGTTCCGTGGGAAACGGTTTGCGACCTCTTCGGCTAACACCGCCTCCTCCGCCACTGCCACCGACGAAATCCCTACGACAAATTAACGAGCATTAATCATACAAGTAACCAGTCGATAACAATGGCTAGCGTAGAAGCGAACGCCGATAACAATAACGGCCAAACGAGCGATTTGCGAGTTCACACTTTAATAGCCGGTTCTATTGCGGACGTAACACGTAAAATTCCCATTCAAAAACACATCAAACATAACAGATGCCAATTGTCCGAACGGTCGCACTCGTTAAGCGACGTGTTTTCTTCGTAATCGCAGCTGTAAAAGGATTAATTGATTAATCAATTTACATGAATTTACCTGTTATCGCGTTCATCGTAACCACTACGTCCTGCCATGTTTGTTGAGCGAGGACGTGCGCGCGTCCAAAGACACCAAACTAATCAATGCCGCCAACGTTTCGGTTTATGAAACATTCTTGTTGCATCGCAATCCTTATTATTTTATCCCTAACCAAAAAGTATTTCATTAATTTCTTTTAAAAAGCAAATCGAATCGTTTGAAGCTCTCTTTCAATGAAATTTTAATTCGACAAAAATTGATGTTTAAAGATTTTTAGTAATTCGACCCCGATATAATACGAATGACATACAACGAATTTTAAATTGTTTATTCGTAATCACGCAACTTTTGAAACATAAATTTGCGATCTACTTTTACGATAGTTGCAAAAGAATTTCAAAGTGTAATCGGCTTTGGGGAATTGCGCTTTCGTAATGGTGGCTACTACTGTTAGAAGCACATGGTGGCTTTTCGATTTGTTTACTGTCATGACTTAGTACACGTTTTTAATTTAAAAGTTTTAACATTAATCGAGAATGAAGAAAAACGTTTTAGAGAGTTTTCAAAAGTTGATGAAAGGCGATCAGAAAAATGTCATTAAATCGGTATTAGGCATATTGAAACATTTATCGGAGAGTGTAAGTAAAGGGTTAAAATTAATTATGAGTTGTGTAATTATGAATGTATTTTTTAGGAAGAAGACGAATTAAATTACAGCTTGACAAGGTTAATTAGGGGTCTTGGAGGCAGTAGAACTAAGGTGCAATCAAATTATTTCATAACATTGATAGCTATACTTAACAGCACAAATAAAATCAATGTTGGTAATCTATTTGATATAATTAATAAAGCGCTACAAGCTAGTTCCAGCAATGCTAAAGGAGTAAGTAAATACGTGAAACATAATCTGTACACTTACGTTTAATTCTTGACAATCATTTTACTTTTAGGAAAATGCAGATATATATAATGGTCAAATATTGGTTTGTGGTGCTATTATCCATTCACCGTTATTTGAGAGGCTGTCACGAGACGATCAAATAAAGGTGTTAACTATGATACATGAAGCTGGCAAACAAAGGTCCTACCTTAAATTGGAAGCAAGCATATTCCTTGTGGATGTAATACAGAAGGTATACATCTGACTTAGGAATTACTTCTCTTTCTCATGGAATTGCTTTTTAGGTGACAGAACAAGAGTATAAGGATTTAGTGCATCCTATCATAAAAGAGAGCATTTTGAAAGATTTATCTAAACATGATCAAGATTCTTTATACTTGTTAATATCAGCAGCTGACAAGTTTCCTGGACAGTTCAAGAAGAAATTTTTGACGCAATTTATAGGTACTTCATCCATTATATGCCAGGAATCCATCAAACTAGTCGCAGATATGCTGATGGTATTATAGACATTTTATTTCAAAATGTAGAATGTTATACTTGTTCTCTTGCAGAATACGTCCAGCATCAAAAGTGTGAAGCATCCAGTTTATGATGCAGTACTCAAGAAAGTATCCAAAACATGTTTGGAACCATTTTTGGAAGAATTTGATGCCACACTGCAGAAGCCAAATTACAACAGACATCTTACAGCAGCTCATGTTCTGCACACCATATTGTTGAGCTTAGATGATGGTGCTTCCATACATTTATTGTTCACCAAAAACTTTATGGTGCAAACAATGCATTATTTCAAGACCAAGAAGGCAAACGACGATTTGGGCACATATTTACAAAAGTTGTTCAGAAGTCTCGTTGAAGTTGTAAAAACGAAAGCCATACCCGCAGATGATGTTATGCAAATATTGAGGAAATTGACATTTTGGCCTGGTGAAATTACCTTTGATCAAATTACTAAATTGAATACCGTCAACGATATAATTACGAATATGAATGCGGATGGCATAAAGAAACTGATAGAAATGTATAAGAACATATTGTTCTTGAAAGAGGAGAAAGACGGCAGCGACGATACGTCGAGCAAATGGCTGAATTCGGAACGTCTGTACGTGGCCAACGCTCTGACGCGAATATTACGACATCCTAGCATTACGGACGATTTAGATTTTAGACGCGACCAAATAAACAGCATGATGACCGTCAGTTTGTTTCGGACCGCAGGTTTCAGCTTGGAATTGGCCAACTCGCTGAAGAAAGTGTTTTACTCGTCGTTGGATCAGAAGTTCTCCAAATTGGAACACCTGTGTTCGGTGTTATCCCACGTGATTCAGAGTTTGGAAGCGAATTTAACGGACGGGAAGCAATTGTTGCAACCTCTGCAAGACGAAACTAAAGAGCTACTATCGAATACTTTGGCGGTGATTAGGAAGCTAGAAAAGAAGAAGACTAAGAAACTTAATCAAGTTTTCTACACAATGTTCCTGCTGATGGCTTTGCAACTATTCCAACAACCGAAAATGGCCAGCGATTGTTTGAACGAATTGTTCATGTGTTACGACCGCGTCAAGGACAAGAAGAAGCACGACGCTCACGCCGAGACGGATGGCGATGTCGTCAAGAAGGAACCGGCCTGGATCGAAGTCGTGGTTGATCTATTCCTAAACTTGTTGTCGCAGAATTCGCACCTTTTGCGCAACATGATCGGCAGCGTGTTCCCGCATCTGTGCGAGCATTTGACGCCGTCGGCCGTTCGTCAAATATTGGAGATTCTCGATCCGCGGAACAATTCCAATCCGCTCATGGATTACGACATCGACGACGACGAAGCAGTGGAAGACGCCGACGAGGATTTGCAAGTAGACGACGATTCATCCGGCGACGAAGCTTTCGACGAAGATTACGACGAAGACAACACCGCCGAAGAAGAAACGGTAAACGATAAGCTGCGCATGGCTCTGCAACAGGCGTTGAGTCGCGGCAAGGAAACGGAAGCGGACGACGAGAGCGTCAACTTGGACGAAATGAGCGAGAGCGAGGGCGCGGAACTGGACAAGGCGCTGGCGTCCGTGTTTCGTCAATACAAACCGAACCGCAGGCGAAGCAACAAGAAGCAGCCGCGCGAAGAGAACGCGCTCACGCACTTCCGCCTGCGGGCGCTCGACCTGATCCGGATCTACGTCGGCGCGAACCCGTCGATGGCGGTCGCCGTCGAAATCGTGATACCGCTCCTGCACCTCGTCGAGTTCAGCGTGCGCGAAACGCATCAGTTGCCGTTGCGCGTGCCGCTCGCGAAGTGTTTGGAACGGATGGCGCAGCTGAAGAAGTTCGCGGACGTCGATGGCGTGAACGAGACGACGTTGATCGAGTTGACGCGGAGTTTGTTCGATAAGGGGACGAGAAACGCGAACGTCATCAAGGACATGGACGCGGAGTATTCGAACGCGTGCACGTTCGTGCTGCGATGTACGCAATTTTATCAGGGCGTCGCGGACGTGCCGAAGGAGGCGAAGAAGAAGTTGAAGGAGATACGCGGCATCCTCGCCGGCGAGTTGAACGATTTCTTCGCGAAACGCGACGCGTTGACGCCGTACGTCCTTTGGAAGAATGTTTTGTGCTTCGAGTACGGCGTCGCCAGTAAATTAACGAACGTTCTAGTCGAGAACGCGTTCAACGTCGACGTTAAGCTGTTTAAGAGGTCGCAGGCTTTGAAATTGCTCGTGGTGCTGTACGTTAACAAGCGATTCTTGACGGCCATCAAGGATGCTAAAAGGGAGAAACTGGTGGCGGAATTCGTGGCGAAGACGATTGCGTTTTTGGAAGATTTACGCACGAACACGAAAGATTGCGCGACAAACGAGTCGTTCGTCGCGAATTTGTTCGGTTGTATCGCTGTTGTTAAGAAGTCGAGTGCCTTGCAGAACGCGATTGGCGCCGATGATTTCGCGAAGATTGGAACGCTTATCAGGGAGATCAGGGCGAAGACGGTGATGTCTGCGAATTGTTTGAACCAATACAAAACGTTGTGTACATTGTTGAACGTTAAACATTTGGTGAAAGCGACTGGCGATGCAATTCGTTTGAAGAAGGAGGACGTTGCTGAAGAAAAGGCGATCAATGGTAACGACGCGACGGAGAAGGTTGCCAAGAAGAAGCGGAAGAAGATCAAGGACGAGGAGCAAAATAGGAAGAAGAGGAAGATCGAACGGGTGAAAAGTTTGTCGGAAGGTTTCTTGGCGTTGTAATTTGAAATAATGAGGGAAATATATTACTTTTATTACAGATTGTTGTTGCGTTTTCGCTTTCAAAGGTTGCCTACATTGTACAGTTGGTTGCATTCGGTTAGGATGAAGGTTGTAGTTTGGCGCGTTTTCTCTTACCTCGCGAAAATATCCCCTAACAAATTCTTGTGAAATGCCTTTACCTGAAACATACCCCTTAACTTTTATTTATTTATTAAATGTACGTGATAAATGATCTGCAGCATCTTTAATTTCATTGCCTTTAGTTAACATTAAGGTGAGTGCTTAATTTACCATTAATTAACGTACTTTAATGGAAACTTTCAGTTTTTGTTTAACAGTAAAATGGATCGTGGAAGTTCGTCAAAAAAAAGAGCACGTGCAGAAGTGGAAGCGGAGGAATCCAAGGTGAAAGATGCTGAGGTTGGTGATGAAGTTAAAAGTAAGGCATTGAACAATGTACGAAGCTTGTTAAAAATAAGTGAAAAGTATTCTTTATTCTTCAAGAAGAAATTGGAAAAGACAAATTTGTAAGTAGTTTCGTTTATTTAACAGTGTTAATATACTTTCACGACTTTTTTAGCGATAATAAACAAATATCCAATCAAATAGATGGTAAGTTTATTGGCATAAATCAATCAAATTACCAGATTATAATGTTTTGCTTTGTAGGAAAGCTGAATAAACTGCAGTATTTCACTGGTACACTGAAAGATTACCAAGTCGAGGGTGTCCTATGGTTAAAAGTATGATGGACATTCACTCATTCCAATGATATTAATTAACCATTTGTAGATGTTAGACGAGAACGGTATGAATGGGATTTTAGCAGACGAGATGGGTTTGGGAAAGACCGTACAAATAATTGCGTTTATATCGTTATTGGTCGAAATGGGCGCGAGGGGACCCTACATAGTATTAGCACCCTTATCGACCATACCAAATTGGAGGAGGGAATTTGAGCGTTTTGCACCTAAACTCCCGGTGATAGTATTCCACGGCACCAAAGACGAGAGGAAACTTTTAAAGAAGCAAATCGGCGACGATTATTGTTTAGGTCATTTAACAAAGGCCCAAATCATCCTCACGACGTACACGTTAATTGTATTGGAAGAAGCTTTCTTCCAGCGATTCACGTGGAGAGTGTTCGTTCTCGACGAAGGCCAAAAGATAAAAAACTACAAGTCGAAACTACACGGGTACGTTTACGGCCAAAAGGCAATCTCTTTCGCCCACTAATTCGCCACTCTCCATCAGGATTCTTAGCTCGTACAGATCGAACAATCGCATCATATTATCCGGCACGCCGATACAAAACGACTTAACCGAACTATTTTCCCTGCTCAACTTCCTCATGCCGCGCGTCTTCAACAAGATCGACACCTTCTCGTTGCTATTGGGCGTCGACGACGTCAAAAACAAGGACGTCCTAATACGGAAGGAGGAGGAGAACAACGTCTTGTCGAAACTGCACGCCGTATTGGAACCGTTCATATTGCGACGATTGAAGGCGGACGTGAACATCGCCATGGTGCCGAAGAAGGAGATTTGCTTGTACTGTCCGTTGACGAGTTTCCAAAAGACGTTGTACAAGTACGCTTTAGAGCGGCGAGACGACAAGGAAAACGTCGCCGAGGTAAACGCATCGATCCACGCGAAAGCCGTAATAATCGTTTCATCTGCAGCAGGTCGACGTGAATCTGCCCCGACCGAAGCGAACGTGCGCGTCGGGAACGAAGGCGAAACCGCGACACGAAAAGAATCACTACGACATCATCGACACGCTGATGACGAACAAATGGATCGCGCTGAAGAAGATCGTCGACCATCCGTTCCTAATCAAGTATCCGCTCGACACGGACGATCGGCAGGAGTTGGTCACCAGCAGCGGCAAGATGAAGGTGCTCGACGAGATGCTGAAACGGTTGAAACAGGCCGGCCACAAAGTGCTGATATTCAGCACGTTCGTCGAAATGCTGAACATACTCGAGGACCTGTTGAACGATCGCGGCTACGAGTATCGGCGCATCGACGGCAACGACGTGCTGAGCGATCGCGACGAGTCGATCGAGAATTTCAACGGCGATCCGGAGATATTCGTGTTTTTGCTGTCGACGCGAGCCGGCGGCGTCGGCCTGAATCTGGTCGCCGCGGACACCGTCATTTTCTACGATCGCGATTGGGTGCGCGAGTTGCGATTTCCTCGCAAATTTAATAAAAATCGGTTTTTGTTTTGTAGAATCCGCAAGTCGATATTCAAGCGCAAGATCGATGCCATCGCATCGGCCAGACGAAGCCCGTGATCATTTACACGTTGGTGGCGAAGAACACGATCGACGAGCACATCATCAGGTCGAGCGAGTCGAAGAAGATCTTGGAGAAGCTCGTCATCGGCGAAGGTGACCGGAGTTTAGGCTTTTATTTAAACGAATCCGTTTGTTAAACACGCGATGATTGTAGGTAATTTTAAGAGCTTGTCGAACATCGGCGCGTGCGATCGTTCCGTCGATATCAAGGAGCTGAAGAACATGTTGGACGCGATGAAGGACTTAAAAATCGTCCAAAGCACCGGCACCTTCTACACGGACAAAGAGCTGGACGCACTCCTCGACAGGAGCGACTTGTACGACCAGTTGAAGAAGTGACTCTCTTCGTTAGATTAGTTTATTGACACGTTATCGTGAGTTTGTTACCAAATGTGCGTTAAATAGGCGTAAATTATATTTTTTAATAAAGAAAAGTTGATTAAAGTCGATCGTTGTCGCAATTGATTTAAATCTATTTTAATGCGAATCATATGACCCGTGCTGCTTTAAATTCTAACTACGATGACGTTTACTACATCGCATATAGTTTTTTACGTGCTCATTTGCTAATCGAACAATTGATTGTTTTTTTTTGCATTAATCGATAACAATTTAGGCAAAATGCGATCTCATTAAATTTCCCGTACAATGAAACTTTCTAATTGGACTGTTCTGCGTGAATTTCCGCGAAAAATTCGCGTGCAGGTGTCAAACGATGTAGATGGAAGTAGAACGCGTGTTACGTAAACATTGATAGATCGGTGCGAATGTGCGGCGAGTTTGGTAACGAGACGGACGAAAATAACGTAACCGAGAAGAAAGGAAGGATTTTTATCGTCCTCTCCCCGATTGTTTTGAATTTAATTTGTTAATTAATTGATTAATCGGTCGCGTGCGAAGTGATTTAGTATATAAGAGATAAAGATTAATAAGGAACAATAATGTTATCTTTATGTAAACAGACACTTGCCACGGGATTCCAAAGGTTAGTTTAATATATTGAAAATTTTTATTTAACACATCCGTTCGGATTTGATAGCTTATCAATGATTTCTGTTTACGTTCGTTGCGTTCGGGTCATCGTCAATTAAACAATTTGTCACGTTCGCAATTGATTCGCGAATTATAAATCCCTTTTTAATCGCTGTAACATATTTCGTAACAGGGAGAACGGCACGGAATTTTCCGTTGTCAGTTGCTATCCCTTAAAAAAAAATCGATATTATCCTGGCAGCGAGGGCTCGTTTGGAAACGTCCCGTTAGGTCGAAATCGAATTTTCATGCGATCGAATAAAATCCCGTGGGAATGCAAATCGCCATAACGCATTCATTCGCATACGGCGATTGTATAATATTCGTTAATATATAATTAAATTGGGCGTCCTTGACACTTTTTTTTTATTGTATTTTAGCAACTCGTTATACTTTTTCAGTTGATTTCTGAATGACAAACAATCATCTAGCGATATTTTTAGCGGCTTAAACACTGCCAAGATCACACGCGTTCGCGAATATTGCAATTTGCACGTGATATCGAGGCAATAGAAACAAAGAAGCGATTCGATTTTTCGAGCAGAGTAACCACTTTGTCTTTGTCCTTTTACGTCGTTTTTAGGGTCGGCCCCAGATGGATCAGTTCCGTGGTGCCCGATGTGAAAGTGAAAGACTTCGAGTTGCGAAACGAGCCCGTGCTAGAATACTTGGCAGGGTCTCAAGAACGCAAGGAACTGGAGAAGGCACTGAAGGAGGCGAGCAGCGAAACGAAAGAAGTCCCGATCGTCATCGGGGACAAGGAATACAAAACGAACAACGTACAATATCAGGTAAATCGAAGGTTATTCGTCGGCAACCAATCGATCGAGAACAATTTACGTAATCAATTTCCAAGGTTCCTCGTTTCTCTCTTTAATTATTACCTTGGATTTAATTGCGAAACGGTTTACTTTTGAAACACGCGGAAACGACGAGGCTTAAAACCGATTTTTTCCCTTTTTTTTTAGCCAATGCCGCATAATCACCAGAAGAAAGTGGCGAAATTCTATTACGCCGACGAGAAACTGATAAAGAAAGCGATCGACGTGGCGGTCGAAGCTCAAGCGAAATGGGACCGAACGCCGATGCAGGAGAGGTGCGTTCGCGAACGATTTCGATAGCTAAAACCGCACTAATTCTTTGCCCCCCCGTTCGCGGTTCCCGCAGGTTAACGATATGGGACCGCGCGGCCACGTTAATGTCCGGCAAGTATCGTCAGAGACTGAACGCGGCTACGATGCTGGGCCAGTCGAAGACGGCCATCCAGGCGGAAATCGATTCGGCGGCGGAACTGATCGATTTCTTCAGGTTCGACGCGTTCGCGCGTTTTATACGATTTGGTACACGTTTTTGTGCGTTCGTGTTTTAGAATGAACGCGTACTTCCTGAAAGAAGCGCTCAGATACCAACCGATATCCGAGAGCCCGAAGGAGACAAAGAACTCGATGCGTTACCGCGGCTTCGACGGCTTCATCGCCGCCGTGTCGCCGTTCAATTTCACCGCCATCGGCGGCAATTTGGCCTACACGCCGGCACTGATTGTACGTATGGTCAAGCAAACGAAAGAAGTCCGGGGCAATGGAAGGTTAGGAATTTCGCGCCTTCAATTCCTAACGCGTGTTAAGTTTATCAATCGTTAATGTTAAACGAATGAGTTATTCCGAATTATTACTCAGTCTAAAGCTACGGCTTTAGTTAACCAAATACGTTTACACGCGAGAGTTACTCGAGAGTTTCCCTTACGTCAGAGCTCTCGAACGTTATCGCGCAGACTCTAATCGTTTGAAACGTGTATTCGGATGCCGTCGTGTGATGTTCGCGTGCGACCGTCTTCTATTGCACACGCGCATTCCGATTCGTTGGAAAACTCGCGCGAGAAGCTCAAGTGTGAACTCACTCACGATAATTCTTTTGTCGTACGTCTTTGTGATTGCTCGGTTCTTTACCGAATGCAGAGTTCTCCCTTGCCGCACCGGACTTCTTTCGACAGTTTGACTGTAATTACGCGTGCAAAACTATCGTCGATTTCCGTTCTTGTTTACGTTTTAGGGTAACGCGGTGCTGTGGAAGCCGAGCGACACGGCCGTGTTGTCGAATTACGAGACGTTCAAAATATGTCAAGAGGCGGGCGTGCCGCCGGGCGTCGTCAATTTCATACCGGCAGACGGGCCCGTGTTCGGCAACACGATAACGCCGTCGAAGTACTTCGCCGGTTTGAATTTCACCGGGAGCGTGCCGTAAATAGAACTATTCGATTCTGAAACGAACTGCACGCGATTTACTCGCTACAATTTCAGCACGTTCACGCATTTATGGACGCAGGTCGGCAAGAACATCAACAATTACAAGAACTTCCCGCGTCTGATCGGCGAGTGCGGCGGCAAGAACTATCATTTCGTGCACGAGTCGGCGGACGTCGAGAGCGTCGTCAACGGCACGATTCGCAGCGCGTTCGAGTTCTGCGGCCAGAAGTGTAGCGCCTGCTCGCGGATGTACGTGGCCGAGAGCTTGTGGCCGAAGGTGAGCGTTACTAACTGTCGCGCTCTGTTCGAATCACGTATACGTTTGCGCTTCAGATCAAGGACGGTCTGTTGGAGAAGCGGTCGCAGCTGAAGATCGGCGATCCGACGAAATACGATCAGTTCACCGGGGCCGTGATCGACGACAAGGCGTTTAAGCGGATCAAGGGGTACATCGAGCACGCGAAGAGCTCGTCGAATTTGACGGTGCTGGGCGGCGGCAAATGCGACGACAGGTAAACGAAATTGACGCGCGACGCGCGAGCGTTTATTACATTCGTTTTTCGCCGTAGCGTCGGCTATTTCATCGAGCCGACGATCGTGCAGACGACCGATCCGCTCGACAAGATCATGACCGAGGAGATTTTCGGCCCCGTTCTCACCGTTTACGTGTACAAGAACAACGAGTTGGACAAGGCGCTGAAGCTGGTCGACGAATCGACGGCGTTCGCCCTGACCGGGGCCGTCTTCGCTCAAGACGAGTACGTTGATCTTATCGCCGTTTTGCTTTCGCTTTTAAAATCGACGCACTTTATTGCGCGCTATTTGCCGTAGGAAATTCTTGAAGCGGGTCACGGAAGAACTGAAAATGACCGCCGGCAATTTCTACATTAACGACAAATCGACGGGAAGCGTCGTCGGTCAGCAGCCGTTCGGCGGTGCCAGAATGTCAGGTGAGATTAATAGTTACAATTCGATTTAAGTTTCGACGAACGATCTTTAAAACGTTGCGTTTTGCAGGCACGAACGACAAAGCCGGCGGCCCTCACTACGTGTTGCGATGGGGCAATCCGCAGGCGATCAAGGAAACGTTCGTACCGCTGAAGGAGATCAACTACAAATATATGAGTCAATAATTTCGTTCGTTTACTTTTCGGTTTCGCTAGTTTTAAGAGACCGCGGACGCAATCGAGAGAGAGCAACGTTTTCGTTTCGTTTCGTTTCGTTTCCTTTTTTTTACGCGAAGCATGAATTCAATTTAAATTAATCAATTATGTGATAGTTTTTAGCATGATAGTTCAATTTTTATTTCGACTCGTTAATGGTTTCCCGTTTTAAATATGCACGAACGCGCGCAAGGAGAAACGCAAAGAGTGAATCGAATTCGAAGCCGCGTGCAAAGGCCGAAAAAACAAGAAAAACATAAATGGGAAGGATCGAGAGTAAAAGGGGAAAACACTTTTACCGTGTACATATGATCTGATCAGGAATATTATTGAGAAATAGGAGGATGAATATCATAAAAACCTAACGAACACCTTCAACGTTAATTAGAATGCGTTTTTTATGCACTCGATTATTGCTTTCTTGCCTAATTTGCAATGTTACTCGCGTTCGATTTGTGTCGATTGAGAGAAACAAGAAAACGAGAAGGAGCAATCGATCGATAATTCGGAGAGAATGATAGCTTACAAAATTGAAATCATCAAATGATGTGTTTAGTGGAAATAAATGGCTAAAAGCCAAAAAACTAATGAACAAACCCAGAATCCGGTTACGTTCGTTTCTTTCTCGCATTGTTTAAACCAAGATGTTACATTTGTTATTTATTTTGTTACTTGTAAATTTATTGCTCGCCACTGTTACCGGTTTATTTGTCCATTTAAATATATGATTTCTTTGTTGTTAAAGCAAAGAGAAAATGAACAACAGTCTGAAGCAAATAAGCCAGTAACGTTAATACTAATGCATAGATAATAAGAGGAGAAGAAAAGTTAAGTGAAGACAATATCTATATCAAATGAATTAAATGAAACGTTTGTTACCAATTATTGTCGATTAAACACTGTATCTTTGAGATATGAGATTTAATAGATTTTAATTTATAAGGAAAAGTTATATGTATACATATATATATAAGTTAATGCTAGATATATAAATGAGAAATGCCATGAAATGATCGAAAGTTCTATCATTAATTCTTCGTGGTTTGTGTCGAATCCTTTCAGGAGTAATTATAATAATAAATGTAATTAATTATGAGTAGCAATAATAAATGGAAGGAAGGATAACATTTATGAAAATTCGATTGGAACGTTTTCATTTAAAATATACCAATTCGTTGCTGCTTCAACTGAGATTAATTATGATAATGCCAGTCGATTTAGATGCCTACACATTCGCTAACTCAAATTTTGGACGGACTATTAGTCCAGGAAAACTAAGGCTTTTACTTCTTAATGCGGTCCCTGATCAAATATCAAAAGTCCCCATCGATCCGAGTTGAGCTAAAGATTTTATATGGTGACATAATCTTAAGCATATATGCAGCGGCTATTGTTTCATCCCTTATCGTAACGAAGCTAAGGAGACTGGCGGTGGTTTCATCAATTTATAGACCGTGTCTAGGAGTTAAGGCGAAACTGAGGAGAATTAACAGAAGAATAAACGATAAATGGATATCGTAATCAAAGCCGAATTACTTGAACGCGGCTTCATATGTGGCAAGATGATCGACGATCTTCAGACATTTTCCAGGAGCTGTTATATACGTCGTTGTGGAACATCGACGGTAATTAAATATAGTAAAAAACTGTTCAATTCATTCGTTTGATGCTTGTTCTGCTATTGTTTCAGTTCGCGGAATGGATAAGTGGCTGTTGAAGCGGATGCTGAAGAGACCAAAAGAATTGGAGGATCGATGGAATTAATTTGTCTCCTGGTTAAAGATACAGCACGCTTGGGGTGGCAGTGCAAGAAAGAAACAAAGAATGCTATGTACATATTAACAATTTAAAACAGATTATTCAACATGTAAAATAAATGAGCTAATAATTAATATTTGAATTTATAATAAAAGTATGTTCTGTATGTGCACAGTTGTTCGTATAATAAAATATGCTTAAACGAATTTTAAATCTCTTATTTGAACTAAATCCTTTCCAAATGAAATGCCAAACGTTTCACACAGGAAAAATCTGCGAAAGAAACCGCCAAAGATCTTCAACGATGACCGCCAAGGTTTTTTTGTTCGCCTAATTTACAGGCAACCAACAATACGCCTCGTGAATTCGAAAAAAATAGCAAAAAGTAGAGCAAAAATAATGCAACTGTAAAAGAATAAAAGCGCAAAAAATGCAAAACCGTTCGATCGATTGCTTTTAAATTTCGGCACGGAGTAGCTTTCCATCGTCCGCATAAACGATGCGAGTTTCAGCCGATTCCGAGAGTTGAAGAAAAATGGCAAAAATTAGAAAAATCCAAAGGGTTAGCCTTACTTTTTGTGCAAAAAATGGCAAAAAATTGACTTTTTCTAAATCAAGCGCAATCGAGTCCGAATCGATTAGAGACGAAGAAAAACAGCGAAATCCGCCTGAAAATCGAATAAAAACATCGAGAAAAAGCGAAATTTAAAGTAAAAAAAATGCAAATTAAAGAGTTTAAAAGTGCGAAAACTTCTAAACTAATCGATCGATTGGGCTCTAATTTTGGCACGACGTCACCTTCGATTGTCCCTACAAATGGTGCTTGTTTCAGCCGATTTGGGGAGATTAAGGAAAATGGCAAAAATGAGAAAAATCCAAAGGGGTTTAGCCTTGCTTCTTTTGCAAAAAATGGAAAAAAATGGACTTTTTCTAAATCAAGCGCAATCGAGTCCGAATCGATTAGAGACGAAGAAAAACAGCGAAATCCGCCTGCAAATCGAATAAAAACATCGAGAAAAAGCGAAATTTAAAGCAAAAAAAAATTGCAAATTAAAGAGTTTAAAAGTGCGAAAACTTCTAAACTAATCGATCGATTGGGCTCTAATTTTGGCACGACGTCACCTTCGATTGTCCCCACAAATGGTGCTTGTTTCAGCCGATTTGGGGAGATTAAGGAAAATGGCAAAAATGCGAAAAATCCAAAGGGGTTTAGCCTTACTTTTTTTGCAAAAAATGGCAAAAAATGGACTTTTTCTAAATCAAGCGCAATCGAGTCCGAATCGATTAGAGACGAAGAAAAACAGCGAAATCCGCCTGCAAATCGAATAAAAACATCGAGAAAAAGCGAAATTTAAAGTAAAAAAAAATTGCAAATTAAAGAGTTTAAAAGTGCGAAAACTTCTAAACTATTCGATCGATTGGGCTCTAATTTTGGCACGACGTCACCTTCGATTGTCCCTACAAATGGTGCTTGTTTCAGCCGATTTGGGGAGATTAAGGAAAATGGCAAAAATGCGAAAAATCCAAAGGGGTTTAGCCTTACTTTTTTTGCAAAAAATGGCAAAAAATGGACTTTTTCTAAATCAAGCGCAATCGAGTCCGAATCGATTAGAGACGAAGAAAAACAGCGAAATCCGCCTGAAAATCGAATAAAAACATCGAGAAAAAGCGAAATTTAAAGTAAAAAAAAAATGCAAATTAAAGAGTTTAAAAGTGCGAAAACTTCTAAACTAATCGATCGATTGGGCTCTAATTTTGGCACGACGTCACCTTCGATTGTCCCTACAAATGGTGCTTGTTTCAGCCGATTTGGGGAGATTAAGGAAAATGGCAAAAATGCGAAAAATCCAAAGGGGTTTAGCCTTACTTTTTTTTGCAAAAAATGGCAAAAAATGGACTTTTTCTAAATCAAGCGCAATCGAGTCCGAATCGATTAGAGACGAAGAAAAACAGCGAAATCCGCCTGAAAATCGAATAAAAACATCGAGAAAAAGCGAAATTTAAAGTAAAAAAAAATGCAAATTAAAGAGTTTAAAAGTGCGAAAACTTCTAAACTAATCGATCGATTGGGCTCTAATTTTGGCACGACGTCACCTTCGATTGTCCCTACAAATGGTGCTTGTTTCAGCCGATTTGGGGAGATTAAGGAAAATGGCAAAAATGCGAAAAATCCAAAGGGGTTTAGCCTTACTTTTTTTTGCAAAAAATGGCAAAAAATGGACTTTTTCTAAATCAAGCGCAATCGAGTCCGAATCGATTAGAGACGAAGAAAAACAGCGAAATCCGCCTGAAAATCGAATAAAAACATCGAGAAAAAGCGAAATTTAAAGTAAAAAAAAATGCAAATTAAAGAGTTTAAAAGTGCGAAAACTTCTAAACTAATCGATCGATTGGGCTCTAATTTTGGCACGAAGTCACCTTCGATTGTCCCTACAAATGGTGCTTGTTTCAGCCGATTTGGGGAGATTAAGGAAAATGGCAAAAATGCGAAAAATCCAAAGGGGTTTAGCCTTACTTTTTTTGCAAAAAATGGCAAAAAATGGACTTTTTCTAAATCAAGCGCAATCGAGTCCGAATCGATTAGAGACGAAGAAAAACAGCGAAATCCGCCTGAAAATCGAATAAAAACATCGAGAAAAAGCGAAATTAAAGTAAAAAAAAAATGCAAATTAAAGGGTTTAAAAGTGCGAAAACTTCTAAACTAATCGATCGATTGGGCTCTAATTTTGGCACGAAGTCACCTTCGATTGTCCCTACAAATGGTGCTTGTTTCAGCCGATTTGGGGAGATTAAGGAAAATGGCAAAAATGCGAAAAATCCAAAGGGGTTTAGCCTTACTTTTTTTGCAAAAAATGGCAAAAAATGGACTTTTTCTAAATCAAGCGCAATCGAGTCCGAATCGATTAGAGACGAAGAAAAACAGCGAAATCCGCCTGAAAATCGAATAAAAACATCGAGAAAAAGCGAAATTTAAAGTAAAAAAAAAATGCAAATTAAAGGGTTTAAAAGTGCGAAAACTTCTAAACTAATCGATCGATTGGGCTCTAATTTTGGCACGAAGTCACCTTCGATTGTCCCTACAAATGGTGCTTGTTTCAGCCGATTTGGGGAGATTAAGGAAAATGGCAAAAATGCGAAAAATCCAAAGGGGTTAGCCTTACTTTTTTTGCAAAAAATGGCAAAAAATGGACTTTTTCTAAATCAAGCGCAATCGAGTCCGAATCGATTAGAGACGAAGAAAAACAGCGAAATCCGCCTGAAAATCGAATAAAAACATCGAGAAAAAGCGAAATTTAAAGTAAAAAAAAAATGCAAATTAAAAGGTTTAAAAGTGCGAAAACTTCTAAACTAATCGATCGATTGGGCTCTAATTTTGGCACGAAGTCACCTTCGATTGTCCCTACAAATGGTGCTTGTTTCAGCCGATTTGGGGAGATTAAGGAAAATGGCAAAAATGCGAAAAATCCAAAGGGGTTTAGCCTTACTTTTTTTGCAAAAAATGGCAAAAAATGGACTTTTTCTAAATCAAGCGCAATCGAGTCCGAATCGATTAGAGACGAAGAAAAACAGCGAAATCCGCCTGAAAATCGAATAAAAACATCGAGAAAAAGCGAAATTTAAAGTAAAAAAAAAATGCAAATTAAAGGGTTTAAAAGTGCGAAAACTTCTAAACTAATCGATCGATTGGGCTCTAATTTTGGCACGACGTCACCTTCGATTGTCCCTACAAATGGTGCTTGTTTCAGCCGATTTGGGGAGATTAAGGAAAATGGCAAAAATGCGAAAAATCCAAAGGGGTTTAGCCTTACTTTTTTTGCAAAAAATGGCAAAAAATGGACTTTTTCTAAATCAAGCGCAATCGAGTCCGAATCGATTAGAGACGAAGAAAAACAGCGAAATCCGCCTGCAAATCGAATAAAAACATCGAGAAAAAGCGAAATTTAAAGTAAAAAAAAATTGCAAATTAAAGAGTTTAAAAGTGCGAAAACTTCTAAACTAATCGATCGATTGGGCTCTAATTTTGGCACGACGTCACCTTCGATTGTCCCCACAAATGGTGCTTGTTTCAGCCGATTTGGGGAGATTAAGGAAAATGGCAAAAATGCGAAAAATCCAAAGGGGTTTAGCCTTGCTTTTTTTGCAAAAAATGGCAAAAAATAGACTTTTTCCAAATAAAGCGGAATCGAGTCAGAATCGATTAGAGAAGAAAAACAGCGAAATCCGCCTGCAAATCGAATAAAAACATCGAAAAAAAAAGCGAAATTTAAAGTAAAAAAAAAAATTGCAAATTAAATGGTTTAAAAGTGCGAAAACTTCTAAACTAATCGATCGATTGGGCTCTAATTTTGGCACGAAGTCACCTTCGATTGTCCCTACAAATGGTGCTTGTTTCAGCCGATTTGGGGAGATTAAGGAAAATGGCAAAAATGCGAAAAATCCAAAGGGGTTTAGCCTTACTTTTTTTTGCAAAAAATGGCAAAAAATGGACTTTTTCCAAATAAAGCGGAATCGAGTCAGAATCGATTAGAGAAGAAAAACAGCGAAATCCGCCTGCAAATCGAATAAAAACATCGAAAAAAAAGCGAAATTTAAAGTAAAAAAAGAATTACAAATTAAATGGTTTAAAAGTGCGAAAACTTCTAAACTAATCGATCGATTGGGCTCTAATTTTGGCACGAAGTCACCTTCGATTGTCCCTACAAATGGTGCTTGTTTCAGCCGATTTGGGGAGATTAAGGAAAATGGCAAAAATGCGAAAAATCCAAAGGGGTTTAGCCTTACTTTTTTTGCAAAAAATGGCAAAAAATATACTTTTTCCAAATAAAGCGGAATCGAGTCCGAATCGATTAGAGACGAAGAAAAACAGCGAAATCCGCCTGCAAATCGAATAAAAACATCGAAAAAAAGCGAAATTTAAAGTAAAAAAAAAAATTGCAAATTAAATGGTTTAAAAGTGCGAAAACTTCTAAACTAATCGATCGATTGGGCTCTAATTTTGGCACGAAGTCACCTTCGATTGTCCCTACAAATGGTGCTTGTTTCAGCCGATTTGGGGAGATTAAGGAAAATGGCAAAAATGCGAAAAATCCAAAGGGGTTTAGCCTTACTTTTTTTTGCAAAAAATGGCAAAAAATAGACTTTTTCCAAATAAAGCGGAATCGAGTCAGAATCGATTAGAGAAGAAAAACAGCGAAATCCGCCTGCAAATCGAATAAAAACATCGAAAAAAAAGCGAAATTTAAAGTAAAAAAAAAATTGCAAATTAAATGGTTTAAAAGTGCGAAAACTTCTAAACTAATCGATCGATTGGGCTCTAATTTTGGCACGAAGTCACCTTCGATTGTCCCTACAAATGGTGCTTGTTTCAGCCGATTTGGGGAGATTAAGGAAAATGGCAAAAATGCGAAAAATCCAAAGGGGTTTAGCCTTACTTTTTTTTGCAAAAAATGGCAAAAAATAGACTTTTTCCAAATAAAGCGGAATCGAGTCAGAATCGATTAGAGAAGAAAAACAGCGAAATCCGCCTGCAAATCGAATAAAAACATCGAAAAAAAAAGCGAAATTTAAAGTAAAAAAAAAAATTGCAAATTAAATGGTTTAAAAGTGCGAAAACTTCTAAACTAATCGATCGATTGGGCTCTAATTTTGGCACGAAGTCACCTTCGATTGTCCCTACAAATGGTGCTTGTTTCAGCCGATTTGGGGAGATTAAGGAAAATGGCAAAAATGCGAAAAATCCAAAGGGGTTTAGCCTTACTTTTTTTTGCAAAAAATGGCAAAAAATAGACTTTTTCCAAATAAAGCGGAATCGAGTCAGAATCGATTAGAGAAGAAAAACAGCGAAATCCGCCTGCAAATCGAATAAAAACATCGAAAAAAAAGCGAAATTTAAAGTAAAAAAAAAATTGCAAATTAAATGGTTTAAAAGTGCGAAAACTTCTAAACTAATCGATCGATTGGGCTCTAATTTTGGCACGAAGTCACCTTCGATTGTCCCTACAAATGGTGCTTGTTTCAGCCGATTTGGGGAGATTAAGGAAAATGGCAAAAATGCGAAAAATCCAAAGGGGTTTAGCCTTACTTTTTTTTGCAAAAAATGGCAAAAAATAGACTTTTTCCAAATAAAGCGGAATCGAGTCAGAATCGATTAGAGAAGAAAAACAGCGAAATCCGCCTGCAAATCGAATAAAAACATCGAAAAAAAAAGCGAAATTTAAAGTAAAAAAAAAAATTGCAAATTAAATGGTTTAAAAGTGCGAAAACTTCTAAACTAATCGATCGATTGGGCTCTAATTTTGGCACGAAGTCACCTTCGATTGTCCCTACAAATGGTGCTTGTTTCAGCCGATTTGGGGAGATTAAGGAAAATGGCAAAAATGCGAAAAATCCAAAGGGGTTAGCCTTACTTTTTTTGCAAAAAATGGCAAAAAATATACTTTTTCCAAATAAAGCGGAATCGAGTCCGAATCGATTAGAGACGAAGAAAAACAGCGAAATCCGCCTGCAAATCGAATAAAAACATCGAAAAAAAGCGAAATTTAAAGTAAAAAAAAAAAAATTGCAAATTAAATGGTTTAAAAGTGCGAAAACTTCTAAACTAATCGATCGATTGGGCTCTAATTTTGGCACGAAGTCACCTTCGATTGTCCCTACAAATGGTGCTTGTTTCAGCCGATTTGGGGAGATTAAGGAAAATGGCAAAAATGCGAAAAATCCAAAGGGGTTTAGCCTTACTTTTTTTGCAAAAAATGGCAAAAAATATACTTTTTCCAAATAAAGCGAGATCGAGTCCGAATCGATTAGAGACGAAGAAAAACAGCGAAATCCGCCTGCAAATCGAATAAAAACATCGAAAAAAAGCGAAATTTAAAGTAAAAAAAAAAAAAATTGCAAATTAAATGGTTTAAAAGTGCGAAAACTTCTAAACTAATCGATCGATTGGGCTCTAATTTTGGCACGAAGTCACCTTCGATTGTCCCTACAAATGGTGCTTGTTTCAGCCGATTTGGGGAGATTAAGGAAAATGGCAAAAATGCGAAAAATCCAAAGGGGTTAGCCTTACTTTTTTTGCAAAAAATGGCAAAAAATATACTTTTTCCAAATAAAGCGGAATCGAGTCCGAATCGATTAGAGACGAAGAAAAACAGCGAAATCCGCCTGCAAATCGAATAAAAACATCGAAAAAAAGCGAAATTTAAAGTAAAAAAAAAAAAATTGCAAATTAAATGGTTTAAAAGTGCGAAAACTTCTAAACTAATCGATCGATTGGGCTCTAATTTTGGCACGAAGTCACCTTCGATTGTCCCTACAAATGGTGCTTGTTTCAGCCGATTTGGGGAGATTAAGGAAAATGGCAAAAATGCGAAAAATCCAAAGGGGTTTAGCCCTACTTTTTTTGCAAAAAATGGCAAAAAATATACTTTTTCCAAATAAAGCGAGATCGAGTCCGAATCGATTAGAGACGAAGAAAAACAGCGAAATCCGCCTGCAAATCGAATAAAAACATCGAAAAAAAGCGAAATTTAAAGTAAAAAAAAAAAAAATTGCAAATTAAATGGTTTAAAAGTGCGAAAACTTCTAAACTAATCGATCGATTGGGCTCTAATTTTGGCACGAAGTCACCTTCGATTGTCCCTACAAATGGTGCTTGTTTCAGCCGATTTGGGGAGATTAAGGAAAATGGCAAAAATGCGAAAAATCCAAAGGGGTTAGCCTTACTTTTTTTGCAAAAAATGGCAAAAAATATACTTTTTCCAAATAAAGCGGAATCGAGTCCGAATCGATTAGAGACGAAGAAAAACAGCGAAATCCGCCTGCAAATCGAATAAAAACATCGAAAAAAAGCGAAATTTAAAGTAAAAAAAAAAAAATTGCAAATTAAATGGTTTAAAAGTGCGAAAACTTCTAAAC
Organism: Hololepta plana; assembly: GCA_963695495.1. NCBI lineage: Eukaryota > Metazoa > Arthropoda > Insecta > Coleoptera > Histeridae > Hololepta > Hololepta plana. The sequence continues at coordinate 745,597 of OY968841.1, read as the reverse complement.
TAATCGATCGATTGGGCTCTAATTTTGGCACGAAGTCACCTTCGATTGTCCCTACAAATGGTGCTTGTTTCAGCCGATTTGGGGAGATTAAGGAAAATGGCAAAAATGCGAAAAATCCAAAGGGGTTTAGCCTTACTTTTTTTGCAAAAAATGGCAAAAAATATACTTTTTCCAAATAAAGCGGAATCGAGTCCGAATCGATTAGAGACGAAGAAAAACAGCGAAATCCGCCTGCAAATCGAATAAAAACATCGAAAAAAAAGCGAAATTTAAAGTAAAAAAAAATTGCAAATTAAATGGTTTAAAAGTGCGAAAACTTCTAAACTAATCGATCGATTGGGCTCTAATTTTGGCACGAAGTCACCTTCGATTGTTCCTACAAATGGTGCTTGTTTCAGCCGATTTGGGGAGATTAAGGAAAATGGCAAAAATGCGAAAAATCCAAAGGGGTTTAGCCTTGCTTTTTTTGCAAAAAATGGCAAAAAATAGACTTTTTCCAAATAAAGCGGAATCGAGTCAGAATCGATTAGAGAAGAAAAACAGCGAAATCCGCCTGCAAATCGAATAAAAACATCGAAAAAAAAAGCGAAATTTAAAGTAAAAAAAAAATTGCAAATTAAATGGTTTAAAAGTGCGAAAACTTCTAAACTAATCGATCGATTGGGCTCTAATTTTGGCACGAAGTCACCTTCGATTGTCCCTACAAATGGTGCTTGTTTCAGCCGATTTGGGGAGATTAAGGAAAATGGCAAAAATGTGAAAAATCCAAAGGGGTTAGCCTTACTTTTTTTGCAAAAAATGGCAAAAAATATACTTTTTCCAAATAAAGCGAGATCGAGTCCGAATCGATTAGAGACGAAGAAAAACAGCGAAATCCGCCTGCAAATCGAATAAAAACATCGAAAAAAAAGCGAAATTTAAAGTAAAAAAAAAATTGCAAATTAAATGGTTTAAAAGTGCGAAAACTTCTAAACTAATCGATCGATTGGGCTCTAATTTTGGCACGAAGTCACCTTCGATTGTCCCTACAAATGGTGCTTGTTTCAGCCGATTTGGGGAGATTAAGGAAAATGGCAAAAATGTGAAAAATCCAAAGGGGTTAGCCTTACTTTTTTTGCAAAAAATGGCAAAAAATATACTTTTTCCAAATAAAGCGAGATCGAGTCCGAATCGATTAGAGACGAAGAAAAACAGCGAAATCCGCCTGCAAATCGAATAAAAACATCGAAAAAAAAGCGAAATTTAAAGTAAAAAAAAAATTGCAAATTAAATGGTTTAAAAGTGCGAAAACTTCTAAACTAATCGATCGATTGGGCTCTAATTTTGGCACGAAGTCACCTTCGATTGTCCCTACAAATGGTGCTTGTTTCAGCCGATTTGGGGAGATTAAGGAAAATGGCAAAAATGCGAAAAATCCAAAGGGGTTAGCCTTACTTTTTTTGCAAAAAATGGCAAAAATTATACTTTTTCCAAATAAAGCGGAATCGAGTCCGAATCGATTAGAGACGAAGAAAAACAGCGAAATCCGCCTGCAAATCGAATAAAAACATCGAAAAAAAGCGAAATTTAAAGTAAAAAAAATAAATTGCAAATTAAATGGTTTAAAAGTGCGAAAACTTCTAAACTAATCGATCGATTGGGCTCTAATTTTGGCACGAAGTCACCTTCGATTGTCCCTACAAATGGTGCTTGTTTCAGCCGATTTGGGGAGATTAAGGAAAATGGCAAAAATGCGAAAAATCCAAAGGGGTTGTTAGCCTTACTTTTTTTGCAAAAAATGGCAAAAAATATACTTTTTCCAAATAAAGCGAGATCGAGTCCGAATCGATTAGAGACGAAGAAAAACAGCGAAATCCGCCTGCAAATCGAATAAAAACATCGAAAAAAAGCGAAATTTAAAGTAAAAAAAAAAAATTGCAAATTAAATGGTTTTAAAGTGCGAAAACTTCTAAACTAATCGATCGATTGGGCTCTAATTTTGGCACGAAGTCACCTTCGATTGTCCCTACAAATGGTGCTTGTTTCAGCCGATTTGGGGAGATTAAGGAAAATGGCAAAAATGAGAAAAATTCAAAGGGGTTAGCCTTACTTTTTTTGCAAAAAATGGCAAAAAATATACTTTTTCCAAATAAAGCGGAATCGAGTCCGAATCGATTAGAGACGAAGAAAAACAGCGAAATCCGCCTGCAAATCGAATAAAAACATCGAAAAAAAAGCGAAATTTAAAGTAAAAAAAAATTGCAAATTAAATGGTTTAAAAGTGCGAAAACTTCTAAACTAATCGATCGATTGGGCTCTAATTTTGGCACGAAGTCACCTTCGATTGTCCCTACAAATGGTGCTTGTTTCAGCCGATTTGGGGAGATTAAGGAAAATGGCAAAAATGAGAAAAATTCAAAGGGGTTAGCCTTACTTTTTTTGCAAAAAATGGCAAAAAATATACTTTTTCCAAATAAAGCGGAATCGAGTCAGAATCGATTAGAGAAGAAAAACAGCGAAATCCGCCTGCAAGTCGAATACAAACAGCGAGAAAAAGCGAAAATTAAAGTAAAAAATAAATTGCAAATTAAAGGGTTTAAAAGTGCGAAAACTTCTAAACTAATCGATCGATTGGGCTCTAATTTTGGCACGAAGTCACCTTCGATTGTCCCTACAAATGGTGCTTGTTTCAGCCGATTTGGGGAGATTAAGGAAAATGGCAAAAATGAGAAAAATTCAAAGGGGTTAGCCTTACTTTTTTTGCAAAAAATGGCAAAAAATATACTTTTTCCAAATAAAGCGGAATCGAGTCAGAATCGATTAGAGAAGAAAAACAGCGAAATCCGCCTGCAAGTCGAATACAAACATCGAGAAAAAGCGAAAATTAAAGTAAAAAATAAATTGCAAATTAAAGGGTTTAAAAGTGCGAAAACTTCTAAACTAATCGATCGATTGGGCTCTAATTTTGGCACGAAGTCACCTTCGATTGTCCCTACAAATGGTGCTTGTTTCAGCCGATTTGGGGAGATTAAGGAAAATGGCAAAAATGAGAAAAATTCAAAGGGGTTAGCCTTACTTTTTTTGCAAAAAATGGCAAAAAATATACTTTTTCCAAATAAAGCGGAATCGAGTCCGAATCGATTAGAGACGAAGAAAAACAGCGAAATCCGCCTGCAAATCGAATAAAAACATCGAAAAAAAGCGAAATTTAAAGTAAAAAAAAAAAATTGCAAATTAAATGGTTTAAAAGTGCGAAAACTTCTAAACTAATCGATCGATTGGGCTCTAATTTTGGCACGAAGTCACCTTCGATTGTCCCTACAAATGGTGCTTGTTTCAGCCGATTTGGGGAGATTAAGGAAAATGGCAAAAATGCGAAAAATCCAAAGGGGTTAGCCTTACTTTTTTTGCAAAAAATGGCAAAAATTATACTTTTTCCAAATAAAGCGGAATCGAGTCCGAATCGATTAGAGACGAAGAAAAACAGCGAAATCCGCCTGCAAATCGAATAAAAACATCGAAAAAAAGCGAAATTTAAAGTAAAAAAAAAAATTGCAAATTAAATGGTTTAAAAGTGCGAAAACTTCTAAACTAATCGATCGATTGGGCTCTAATTTTGGCACGAAGTCACCTTCGATTGTCCCTACAAATGGTGCTTGTTTCAGCCGATTTGGGGAGATTAAGGAAAATGGCAAAAATGAGAAAAATTCAAAGGGGTTAGCCTTACTTTTTTTGCAAAAAATGGCAAAAATTATACTTTTTCCAAATAAAGCGGAATCGAGTCCGAATCGATTAGAGACGAAGAAAAACAGCGAAATCCGCCTGCAAATCGAATAAAAACATCGAAAAAAAGCGAAATTTAAAGTAAAAAAAAAATTGCAAATTAAATGGTTTAAAAGTGCGAAAATTTCTAAACTAATCGATCGATTGGGCTCTAATTTTGGCACGAAGTCACCTTCGATTGTCCCTACAAATGGTGCTTGTTTCAGCCGATTTGGGGAGATTAAGGAAAATGGCAAAAATGAGAAAAATTCAAAGGGGTTAGCCTTACTTTTTTTGCAAAAAATGGCAAAAATTATACTTTTTCCAAATAAAGCGGAATCGAGTCCGAATCGATTAGAGACGAAGAAAAACAGCGAAATCCGCCTGCAAATCGAATAAAAACATCGAAAAAAAGCGAAATTTAAAGTAAAAAAAAAATTGCAAATTAAATGGTTTAAAAGTGCGAAAATTTCTAAACTAATCGATCGATTGGGCTCTAATTTTGGCACGAAGTCACCTTCGATTGTCCCTACAAATGGTGCTTGTTTCAGCCGATTTGGGGAGATTAAGGAAAATGGCAAAAATGCGAAAAATCCAAAGGGGTTAGCCTTACTTTTTTTGCAAAAAATGGCAAAAATTATACTTTTTCCAAATAAAGCGGAATCGAGTCCGAATCGATTAGAGACGAAGAAAAACAGCGAAATCCGCCTGCAAATCGAATAAAAACATCGAAAAAAAGCGAAATTTAAAGTAAAAAAAAAAAATTGCAAATTAAATGGTTTAAAAGTGCGAAAACTTCTAAACTAATCGATCGATTGGGCTCTAATTTTGGCACGAAGTCACCTTCGATTGTCCCTACAAATGGTGCTTGTTTCAGCCGATTTGGGGAGATTAAGGAAAATGGCAAAAATGCGAAAAATCCAAAGGGGTTAGCCTTACTTTTTTTGCAAAAAATGGCAAAAATTATACTTTTTCCAAATAAAGCGGAATCGAGTCCGAATCGATTAGAGACGAAGAAAAACAGCGAAATCCGCCTGCAAATCGAATAAAAACATCGAAAAAAAGCGAAATTTAAAGTAAAAAAAAAATTGCAAATTAAATGGTTTAAAAGTGCGAAAATTTCTAAACTAATCGATCGATTGGGCTCTAATTTTGGCACGAAGTCACCTTCGATTGTCCCTACAAATGGTGCTTGTTTCAGCCGATTTGGGGAGATTAAGGAAAATGGCAAAAATGCGAAAAATCCAAAGGGGTTAGCCTTACTTTTTTTGCAAAAAATGGCAAAAATTATACTTTTTCCAAATAAAGCGGAATCGAGTCCGAATCGATTAGAGACGAAGAAAAACAGCGAAATCCGCCTGCAAATCGAATAAAAACATCGAAAAAAAGCGAAATTTAAAGTAAAAAAAAAAAATTGCAAATTAAATGGTTTAAAAGTGCGAAAACTTCTAAACTAATCGATCGATTGGGCTCTAATTTTGGCACGAAGTCACCTTCGATTGTCCCCACAAATGGTGCTAGTTTCAGCCGATTTGGGGAGATTAAGGAAAATGGCAAAAATGAGAAAAATTCAAAGGGGTTAGCCTTGCTTTTTTTGCAAAAAATGGCAAAAAATATACTTTTTCCAAATAAAGCGGAATCGAGTCCGAATCGATTAGAGACGAAGAAAAACAGCGAAATCCGCCTGCAAGTCGAATACAAACATCGAGAAAAAGCGAAAATTAAAGTAAAAAATAAATTGCAAATTAAAGGGTTTAAAAGTGCGAAAACTTCTAAACTAATCGATCGATTGGGCTCTAATTTTGGCACGAAGTCACCTTCGATTGTCCCTACAAATGGTGCTTGTTTCAGCCGATTTGGGGAGATTAAGGAAAATGGCAAAAATGCGAAAAATCCAAAGGGGTTAGCCTTACTTTTTTTGCAAAAAATGGCAAAAATTATACTTTTTCCAAATAAAGCGGAATCGAGTCCGAATCGATTAGAGACGAAGAAAAACAGCGAAATCCGCCTGCAAATCGAATAAAAACATCGAAAAAAAGCGAAATTTAAAGTAAAAAAAAAAAATTGCAAATTAAATGGTTTAAAAGTGCGAAAACTTCTAAACTAATCGATCGATTGGGCTCTAATTTTGGCACGAAGTCACCTTCGATTGTCCCTACAAATGGTGCTTGTTTCAGCCGATTTGGGGAGATTAAGGAAAATGGCAAAAATGCGAAAAATCCAAAGGGGTTAGCCTTACTTTTTTTGCAAAAAATGGCAAAAATTATACTTTTTCCAAATAAAGCGGAATCGAGTCCGAATCGATTAGAGACGAAGAAAAACAGCGAAATCCGCCTGCAAATCGAATAAAAACATCGAAAAAAAGCGAAATTTAAAGTAAAAAAAAAAATGCAAATTAAATGGTTTAAAAGTGCGAAAACTTCTAAACTAATCGATCGATTGGGCTCTAATTTTGGCACGAAGTCACCTTCGATTGTCCCTACAAATGGTGCTTGTTTCAGCCGATTTGGGGAGATTAAGGAAAATGGCAAAAATGCGAAAAATCCAAAGGGGTTAGCCTTACTTTTTTTGCAAAAAATGGCAAAAATTATACTTTTTCCAAATAAAGCGGAATCGAGTCCGAATCGATTAGAGACGAAGAAAAACAGCGAAATCCGCCTGCAAGTCGAATACAAACATCGAGAAAAAGCGAAAATTAAAGTAAAAAATAAATTGCAAATTAAAGGGTTTAAAAGTGCGAAAACTTCTAAACTAATCGATCGATTGGGCTCTAATTTTGGCACGAAGTCACCTTCGATTGTCCCTACAAATGGTGCTTGTTTCAGCCGATTTGGGGAAATTAAGGAAAATGGCAAAAATGAGAAAAATTCAAAGGGGTTAGCCTTACTTTTTTTGCAAAAAATGGCAAAAAATATACTTTTTCCAAATAAAGCGGAATCGAGTCAGAATCGATTAGAGAAGAAAAACAGCGAAATCCGCCTGCAAATCGAATACAAACATCGAGAAAGAGCGAAAATTAAAGTAAAAAATAAATTGCAAATTAAAGGGTTTAAAAGTGCGAAAACTTCTAAACTAATCGATCGATTGGGCTCTAATTTTGGCACGAAGTCACCTTCGATTGTCCCTACAAATGGTGCTTGTTTCAGCCGATTTGGGGAAATTAAGGAAAATGGCAAAAATGAGAAAAATTCAAAGGGGTTAGCCTTACTTTTTTTGCAAAAAATGGCAAAAAATATACTTTTTCCAAATAAAGCGGAATCGAGTCCGAATCGATTAGAGACGAAGAAAAACAGCGAAATCCGCCTGCAAGTCGAATACAAACATCGAGAAAAAGCGAAAATTAAAGTAAAAAATAAATTGCAAATTAAAGGGTTTAAAAGTGCGAAAACTTCTAAACTAATCGATCGATTGGGCTCTAATTTTGGCACGAAGTCACCTTCGATTGTCCCTACAAATGGTGCTTGTTTCAGCCGATTTGGGGAGATTAAGGAAAATGGCAAAAATGAGAAAAATTCAAAGGGGTTAGCCTTACTTTTTTTGCAAAAAATGGCAAAAAATATACTTTTTCCAAATAAAGCGGAATCGAGTCAGAATCGATTAGAGAAGAAAAACAGCGAAATCCGCCTGCAAGTCGAATACAAACATCGAGAAAAAGCGAAAATTAAAGTAAAAAATAAATTGCAAATTAAAGGGTTTAAAAGTGCGAAAACTTCTAAACTAATCGATCGATTGGGCTCTAATTTTGGCACGAAGTCACCTTCGATTGTCCCTACAAATGGTGCTTGTTTCAGCCGATTTGGGGAGATTAAGGAAAATGGCAAAAATGAGAAAAATTCAAAGGGGTTAGCCTTACTTTTTTTGCAAAAAATGGCAAAAAATATACTTTTTCCAAATAAAGCGGAATCGAGTCCGAATCGATTAGAGACGAAGAAAAACAGCGAAATCCGCCTGCAAGTCGAATACAAACATCGAGAAAAAGCGAAAATTAAAGTAAAAAATAAATTGCAAATTAAAGGGTTTAAAAGTGCGAAAACTTCTAAACTAATCGATCGATTGGGCTCTAATTTTGGCACGAAGTCACCTTCGATTGTCCCTACAAATGGTGCTTGTTTCAGCCGATTTGGGGAGATTAAGGAAAATGGCAAAAATGAGAAAAATTCAAAGGGGTTAGCCTTACTTTTTTTGCAAAAAATGGCAAAAAATATACTTTTTCCAAATAAAGCGGAATCGAGTCCGAATCGATTAGAGACGAAGAAAAACAGCGAAATCCGCCTGCAAGTCGAATACAAACATCGAGAAAAAGCGAAAATTAAAGTAAAAAATAAATTGCAAATTAAAGGGTTTAAAAGTGCGAAAACTTCTAAACTAATCGATCGATTGGGCTCTAATTTTGGCACGACGTCACCTTCGATTGTCCCTACAAATGGTGCTTGTTTCAGCCGATTTGGGGAAATTAAGGAAAATGGCAAAAATGAGAAAAATTCAAAGGGGTTAGCCTTACTTTTTTTGCAAAAAATGGCAAAAAATATACTTTTTCCAAATAAAGCGGAATCGAGTCCGAATCGATTAGAGAAGAAAAACAGCGAAATCCGCCTGCAAGTCGAATACAAACATCGAGAAAAAGCGAAAATTAAAGTAAAAAATAAATTGCAAATTAAAGGGTTTAAAAGTGCGAAAACTTCTAAACTAATCGATCGATTGGGCTCTAATTTTGGCACGAAGTCACCTTCGATTGTCCCTACAAATGGTGCTTGTTTCAGCCGATTTGGGGAGATTAAGGAAAATGGCAAAAATGAGAAAAATTCAAAGGGGTTAGCCTTACTTTTTTTGCAAAAAATGGCAAAAAATATACTTTTTCCAAATAAAGCGGAATCGAGTCCGAATCGATTAGAGACGAAGAAAAACAGCGAAATCCGCCTGCAAGTCGAATACAAACATCGAGAAAAAGCGAAAATTAAAGTAAAAAATAAATTGCAAATTAAAGGGTTTAAAAGTGCGAAAACTTCTAAACTAATCGATCGATTGGGCTCTAATTTTGGCACGAAGTCACCTTCGATTGTCCCTACAAATGGTGCTTGTTTCAGCCGATTTGGGGAGATTAAGGAAAATGGCAAAAATGAGAAAAATTCAAAGGGGTTAGCCTTACTTTTTTTGCAAAAAATGGCAAAAATTATACTTTTTCCAAATAAAGCGGAATCGAGTCCGAATCGATTAGAGACGAAGAAAAACAGCGAAATCCGCCTGCAAATCGAATAAAAACATCGAAAAAAAGCGAAATTTAAAGTAAAAAAAAAATTGCAAATTAAATGGTTTAAAAGTGCGAAAATTTCTAAACTAATCGATCGATTGGGCTCTAATTTTGGCACGAAGTCACCTTCGATTGTCCCTACAAATGGTGCTTGTTTCAGCCGATTTGGGGAGATTAAGGAAAATGGCAAAAATGCGAAAAATCCAAAGGGGTTAGCCTTACTTTTTTTGCAAAAAATGGCAAAAATTATACTTTTTCCAAATAAAGCGGAATCGAGTCCGAATCGATTAGAGACGAAGAAAAACAGCGAAATCCGCCTGCAAGTCGAATACAAACATCGAGAAAAACCGAAAATTAAAGTAAAAAATAAATTGCAAATTAAAGGGTTTAAAAGTGCGAAAACTTCTAAACTAATCGATCGATTGGGCTCTAATTTTGGCACGAAGTCACCTTCGATTGTCCCTACAAATGGTGCTTGTTTCAGCCGATTTGGGGAGATTAAGGAAAATGGCAAAAATGAGAAAAGTTCAAAGGGGTTAGCCTTACTTTTTTTGCAAAAAATGGCAAAAAATATACTTTTTCCAAATAAAGCGGAATCGAGTCAGAATCGATTAGAGAAGAAAAACAGCGAAATCCGCCTGCAAATCGAATACAAACATCGAGAAAGAGCGAAAATTAAAGTAAAAAATAAATTGCAAATTAAAGGGTTTAAAAGTGCGAAAACTTCTAAACTAATCGATCGATTGGGCTCTAATTTTGGCACGAAGTCACCTTCGATTGTCCCTACAAATGGTGCTTGTTTCAGCCGATTTGGGGAAATTAAGGAAAATGGCAAAAATGAGAAAAATTCAAAGGGGTTAGCCTTACTTTTTTTGCAAAAAATGGCAAAAAATATACTTTTTCCAAATAAAGCGGAATCGAGTCAGAATCGATTAGAGAAGAAAAACAGCGAAATCCGCCTGCAAGTCGAATACAAACATCGAGAAAAAGCGAAAATTAAAGTAAAAAATAAATTGCAAATTAAAGGGTTTAAAAGTGCGAAAACTTCTAAACTAATCGATCGATTGGGCTCTAATTTTGGCACGAAGTCACCTTCGATTGTCCCTACAAATGGTGCTTGTTTCAGCCGATTTGGGGAGATTAAGGAAAATGGCAAAAATGAGAAAAATTCAAAGGTGTTAGCCTTACTTTTTTTGCAAAAAATGGCAAAAAATATACTTTTTCCAAATAAAGCGGAATCGAGTCAGAATCGATTAGAGAAGAAAAACAGCGAAATCCGCCTGCAAATCGAATACAAACATCGAGAAAGAGCGAAAATTAAAGTAAAAAATAAATTGCAAATTAAAGGGTTTAAAAGTGCGAAAACTTCTAAACTAATCGATCGATTGGGCTCTAATTTTGGCACGAAGTCACCTTCGATTGTCCCTACAAATGGTGCTTGTTTCAGCCGATTTGGGGAAATTAAGGAAAATGGCAAAAATGAGAAAAATTCAAAGGGGTTAGCCTTACTTTTTTTGCAAAAAATGGCAAAAAATATACTTTTTCCAAATAAAGCGGAATCGAGTCAGAATCGATTAGAGAAGAAAAACAGCGAAATCCGCCTGCAAGTCGAATACAAACATCGAGAAAAAGCGAAAATTAAAGTAAAAAATAAATTGCAAATTAAAGGGTTTAAAAGTGCGAAAACTTCTAAACTAATCGATCGATTGGGCTCTAATTTTGGCACGAAGTCACCTTCGATTGTCCCTACAAATGGTGCTTGTTTCAGCCGATTTGGGGAAATTAAGGAAAATGGCAAAAATGAGAAAAATTCAAAGGGGTTAGCCTTACTTTTTTTGCAAAAAATGGCAAAAAATATACTTTTTCCAAATAAAGCGGAATCGAGTCAGAATCGATTAGAGAAGAAAAACAGCGAAATCCGCCTGCAAGTCGAATACAAACATCGAGAAAAAGCGAAAATTAAAGTAAAAAATAAATTGCAAATTAAAGGGTTTAAAAGTGCGAAAACTTCTAAACTAATCGATCGATTGGGCTCTAATTTTGGCACGAAGTCACCTTCGATTGTCCCTACAAATGGTGCTTGTTTCAGCCGATTTGGGGAGATTAAGGAAAATGGCAAAAATGAGAAAAATTCAAAGGGGTTAGCCTTACTTTTTTTGCAAAAAATGGCAAAAAATATACTTTTTCCAAATAAAGCGGAATCGAGTCCGAATCGATTAGAGACGAAGAAAAACAGCGAAATCCGCCTGCAAGTCGAATACAAACATCGAGAAAAAGCGAAAATTAAAGTAAAAAATAAATTGCAAATTAAAGGGTTTAAAAGTGCGAAAACTTCTAAACTAATCGATCGATTGGGCTCTAATTTTGGCACGACGTCACCTTCGATTGTCCCTACAAATGGTGCTTGTTTCAGCCGATTTGGGGAAATTAAGGAAAATGGCAAAAATGAGAAAAATTCAAAGGGGTTAGCCTTACTTTTTTTGCAAAAAATGGCAAAAAATATACTTTTTCCAAATAAAGCGGAATCGAGTCCGAATCGATTAGAGACGAAGAAAAACAGCGAAATCCGCCTGCAAGTCGAATACAAACATCGAGAAAAAGCGAAAATTAAAGTAAAAAATAAATTGCAAATTAAAGGGTTTAAAAGTGCGAAAACTTCTAAACTAATCGATCGATTGGGCTCTAATTTTGGCACGAAGTCACCTTCGATTGTCCCTACAAATGGTGCTTGTTTCAGCCGATTTGGGGAGATTAAGGAAAATGGCAAAAATGAGAAAAATTCAAAGGGGTTAGCCTTACTTTTTTTGCAAAAAATGGCAAAAAATATACTTTTTCCAAATAAAGCGGAATCGAGTCAGAATCGATTAGAGAAGAAAAACAGCGAAATCCGCCTGCAAATCGAATACAAACATCGAGAAAAAGCGAAAATTAAAGTAAAAAATAAATTGCAAATTAAATGGTTTAAAAGTGCGAAAACTTCTAAACTAATCGATCGATTGGGCTCTAATTTTGGCACGAAGTCACCTTCGATTGTCCCTACAAATGGTGCTTGTTTCAGCCGATTTGGGGAAATTAAGGAAAATGGCAAAAATGAGAAAAATTCAAAGGGGTTAGCCTTACTTTTTTTGCAAAAAATGGCAAAAAATATACTTTTTCCAAATAAAGCGGAATCGAGTCAGAATCGATTAGAGAAGAAAAACAGCGAAATCCGCCTGCAAATCGAATACAAACATCGAGAAAAAGCGAAAATTAAAGTAAAAAATAAATTGCAAATTAAATGGTTTAAAAGTGCGAAAACTTCTAAACTAATCGATCGATTGGGCTCTAATTTTGGCACGAAGTCACCTTCGATTGTCCCTACAAATGGTGCTTGTTTCAGCCGATTTGGGGAGATTAAGGAAAATGGCAAAAATGAGAAAAATTCAAAGGGGTTAGCCTTACTTTTTTTGCAAAAAATGGCAAAAAATATACTTTTTCCAAATAAAGCGGAATCGAGTCAGAATCGATTAGAGAAGAAAAACAGCGAAATCCGCCTGCAAATCGAATACAAACATCGAGAAAAAGCGAAAATTAAAGTAAAAAATAAATTGCAAATTAAAGGGTTTAAAAGTGCGAAAACTTCTAAACTAATCGATCGATTGGGCTCTAATTTTGGCACGAAGTCACCTTCGATTGTCCCTACAAATGGTGCTTGTTTCAGCCGATTTGGGGAAATTAAGGAAAATGGCAAAAATGAGAAAAATTCAAAGGGGTTAGCCTTACTTTTTTTGCAAAAAATGGCAAAAAATATACTTTTTCCAAATAAAGCGGAATCGAGTCAGAATCGATTAGAGAAGAAAAACAGCGAAATCCGCCTGCAAATCGAATACAAACATCGAGAAAAAGCGAAAATTAAAGTAAAAAATAAATTGCAAATTAAAGGGTTTAAAAGTGCGAAAACTTCTAAACTAATCGATCGATTGGGCTCTAATTTTGGCACGAAGTCACCTTCGATTGTCCCTACAAATGGTGCTTGTTTCAGCCGATTTGGGGAGATTAAGGAAAATGGCAAAAATGAGAAAAATTCAAAGGGGTTAGCCTTACTTTTTTTGCAAAAAATGGCAAAAAATATACTTTTTCCAAATAAAGCGGAATCGAGTCAGAATCGATTAGAGAAGAAAAACAGCGAAATCCGCCTGCAAATCGAATACAAACATCGAGAAAAAGCGAAAATTAAAGTAAAAAATAAATTGCAAATTAAAGGGTTTAAAAGTGCGAAAACTTCTAAACTAATCGATCGATTGGGCTCTAATTTTGGCACGAAGTCACCTTCGATTGTCCCTACAAATGGTGCTTGTTTCAGCCGATTTGGGGAAATTAAGGAAAATGGCAAAAATGAGAAAAATTCAAAGGGGTTAGCCTTACTTTTTTTGCAAAAAATGGCAAAAAATATACTTTTTCCAAATAAAGCGGAATCGAGTCAGAATCGATTAGAGAAGAAAAACAGCGAAATCCGCCTGCAAATCGAATACAAACATCGAGAAAAAGCGAAAATTAAAGTAAAAAATAAATTGCAAATTAAAGGGTTTAAAAGTGCGAAAACTTCTAAACTAATCGATCGATTGGGCTCTAATTTTGGCACGAAGTCACCTTCGATTGTCCCTACAAATGGTGCTTGTTTCAGCCGATTTGGGGAGATTAAGGAAAATGGCAAAAATGAGAAAAATTCAAAGGGGTTAGCCTTACTTTTTTTGCAAAAAATGGCAAAAAATATACTTTTTCCAAATAAAGCAGAATCGAGTCAGAATCGATTAGAGAAGAAAAACAGCGAAATCCGCCTGCAAATCGAATACAAACATCGAGAAAAAGCGAAAATTAAAGTAAAAAATAAATTGCAAATTAAAGGGTTTAAAAGTGCGAAAACTTCTAAACTACTCGATCGATTGAGCTCTAATTTTGGCACGACGTCACCTTCGATTGTCCCCACAAATGGTGCTTGTTTCAGCCGATTTGGGGAAATTAAGGAAAATGGCAAAAATGCGAAAAATCCAAAGGGGTTAGCCTTGCTTTTTTTGCAAAAAATGGCAAAAAATATACTTTTTCCAAATAAAGCGGAATCGAGTCAGAATCGATTAGAGAAGAAAAACAGCGAAATCCGCCTGCAAATCGAATAAAAACATCGAAAAAAAGCGAAATTTAAAGTAAAAAAAAAAATTGCAAATTAAAGGGTTTAAAAGTGCGAAAACTTCTAAACTACTCGATCGATTGAGCTCTAATTTTGGCACGAAGTCACCTTCGATTGTCCCTACAAATGGTGCTTGTTTCAGCCGATTTGGGGAGATTAAGGAAAATGGCAAAAATGTGAAAAATCCAAAGGGGTTAGCCTTACTTTTTTTGCAAAAAATGGCAAAAAATATACTTTTTCCAAATAAAGCGGAATCGAGTCCGAATCGATTAGAGACGAAGAAAAACAGCGAAATCCGCCTGCAAATCGAATAAAAACATCGAAAAAAAGCGAAATTTAAAGTAAAAAAAAAATTGCAAATTAAATGGTTTAAAAGTGCGAAAACTTCTAAACTAATCGATCGATTGGGCTCTAATTTTGGCACGAAGTCACCTTCGATTGTCCCTACAAATGGTGCTTGTTTCAGCCGATTTGGGGAGATTAAGGAAAATGGCAAAAATGAGAAAAATTCAAAGGGGTTTAGCCTTACTTTTTTTGCAAAAAATGGCAAAAAATATACTTTTTCCAAATAAAGCGGAATCGAGTCCGAATCGATTAGAGACGAAGAAAAACAGCGAAATCCGCCTGCAAATCGAATAAAAACATCGAAAAAAAGCGAAATTTAAAGTAAAAAAAAAAAAATTGCAAATTAAATGGTTTAAAAGTGCGAAAACTTCTAAACTAATCGATCGATTGGGCTCTAATTTTGGCACGAAGTCACCTTCGATTGTCCCTACAAATGGTGCTTGTTTCAGCCGATTTGGGGAGATTAAGGAAAATGGCAAAAATGAGAAAAATCCAAAGGGGTTAGCCTTACTTTTTTTGCAAAAAATGGCAAAAAATATACTTTTTCCAAATAAAGCGGAATCGAGTCCGAATCGATTAGAGACGAAGAAAAACAGCGAAATCCGCCTGCAAATCGAATAAAAACATCGAAAAAAAGCGAAATTTAAAGTAAAAAAAAAAAAATTGCAAATTAAATGGTTTAAAAGTGCGAAAACTTCTAAACTAATCGATCGATTGGGCTCTAATTTTGGCACGAAGTCACCTTCGATTGTCCCTACAAATGGTGCTTGTTTCAGCCGATTTGGGGAGATTAAGGAAAATGGCAAAAATGAGAAAAATCCAAAGGGGTTAGCCTTACTTTTTTTGCAAAAAATGGCAAAAAATATACTTTTTCCAAATAAAGCGGAATCGAGTCCGAATCGATTAGAGACGAAGAAAAACAGCGAAATCCGCCTGCAAATCGAATAAAAACATCGAAAAAAAGCGAAATTTAAAGTAAAAAAAAATTGCAAATTAAATGGTTTAAAAGTGCGAAAACTTCTAAACTAATCGATCGATTGGGCTCTAATTTTGGCACGAAGTCACCTTCGATTGTCCCTACAAATGGTGCTTGTTTCAGCCGATTTGGGGAGATTAAGGAAAATGGCAAAAATGCGAAAAATCCAAAGGGGTTTAGCCTTGCTTTTTTTGCAAAAAATGGCAAAAAATATACTTTTTCCAAATAAAGCGAGATCGAGTCCGAATCGATTAGAGACGAAGAAAAACAGCGAAATCCGCCTGCAAATCGAATAAAAACATCGAAAAAACAGCGAAATTTAAAGTAAAAAAAAATTGCAAATTAAATGGTTTAAAAGTGCGAAAACTTCTAAACTAATCGATCGATTGGGCTCTAATTTTGGCACGAAGTCACCTTCGATTGTCCCTACAAATGGTGCTTGTTTCAGCCGATTTGGGGAGATTAAGGAAAATGGCAAAAATGCGAAAAATCCAAAGGGGTTAGCCTTACTTTTTTTGCAAAAAATGGCAAAAAATATACTTTTTCCAAATAAAGCGGAATCGAGTCCGAATCGATTAGAGACGAAGAAAAACAGCGAAATCCGCCTGCAAATCGAATAAAAACATCGAAAAAAAGCGAAATTTAAAGTAAAAAAAAAAAAAATTGCAAATTAAAGGGTTTAAAAGTGCGAAAACTTCTAAACTAATCGATCGATTGGGCTCTAATTTTGGCACGAAGTCACCTTCGATTGTCCCTACAAATGGTGCTTGTTTCAGCCGATTTGGGGAGATTAAGGAAAATGGCAAAAATGAGAAAAATCCAAAGGGGTTAGCCTTACTTTTTTTGCAAAAAATGGCAAAAATTATACTTTTTCCAAATAAAGCGGAATCGAGTCCGAATCGATTAGAGACGAAGAAAAACAGCGAAATCCGCCTGCAAATCGAATAAAAACATCGAAAAAAAGCGAAATTTAAAGTAAAAAAAAAAAATTGCAAATTAAATGGTTTAAAAGTGCGAAAATTTCTAAACTAATCGATCGATTGGGCTCTAATTTTGGCACGAAGTCACCTTCGATTGTCCCTACAAATGGTGCTTGTTTCAGCCGATTTGGGGAGATTAAGGAAAATGGCAAAAATGAGAAAAATCCAAAGGGGTTAGCCTTACTTTTTTTGCAAAAAATGGCAAAAATTATACTTTTTCCAAATAAAGCGGAATCGAGTCCGAATCGATTAGAGACGAAGAAAAACAGCGAAATCCGCCTGCAAATCGAATAAAAACATCGAAAAAAAGCGAAATTTAAAGTAAAAAAAAAAATTGCAAATTAAATGGTTTAAAAGTGCGAAAATTTCTAAACTAATCGATCGATTGGGCTCTAATTTTGGCACGAAGTCACCTTCGATTGTCCCTACAAATGGTGCTTGTTTCAGCCGATTTGGGGAGATTAAGGAAAATGGCAAAAATGAGAAAAATCCAAAGGGGTTAGCCTTACTTTTTTTGCAAAAAATGGCAAAAATTATACTTTTTCCAAATAAAGCGGAATCGAGTCCGAATCGATTAGAGACGAAGAAAAACAGCGAAATCCGCCCGCAAATCGAATAAAAACATCGAAAAAAAGCGAAATTTAAAGTAAAAAAAAAAAATTGCAAATTAAATGGTTTAAAAGTGCGAAAATTTCTAAACTAATCGATCGATTGGGCTCTAATTTTGGCACGAAGTCACCTTCGATTGTCCCTACAAATGGTGCTTGTTTCAGCCGATTTGGGGAGATTAAGGAAAATGGCAAAAATGAGAAAAATCCAAAGGGGTTAGCCTTACTTTTTTTGCAAAAAATGGCAAAAATTATACTTTTTCCAAATAAAGCGGAATCGAGTCCGAATCGATTAGAGACGAAGAAAAACAGCGAAATCCGCCTGCAAATCGAATAAAAACATCGAAAAAAAGCGAAATTTAAAGTAAAAAAAAAATTGCAAATTAAATGGTTTAAAAGTGCGAAAACTTCTAAACTAATCGATCGATTGGGCTCTAATTTTGGCACGAAGTCACCTTCGATTGTCCCTACAAATGGTGCTTGTTTCAGCCGATTTGGGGAGATTAAGGAAAATGGCAAAAATGAGAAAAATTCAAAGGGGTTTAGCCTTGCTTTTTTTGCAAAACATGGCAAAAAATATACTTTTTCCAAATAAAGCGGAATCGAGTCCGAATCGATTAGAGAAGAAAAACAGCGAAATCCGCCTGCAAATCGAATACAAACATCGAGAAAAAGCGAAATTTAAAGTAAAAAAAAAATTGCAAATTAAATGGTTTAAAAGTGCGAAAACTTCTAAACTAATCGATCGATTGGGCTCTAATTTTGGCACGAAGTCACCTTCGATTGTCCCTACAAATGGTGCTTGTTTCAGCCGATTTGGGGAGATTAAGGAAAATGGCAAAAATGAGAAAAATTCAAAGGGGTTTAGCCTTGCTTTTTTTGCAAAACATGGCAAAAAATATACTTTTTCCAAATAAAGCGGAATCGAGTCCGAATCGATTAGAGAAGAAAAACAGCGAAATCCGCCTGCAAATCGAATACAAACATCGAGAAAAAGCGAAATTTAAAGTAAAAAAAAAATTGCAAATTAAATGGTTTA
Organism: Hololepta plana; assembly: GCA_963695495.1. NCBI lineage: Eukaryota > Metazoa > Arthropoda > Insecta > Coleoptera > Histeridae > Hololepta > Hololepta plana. The sequence continues at coordinate 727,496 of OY968841.1, read as the reverse complement.
AAAGTGCGAAAACTTCTAAACTAATCGATCGATTGGGCTCTAATTTTGGCACGAAGTCACCTTCGATTGTCCCTACAAATGGTGCTTGTTTCAGCCGATTTGGGGAGATTAAGGAAAATGGCAAAAATGAGAAAAATTCAAAGGGGTTTAGCCTTGCTTTTTTTGCAAAACATGGCAAAAAATATACTTTTTCCAAATAAAGCGGAATCGAGTCCGAATCGATTAGAGACGAAGAAAAACAGCGAAATCCGCCTGCAAATCGAATAAAAACATCGAAAAAAAGCGAAATTTAAAGTAAAAAAAAAATTGCAAATTAAATGGTTTAAAAGTGCGAAAACTTCTAAACTAATCGATCGATTGGGCTCTAATTTTGGCACGAAGTCACCTTCGATTGTCCCTACAAATGGTGCTTGTTTCAGCCGATTTGGGGAGATTAAGGAAAATGGCAAAAATGAGAAAAATCCAAAGGGGTTAGCCTTACTTTTTTTGCAAAAAATGGCAAAAATTATACTTTTTCCAAATAAAGCGGAATCGAGTCCGAATCGATTAGAGACGAAGAAAAACAGCGAAATCCGCCTGCAAATCGAATAAAAACATCGAAAAAAAGCGAAATTTAAAGTAAAAAAAAAAAATTGCAAATTAAATGGTTTAAAAGTGCGAAAATTTCTAAACTAATCGATCGATTGGGCTCTAATTTTGGCACGAAGTCACCTTCGATTGTCCCTACAAATGGTGCTTGTTTCAGCCGATTTGGGGAGATTAAGGAAAATGGCAAAAATGAGAAAAATCCAAAGGGGTTAGCCTTACTTTTTTTGCAAAAAATGGCAAAAATTATACTTTTTCCAAATAAAGCGGAATCGAGTCCGAATCGATTAGAGACGAAGAAAAACAGCGAAATCCGCCCGCAAATCGAATAAAAACATCGAAAAAAAGCGAAATTTAAAGTAAAAAAAAAAAAATTGCAAATTAAATGGTTTAAAAGTGCGAAAATTTCTAAACTAATCGATCGATTGGGCTCTAATTTTGGCACGAAGTCACCTTCGATTGTCCCTACAAATGGTGCTTGTTTCAGCCGATTTGGGGAGATTAAGGAAAATGGCAAAAATGAGAAAAATCCAAAGGGGTTAGCCTTACTTTTTTTGCAAAAAATGGCAAAAATTATACTTTTTCCAAATAAAGCGGAATCGAGTCCGAATCGATTAGAGACGAAGAAAAACAGCGAAATCCGCCTGCAAATCGAATAAAAACATCGAAAAAAAGCGAAATTTAAAGTAAAAAAAAAATTGCAAATTAAATGGTTTAAAAGTGCGAAAACTTCTAAACTAATCGATCGATTGGGCTCTAATTTTGGCACGAAGTCACCTTCGATTGTCCCTACAAATGGTGCTTGTTTCAGCCGATTTGGGGAGATTAAGGAAAATGGCAAAAATGAGAAAAATTCAAAGGGGTTAGCCTTACTTTTTTTGCAAAAAATGGCAAAAAATACACTTTTTCCAAATAAAGCGGAATCGAGTCCGAATCGATTAGAGACGAAGAAAAACAGCGAAATCCGCCTGCAAATCGAATAAAAACATCGAAAAAAAGCGAAATTTAAAGTAAAAAAAAAATTGCAAATTAAAGGGTTTAAAAGTGCGAAAACTTCTAAACTAATCGATCGATTGGGCTCTAATTTTGGCACGAAGTCACCTTCGATTGTCCCTACAAATGGTGCTTGTTTCAGCCGATTTGGGGAGATTAAGGAAAATGGCAAAAATGAGAAAAATTCAAAGGGGTTTAGCCTTGCTTTTTTTGCAAAACATGGCAAAAAATATACTTTTTCCAAATAAAGCGGAATCGAGTCCGAATCGATTAGAGACGAAGAAAAACAGCGAAATCCGCCTGCAAATCGAATAAAAACATCGAAAAAAAGCGAAATTTAAAGTAAAAAAAAAATTGCAAATTAAAGGGTTTAAAAGTGCGAAAACTTCTAAACTAATCGATCGATTGGGCTCTAATTTTGGCACGAAGTCACCTTCGATTGTTCCTACAAATGGTGCTTGTTTCAGCCGATTTGGGGAGATTAAGGAAAATGGCAAAAATGAGAAAAATTCAAAGGGGTTAGCCTTGCTTTTTTTGCAAAAAATGGATTTTTTCCAAATGAAGCGGAATCGATTAGAGGAGAAGAAAAACTACGAAATCCGCATGAAAATCGATTAAGATCATGCAAAAGAAAAAGCGAAATATAAGGCAAAAATTTATGCAAATTTAAGAGATTTATCTTTAGAGTTAAGCAACATCCAACCGAGGATATGGTATTACATTTACCTGTTATAGATGATAACAAAGTAAATTACTCAATAATATAAATTGCAATGTTCTCTCATAAAAATTTCAAAATAGGTGTATTGTTAGTTGCCGATTGAGCGATAATTTTGGTGCGAAAAGTTTCGTCGCAAATTTATGAGTTGTAAAGTGCGAGAAATTCAAAACTGTTCGAGCAATTGGGCTTCAATTTTGGCACGAAATGCCTTTCGATTGTTTCTACAAAATATGCTGGTTTCAGCAAAGTCGAAGACATAAAATAAAAAAGTCGAAAAGAGTATAAAGAGAATTTTTTCATATGGAATTGATACATCTCTATATATATATTATCTTTGCATGTTAATCATTGGATAACGCTAAACAATGAACATATGGCTTTGACGTTAAACATTTGTTTATTTAATTAATAGATAATATAATTGAATATAGGTAATTAAATATTTAAAATAAAATGGACAACAATAGACGAGTAAATCTTTAAATTACCGATTATTAATTTCATTACTTCAAATTAGGTGAGTCTTGCCTAACAAAATGTTAATTGAAAAATGTTGAAACGCGAAGGTTATAACTTGTGTGAGGATTATCGCGTTATTTCGCAAATCCACGTTATGCAATTTGATGTGTCAGTTGTTGTTCTGTTCCAGGCAAAAGGAAAAGGGACAACGCAACAGTATTATTTTAATTCGCAACAATAGATACGTGTAACAAGTATCGAAATAATTAATTTTTGACCACAACACAATGGTTAATCAGAATCGTGAAGCTCCTATTGGCATCGTTTTTATACAAAAATTGACTAGTAGATGTTGTCCAAGACTACGTTTTAATCGCGATGTTTGGTAAGTTATTACTCATCAATTCCTCTAAGTAATATGACTAATAACCTTCTTTTTAGCTATAGGATAAGTGTGCTGGCATTTACTTATTTAGCCTACATGTGTTATCACATGTCCCGGAAGCCGATATCCGTTGTTAAAACGGTTTTAAATCAGAATTGTAGCAATTTGACGCCACCTGCCAACGTGCCCCACGATCACATTACGAATTGGTGCGATTGGGCACCATTTGGTAAACGGAAACATTCTCCTGCCACAAGCGCAAAGTAGTATTAACGTCGCAATGATGTTTTCAGATAGATCGGACGCTTCCCAATTACTGGGCACTTTGGATTCTGCCTTTCTGTTTGCTTACGCCATCGCCATGTTCGCATCTGGCATTATTGCCGAGCGAGTCAATCTGCGGTATTTCTTAGCTTTTGGCATGATGTTTTCTGGTCTGTTCAGCTACCTGTTTGGCATAGCAAAAACTTACGACATACACAACATGTGGTACTTTGTCATTGTGCAGGTAATTTTTGGCAAATAGTTTTGTTAACTAAAATGAAAAACGATTTACTCGATTGAAGGCACTTGCTGGTATATCGCAAACAACGGGCTGGCCCGGTGTAATAACCGTGGTGGCAAATTGGTTCGGTAAAGGTAAACGAGGCCTAATATTTGGCATATGGAATTCGCACACCAGCATCGGCAATATCGTCGGTGAGCAATCGAACGAAATTTGTCGTAACCCATTCTGATCGTTTCGGTCGCTTCTCTTCAGGTTCTCTCATCGCCGCAGAATTCGTCGAAACCGATTGGTCCCTGTCCTTCATCTATCCGGGACTGTTCATTAGTCTGATGGGTCTCGTCTTGGCACTGTTCCTCGTCGTCAATCCGGCCGACGTCGGTTGCACGTCGCCGAAGGGCGACGAAGACAAAAAGGTACGCACGGAATGCTCGTAGCGAGTCGTTCAGTTAACCGGTTCGATTCAAACTAATCGACTTGATGTGTCGTCACTAATCTTAAATTTTAGTCGAGATGTAGACGATTAGAGAATGTGGCCAACGTCGACATTAACGACGATCGTCCGGAGGCTACCGACGAGGATGTCTTGATTGAAGCGGAACATGTAAGGGACCGATACGAATCAATTAACATAAGCGAATTTCGAAATTCAATCTACACTCTCAATTTCTCTTGCCATTGCAACATATCGCTCAGCATGGCGTATTAATGATATATTATCGGTTTTCGTCGATGATAAGGATGTTAATAGATCGTGTTATTTTAGGGATTTAATAGAAACTTTCACTACCACAACTTCGCTAACTCTGTAAGTGCATGGCTGCGTGTTTAAACATAAGTATTTTGAATTCAATTTCAAAACTAATTGTGGTAGCTATTTGTTGGATAGAGCACTCGTTAAGCGTTCAATATGCACGTTTTTTCTTGGCGTATTTTGCTTGTCGTTTCATTAACATTCTAACATCTCTTCGTTCGCACATTAGCAATCTATTCATTGTAACGCGATTCTTTCAGGAAGTTCAGCGTCGAGTATCCGAGCGAACGTATTTACTGACGAACCAGAGCAACAGCGCGTCTCACGAGAAGGCGATCGGCTTCATTGGAGCTTGTCGAATACCCGGCGTCGTTGAGTTCTCCTTATCGTTATTCTTTTCGAAATTAGTCAGCTACACGTTCCTCTATTGGTTACCGCTCTATTTGAAGTCTTCGAGTAAGTAAACTTTACCAACCTACCGATTATTCTAATTCATTCGATTTTCAGCAACGTTAAGCGCCACGTTGAGCGCCGACGTGTCGACGCTGTTCGACATCGGCGGCATTGCGGGCGCGATCGCCGCGGGCGTCATCAGCGATTACTCCGGCATGTCGGCGACGACCTGCGTGGGAATGCTGGCCGCAGCGGCGCCGATGGTACTCTTACTTGTCCGCTTTCCGAGCGCGTTAATGTTGACGCACGTTTGTACGTTCCAGATGTTCGTCTATCAATACTTCGCGCCGATCAACGTCTACGTCAACATGGCGCTGCTGGTCGTCGTCGGCGTTCTAGTCAACGGGCCGTACGCTCTGATCACGACGGCCGTGTCCGCCGAATTGGGCACGCATTCCAGTTTGGAGGGCAACTCGAAAGCGCTGGCCACCGTCACGGCAATCATCGACGGCACCGGATCCATAGGTAACGTTTTGTCGGTGCATTCGACGGTTGCGGAGGTGAAATTGATTGATTTATCAGGTGCCGCCATCGGACCATTGTTGGCCGGCTTCGTGAACACGTACGGTTGGCACAACGTCTTCTATATGCTCATGATTTCCGATCTCTTGGCGCTGTTTTTGCTGTTGAGACTGTTCAAGCATGAAATTGTGAAATACAGGCAGGTCAGGAGGCCCATGAGAATCGAATAAAGTGCATCGTACAAATGTTTAAATCTAAGGAATGTGATAAAACTTTGTATAAGCAAATATCGAGATATGTTTCCAATTTATATGCGCATATTTTTAAATAGCGAAACGAAAATGCGTCGTTAAGCAAAAAGATGATTAACTTTAATTTATGTATGTGTTATGTATATATTATATTTTATAAATATTGATTGATAAAAATATTAATTTTCTAAATTTAATAACTATGGTACACCTAATGGTATAATAAATGATATATTATCAGCAAACGCGCCCCAGGATGCTCGATTTATTTGGAACGTGACCATCCATCCGATTATTATAGCCGTCCAAAATATTGCACCTATTGCTGAATAAATGACATCTGCAAAAAGGAGCAAAACAATTAGTGTCACCAATATAAATTACTTGTTATAAACATTATGCTAATATTAATAACAAGAAGTTCAACATTAAGCAGTGTTAAACATCCATTTCCTTACATCTTTTTATAGCTTTCTGCTCTTCGTAAGCAGGCCTCCTGAATGCCTCTTGGAAAAACCATATTGCATTTACAGCCCAAATAAACGGTAACAATGCAAATCCAGCTAAAAACATTAATTTTACAATTTGTCTACTGATTATTGAAATTTTTATGATCGAACATTACCTCGAAAATACCACCTACATAAGTTTAATTTATCTTCATTTGGCATTTTTGTCAAATCCATGTTTGTTATTTTGATTACGAATATGAAGTACCGACAGAACTTTTTGGAATGACATTTAGCTTGTCAACCAATTTTTTAAATATGTAAATGACGTTCAAGAAAACACTAAACTTGTCAAAACATGATTAGCTTGACGTTGCTTATAAGCGCCCTCTCTGGACGATTAGATATCGCTGCCACATCTTCAGTTTCGACGCTAAATGTCGAAGTTTTGAAAAGAAATATACGAAAATTTATAATTTTTTTATTCGAAATATTTTATCGCTTACCTTAATAAACCACAATTTCGCAAGTCACAATTAGTATCTTGAAGCTAAAAAATAATTGCCAACATTCGAACAGAAATATCTCGTTTTAATGATGTACATAAATTGAATCATGCAGCAGAATTAATCATGATAAGAAAACAATCAGCAATTATTTTGCCTTCCTTCCCTTCGACGTGCCACCCTTTTTGAGGGGACCTTCCTTCTTCTCATCCGCCTTTTTGGCTGTAACTTTCTTCTTCACCTTCACAATAAAATAAAGAGTTTAGTGAGAATAATCAATAAAAACCTACGATGACTCACCATTATCATCTTATCTTTCGTTATATCCCCGTCTTCACTTTCGTTATCCGATTCCGCTTCCTCGACGTCGTCCGATATTGGTGCGATCCGTTTCTTATTCGAAGCCAACGCGTACGGTAACTTCTGGCACGTTTTATTGTACGTTCGCGTAAACGCAGACTTCACTTTGGTCTCCACGGAGGCGAACGCCTTCTTGTTGTGATAATCAGCCAATTCCATTATCGAATCCAAGTCTTCCCTCGTTAAATCGTAGGCGTTCAGTACGTTTACGGCATCTTCGACTCCGTCCATTCCCCTTACTAGCAGGCAATTCAATAGCTTCTTGTTTAACAACGGCAAATAGTCCAAGTTAATGCCTTCGGCATCGGCTGCCGAACTGCAATGCAAAACTTATCGATAGTATCGATACACTAACTTCGAAGAATCCGTACCTGGTTAACATGTGAGACTCGAGTTCCGCCAACAGTCTTTTATACTTATTCCTCCTCGAATTACTGCCCAACCAGCGAGGGAACGCAATCTGCTTAGCGAAACCACCTTGCATGTAATGTCCGGGCAAAACGGACGAATGCACGGCCTGCAATTCCAACAGCGACCAATTATTCGATCCTCTTATGAGCGAATCGATCCTATCGCCGAAACTTATAGCGTGAGCCGATGCGGCCGCTTTGCGCAACTTGTCGATGCTAAAAATGCGAACGCGATTAGAAAAAAAGGTCGGACGCACGCTGCGAAAACGTACTCCGAACCGCCCGGATCCACCGACTTGTAGTTCTCGTGCACGAACAACGGGCCGAGACTATAATCATAAAAAAACAATTTGCACTTATCGGCCAATCGCATAGACTCGTCCCTGGCGAATACTTTTCGACAAACTTCCCACGGGCCCAATTGTACGTCTTTGTGCGAGTTCGCCGCTTCGATTTTCGCCTTAGTCTCGTTCAAATTACTCTCGTCGCTCGTGAAGAACGACAGGTGCGTTAACGATTGCCGCACGTCGTTGTCGGTGCCGAGAATGATTTCGGCGATGGCCTGCGACGACAATTTGATGTTCTCTTTGAAGCAGATGGACATTAGAGCTCCCTGAAACGCGATTCGATGTTAATCCGTTCGTTGCGTTGCGTTAACGATCCCGTTACCCTTATCTGTTCCATCTTTGGCTTCGTGAATCGCAGGTCTAGACAATAATTAGACAACGACGCGATCTTCTGGTTGTATCTGTCGTTGCACATGCAAATAACGGGAATGTGAGATTTCTTGATCAGCGCTATCAGCTCCTGCATGCCACCGCGGTCTTCGTTGCCGGACATTCCGTCCACCTCGTCCATCAGCAGGACGTGTTTACTCGTTGGAGCTGCACCACCTGAAACGTGAAAAGCGTCAGCAAAGATGTTAAGAATGATGCGTGAAAGATTACTCGCGAAGTAGGTCGCCAAAGACTTCGTCTCCAGCAGTTTCGATACTTGCTCGGAAAGCAGCCTCTTGTTTCTTGTGTCGGATGCATTAAACTCCACGACGTCGAATCCCAACTCTTTGGCTACGAGCGTTGCCGTTGTGGTTTTGCCTACGATGAAAGGTGGAAATTGCATTGAAATTATAATTCGTTTGCGGGAGAGAAATCACCAACTCCAGGAGGCCCGCTCAGCAACGCGCACTTGAACGAATCCGCAAATCCTCTCGGACCTTTCGATTTCGCATTTAAAGTCTTATACCAATTCTCCAGCCAGTTCTTCAATTTGTTCATTGGACTGTCGGTGCCCTGTTGTCCGATAATTTGCTTTAAACTTTGCGGCTGATATTTATCGGTCCACGGCAGATTACTTGAATCTGTTTCCGCTATATCTTTCTCAATCGGCTTCAAGTCCTTGCATTGCGTCAGTTTTCTCGGTTGTTCTTTATCAAGTAGCGTTACCGGTTCTGCATTCAACGCAACTGGCTGTTTATTTGATTGAGTTTTCGCTTTCTTCTTAGGAGAACCGTTAGAGGTTTCTTCCAGCTTGTGTTTAGTAGTTTTGGATTCGTTTGATTTGGAATCCGGCTTAATTTCCTGCTTCTTCTTGTCAAGCCCTTCCTTTTGATTACTTGAATTGACATCATTTTTGTGCTCTTCTTTCCCTTTACTTTGAACATATTTCGGTTCCATTCCAGATTTAACGAGAATGATATCTAATAATTCGTCCTCTGTGATGGTAGGAATTCCGAAGCTTTCAGCTTTTGCCAATTTTGCTGGCCCAGGTTCTTCGCCAATAACTACATAATTAACCTTTCCTAAAAGTTTAAAAAGCAATCAGTACAAAATAAGAGAAGTGCATGGACGATTTACTCGAAACAGCCTGAACAATTCTACCGCCGTGTTCTTTTATTAGCTTTTCGAAAGCCTCACCATCAAGGGAATCTAAAACGCCAGTACGAATAAAGCAAATTCCATGCAAGCTGTCTGCTTTTCCCTAAAAATACGTATAAAATAAATTTAATATTGTTAAATAAAATTCAATTACTTTAGGATATTCCTTCTGGCCCAAATGTTGTGGTTGACCTCTATGCAAATATTTTTGATAACTGGCGTAATTTTGCTTGCGCCTTTCAAATCGCTCCTGGTCTGGATCAATGCCGGATTCATTGAGGTTGTCTGTCTTGGATGCTTTTGGTGTCTTTTCATTTCTAACTGAACTGGCATTATTTACTATATCTTCTTCATCCAGCTGTATTAATGTCTTTTCGAAATCATCATCATCATCAACTAGGAAACTAATTTCTGGATCCTTGTTTCCACTCAATTCCTTGGTATCTACTTTAGACTGTTTAATTGGAGAACTTCCAAAGAATTTAGATACTGCCACTGGTTGCAATTTATCATTTTTCTTCTCTTTCAAACTTTTCTTCTTTTCTGGCGTTTTCAACTGCGGCGCTTCATCATCCGAATCAGATAATATGACTTTGTTAACTTTTCGCTTTTTTGCTATCTGTTTGTTTTTCTCCTTTGGCAAATCTTCTTCCTCCGAATCGGATAATTTGATGGTCCGTTTTTTTGCCGGAGTTGTTGCTACTTTCTTATCTCCTTGTTTTTTGGCAACAACACTAAAAAACGATCTAATATCCTAAAAAATACGTGAGGGTTTATTACTATATTCTTCAGTGAGATTTTTCTCAATGTTAATCCAATGTATTTACCTTTGACATGCTTATTTGTATACTTCGGACGATATATATTTAAAAATGAGCTTGTAGAACACTCAAATTTTATTGTAAAACAACTAATTAATAATAAACATAAAACATCTTCGGCAAATTTAGACAAGTTACGAAGGATAATGGCATTTGTAGAGTACAAAACATTCTTGTCAAAATTGCGCCACAATATATATGTGAAGATAGCCTCGATATTTCCTGTCATACTGAAGTTTGCCGTTCAGTGGCGTATCATCGATAAATAGTTTTATAGTAACGATATAATGCATTTTGTAAATAATTCGTAAACATTACAAATAAAAAATCAAAAGGTTCACCTCCGAAAAATAAATTTATCAAAATTTTCGTGCATATACTGTAAAGGAAATTAAAATGCAATTCGTTCCAAATAAACGCCACTGTAGACCGTATATCCTGGCGCATGCACCAAAAAAGACATTTTGTTTAGTAAACGTCTTCTTGTTATATTTTCAACAAATTTTTCTTTAGTTTTTTTTAATTTTTTTATTTAATTTTTAGTTTCAGTTTTCGTTAACAATCGCTAATTAAGTTATTCAGCAATTGAAGGTAAGATTTGAATTGTTATTAATCATTCATCAACTATTTAAATCATAAATTATTCCTTTTAAGGGTGAGACATGAAAGTAACAAACAATTTGAAGAAGAAATCCATCAAGACAATGTTGGATAAGGTGAAACTTAAGAGAAAAATCAAGAAGAATGTGAAGCAAAAGAATCAGAAATGCGACGATTGTGAGAGGGTGTTTTCGTACAAGAAAGCACTTGAATCGCATAAGATTAATTGCAAGAACAAGCTCACAAATGATAACAATAACGTAATACAAATTAATGGCGTGAATGGTAATCAAATCAAGTCGGAAAAGTCGGCGGTGGAAAATTTAAACAAACCCAGCAAGGAATTAGATGTCAAGAAACGGAAAGCTTTAAATGATAATGACAGAAACGAGAATAACATTGATGCCAACGACGTAAATAGCGAGAAGAAACTTGCCAAGAAGACTGAACCTAAAACGGAATACATTTGCTATTCCTGCGGACTGGTGTGTAAAGACATGGTCACATATAAGGAACACTGCAAATCGCACATAACTCGAGTGCCACAACACATTGTTAAAAAGTACACCGACATGTACAAGACGCCGCCCAAAGAGTGTCCGATATGTCACAGAGAGCAGAAGGGACTGAAGCAGGCGTGGCTAAGGCATTTGGACACTCACAATTCCGATGTGGCCTTGCATCATTGTAGAGTTTGCAAGAAAGGCTTTAGACGGGCCGATCACCGGAACAAGCACGAGAAGAGACATATCATTGGTAAAATTGACGACGCAAAAGGTGCTAACGACGACGATGAGGAGGAAGAAGAAGAAAACTAGTTTTTATTTCATATAAATTTTATCGATTTAGTTTATCATAGTTTTTATTATTAATCTACTCAACATTTAGATTTAATCGGAAGCATGTGCGCAATTTTCATAATGTGATTTAAGTTATCGATTGAACCAAATTTTTCGTTAGATTGTTGACTAATTGTAACGTTGAACATTCGCGGAATTGCAAATCCAATTATGGGGCCTTATGGAAGTACGAGGAAGACGGGGCGTTGTTAGAGGAAGCCTTTCGGATTATTTACTGTTTAGATACATTTATCACTATTTTACACTACTTGATGAGACAATAAATATTAATGAAAATATTTTTTTTTAACAATCACGACGTCTTGAGCAATTCCTTAATCTTTCGATCCCAAGTCAAACAATCGCTGAGCCAGTAAGAAGCAAAACAAACGCAAAATATGGGCCAGTCACGTTGCTTTGTATGAAGAAACACAAAAATTACGAATTCGCGACGAGCAACTGATACATTGTTCGAATGTTAATTACGAATTTTACTTTACCGATTTCAAATTGGACAAATTGAAAACGTTTACACCTTTCGATGAACGGTCCCAATTTCGAAAAGAAACCAGATCGGCCGCTTAATTTTATCAACGCGATTATCTTTGTACGTTCGCGATTGCGAAAGAAGTTGATAATCCTCCTTTATTATTTATCGTATACAATTGCGACAATACGAAACCTTGAGGCAACGGACTCGTGCGGAATATTTAAACAGTGTCCATCGCAATTCGATAAGTTACTCAATCGCAAAATTCAACGCATCGCGACATCGAGAACTAAAACCGCGTCAGTCCATCGTCGAGTACCGAAGGAACCGATTCGAAGATGACGTCGAGCGCGTTTCGCACCGTCTTGCTGCTAATCGCCGTAAGTGTCTTCCGAAGAAGCGTTCGCGTGAAACTAATCGCAAATTTCAGATATTTTCACGCGAAATACACGCGATCCCGTTCTTTTACAAAACGGCAACGGACAACGCGTCCGCCGAATCGCAACGACCTAATAGCAAATCGTCGACGAACGTCGCGAACTTGCGGAACCCGATGGCTCGATCGTCGCGGATCGCCGTCAACGCGAGATTGAACGACGAGGACGACGAGTTCTTCAAGATGGCCGACGGCGAGGAGCCGATCGCAGCCGAACCGGCGACGAGCGTGAACGAGACGCAGAACGAAGCGTTGCCGAGCATCGTGCAGAAGAAGATCGGTAAGATATTGCAAAAGTTGCAGTTCATCTCGACCGTTCGCGATTCGGTGAACACCGGTCGCAATGCGAAATTGGCGACGGTCGGCGAGGAAAATCGAAATTCGACGAGCGATTTCGACGCGCTGGAAAAGGGCTTCGATGACGTCGATTTGGACGAGGAGGAGGAGGCGAAGAAGAAGCCGCCGGCGAGCGCTTTCGACGTGACGTCGATCGGGATCTATTTGGCGGAATTGATCGGCACCGCCGTCGGCTTGTTCCTCGGCGCCGCTGCCCAATTGACGAGAAACCAAAGTTAATCAAATTGCGAGATTGCGATTTTATTACGCGTCAATAACAATTTATATATATATCGTTTTTTATTTATTCCGAGTTGTAACTAATTGGCGAATAAAGACGGCGAAGTGACCAAAACAAAATCAAGTTCAACAACTTGTCCAAGGACAAACACCTTTTCGAAAAGAGGGAAAAAAAAGATCCAATTACGTCTCTCCTCCTTTTCGTCCACTTCTCAATATCCAGATTCGATTCCTATTGTTGATGAGCAAGAACGAGCGCGAACAAAGAACGAAAAAAAAAATATATACAAGATGTGGGAAAATAAAAACTCGTCTTTTCAGTGGACACCGACCCGCATATATTAGCAAAAGACCGGGCCCGAAGTAAACACATTTCACGCATTTCGATTTTGAAACGACGACATTAATCGACATCGTCGGCAATTAGTTCGATACGTGCGCTACCAGCGTTAACAGTTTCTTTTTTTTTTTTTTCGATTAAGAAGCGGAAATTCGACGAGAAACGCGTGCTTGATCGTTAACAAGCGTCGTGATCGATCGATTGATTTGATAGGTGAGATGGCGAGCATTCGTTTCGCAATTTTGCTAACAATTGCGGGGATCGCGCACGTAAGTAACTCTGATCGTTTTTTGTTTAGAATCAATCGCAATCGTTTGCACTTTCTTCGCAAATTCGTTCCAATTTCGTTGGACACATTTGCGCGTTCGATATTTAATTCTAATCGTGTGGCGTCGAAATCGTCGCTTTTTTGTCGGTGTAATTTTTCAAGTGTACGAGGGGATATTGATAAGTTCTTAGCTTACAATATTTCAAGAGCGAATTCTATTCATTCAATATAATTCTCTTTCAGCAAAACGTTCATAAAGTGATTTGTCTTCGTCATTTGTCGAAAATCTTTTACATTTCAAATGTTTTTTTGTCAATTTGGCGAACTAATAACAGTCGGACGGAGAGTTTTCTTGCCAGAGCAATCAGCGATTTGTGAGCCGAAGCGTTGTTTTGCCAAAATGGACACAATTCTGGCAAATTTTCCGCTGCGTTTTCCACAATTTTCTTACGTAATTCAATTAGCCATTCAGTATCAAATGTTCCCTCAGAATTATTCTATCTTTGTCGCAGAAAATTGAAGCTTTGCCAGCCAATTTGTGATCAAGGAATTTTTGCGTCGTCAAAACCAACTGTTTGGATTGTTCTTTCGTCACTGCGTCATAGTGAGCGATTCACGTTTTGTCGATAGTAACAAACCGATCCAAGAAGTTTGTGCAATCTTTTGCAAAATAACGTCGCATTTCCTTTAGATTCCGACTCAAGTTGTTTTCAAAGATTCACACTTTGATCGCCTTTCAACTTGTCGATATGAGGCGAAATACTTATCAACACTCCCTCGCTTAACGAAGATTCCGCCGTTTTTTTAAGGTTTGAAAATTCGATAATTTGAAGGAAAGTGCAAACAAACTCTCAGGAAAAATCATTTCCATCGTTAACAACAACCTTTTCCTACGTTTTTGACAATTTATGAAATGCACCATCAAAGAATTCTTTCTGTTTGGAGACAATGCAATTATCAAGCCACTGTTTGAGATCCGCAGACTTTGTTAAGCACTACTCTGAGAGGTCATGCGTCATCTAGCGGAACGATTAGCAAATCCGATGGCACAATATCTGGTGTTTCCAGCGGGTGGCATAATACATTCCCATCAAAACTCTTCCATCCTGTTTTTAATGGGTTTTGCAACACGTGGTCTGCGTTGTCATGCTGCCACTTTCCTGCCATTTGATTCTTTCACATTCCATGAAAACTGCAATTGACTTAACATTTTCAAAGCTTTACGAAGCATTCATATAAAACTTTCATATTAATTGATAGCGTTTTAACAGTATTTCCAAGTGGACAAGAACATAATTTGACGAAGATGGTTTAAGGCTAACAGCCAAAATTATTTCAAAAAAAAAACGTCGGAGTCATAGTCAAAGGTGGATATAACCAAAAGAAAGGAGAACTGTTTACTTAATGTTTAAAAACTCAAGCGAACATCTTTAGAATATTAATCCTCTTTCAAAATACCGTCCCCTAGATAACCTGCACTTGATTTAACAGTATTTCCAAGTGGACAAGAACGTAATTTGAAGAAGATGGTTTAAGGTTAAAAGCCAAAATGATAAAAACCTGTGGAGTCACAGTCATACGAAGGTATAACCAAAAGAAACGAGAATTGTTTACTTAAACTCAAGGATACATCTTTAGAACATTAATCCTCTTTCAAAATACTGTCCCCTAGATAACCTGCACTTGTTTTAACAGTATTTCCAAGTGGACAAGAACGTAATTTGAAGAAGATGGTTTAAGGTTAAAAGCCAAAATGATAAAAACCTGTGGAGTCATAGTCATACGAAGGTATAACCAAAAGAAACGAGAATTGTTTACTTAAACTCAAGCGAACATCTTTAGAACATTAATCCCTCTTTATAATACCGTCCCCTAGATAACCTGCACTTGTTTTAACAGTATTTCCAAGTGGACAAGAACGTAATTTGAAGAAGATGGTTTAAGGTTAAAAGCCAAAATGATAAAAACCTGTGGAGTCACAGTCATACGAAGGTATAACCAAAAGAAACGAGAATTGTTTACTTAAACTCAAGGATACATCTTTAGAACATTAATCCTCTTTCAAAATACTGTCCCCTAGATAACCTGCACTTGTTTTAACAGTATTTCCAAGTGGACAAGAACGTAATTTGAAGAAGATGGTTTAAGGTTAAAAGCCAAAATGATAAAAACCTGTGGAGTCATAGTCATACGAAGGTATAACCAAAAGAAACGAGAATTGTTTACTTAAACTCAAGCGAACATCTTTAGAACATTAATCCCTCTTTATAATACCGTCCCCTAGATAACCTGCACTTGTTTTAACAGTATTTCCAAGTGGACAAGAACGTAATTTGAAGAAGATGGTTTAAGGTTAAAAGCCAAAATGATAAAAACCTGTGGAGTCACAGTCATACGAAGGTATAACCAAAAGAAACGAGAATTGTTTACTTAAACTCAAGCGAACATCTTTAGAATATTAATCCTCTTTCAAAATACCGTCCCCTAGATAACCTGCACTTGTTTTAACAGTATTTCCAAGTGGACAAGAACGTAATTTGAAGAAGATGGTTTAAGGTTAAAAGCCAAAATGATAAAAACCTGTGGAGTCACAGTCATACGAAGGTATAACCAAAAGAAACGAGAATTGTTTACTTAAACTCAAGGATACATCTTTAGAACATTAATCCTCTTTCAAAATACTGTCCCCTAGATAACCTGCACTTGTTTTAACAGTATTTCCAAGTGGACAAGAACGTAATTTGAAGAAGATGGTTTAAGGTTAAAAGCCAAAATGATAAAAACCTGTGGAGTCACAGTCATACGAAGGTATAACCAAAAGAAACGAGAATTGTTTACTTAAACTCTAGGATACATCTTTAGAACATTAATCCTCTTTCAAAATACTGTCCCCTAGATAACCTGTATTTGTCCAAACGGATTTTCCATTGACTCGAAACAATTCTTTATACTTCTGTGAACTGTTCGAGCGATTTTGCCTTAACCTTGTTCTGCGTCCTGCAAACGATTTCCCTTTAGATTTTGCTTCATTCTGGGGAATAAAAAGTCGCAAGGAGCAGATACTCTTTTTCGACAAAAACTCTTTGATTTCCAACGCTGCGTGAAGAGGCTCGTCGCCAAGACGAAACTTCCAGTCGCCCAAAATCCGCCAAATGGGGCCGCCTTTTTCCCCACTGCCTCACGCAATCGCTCCAACACATGCAAGTTTACAAATTTGATTTACGGTGGCGCCACGAGGATCAAACTCAACGCGAACGCGCTCCTTTGATGTCGAAAAGGCAAATCATCGTTGCCATCAAGTTTGATTTCGTTTGGCGTGCGTTTTTTTTTGTTTTTTTTTTTTTTTTTGGTCTTAGCGTTTACTTGACAGTAGTCCCCGAGGCAGTGAAACGATTTCGGCCGCCGTTTCCTTTAACAGGAAACGCAATTTGACGTTGGCACTTTTCTAAACTCGAAAATCGCCGATGAACGCCAAAAGGGCCAAAATAGCGTCTCGTGAACGCCACTTGACGAACTTGACAATGGGCAGTTGCCACCAACTCATGCGCCTTAAGGAAACAATTCTCCTTCCTTTTTTTGGGTACCCCCTCGTACACTTTGAACGATTACAATCGGAACGAAAACAAAGTCGAAAAAAAAAAAATAACCTGTTCGTCCCGTTCACCTTCAAACAACAATCGAAATCGCTCGCGTTAATCGACGACCGATTTCTTTTGCAGTTGACCGACGGCGGTCCGCCGAGGGTCGAGGATCGACCGTTACTGTTGGACTCGTTCATACCGGCGGCGATGCAGGTGATCGCGCACCTCACCGACCTGATGAAATACGACTTGCGGCCGCAGAAACCGTCGACGACGTTCCTAACGACGACGACGACGTTACGCCCGACGCCGGCGCACAAGCCGGGCCTGTACGCGCCCGAACGCCCGTCGCACGCGCAAAACTATTACGACAGCCGGAGAAACTCGTTGCCGGCCGACGGGCGCAGCGATTATTTCCGACGTCACGCGTTGCGCGACGCGTACGGCGAGATCGAGGCGAACTTGAACGTGCAGGACGCGAAGGATTTGGAACTGATCGGCGTCGGCTATCGCGACTTGCTGCGTCACGCCAATCGATTGGACGACGTCGACGACGACGACGCGAGCGACGAGGACGCGGTGCGCAATCTGCTGAACGGTCTCGACGATTCCGCGTACGCGCTCGAGCTGCTGCGGCAGAAGCGCGTGCCGCCGACGAGGGCGTACGTCACGCTGTTGCAATTGTACGATCAGCTGAACAAGGAGTCGAAGAGGTTGAATCTGAACAAGTACGGGGTAAGCGTGTGTCGATGATTGCAGCCTTTTTTGATCGATAGTCGAGTTTTCTTCCGCCTTGGGGTCCGTGGATTTTTTGTTGGATTCTTAAGAGTCTAAACTTAGATGCTTTGCGTTAAATAATTTTGGAATTTATTCGACGTTGTTGGACAATTGTTGAGGCAATTAACAATGTTTCCGCATTTATTTTCGGGCCCTCTTCAGGCCCTGATTATTGGTGCATCTAAAACAATAACATTTTAATAATTGCGAGGGCTTTTTTGATAAATAACTTCTTGTGATCAATATTAAATGGCCGAAAGCAATTTCGGTTTTAACGACTATCTAATTCTTCAACCTGATGCTTTCGAAGTCAAAGATAATGTATATCGAAGTCCAAAGCACTTGTGCCAGCGTTCCTCAAGCGTTCTGATTCTTTCGCAACAGTGGATTTCTTAAGAACTTCATAACTATCAATTGCGCCCTCTATCGCCTATCACTTTGACCAAATCTCCATCGGCCATTGACGTTTGGAGTTTCGTGAGCGGATTCTCACTGCGATGGCGCCTCTGTTTGGAGCATTTTTTGCTGCGTCTTGCGCAATCTTTGATTGGAATAATGGACAACCCTGCACTCATCTTTCGCAAGGCTTTTTCGCGTGCAATTCATTGTGCGAAATAAAATTAACTCGTTCACTTAAGATGCTCGTTATTTATCGTTTACTGGTCAAGACCATTTCACGGACTTTATTGTTGATTTCAATCGTGACTGCCGCTTTTTGAACCTCTTGGAGTTGATGCACTTCGAATGCTTCTTGTACCGCTTTTAGACTCGTTCGCCCAAAGATAAACGGTTTCATAGGAAGAATTCGTTTATGGATTTCCTACGCCGTTTCACCATAAAAAAAAAACGTAGAATTGAATAACATTTCGAATTCCAAGTTGATCCACATTGTTCATCACTCGAAACACTTGAAATGAACTTTTAAGCAACTTGCTATTGCCAGAATTATTTTCAAAATTAAATTTTACGTAAAAAACAATTTGCGAGTGAAACGATATTAATTGATTTATACATCGTCCTCAACATTTGTCCAAGAACGTCGAATAAATTCCAAAATTAATTAATCAATTTGGACGAAAAATGATTTCAAGGTTTTACATTAAAATTTTACCACAAACTATTTTTTAATTATTAAATAAATACATTAAAATTTCGAAAAATAGTCCATATTTTTCGCAATGAAGTTGATGCTTTTGGGAATATTTAATTATTTTTCTCAATTAGACAAACACAAAAGAGACATACGATTCGAAAAACAAACAAATATTTTTCGTAAAAGAAAATAATTTCGCGATCTAGTGAAAAGTTCTAATGTTTTAATGCACACAAACTGGTCCCAAGTAATTTTCTTGAGTGATTTGTACGTGTATCTCAATAATAAGATTCTTTTCTAATACTTTCGTTTATCAAATCTTTTAAATTAAAAAAAAATACAAATTATCATTTAATTATTTCAACAAACAAACAAGTCCAATTATCGAACGAATCTTCATATTTTACGCCATAAACTGGATTGTTATTTATAAATTTTTCCTCGATTAGTCATACAATAAAAATGTTTAAGCATTAAGTTTCCCACCTGAACTAACGTTTCGGAATTGCCCGTAAGTTAGTCAAGAAAGTATGGAAACGAACAGGAGAAGCAACCGAGTTACAATTACACTTTTAAATTAATTTGCATCATAATGTAACGCAAAGATAACTGGCGCCTTTAGTCCCAATCGATGATCGTCGTCGATCTCTTCACGGCCGCTTTTGAAGCTGTTTTACAACTCGTAAATTCCTTGTGCGAGCAGAATGACCATCACCATGAAATGTTTCGTCATTTGGAATATCATGGTAAACGATTTCCCAAGTTCACGAGCAGAATTTAATGTTGCCCAATCGAACTTATTACTTTGTACAAAACTTGCTTTCCTTAAACTAAAGCCGGGCAACGCTACCTCAATTTCGCGTCCATTCTCTTCAGTTGTTTCCAGTATAGTTTGGAACTCGTCGAAAGTCCATGTGGAAAAAATTCGTGGCGAATTGCACCTTCTTAGCTCAAAAATGAGGTCTAACATAAGGACCGAAGACAATTTATTGTCAGAGTATATTTGAAGAAGAATCATTTTGATTGTTCCGCGACTTCTTCCTCAGATGCGATGATCTTCAAACGTATGACTAATTAAGAAGAGAAAGTCATAAATAACAATCAATTGTATGACGCAAAACGCATTCGATAATTGGACTTGTTTGTTTAAATAACAATTTGTAATTTTACTTTTACATTAAACGATTTAATTACTGAAAGTAATAGCAAAGAATCTTATTATTCAGATGCACGTGCAAATCACTCAAGAAAATCATTTAGGACCAGTTTGTGTGCATTAAGACATTAGAATTGCGCGAATTTCTCTTCGTTAGATCGCGAAATCTTTTCCCAAAATGTTCGTGCTTCTCTAACGCAGAAAACAGTAATTAAACATTCCCAAAACAATCACGTTTATTGCGCAAACGATGGAAAGTTTATCGCCATTTGAACAAATTGATGTAGATAATTGAAAAACAATTTGCGATAAAGTTTTATGTAAACCATTTGAGTTTAGACTCTTAGAAATCCACCAAAATCCACGGACCATTGCGAGATTTTGCACGTTTCGCTGTTAATTGAATTCGTTTCTTTGCAGGGATACGCGGACGTCGTGCTCAAATTGCTCATCGACAGTTCGCGCGGCACGTCCGCCGAGCAATTGAACCTCGTGCTCGGCAAGATCGCCGAGCGACGCGACACTAGTAACGAGGCGATACTGAAGAAGATCGATCCGCTGCTGGTCGACCTCTCCAAGAGCGACAGTTACATACACGACGCACTCAGGTACATACCGCCGTTGCAATTCGTCAATTAGAACTCTCGCAACTCCGATTAACCGATTGTTTACGTATAATTCGCTTTTAATACAATTTTACCACATGATCCATTCGTGTTTTTTTTTTGCCTTATTACTAAAACGACACAACGACGTACAAGAACAATCTATGGAGTCGTGTCGCGGCTCGCTTGCTCTTTGAAACTGTACGGAAACGGATAACCGGAGACCGGGCGATTGACGCCGTGAATCACGTGCGAAACGAGACGTTCGGCCTTTTGCGCGATCTTCTCCCACAAGCGATTGACGCCGAACTGGTCGTTCGGATGGTTCACGATCGTCCACAACGTCTCCAATTTGTCCTCCAACGGTTTCAACCAGTTGGACGCCTGATGGAATTTCGCCGGATTACGATCGGCCGTCGTCGCGTTCGCAGTCTCGTCGACGATCTCCATCATCGGTTTCGCGATGTCTAACTCAACGGCGACGATGTTCTAAAAGAAAACGATCCGTTAGCGATGGTGAAAAGTTTATTGCGACGTGTTACTCACGCAAAGAAGGCAAACGACGGCGACGAGAGCGATCGATTTCGCGTGCATTTCGACGGGACGAACGTGCCGAATCGAATGGGACTCGACGTGCAAGAGGCATAAATATAATGTTCGAAAGAAAGGGGTACCCACATTGTGCGAAACGAAAGTTTGGTACGAATTGTTTCGTTGTTTTTTGACAACTATCGCTGAACAAATTCAAATTGAAGTAATGTCTTACGAAATCACGATCCACGGCTTGAACTTTCAAACGTGGTTCCTGATCGGCATCGCGGTCTACGTCCTCTTCGTGTTGTTGAGTGCGTGAATCGCTGCCATCGCGTTTGCTAACGAGCTAATCGTCGTCTTTGTCGTTGCAGTAATTCTAATTCGACAATGCATCGTGTCGGATAAATGCTATTGCACGAATTGCGAAACGGGCCCGCCGCTGTTCTGTTGCAGGATATCGCAAACGGATACGGTAACGAATGATTAGTAAAATTCGGAACAATTGCATAATTCATGAGCTTTAATTAGGATACCGCGAGTTGCTTGCCCACATGGAAAGTGAAATGTTTCGCGCCGAAATTATCGTATTGTTCCTGCTTGTGTTGCGAATGTGCCATCAATAACACGACGAGTGAGGTCTAATTCGAATAATTAATGTAATCGTTTCGTCAGCATTTTGTACATTGCATTAAATAACAAGCTAGCGGATTTCCTCTACTACCACGGCCTAAATTTGCCTTGCGTTGCGTGCGACAAGATCCAAGTGTTCTTCGGGTCTTTCACCATCGACATTTGCTTGTGCCTCGGATGGGTCTCGCAGATCACGTACAGACGCTCCTCTCTCCTGACGAAATAGCAATCTTTACACCGCTTCTTCAGCTTGCCCACCACTTTAAAACCACACGAAGGCGTCTTGCTCACGGCGATTGGGTTCAGCAGGTTTGTGATCCTTTCGCAATTGTATGGATTGTATATCAATTCCAATCGATTTATTGTGTTAAGTATGTGGTAGTTGCGTTGCAAGGGCTGAGCAATAGCGGGAAGACCAGATTTTGCTGAGAGTCTGGTGACGATTTGCCTCAAAATCGACATCTTCAGTATTAAAATGAGCTGAAAAAAATTGGTTATAATCAGACCTTTATTTCATGAAGACGCTAAAAACTTACTCAGTTATTGAAATGAACCGCTAAAAGACACATATAATTGATTTTTTTCATTAAATAATAATTAGTTTCTCACAAGAGTTGCTAGTAAGGTTATGATGCGAATGTCAGGTAATAGTTGGTTGCCTGTACTCTTGCAAAACGCGCCAATGTTCGAACGCATTGTGATAGATGGCGCTACGTGGTTCAAACGCTAATATCACAATATTTTGTCTAATCGCGCGCCAAATTGATCATCTTTAGTGTTTGTGAATTAATCCTTTTATAATCCTAAACACTAAAAATTACTTTTAATTGCTTTATGAACAGACTTTATTCTCTTTTGACAAGAGTTGATGGTAAGATCATGATGCGAGTGTCAGAGTCGACGTTTGTTACCTATAGTCTTTTAAAATGCGTCAACGTTCGAGCGCATTGCGATAGATGACGACACATATTTCAACTGCTATCTTCAGTGTACGTGAATGAATTCTTTTTATAATCGTAAACACCGAAACGACTTATAGTTGCTCTATAAACAGACTTTGTTACGTTTTCACCAAGAGTTGACAGTAAGATTATGATGCGAGTGTCAGAGTCATGGTTTGTTACCTATAGTCTTGTAAAATGCGCCAACGTTCGAGCGCATTGCGATAGATGACGACACATATTTCAACTGTTATTTTGACAATATTTGGCTACTTTTCAAATGGTGCGTCAAATTGATCGTCTTCAGTGTACGTGAATGAATTCTCTTTATAATCGTAAACACCGAAACGACTTATAGTTGCTCTATAAACAGACTTTCTTGCGTTTTCACCAAGAGTTGATTGTGTCAATGTTCGAGCGCATTGCGATAGATGGCGACACGTATTTCAAATGTTAATTTGACACTACTTGGCTAAATT
Source organism: Hololepta plana (assembly GCA_963695495.1). Classification (NCBI taxonomy): domain Eukaryota; kingdom Metazoa; phylum Arthropoda; class Insecta; order Coleoptera; family Histeridae; genus Hololepta; species Hololepta plana. The sequence continues at coordinate 704,163 of OY968841.1, read as the reverse complement.
TCAAACGGTGCGTCATATTGATCATCTTCAGTGTGCGTGAATGAATTCTCTTTATAATTGTAAACACCGAAATGACTTATAGTTGCTCTATAAACAGACTTTCTTGCGTTTTCACCAAAAGTTGATTGTGTCAATGTCCGTGCGCATTGCGATAGATGGCGGCACGTATTTCAAATGTTAATTTGACAGTGTTTGGCTAAATTTGAAACGGTGCGTCAAATTGATCGTCTTCAGTGTACGTGAATGAATTCTCTTTATAATCGTAAACACCGAAATGACTTATAGTTGTTCTATAAACAGACTTTCTTGCGTTTTCACCAAAAGTTGATTGTGTCAATGTCCGTGCGCATTGCGATAGATGGCGGCACGTATTTCAAATGTTAATTTGACAGTGTTTGGCTAAGTTTGAAACGGTGCGTCAAATTGATCGGCTTCAGTGTAAGTGAATGAATTCTCTTTATAATCGTAAACACCGAAATGACTTATAGTTGTTCTATAAACAGACTTTCTTGCGTTTTCGCCAAAAGTTGATTGTATCAATGTTCGTGCGCATTGCGATAGATGGCGACACGTATTTCAAATGTTAATTTGACACTACTTGGCTAAATTTCAAACGGTGCGTCATATTGATCATCTTCAGTGTGCGTGAATGAATTCTCTTTATAATTGTAAACACCGAAATGACTTATAGTTGCTCTATAAACAGACTTTCTTGCGTTTTCACCAAGAGTTGATTGTGTCAATGTCCGTGCGCATTGCGATAGATGGCAGCACGTATTCCAAATGTTAATTTGACAGTGTTTGGGTAAATTTGAAACGGTGCGTCAAATTGATCATCTTCAGTGTACGTGAATGAATTCTCTTTATAATCGTAAACACCGAAATGACTTATAGTTGTTCTATAAACAGACTTTCTTGCGTTTTCACCAAGAGTTGATTGTGTCAATGTTCGAGCGCATTGCGATAGATGGCGGCACGTATTTCAAATGTTAATTTGACAGTGTTTGGCTAAATTTGAAACGGTGCGTCAAATTGATCGTCTTCAGTGTACGTGAATGAATTCTCTTTATAATTGTAAACACCGAAATGACTTATAGTTGTTCTATAAACAGACTTTCTTGCGTTTTTACCAAAAGTTGATTGTGTCAATGTTCGAGCGCATTGCGATAGATGGCGGCACGTATTTCAAATGTTAATTTGACAGTGTTTGGCTAAATTTGAAACGGTGCGTCAAATTGATCGGCTTCAGTGTACGTGAATGAATTCTCTTTATAATCGTAAACACCGAAATGACTTATAGTTGTTCTATAAACAGACTTTCTTGCGTTTTCGCCAAAAGTTGATTGTGTCAATGTTCGTGCGCATTGCGATAGATGGCGACACGTATTCCAAATGTTAATTTGACACTACTTGGCTAAATTTCAAACGGTGCGTCATATTGATCATCTTCAGTGTGCGTGAATGAATTCTCTTTATAATTGTAAACACCGAAATGACTTATAGTTGCTCTATAAACAGACTTTCTTGCGTTTTCACCAAGAGTTGATTGTGTCAATGTCCGTGCGCATTGCGATAGATGGCGGCACGTATTCCAAATGTTAATTTGACAGTGTTTGGGTAAATTTGAAACGGTGCGTCAAATTGATCATCTTCAGTGTACGTGATTGAATTCTCTTTATAATCGTATACACCGAAATGACTTATAGTTGCTCTATAAACAGACTTTCTTGCGTTTTCACCAAGAGTTGATTGTGTCAATGTTCGAGCGCATTGCGATAGATGGCGACACGTATTTCAAATGTTAATTTGACAGTATTTGGCCAAATTTCAAACCGTGCGTCAAACTGATCGTCTTCAGTGTACGTGAATGAATTCTTTTTATAATCGTAAACACTCGAAATGACTTTTAATTGCTACATGAAGAGACTCTGTTGCGTATCGATGCGATCGACGGTACTGTTCATTGCGTTCGCGTCTACGTTGGCCGCGATGCCCGGATTGTTTCGCATCGATTTTCTGTTCTACGCGACCGCAGTCTTGTTCGTCGTGCACGCACTTTTAGCGTTCTTGTTCGTGCGTTACACGTTCCTCAATTACTCGACGTTCGCGTTCGTGTTCCTCGTCAATTTACTGGTGCAATTGGGATGGAGCATCTATCTGATCGTGTGCTACACGCTCTTCGATATGAAGGACGACGGGGACAGGGAACACTTACGCGAGTTTATCGGTTGGATATTAGACATAGTCGCGATCATTTTATTAGTCGTCTGCACATTTCTATTGTACAACGTTTACATGGTGCTGGTCTACGAAGACGTATTCGACGCATACTTTGGTCGCGAGATAACGCAGCCGCCGGCGGCGGCGCCGGCCGCAGAATCGCGACGGCACCACGAACAAGCGATTCTCGAGAACATGATGACGCAAACGAACGTGACGCACTACGATGTCGAACCAATTGCCTATGTCGATGTTTATTATAAATAATAAAGCAAGAAACGAGAAAACAATGAGAGTGTTCGTAAACTGCTACTTACTTGTAGATCAGTTATTAAGCGCTTCCAGTTGCTCGCAAGATCTCACTTCGATGAAGAAGTCGACGTTAAGGTTCTTTTGGTCACTCGAAGGCGTGATTCAGCGTGATGCACTCTTTCGATCGCTTGCCAAATTTTCAGCAAGCAATTGAAAAGAATCCAAGCGAAATTGGCTGAGCGTGCACGAGTTTTTTGGGTTCAGCGAAAGCGAGTTTTGTTACGAAGGAAGAAAAAGCGCCATCGAGCGGAAAAGGCGGCAGTCGGATGTTGCAAAAGTTCGGACTGTTTTGGCCGAATGCGGAGGCAATTCGGTCGCTGGTTCTTTGCGTTTTTCTTTCGTTTGCCGCGCTCGATGTGCGATTTTTTGGCGTTGATTTGCTGCAAAAATGCGCACCTTCGATTTGATCGGTGGCGGATCATTTCCTCCCCCCAAATCGACGTGCATTTTGTTGCGTTGTACACGTGGAAAATAAATTTATTGTTGCTGGTCCACGAAAAATTGGCTGAAGTTTCGATTATTTCAAACAATTACAGCGCAATATTCGATTGTTTTAAACTTGGAGGAGCATTTGATAATCGATCAGAAAGAGTAAAAGCATCAATTAACGGAAAAATGGCATTGCGAAAGTGCGCGAATTTGTCAGCAACGACAAAAAAATCGTCATTGCGATGCTGACATCGAGTTGACAATGCGAAAGGTGATTCAATTCACACTATTTTAACTTTTTCCAAATGAAATTTCGTACTTTAACAGCACTTTTTTTCGAGACAACCTAATAACATTTTCCATCCATCGGATCGCAACTAAATCGCAAATTCCTCGATATTTTCAGTTAGAAAACAATTTCGTGAAGTTTCGATTATTTCAAACAATTACAGCGCAATATTCGATTGTTTTAAACTTACAAGAACATGTGATAATCGATCAGGAAGAGTAAAAGCATCAATTAACGGAAAAATCGCATTCAGAAAGTGCGCGAATTCATCAGCAACGACAAAATAATCTTCATCGCGATGCTGACATCGAGTTGACAATGCGAAAGATGATTCAATTCGCACCATTTTAACTTTTTCCAAATGAAATTTCGTACTTTAACAGTACTTTTTTTCGAGACAACCTAATAATATTTTCCACCTATCGGATCGTAATTAAATCGCAAATTCCTCGATATTTTCAGTTATAAAACAATTTCCTGAAGTTTCGATTATTTCAAACAATTACAGCGCAATATTCGATTGTTTTAAACTTACAAGAACATGTGATAATCGATCAGGAAGAGTAAAAGCATCAATTAACGGAAAAATCGCATTCAGAAAGTGCGCGAATTCATCAGCAACGACAAAATAATCTTCATCGCGATGCTGACATCGAGTTGACAATGCGAAAGATGATTCAATTCGCACCATTTTAACTTTTTCCAAATGAAATTTCGTACTTTAACAGTACTTTTTTTCGAGACAACCTAATAACATTTTCCACCTATCGGATCGTAATTAAATCGCAAATTCCTCGATATTTTCAGTTATAAAACAATTTCCTGAAGTTTCGATTATTTCAAACAATTACAGCGCAATATTCGATTGTTTTAAACTTACAAGAACATGTGATAATCGATCAGGAAGAGTAAAAGCATCAATTAACGGAAAAATCGCATTGAAAAAGTGCGCGAATTCATCAGCAACGACAAAATAATCTTCATCGCGATGCTGACATCGAGTTGACAATGCGAAAGATGATTCAATTCGCACCATTTTAACTTTTTCCAAATGAAATTTCGTACTTTAACAGCACTTTTTTTCGAGACAACCTAATAATATTTTCCACCTATCGGATCGTAATTAAATCGCAAATTCCTCGATATTTTCAGTTATAAAACAATTTCCTGAAGTTTCGATTATTTCAAACAATTACAGCGCAATATTCGATTGTTTTAAACTTACAAGAACATGTGATAATCGATCAGGAAGAGTAAAAGCATCAATTAACGGAAAAATCGCATTCAGAAAGTGCGCGAATTCATCAGCAACGACAAAATAATCTTCATCGCGATGCTGACATCGAGTTGACAATGCGAAAGATGATTCAATTCGCACCATTTTAACTTTTTCCAAATGAAATTTCGTACTTTAACAGTACTTTTTTTCGAGACAACCTAATAACATTTTCCACCTATCGGATCGTAATTAAATCGCAAATTCCTCGATATTTTCAGTTATAAAACAATTTCCTGAAGTTTCGATTATTTCAAACAATTACAGCGCAATATTCGATTGTTTTAAACTTACAAGAACATGTGATAATCGATCAGGAAGAGTAAAAGCATCAATTAACGGAAAAATCGCATTGAAAAAGTGCGCGAATTCATCAGCAACGACAAAATAATCTTCATCGCGATGCTGACATCGAGTTGACAATGCGAAAGATGATTCAATTCGCACCATTTTAACTTTTTCCAAATGAAATTTCGTACTTTAACAGTACTTTTTTTCGAGACAACCTAATAATATTTTCCACCTATCGGATCGTAATTAAATCGCAAATTCCTCGATATTTTCAGTTATAAAACAATTTCCTGAAGTTTCGATTATTTCAAACAATTACAGCGCAATATTCGATTGTTTTAAACTTACAAGAACATGTGATAATCGATCAGGAAGAGTAAAAGCATCAATTAACGGAAAAATCGCATTGAAAAAGTGCGCGAATTCATCAGCAACGACAAAATAATCTTCATCGCGATGCTGACATCGAGTTGACAATGCGAAAGATGATTCAATTCGCACCATTTTAACTTTTTCCAAATGAAATTTCGTACTTTAACAGTACTTTTTTTCGAGACAACCTAATAACATTTTCCACCTATCGGATCGTAATTAAATCGCAAATTCCTCGATATTTTCAGTTATAAAACAATTTCCTGAAGTTTCGATTGTTTCAAACAATTACAGCGCAATATTCGATTGTTTTAAACTTACAAGAACATGTGATAATCGATCAGGAAGAGTAAAAGCATCAATTAACGGAAAAATCGCATTGAAAAAGTGCGCGAATTCATCAGCAACGACAAAATAATCTTCATCGCGATGCTGACATCGAGTTGACAATGCGAAAGATGATTCAATTCGCACCATTTTAACTTTTTCCAAATGAAATTTCGTACTTTAACAGCACTTTTTTTCGAGACAACCTAATAACATTTTCCATCTATCGGATCGCAACTAAATCGCAAATTCCTCGATATTTCCAGTTAGAAAACAATTTCGTGAAGTTTCGATTATTTCAAACAATTACAGCGCAATATTCGATTGTTTTAAACTTACAAGAACATGTGATAATCGATCAGGAAGAGTAAAAGCATCAATTAACGGAAAAATCGCATTCAGAAAGTGCGCGAATTCATCAGCAACGACAAAATAATCTTCATCGCGATGCTGACATCGAGTTGACAATGCGAAAGATGATTCAATTCGCACCATTTTAACTTTTTCCAAATGAAATTTCGTACTTTAACAGTACTTTTTTTCGAGACAACCTAATAATATTTTCCACCTATCGGATCGTAATTAAATCGCAAATTCCTCGATATTTTCAGTTATAAAACAATTTCCTGAAGTTTCGATTATTTCAAACAATTACAGCGCAATATTCGATTGTTTTAAACTTACAAGAACATGTGATAATCGATCAGAAAGAGTAAAAGCATCAATTAACGGAAAAATGGCATTGCGAAAGTGCGCGAATTTGTCAGCAACGACAAAAAAATCGTCATCGCGATGCTGACATCGAGTTGAAAATGCGAAAGATGATTCAATTCGCACCATTTTAACTTTTTCCAAATGAAATTTCGTACTTTAACAGTACTTTTTTTCGAGACAACCTAATAATATTTTCCATCTATCGGATCGCAACTAAATCGCAAATTCCTCGATATTTTCAGTTAGAAAACAATTTCGTGAAGTTTCGATTATTTCAAACAATTACAGCGCAATATTCGATTGTTTTAAACTTACAAGAACATGTGATAATCGATCAGGAAGAGTAAAAGCATCAATTAACGGAAAAATCGCATTCAGAAAGTGCGCGAATTCATCAGCAACGACAAAATAATCTTCATCGCGATGCTGACATCGAGTTGACAATGCGAAAGATGATTCAATTCGCACCATTTTAACTTTTTCCAAATGAAATTTCGTACTTTAACAGTACTTTTTTTCGAGACAACCTAATAATATTTTCCACCTATCGGATCGTAATTAAATCGCAAATTCCTCGATATTTTCAGTTATAAAACAAATTCCTGAAGTTTCGATTATTTCAAACAATTACAGCGCAATATTCGATTGTTTTAAACTTACAAGAACATGTGATAATCGATCAGGAAGAGTAAAAGCATCAATTAAAGGAAAAATCGCATTGAGAAAGTGCGCGAATTCATCAGCAACGACAAAAAATGTTCATCGCGATGCTGAATCGAGTTGGCAACACGAAAGCTTCAATTCGCACCATTTTCACTTTTTGCAAGCGAAATTTTATACTTTAACAGCACTTTTTTTCGAGACAACCTAATAATATTTTCCATGCATCAGATCGCAATTAAATTGCAAATTCCTCGAAATCTTCAGTTATAAAACAATTTCCTGAAGTTTCGATTATTTCAAACAATTACAGCGCAATATTCGATTGTTTTAAACTTACAAGAACATGTGATAATCGATCAGGAAGAGTAAAAGCATCAATTAAAGGAAAAATCGCATTGAGAAAGTGCGCGAATTCATCAGCAACGACAAAAAATGTTCATCGCGATGCTGAATCGAGTTGGCAATGCGAAAGATTCAATTCGCACCATTTTCACTTTTTGCAAGCGAAATTTTATACTTTAACAGCACTTTTTTTCGAGACAACCTAATAATATTTTCCATCTATCGGATCGCAACTAAATCGCAAATTCCTCGATATTTCCAGTTAGAAAACAATTTCGTGAAGTTTCGATTATTTCAAACAATTACAGCGCAATATTCGATTGTTTTAAACTTACAAGAACATGTGATAATCGATCAGGAAGAGTAAAAGCATCAATTAACGGAAAAATCGCATTGAGAAAGTGCGCGAATTCATCAGCAACGACAAAAAAATCTTCATCGCGATGCTGACATCGAGTTGGCAATGCGAAAGATTCAATTCACACCATTTTCACTTTTTGCAAGCGAAATTTTATACTTTAACAGCACTTTTTTTCGAGACAACCTAATAATATTTTCCACCTATCGGATCGCAACTAAATCGCAAATTCCTCGATATTTCCAGTTAGAAAACAATTTCGTGAAGTTTCGATTATTTCAAACAATTACAGCGCAATATTCGATTGTTTTAAACTTACAAGAACATGTGATAATCGATCAGGAAGAGTAAAAGCATCAATTAACGGAAAAATCGCATTGAGAAAGTGCGCGAATTCATCAGCAACGACAAAAAAATCTTCATCGCGATGCTGACATCGAGTTGGCAATGCGAAAGATTCAATTCACACCATTTTCACTTTTTGCAAGCGAAATTTTATACTTTAACAGCACTTTTTTTCGAGACAACCTAATAATATTTTCCACCTATCGGATCGCAATTAAATCGCAAATTCCTCGACATTTCCAGTTAGAAAACAATTTCGTGAAGTTTCGATTATTTCAAACAATTACAGCGCAATATTCGATTGTTTTAAACTTACAAGAACATGTGATAATCGATCAGGAAGAGTAAAAGCATCAATTAACGGAAAAATCGCATTGAGAAAGTGCGCGAATTCATCAGCAACGACAAAAAAATCTTCATCGCGATGCTGACATCGAGTTGGCAATGCGAAAGATTCAATTCACACCATTTTCACTTTTTGCAAGCGAAATTTTATACTTTAACAGCACTTTTTTTCGAGACAACCTAATAATATTTTCCACCTATCGGATCGCAACTAAATCGCAAATTCCTCGATATTTCCAGTTAGAAAACAATTTCGTGAAGTTTCGATTATTTCAAACAATTACAGCGCAATATTCGATTGTTTTAAACTTACAAGAACATGTGATAATCGATCAGGAAGAGTAAAAGCATCAATTAACGGAAAAATCGCATTGAGAAAGTGCGCGAATTCATCAGCAACGACAAAAAAATCTTCATCGCGATGCTGACATCGAGTTGGCAATGCGAAAGATTCAATTCACACCATTTTCACTTTTTGCAAGCGAAATTTTATACTTTAACAGCACTTTTTTTCGAGACAACCTAATAATATTTTCCACCTATCGGATCGCAACTAAATCGCAAATTCCTCGATATTTCCAGTTAGAAAACAATTTCGTGAAGTTTCGATTATTTCAAACAATTACAGCGCAATATTCGATTGTTTTAAACTTACAAGAACATGTGATAATCGATCAGGAAGAGTAAAAGCATCAATTAACGGAAAAATCGCATTGAGAAAGTGCGCGAATTCATCAGCAACGACAAAAAAATCTTCATCGCGATGCTGACATCGAGTTGGCAATGCGAAAGATTCAATTCACACCATTTTCACTTTTTGCAAGCGAAATTTTATACTTTAACAGCACTTTTTTTCGAGACAACCTAATAATATTTTCCACCTATCGGATCGCAATTAAATCGCAAATTCCTCGACATTTCCAGTTAGAAAACAATTTCGCGAAATGTTGCTGATTTCGAACAATTACAAAGTTACAAAGAACATCTTTTTAACGAAAATTTCCTTCTTTAACTGGCAAGCGGTCTTTTTGGGACAGCCTAATATAGAATACTCTTCCACACTTTGACCCGTATCTTTCCAGATTACTCGCGAAAAGCATTTTTTTTTTTCACTTCGCTTTAATTGCACATTAAAACTTTTAAAGGAGAGGGACATTAAACGAGCGCGTAAACAACGTAGATTTTAATGGAAATTATATTCGACGCGAGAGCACGACGAACGTCGATGATTCATTCATAATTTATGCACGACTACAGCCGGGAATTCCACTCGAGACCAGTTAAACTTTGCACCGAAAACAAAACGCTTTTAAATAGTAAATTGACTTGTTTTGATTCGCTTTTTTTTTATCACACGCACACTCGTAGCATTCGTTTGTGCTCTTTTAACTTTACTTGATGGTAACGCGCGTTCAGCAATAATTCGTGTCGAAATTGAATTAGTTTAAAACGCCAGTCAATCAGCATTTCGACGCTCAACTGGTAACAGTTGAATGATTTAATCGATTGCTACGACGAGGGCACGTTTTCGTTTGTACTTTCGTCTTTTTTTTTTTGCAAAGACGTTCGTTCGCCGAATTGAACGCCCGGTGTGTGTCTTTATTGTCGGGGGAGTTTCTATTGGAATGAATCGATTTAACTGTAAATCGAAATCCGCTCGATTCTCATGCGAAACGCGTCCTTGATTGCTCCCGTTTTTTCCCTTCTTTTCTTTTCGCTTTAATTACTTGTTGTTATTATTGTTGCTGGTGTTATTAACAATAATAAATATGTTGATAAAAAAATTGAGGAGAAAAATAAAAATGTAATTAATTAAATAGAAATTGTGTTGTGGTGGCGTTATTAATAAACGTATCGACGCTTCCCATCAATCAATTAACATAATTGGATTTTGCATCGTTTTCATTATTTCGCGAAACGAATTTCCTTATTCTCTCTCTCTCTCTCTCTCTCTCTCTCTCTCATACACACATTTCTTCGTATTACTCAATCTGACTTTAGTTCCCAATTAAAGAACTAATTGGCTCGCAATTAACAATTGCGAAACCTTCTTTGGGCGAGTCCTAATCGAATGCAATCAAGCGTAATTGCAGGGATTTGCGCGAAGAGTCGTCGTGACGAAAGCAATTTATTAGTCGAAGATTAATTGTGCGATGGATTGATTTTATTCGTCGTTGCCGGCTTTCTAATAACACTTTTTGTTGAACTGGAGCGAACGCAAAAATATTTTCTAACTGAAAATACATCGAGGAATTTGCGGTTTAATTGCGATTCGATGGATGGAAAATATTATTGGGTTGTCTCGAAAAAAGTTTTATTCACAGTTAAAATTTCATTTGCAAAAAGTGAAAATGGTGCGAATTGAATCTTTCGCATTGCCAACTCGATTAAGCATAGCGATGAACAGTTTTTGTCGTTGCTGATGAATTCGCGCACTTTCTCAATGCGATTTTTCCGTTAATTCATGCTTTTACTCTTCCTGATCGATTATCACATGTTCTTGTAAGTTTAAAACAATCGAAAATTGCGCTGTCATCGTTTGAAAGAATCGAAACTTCAGGAAATTTTTTTCTAACTGAAAATGTCGAGGAATTTGCGATTTAGTTGCGATCCGATGGATGGAAAATATTATTAGGTTGTCTCGAAAAAAAGTGCTGTTAAAGTATAAAATTTCGCTTGCAAAAAGTGAAAATGGTGCGAATTGAATCTTTCGCATTGCCAACTCGATTCAGCATCGCGATGATGAACATTTTTTGTCGTTGCTGATGAATTCGCGCACATTTTTAATGCGATTTTTCCGCTAATTGATGCTTTTACTCTTCCTGATCGATTATCACATGTTCTTGTAAGTTTAAAACAATCGAAAATTGCGCTGTAATCGTTTGAAAGAATCGAAACTTCAGGAAATTTTTTTCTAACTGAAAATATCGAGGAATTTGCGATTTAATTGCGATCCGATGGATGGAAAATATTATTAGGTTGTCTCGAAAAAAAGTGCTGTTAAAGTATAAAATTTCGCTTGCAAAAAGTGAAAATGGTGCGAATTGAATCTTTCGCATTGCCAACTCGATTCAGCATCGCGATGATGAACATTTTTTGTCGTTGCTGATGAATTCGCGCACATTTTTAATGCGATTTTTCCGCTAATTGATGCTTTTACTCTTCCTGATCGATTATCACATGTTCTTGTAAGTTTAAAACAATCGAAAATTGCGCTGTAATCGTTTGAAAGAATCGAAACTTCAGGAAATTTTTTTCTAACTGAAAATATCGAGGAATTTGCGATTTAATTGCGATCCGATGGATGGAAAATATTATTAGGTTGTCTCGAAAAAAAGTGCTGTTAAAGTACAAAACTTCATTTGGAAAAAGTAAAAACGGCGTTAATTGAATCTTTCGCATTGTCAACTCGATGTCAGCATCGCGATGAAGATTTTTTTTGTCGTTGCTGATGAATTCGCGCACATTTTCAATGCGATTTTTCCGCTGATTGATGCTTTTACTCTTCCTGATCGATTATCACATGTTCTTGTAAGTTTAAAACAATCGAATATTGCGCTGTAATCGTTTGAAATAATCGAAACTTCAGGAAATTGTTTTATAACTGAAAATGTCGAGGAATTTGCGATTTAGTTGCGATCCGATGGATGGAAAATATTATTAGGTTGTCTCGAAAAAAAGTGCTGTTAAAGTATAAAATTTCGCTTGCAAAAAGTGAAAATGGTGCGAATTGAATCTTTCGCATTGCCAACTCGATTCAGCATCGCGATGATGAACATTTTTTGTCGTTGCTGATGAATTCGCGCACATTTTCAATGCGATTTTTCCGTTAATTGATGCTTTTACTCTTCCTGATCGATTATCACATGTTCTTGTAAGTTTAAAACAATCGAATATTGCGCTGTAATTGTTTGAAATAATCGAAACTTCAAGAAATTGTTTTCTAACTGAAAATATCGAGGAATTTGCAATTTAATTGCGATCCGATGGATGGAAAATATTATTAGGTTGTCTCGAAAAAAAGTGCTGTTAAAGTACGAAATTTCATTTGGAAAAAGTAAAAATGGCGTTAATTGAATCTTTCGCATTGTCAACTCGATGTCAGCATCGCGATGAAGATTTTTTTTGTCGTTGCTGATGAATTCGCGCACATTTTCAATGCGATTTTTCCGTTAATTGATGCTTTTACTCTTCCTGATCGATTATCACATGTTCTTGTAAGTTTAAAACAATCGAATATTGCGCTGTAATTGTTTGAAATAATCGAAACTTCAAGAAATTGTTTTCTAACTGAAAATATCGAGGAATTTGCAATTTAATTGCGATCCGATGGATGGAAAATATTATTAGGTTGTCTCGAAAAAAAGTGCTGTTAAAGTACAAAACTTCATTTGGAAAAAGTAAAAATGGCGTTAATTGAATCTTTCGCATTGTCAACTCGATGTCAGCATCGCGATGAAGATTTTTTTTGTCGTTGCTGATGAATTCGCGCACATTTTCAATGCGATTTTTCCGTTAATTGATGCTTTTACTCTTCCTGATCGATTATCACATGTTCTTGTAAGTTTAAAACAATCGAATATTGCGCTGTAATTGTTTGAAATAATCGAAACTTCAAGAAATTGTTTTCTAACTGAAAATATCGAGGAATTTGCAATTTAATTGCGATCCGATGGATGGAAAATATTATTAGGTTGTCTCGAAAAAAAGTGCTGTTAAAGTACGAAATTTCATTTGGAAAAAGTAAAAATGGCGTTAATTGAATCTTTCGCATTGTCAACTCGATGTCAGCATCGCGATGAAGATTTTTTTTGTCGTTGCTGATGAATTCGCGCACATTTTCAATGCGATTTTTCCGTTAATTGATGCTTTTACTCTTCCTGATCGATTATCACATGTTCTTGTAAGTTTAAAACAATCGAATATTGCGCTGTAATTGTTTGAAATAATCGAAACTTCACGAAATTGTTTTCTAACTGAAAATATCGAGGAATTTGCGATTTAGTTGCGATCCGATAGATGGAAAATATTATTAGGTTGTCTCGAAAAAAAGTACTGTTAAAGTACGAAATTTCATTTGGAAAAAGTTAAAATGGTGCGAATTGAATCATCTTTCGCATTTTCAACTCGATGTCAGCATCGCGATGACGATTTTTTTGTCGTTGCTGACAAATTCGCGCACTTTCGCAATGCGATTTTTCCGTTAATTGATGCTTTTACTCTTCCTGATCGATTATCACATGTTCTTGTAAGTTTAAAACAATCGAATATTGCGCTGTAATCGTTTGAAATAATCGAAACTTCAGGAAATTGTTTTATAACTGAAAATGTCGAGGAATTTGCGATTTAGTTGCGATCCGATGGATGGAAAATATTATTAGGTTGTCTCGAAAAAAAGTGCTGTTAAAGTATAAAATTTCGCTTGCAAAAAGTGAAAATGGTGCGAATTGAATCTTTCGCATTGCCAACTCGATTCAGCATCGCGATGATGAACATTTTTTGTCGTTGCTGATGAATTCGCGCACATTTTTAATGCGATTTTTCCGCTAATTGATGCTTTTACTCTTCCTGATCGATTATCACATGTTCTTGTAAGTTTAAAACAATCGAAAATTGCGCTGTAATCGTTTGAAATAATCGAAACTTCAGGAAATTGTTTTATAACTGAAAATGTCGAGGAATTTGCGATTTAGTTGCGATCCGATGGATGGAAAATATTATTAGGTTGTCTCGAAAAAAAGTGCTGTTAAAGTATAAAATTTCGCTTGCAAAAAGTGAAAATGGTGCGAATTGAATCTTTCGCATTGCCAACTCGATTCAGCATCGCGATGATGAACATTTTTTGTCGTTGCTGATGAATTCGCGCACATTTTTAATGCGATTTTTCCGCTAATTGATGCTTTTACTCTTCCTGATCGATTATCACATGTTCTTGTAAGTTTAAAACAATCGAAAATTGCGCTGTAATCGTTTGAAAGAATCGAAACTTCAGGAAATTTTTTTCTAACTGAAAATATCGAGGAATTTGCGATTTAATTGCGATCCGATGGATGGAAAATATTATTAGGTTGTCTCGAAAAAAAGTGCTGTTAAAGTACAAAACTTCATTTGGAAAAAGTAAAAATGGCGTTAATTGAATCATCTTTCGCATTGTCAACTCGATGTCAGCATCGCGATGAAGATTATTTTGTCGTTGCTGATGAATTCGCGCACTTTTTCAATGCGATTTTTCCGTTAATTGATGCTTTTACTCTTCCTGATCGATTATCACATGTTCTTGTAAGTTTAAAACAATCGAATATTGCGCTGTAATCGTTTGAAATAATCGAAACTTCAGGAAATTGTTTTATAACTGAAAATGTCGAGGAATTTGCGATTTAGTTGCGATCCGATGGATGGAAAATATTATTAGGTTGTCTCGAAAAAAAGTGCTGTTAAAGTATAAAATTTCGCTTGCAAAAAGTGAAAATGGTGCGAATTGAATCTTTCGCATTGCCAACTCGATTCAGCATCGCGATGATGAACATTTTTTGTCGTTGCTGATGAATTCGCGCACATTTTTAATGCGATTTTTCCGCTAATTGATGCTTTTACTCTTCCTGATCGATTATCACATGTTCTTGTAAGTTTAAAACAATCGAAAATTGCGCTGTAATCGTTTGAAAGAATCGAAACTTCAGGAAATTTTTTTCTAACTGAAAATATCGAGGAATTTGCGATTTAATTGCCATCCGATAGATGGAAAATATTATTAGGTTGTCTCGAAAAAAAGTGCTGTTAAAGTATAAAATTTCGCTTGCAAAAAGTAAAAATGGTGCGAATTGAAGCTTTCGCATTGCCAACTCGATTCAGCATCGCGATGAACATTTTTTGTCGTTGCTGATGAATTCGCGCACTTTCTCAATGCGATTTTTCCTCTAATTCATGCTTTTACTCTTCCTGATCGATTATCACATGTTCTTGTAAGTTTAAAACAATCGAAAATTGCGCTGTCATCGTTTGAAATAATCGAAACTTCACGAAATTGTTTTCTAACTGAAAATATATCGAGGAATTTGCGATTTAGTTGCGATTCGATGGATGGAAAATATTATTAGGTTGTCTCGAAAAAAAGTGCTGTTAAAGTATAAAATTTCGCTTGCAAAAAGTGAAAATGGTGTGAATTGAATCTTTCGCATTGTCAACTCGATTCAGCATCGCGATGAACAGTTTTTGTCGTTGCTGATGAATTCGCGCACTTTCGCAATGCGATTTTGCCGCTAATTCATGCTTTTCGCCTTCGTGATCGATTATCACATGTTCTTGTAAGTTTAATACAATCGAATATTGCGCTTTCGCTTAACAAAAAAAAATCGCGTGAACGCTCAATTTCGCTTGGATTCTCATCAATTGCTTGCAGCAACATTTGGCAAGCGATCGAAGAGTCCAAAAGAACCCTAACATCGACACTTCATCGAAGCGACCTCTTGCGGGCGACTGGAAACTCGTTTTCTCGAGACAGCCCAATTACATTCGTCTTTCGCGTACGAAACTCGCTTTTCCCCGACGGAATTTTCCCTTCCGTTTGACGTAACATCGACGCATCGTCAAGAATTACAACAACAACAAAAATTGCGACAATTCGCGAAAGGTCGCTTCGCCGATTTCCCCGTTTCACGGCGACAAACTCGATTAATTCCCGCATTAGTTGCGAACGAATTGAATTGTTAGAACGAAACGTTTCGCCGTCTACACGTATTTCTTCTCATTCGCCAGCAGCCGAGTGGCGAAGAGACTTTTCGCTCGCATGCACAAACGGAGGGAGGCGAAAGAACGACGAGAAACAAGTTTTCGTTACGGTCGCCGCGAGTTCGCTCTCAGTTTAGTCGCCGAGTCAGTCAGAGACGGTCGTCGTAGTCGTTGACTACGAAAACAAAATTGCAAACAAAAAAAAAGACAAAAATTCTCTTCGCACATTTTCAATTGCACGACACACGCTTGAGTAGTGTTTTTAGTGGCCGTTGGATTTTGAATCCAATATAAACTGGAACAAAAGCGAGAGAGCACTAAAACAGACGAAAAGCGTGCAAAAGCGAGCCGATTGGAAAATAAAGAAGAAACGCGGTCGACCTGGAAAACAATCCGGTCGCTGTTTGTTGTTGATTGTTTCGCGAAGAAGTTTCGTTGTTTTTGCGCGGAAAATTCGACTGTTTCATTCATCGTCCACGGATCGGTTGAGGTTATTGCTGTGTTAACTCGAGCGACGACAAAGTGCAAGAGGAAGATCGCAGATCGTTGGTTCGACGACAAGCTGACAGCAGAAGAACCCGTTTATCGTTTGTTCTTGTTGGTCGCGATTACAGAATCAAGTCGCCGTGCATTCGCTTGTTTCGTTTGGAATCGTATCGCACGTGTTCGCGAAAGTTGGTGATCGCCGATTGTTATCGTAAAATCGAGCAACAGCCGCCGATCGATCGCGATTTGCCGGACTTTTGTTTATTTTTCGGAACATGTTCCTCGTCGCGAAACAATCGTAAGTACATCCCTAAACGTTTTTGTTTTGTTTGCATGCGATTGTTCGGACCGAAGCTCAATAATAATGCGCGTGTAAGAGTGTCAAAGGCAATAATTTGACAGGGAAATACCGGGCGATCAACGGAAAAGAAAGAAAACTGCAGAAAACGAGTTTTCGTCGCGGAATGCCGCTCGATTCTTCGCGTTTTTTGTTTTTGTTTTCAGTCGATTCTCTCCATTTTCGCTGTTGTTATATAACAATTTAATTATGCGAGAGTCGCGCGACATTGACATTTAACCAAATTCTCTTTCTATCATTTGAAAATATATTAATTGGCGATCGAATCAAAAATTCGATGACAAACTGACGATTTTCGCCTCGTTTTGCAATTCTGGAATGCAGGTGGATTAATTGCGATTGAAAAAAAAAAGAAAAAGTGGAGGTTGCAAAACGAGACCATTAATTGAGATGTAATTTGAAATAAAAGCAGAAGAAAAAAAAAAGAAGCGAAGAAGAAATAGTTGAACCGATTCTATTTATGGACGGATAATTGACGGTTTCGTCGGTGGAATTGGGTTAAGCGGCGGCCATTTAAAAATGTCTTCGTAACAATTGCGAACGGTTTTTCGACTTCAAGCAGATTGCGCAAAGCAAAAACCTAAAGTTTGTTTAGCAAATTTTTGAAACGTTTGTATGCAAATTCCGAATCGAAAACTTCCAAATAAAGTCAAACTCGTTGCGTGGAGATCGCGTTTGTTTTTTTTGTCCATATTTAGTATGAAATATGAAGGAAAACACGAAATTACATTTCTAAACGAAAACAGCGGAATCAAGTTTTGTTTTTGTTTCGCGTTACGCGAATATCTCACGCAATCAATCGGTTCGGCCGCTTCCTGGTGCTTGTGACGACGACGTTTCATTCATAAAATCCAAATGCGATTTCGCAACCGCAATAAAATCGCCGTTTGTATGGGCAAGAACGAGAAGTTAGTGAAAGAAAAAAACAAAAGAGGCAACAAAAGCAAAAGGTTATCGCAATCATTTATTTTGTAGATACAGAACTAATAATAATTATCTTTTTTTTTAATAATAATAATGCGTGCGTAGATTATCTATTTATTGTTTAAACAATAAACAGTCCGACGCGTTGCTGTTTGTTGTTGTTATTTTCCATTACAATTAGTTTATAAGTTGTTTTTTTTTCATTGTTTTCAAAATAATACTCGCTCGAACGGATTCCGATCGACAATGACAATAGCCGACTAATTAGAATATTTAACAAATAGAAGAAATGAAAATAAACAAAATTAATGGAAAAAAAAGAAGAGGAAGAATGCAACAGTCGATTGGAATTCGAAGGAGCCGGTTTCGAAGTTTTCTCAAGGAACGTCGGCGAGAGACCTCAAAACAAAAACAAAAAAAAAACGATGCGCTTACGTTATTTACGTTGCAATTTGCTATTTTACCTTTTAAATCGCCGATTAAATTCTTCGCATACTCTACGAGCCGCAATTGTTTTTTTATTCGTAACGATAATTTTTCGCAATAGAAGTTTCGCAATTCGATTCGATGAGATCTTTTTCGCAACGCTAAGAAACGCTAATCAGTTTTTTTTTCAAAAAGTAGGCGCTGTGAAGCTGTCAAACGTCGTTATTGGTCAAATTACGAATTTGACATGTGTCAACTTTGATGTTTTTTGTCAACTTACAGCGCTTAAGAATATTTCAGAAATAAAAAAAAAAACGAAAATAAACAAATTCAAAGAAGGAAAACAATCCAACAGTCGATTGGAATTCGAAGGAGCCGGTTTCGAAGTTTTCTCAAGGAACGTCGGCGAGAGACCTCAAAACAAAAACAAACAAAAAAGAAACGATGCGCTTACGTTATGTACGTTGCAATTTGCTATTTTACCTTTTAAATCGCCGATTAAATTCTTCGCATACTCTATGAGCCGCAATTGTCTTTTTTTTTAATTCGAAACGATCATTTTTCGCAATAGAAGTTTCGCAATTCGATTCGATGAGATATTTTTCGCAACGCTAAGAAACGCTAATCAGTATTTTTTTCCAAAAAGTAGGCGTTGGGATGCTGTCAAACGTCATTATTGGTCAAATTACGAATTTGACATGTGTCAACTTTGATGTTTTTTGTCAACTTACAGCGCTTAAGAATATTTAAGAAATAGAAGAAACGAAAATGAACAAATTGAAAGAAGAAAAACAATCCAATACTCGATTGGAATTCGAAGGAGGCGGTTTCAAAGCTTTCTCAAGGAACAATAGCGAGAGACCTCAAAAACAAAACAAAAACAAAAAAAATCGATGCGCTAAGGTTTTTTTTACTTTATTTGTTTTTCTACATTCTAAATCGCTGAATAAATTCTTCGCATACTTTAGAAGGCACAATTGTTTTTTTTTTATTCGAAACGATAACTTTTCGCGAGATTAATAAGTTTCGCAATTGCGATTTGGTTGTTAGTTAGTTATTTTTGTTTTGTTTTACTGTACGCATTAAGAATTATTTTCTTGAGCAGTGCAATCAAAAAGTTGGCGCTGGGATGCTGTCAAACGTCATTATTGATCAAATTACGAATTTGACATGTGTCATCTTTGGCACTTTTGCCAACTTTGATACGTTTGCCAACTTGCAGAGCCTAAGAATATTTAACTGGTAGAAGAAGCGAAAATACACAAATTCAAAGAAGAAAAGCAATCCAACAGTCGATTGGAATTCGATGGAGGCGCTTTCAAAGTTTTCTCAAGGAACAATAACGAGAGACCTGAAAAACAAAACAAAAAAAAAACGATGCGTTTTCGTTATTTACTTTGTAATTTGTTATCGTTGCACATTTTTGTCTTTTAAATCCAGTCTCTTGGCGTCCTCTAGCAGCCGCAATTGTTTTTTTTTGCCATAACGATTATTTGTCGCGATATAAATAAGTTGCGCAATTCGATTTGATGAAACGTTAGTCAGTTGTTTCGCGACTGATCAAATTACGAAATTTTGCCGATTTGCAGAGCCTACTCAAAATGGTTTGATCGCTTTGTATTAATAAACATGTTTGAAATAACAAAATCTTATCGCGAACTTTTTTCCTTGTTAGATTTGGTAATTTCATTTGTTATTATAATTACGATGCGTTGGAATTTTTCGTTAATTGATGGATTTCGTTGTGTCGGTCGTACGATTCCTTTTATTTATTGCCATTTTATCACAATAATATCAACATTTTTTGTTTGTTTATTTGTTTTTTTTTGCTACTCTTTTTAATAATAATTATAAATTGCATTCAGTAACAAGAATTCTTACTTAACAAAAATAATAAACGGCAATTACTCCCTGTCTCTACCTCTTTCCACGCGGGGCAATAAATAAACTTTTATTAAATTTGCTCGTGACGTACGCGCAGTAATTAATTAATTGCAAACTCATTTTGACTCGCGAATCATTCGATTTTATTATCGGACTTTTTTTAACTAAAAATTCGCGAATCCAATTGGGTTGTCGATCGTTGAGTTCGAATTTTGAGTTTGGGCTCGCGTTCAACCGACCGCAGTGGTTACGTAAATTTGCGAAATTGTCGACTTTAAAAAATGCGTTATCGTCTGTTATTGTTACTAGCGTATCGCGAATAATGCTCAATTTGCATAGAATTAATGTCATTTTTTCCTCATCGTCAACAAGAAACGCATAAAAAACCGATAATCATCATTCTATTTCCAAAACTTTCTATTATTCATCGCACCAGTTACGAGCCATATTGTATTCAAATTGGCATCGAGAAACAACAACGCGATTGTTATTATTATTACCGAAACTTTTGACGGTGGAGGTTGTTTTTTTTTTGGCATTAACAAGTGAACGAATTGAGCGAACAAAAAAAAACACAACGCGAACTTATGAGGGAATGAGCGAAATTAAGTAAATGACCGCAGCATCGAATAAAGTTAATTTACGATCGCAGTTCGCTGCTAAACGTTCGTTTTTTGTTCCCGTTAACGACTCTTTTGTTTTCGCAGCCGGCCAAGATACACTCCTTTGAATTATGGCGTTTACGGTGGGATTGCCATAAGCGAAAGACCACTTTATTATTCCACTTTGGAACGTTCGTCGTCGTTTCTGTTTATCTAACAAACCATAAATTTCGGCCCAACGCATGATTTACGCGTTCGAACAAAGTTTGATAGGGATCGTAATTGTTTTTTTTTGTTTGCGGAAATTCGCCAACTTGTCTCTTAAAGGTTACCTATTTTTATGAGAAACAAACGAAAAAGCCGTTTCCCAATATTAAAAACGACGGCGAGTTCTGTTTCTTTTTTTTGCAATTCCGTGACAGGTGCGGTAAAAGGTAAATCGTGACGTAAATGAATGCAAAAAAGTGCCTCCGCTCCGCACGCGAAACGGTTGCCAAAATCGGATGATGCAAAGATATGCGAAAATGATTAAGAGCGAAAATATACGGTTTGCAATTTTTGTTTGGTCATAATTGTGTTTTTGATGGATTACTTTTGCTTTATTGTTAATGCGAATTGGCACGTTTCCATTGCAAATAATAAGTTGGAACGATGGCTAGTTCATCATTTTCGTATAGGGCGATCAAAAAGTAGAGGATTTGGTTCTGTAAGCTGTCAATTGTCAAACGTCAATTTCGTAATTTATTGACAGCCTCAGCGCCTACTCCGAATGGATTTTGTTTTGATCGCTCTGCAGTTGTACCTGGTCAACTTTTGGAGGTTAATGTTTTAAAGCAAAAAAAAAAGACCGCGATGATTAAGAAAGATTGACACTAATCGCGTATCGTTTAACGAACCGGTTTGCAATAATTTGTTTTTTCGCGAATTAATCGAATCAATCGCAATCACTTCCAATTCAATCGGTTTCGAGAGAAAATAATCGCAATATTATTGGAAGTATATCTCTATGTATAGGGAAAATAAATTGCAACAATTCGTCAAAATAATTGCAGAATTTTGGCCTTTCACTGCGGCAACAATGGTAATAATAAAAATCCTAAATTATGTTAATTGGCGAATTGAAATGCGATTTTAACATTAAGCGGTTACACAACGTTACGTGTGTGTGTGGTTACATGAACGAATAAAAAAAAAAGAAACGCTTTTCAAAAGTGAAGCAAAAATAATAATGAAAGAAGTAAACCACCGATTGTGTTACATATTAATTAATTTGAAAAAGGAAAAAGAATTATATGGAGTTTATAAATTGGCTGCTTCTTGTTCTTTTATAGCGCGCGTTTTACTGAATTCCTCCGGCTACCAGTTTTATTGCATAACTGCCCGCTTTCGTGGCACGAATAAAAGTGGATTACAAGCGTCAAAAATCAGCTGGAGCCGGCGAAGAGTTTAAAGAATGTCAGGATTTTGTTTAAAGAACTTACTTTAAAACAACTTTGTTTGAAAGAACTTCGTTTAAGACAGTTTTGTTTGAAATAACTTCGTTTAAGAAAAGTTTGTTTGCAAGAACATTTTAGAAAATTTTGTTTTAAAGAACTTCATTTAAGAAAATATAGTTTGAAAGAACTTCGCTTAAGAAAACTTTGATTAAAAGAACATTGTTTAAAAAAACTTTGTTTTAAATAACTTCCTGTAAGAAAACTTTGTTTGAAAGAACATTTTTTTAGAAAATTTTGTTTCAACGAACTTTGTTTAAGAAATCTTTATTTCAAAGAACATTGTTTAAGAAAACTTTGTTTTAAATAACTTCCTGTAAGAAAACTTTGTTTAAAAGAACATTGTTTTAGAAACTTTTGTTTCAAAGAACCATGTCTAAGAAAGCTGTTTGAAAGAACATTGTTTTAGAGAACTTTGTTTTAAATAATTTCCTTTAAGAAAACTTTGTTTGAAATAACTTCGTTTAAGAAAAGTTTGTTTGCAAGAACATTGTTTTAGAAAATTTAGTTTTAAAGAACTTTGTTTAAGAAAATATAGTTTGAAAGAACTTCGCTTAAGAAAACTTTGATTAAAAGAACATTGTTTAAAAAAACTTTGCTTTAAATAACTTCCTTTAAGAAAACTTTGTTTGAAAAAACATTGTTATTTGAAAATTTTTATTTCAACGAACTTTGTCTAAGAAGACTTTGTTTCAAAGAACTTAATTAGAAAATTTTGTTTGAAAGAACTTCGTTTAAGAAATCTTTGTTTCAAAGAACATTGTTTAAGAAAACTTTGTTTAACATAACGTTGTTTAAGAAAACTTTGTTTAACATAACGTTGTTTAAGAAAACTTTGTTTTAAATAACTTCCTTTAAGAAAACTCTGTTTAAAAGAACATTGTTTAAGAAAACTTTGTTTTAAATAACTTCCTGTAAGAAAACTTTGTTTGAAAGAACATTGTTTTAGAAACTTTTGTTTCAAAGAACCATGTCTAAGAAAGCTGTTTGAAAGAACATTGTTTTAGAGAACTTTGTTTTAAATAATTTCCTTTAAGAAAACTTTGAAAGAACTTCGTTTAAGAAAACTTAGTTTGAAAGAATTGTTTTAGAAAATTTTGTTTGAAAGAACTTCGTTTAAGAAAATTTTGTTTGAAAGAACCTTGTCTAAGAACACTTTGTTTGAAAGAACATTGTTTTAGAAAACATTGTTTGACAGAACATTGCCTAAGAAAACTTTGTTTCAAAGAACTTCGTTTATGAAAATTTTGTTTCAAAGAACTTCGTTTAAGAAATCTTTGTTTGAAAGAACATTGTCTAAGAAAACTTTGAAAGAACTTTGCTTCAGAAAATTTTGTTTTACAGAACTTTGTCTAAGAAACCTTTGTTTGAAAGAACTGTCTAAGAAAATTTTGTTTGAATGAACTGTTTATGAAAATTTTGTTTTCGAGATCTTTGTCTAACAATAAGAAAACTTTGTTTGTCAGCGCTTTGCTTGACCCGATCTGTGTTCGAAAGGAAACTTTTCTAATCGAGAATTTTGTCGATTTCGCAATTTAATTGTAGAACGTCACGAAAAAAATTCCGAAACACAATCACTGCCGGCCATTGGCGACGACCTTCGATTAATTAATAATAATAATGACAGAATTTTTCTAAGTTAAATACAACGCAAAGTGCTATTTATTATCGATAGCCTAATTGATTTATGGAATAGGAAGCGGTTTCTAATGCGTGTCTCCTGCGGTTATTCCCGCACCACTAAAGACAACAACTCGAAGATAAACCGTTCGATAGTCTAGTTTAAACACATGCAAAGTTTACAACTAACAACAATCAACCTGAAAACCTGTAGGAAAATTAGACGCATTTCGACTATTTTTCTCCTTCGTAAAAGTCGCCACTGGAGCAGACGTTTTCCCAATATTAGCCGAATTAATCCGCAATGAGACCTTAAACTCGATGCCGATCAAGAAAATGGCAATTTCGTTCCTTCGTCCATTTGCGATGAACAGGAAACGGAGGATAATTAATCCAATCAACGCCGAATCCGGTTATTTTTTCTTTGATTTGACCCAATTTCTTATCAATATCGAATTTGTCCATCGAAGGACGTAATTATCAAGCGGACTTTCTTGTATTATCAGGATCTCCATTAAAGAAAAAAGCAATTAATACGCGAGCCAATTCGTTCAATCAAAAAGTCTCTTTGAATGAAATAAATATGAAAGACATACGTTTCGTGAAAGCTTTATGTTTTGGGTCGCTTATCAGTTAAATTGTTTGCAAATTTCCTTTTTAAAATGGGAAATTACACATTTTGATCCACCAATCGCCGATTTAATTTTAAATTGCCAATTTCAAAATGTTATTTAAGCAATCAGAAACATACGATTAATTTAACGTTAGCACAAGAAATCGTGTTGCTCTTGTCCAAGAAAACTTTGTTTGAAAGAACTTGCTTTAAGAAAATTTAATTTCAAAAGACTTTGTATAAGAAAACTTTGTTTGAAAGAACATGGTTTAAGAAAATTTTGTTTCAAGGGACTTTGTCTAAGAAAACAGTGTTTCAAAGAACATTGTTTTAGAAAACTTTGTTTGAAAGAACATTGTTTTAGAAAACTTTGTTTGAAAGAATTTGGTTAAAGAAAATCTAGTTTCAAAGGACTTTGTCTAAGAAAAATTTGTTTCAAAGAACATTGTTTGAAAGAACATTGTTTTAGAAAACTTTGTTTCAAAGAATTTGGTTAAAGAAAATCTAGTTTCAAAGGACTTTGTCTAAGAAAACAGTGTTTCAAAGAACATTGTTTTAGAAAACTTTGTTTGAAAGAATTTGGTTAAAGAAAATCTAGTTTCAAAGGACTTTGTCTAAGAAAAATTTGTTTCAAAGAACATTGTTTTAGAAAACTTTGTTTCAAAGAATTTGGTTAAAGAAAATCTAGTTTCAAAGGACTTGTCTAAGAAAACTTTGTTTCAAAGAATTTGGTTAAAGAAAATCTAGTTTCAAAGGACTTTGTCTAAGAAAACTTTGTTTCAAAGAACATTGTTTTAGAAAACTTTGTTTCAAATAATTTGGTTAAAGAAAATCTAGTTTCAAAGGACTTTGTCTAAGAAAACTTTGTTTCAAAGAACATTGTTTTAAAGAACATTGTTTTAGAAAACTTTGTTTTAAAGAACTTGGCTTATGAAAATTTAGTTTCAGAGAACTTTGTCTAAGAAAATTTTGTTTCAAGGAACATTGTTTAAGAAAATTTTGTTTCAAAGAAGATTGTCTAACAAAACTTTGTATGAAAGAACATTGTTTTAGAAAACTTTGTTTTACAGAACTTGCTTTAAGAAAATTTAGTTTCAAAGGACTTCTTCTAAGAAAGCTTTGTTTGAAAGAACTTGGTTTAAGAAAATTTTGTTTCAAAGGAATTTGTCTAAGAAAACAGTGTTTCAAAGAACATTGTTTGAAAGAACATTGTTTTAGAAAATTTTGTTACAAAGAATTTGGTTAAAGAAAATCTAGTTTCAAAGGACTTTGTATAAGAAAACTTTGTTTCAAAGAACATTGTTTTAAAACACTTTGTTTTAAAGAACATTGTTTTAGAAAACTTTATTTGAAGGAACATTGTTTTAGAAAACTTTGTTTGAAGGAACATTGTTTTAGAAAACTTTGTTTCAAAGAATTTGGTTAAAGAAAATCTAGTTTCAAAGGACTTTGTCTAAGAAAACTTTGTTTCAAAGAACATTGTTTTAGAAAATTTTGTTTTAAAGAATTTGGTTTAAGAAAATTTTGTTTCAGAGAACTTTGTCTAAGAAAATTTTGTTTCAAAGAAGATTGTCTAACAAAACTTTGTATGAAAAAACATTGTTTTAGAAAACTTTGTTTTACAGAACTTGCTTTAAGAAAATTTAGTTTCAAAGGGCTTCTTCTAAGAAAGCTTTGTTTGAAAGAACTTGGTTTAAGAAAATTTTGTTTCAAAGGACTTTCTCTAAGAAAACAGTGTTTCAAAGAACATTGTTTGAAAGAACATTGTTTTAGAAAACTTTGTTACAAAGAATTTGGTTAAAGAAAATCTAGTTTCAAAGGACTTTGTATAAGAAAACTTTGTTTCAAAGAACATTGTTTTAAAAAACTTTGTTTTAAATAACATTGTTTTAGAAAACTTTAGTTGAAGGAACATTGTTTTAGAAAACTTTGTTTGAAAGAACATTGTTTTAGAAAACTTACTTTGGAAGAACATTGTTTTAGAAAATTTTGTTTCAAAGGACTTTGTCTAAGAAAACTTTGTTTGAAAGAACATTGTTTTAGAAAATTTAGTTTTAAAGAATTTGGTTTAAGAAAATTTAGTTTGAAAGAACTTTGCCTAAGAAAATTTTGTTTTTAAACGTTAAATTACACAATTTGATCTACTCATCGCCGAATTAATTTTAAATTGCCAACCCTATAATTGCCAACATCAAAATGTAATTTCAGCAATCAGCAACATCCAATTAATATAACATTAGCGTACGACTTCTTGTTGCCCAACGATCCGTCGATTGATTCAAGCGAGTCGGAGACCGAAAGGACAAAATCCTCCGGGCGTTTGTGCGCTCTCAATGACGCCAACGCCGATCAAGGCCTCCCTTAATAATTCTTATTAATCTTCTCTCTCAAAAAAAAACAATCGCCGACCTATCGATTCGGATGGTCGATCAAGCGGATAATCCAACGATAATAACGACACGCGAACGAAAATAATCGCGGAAATTGATTTCTCGCTCCCACCATCGAATCGCCATCTAATTAATATCAATGAACGAAAACGACGCAACAAAAATAAAGGAAAAGAGGAATTGGCAATAACTACGTGTTACATTTGCGGACGAGTGAAACTGTTGCGTTATGTAAAGCGGTTTCACCAAGTAAATCACTCTCGATTGTTCATTTGTTTGTCGCTCGTTATTCAACGCTCTAGGAAGCGAAGAAGTTGTAATTGGTTCGGCGGAAGACGTATTATAATAGATGCGAAGTCGAAGTGAAACCGTTTCACGTTTATTTCTGATTCGTTCGGGTTGCATCACCGTAATTTCCGTATATTTGCGAACAAGCAAAAAAAAATCGCGAGAATAACAGGAATGAAGCAATAAATTCGCATTATGTTGCTGGACGAATAACTTTTGCATCTTTGCAGATTTGTTTTTATACGTAAATTTTGTTTTATTAATACGAACGATGGCAGGTTTAAGATTGTCAAGCACATTGCCTAAGACAACTTTGTTTTAAAGAAGTATGTCTAAGAAAATTTTGTATGAAATAATTTTGTCTAAGAAAACTTTGTTTAAAAGAACATTGTTTTAGAAAACTTTGTTTGAAAGAACATTGTTTTAGAAAACTTTGTTTGGAAGAACATTGTTTTAGAAAACTTTGTTTTAAAGAACTTGGCTTAAGAAAATTTAGCTTCAAAGAACTTTGTCTTAGAAAACCTTGTTTGAAAGAATATTGTTTCAGAAAATTTTGTTTTAAAGAAGTTAGTTTTAAAAGATTTAGTTTCAAAGAATTTTGTCTAAGAAAACCTTGTCTGAGAGCACATTGCCTAAGAAAACTTTGCTTTAAAGAACTTTGTCTAAGAAAAATTTGTATGAAAGAACACTTTTAGAAAACTTTGTCTGAAAGCACATTGTCTGAGAAAACTTTGTTTGAAAGAACATTGTTTTAGAAAACTTTGTTTTAAAGAACTTGGTTTAAGAAAATTTAGCTTCAAAGAACTTTGTCTAAGAAAACCTTGTTTGAAAGAATATTGTTTCAGAAAATTTTGTTTTAAAGAACTATGTCTAAGAAAACTTTGTTTGAAAGAACATTGTTTTAGAAAACTTTGTTTGAAAGAACATTGCCTAAGAAAACTTTGTTTGACAGAACATTGTTTTAGAAAACTTTGTTTTAAAGAACTTGGCTTAAGAAAATTTAGCTTCAAAGAACTTTGTCTAAGAAAACTTTGTTTGAAAGAACATTGTTTTAGAAAACTTTGTTTTAAAGAACTTGGCTTAAGAAAATTTAGCTTCAAAGAACTTTGTCTTAGAAAACCTTGTTTGAAAGAATATTGTTTCAGAAAATTTTGTTTTAAAGAAGTTAGTTTTAAAAGATTTAGTTTCAAAGAATTTTGTCTAAGAAAACCTTGTCTGAGAGCACATTGCCTAAGAAAACTTTGCTTTAAAGAACTTTGTCTAAGAAAAATTTGTATGAAAGAACACTTTTAGAAAACTTTGTCTGAAAGCACATTGTCTGAGAAAACTTTGTTTGAAAGAACATTGTTTTAGAAAACTTTGTTTTAAAGAACTTGGTTTAAGAAAATTTAGCTTCAAAGAACTTTGTCTAAGAAAACCTTGTTTGAAAGAATATTGTTTCAGAAAATTTTGTTTTAAAGAACTATGTCTAAGAAAACTTTGTTTGAAAGAACATTGTTTTAGAAAACTTTGTTTGAAAGAACATTGCCTAAGAAAACTTTGTTTGACAGAACATTGTTTTAGAAAACCTTGTTTTAAAGAACTTGGCTTAAGAAAATTTAGCTTCAAAGAACTTTGTCTAAGAAAACTTTGTTTGAAAGAACATTGTTTTAGAAAACTTTGTTTTAAAGAACTTGGCTTAAGAAAATTTAGCTTCAAATAACTTTGTCTAAGAAAACCTTTTTTGAAAGAACATTGTTTTAGAAAACTTTGTTTTAAAGAACATTGTTTTAGAAAACTTTGTTTGAAAGAACATTGTTTTAGAAAACTTTGTTTGGAAGAACATTGTTTTAGAAAACTTTGTTTTAAAGAACTTGGCTTAAGAAAATTTAGCTTCAAAGAACTTTGTCTTAGAAAACCTTGTTTGAAAGAATATTGTTTCAGAAAATTTTGTTTTAAAGAAGTTAGTTTTAAAAGATTTAGTTTCAAAGAATTTTGTCTAAGAAAACCTGGTCTGAGAGCACATTGATTAAGAAAACTTTGTTTTAAAGAACTTTGTCTAAGAAAAATTTGTATGAAAGAACACTTTTAGAAAACTTTGTCTGAAAGCACGTTGCCTAAGAAAACTTTGTTTTAAAGAACATTGTTTTAGAAAACTTTGCTTGCAAGAACATTGTTTTAGAAAACTTTGCTTGCAAGAACATTGTTTTAGAAGACCTTGTTTGAAAGAATATTGTTTTAGACAATTTTGTGTTAAAGAATTTCGTTTAAAAAGATTTAATTTCAAAGAACTTTGTCTAAGAAAGCTTTGTCTGAAAGCACATTGCCTAAGAACACTTTGTTTTAAAGAACTATGTCTAAGACAACTTTGTTTGAAAGAACATTGCCTAAGAAAACTTTGTTTGACAGAACATTGTTTTAGAAAACTTTGTTTGACAGGACATTGTTTTAGAAAACTTTGTTTTAAATAACTTGGCTTAAAAAAATTTAGCTTCAAAGAACTTTGTCTAAGAAAACTTTGTTTGAAAGAACATTGTTTTAGAAAACATTGTTTGACAGAACATTGCCTAAGAAAACTTTGTTTGAAAGAACATTGTTTTAGAAAACTTTGCTTGCAAGAACATTGTTTTAGGAAACTTTGTTTGAAAGAACATTGCCTAAGGAAACTTTGTTTGAAAGAACATTGTTTTAGAAAACTTTGTTTTAAAGAACATTGTTTTAGAAAACTTTGTTTGACAGAACATTGTTTTAGAAGACTTTGTTTGAAAGAACATTGCCTAAGAAAACTTTGTTTGACAGAACATTGTTTTAGAAAACTTTGTTTTAAAGAACTTGGCCTAAGAAAACTTTGCTTTAAAGAACTTTGTCTAAGAAAAATTTGTATGAAAGAACACTTTTAGAAAACTTTGTCTGAAAGCACATTGTCTGAGAAAACTTTGTTTGAAAGAACATTGTTTTAGAAAACTTTGTTTTAAAGAACTTGGTTTAAGAAAATTTAGCTTCAAAGAACTTTGTCTAAGAAAACCTTGTTTGAAAGAATATTGTTTCAGAAAATTTTGTTTTAAAGAACTATGTCTAAGAAAACTTTGTTTGAAAGAACATTGTTTTAGAAAACTTTGTTTGAAAGAACATTGCCTAAGAAAACTTTGTTTGACAGAACATTGTTTTAGAAAACTTTGTTTTAAAGAACTTGGCCTAAGAAAACTTTGCTTTAAAGAACTTTGTCTAAGAAAAATTTGTATGAAAGAACACTTTTAGAAAACTTTGTCTGAAAGCACATTGTCTGAGAAAACTTTGTTTGAAAGAACATTGTTTTAGAAAACTTTGTTTTAAAGAACTTGGTTTAAGAAAATTTAGCTTCAAAGAACTTTGTCTAAGAAAACCTTGTTTGAAAGAATATTGTTTCAGAAAATTTTGTTTTAAAGAACTATGTCTAAGAAAACTTTGTTTGAAAGAACATTGTTTTAGAAAACTTTGTTTGAAAGAACATTGCCTAAGAAAACTTTGTTTGACAGAACATTGTTTTAGAAAACCTTGTTTTAAAGAACTTGGCTTAAGAAAATTTAGCTTCAAAGAACTTTGTCTAAGAAAACTTTGTTTGAAAGAACATTGTTTTAGAAAACTTTGTTTTAAAGAACTTGGCTTAAGAAAATTTAGCTTCAAAGAACTTTGTCTAAGAAAACTTTGTTTGAAAGAACATTGTTTTAGAAAACTTTGTTTTAAAGAACATTGTTTTAGAAAACTTTGTTTGAAAGAACATTGTTTTAGAAAACTTTGTTTGGAAGAACATTGTTTTAGAAAACTTTGTTTTAAAGAACTTGGCTTAAGAAAATTTAGCTTCAAAGAACTTTGTCTTAGAAAACCTTGTTTGAAAGAATATTGTTTCAGAAAATTTTGTTTTAAAGAAGTTAGTTTTAAAAGATTTAGTTTCAAAGAATTTTGTCTAAGAAAACCTGGTCTGAGAGCACATTGATTAAGAAAACTTTGTTTTAAAGAACTTTGTCTAAGAAAAATTTGTATGAAAGAACACTTTTAGAAAACTTTGTCTGAAAGCACGTTGCCTAAGAAAACTTTGTTTTAAAGAACATTGTTTTAGAAAACTTTGCTTGCAAGAACATTGTTTTAGAAAACTTTGCTTGCAAGAACATTGTTTTAGAAGACCTTGTTTGAAAGAATATTGTTTTAGACAATTTTGTGTTAAAGAATTTCGTTTAAAAAGATTTAATTTCAAAGAACTTTGTCTAAGAAAGCTTTGTCTGAAAGCACATTGCCTAAGAACACTTTGTTTTAAAGAACTATGTCTAAGACAACTTTGTTTGAAAGAACATTGCCTAAGAAAACTTTGTTTGACAGAACATTGTTTTAGAAAACTTTGTTTGACAGGACATTGTTTTAGAAAACTTTGTTTTAAATAACTTGGCTTAAAAAAATTTAGCTTCAAAGAACTTTGTCTAAGAAAACTTTGTTTGAAAGAACATTGTTTTAGAAAACATTGTTTGACAGAACATTGCCTAAGAAAACTTTGTTTGAAAGAACATTGTTTTAGAAAACTTTGCTTGCAAGAACATTGTTTTAGGAAACTTTGTTTGAAAGAACATTGCCTAAGGAAACTTTGTTTGAAAGAACATTGTTTTAGAAAACTTTGTTTTAAAGAACATTGTTTTAGAAAACTTTGTTTGACAGAACATTGTTTTAGAAGACTTTGTTTGAAAGAACATCGTTTTAGAAAACTTTGCTTGCAAGAACATTGTTTTAGAAAACTTTGTTTGAAAGAACTGCCTGAGAAAACTTTGTTTGAAAGAACTTTGTTTAATTTTGTATGAAAAAACACTGTTTTAGAAATCTTTATTTGAAGGAACATTGTTTCTTTGCAGATTTGTTTTTATACGCAAGTTTTGTTTTATTAATACGAACGATGGCACGTTTCAGATTGCCAACGATTGCAAACAATACGACGCTAACGAATTGGCCCAGTTGGGCAACAAATTATTGGGTAATTTCGAACAAGATTAATGCAAAAAGTTTAAATTAGGAATTCGCAATCGCGTGCGACCCCTTGGGGAGCGATTAAATTTTATCAGTTCAATGATGGTTACGAAGATTATATAGAAAAAACAGTTTGGGAATCGCTGGTTTACAAAATAAAATCGCAAATTCGAATAAAGCGCGATTTCTATTCAAATTAAAAATTGAATTGAATTGAATCGTTCGCCGACTTCGAGAGTAAGAATCGCGATAAGAAATTGCAACTTTTGTTTCTGCATTGCGGCTATAATTAATCGAAAGCGCGGCCTTCCCCCACAAAATCTTACTAATTATTATTATACAATCGTAATTAATTGCGTCCGTTGTTCGGCAAACAAAAACTGCGGTGCATATAATAGTTAATTAAAAGAAAACAATTCGCAAATCGGCGATCGGAAAGTAATTTTCAATTGCTATCGCTAATCGAAACGACTTTACTTATACGAACAAAAGTCCTTTGTCCTTTATAAATCGATCGGATCAACGCCATATGTCGGAGTTTATGCGCTAATTAGAATGCAAAATTGCCGTTAATTAGCAAATTCTCGCCTTTCCCGCTCGATCTTTAATTTAATTCAATCGGCTTGTGATTTATTCTTGGCGGATGACTCTAGCGAAGAGAAAATCGAATCGCAGATTCAACGCACCAAAAGCGAATTAAAATGGGCGAAGTTTAAAAGTTATTTTGGTGGGCGATCGTTTTGTTTTCTTTTGCTATTCGATTGTTCGTTGTAGCCAGTTTAGTTTCAATCTGTATGCGTGGATCAATTTCAATTACTTAATGGCCGAAAGCAACTCTTTCGGCTGTTGTTGTTGTTTTGGTTCACGAAAGACGAATGTTGTTTGTTTCGGATCCAATTGAAGACGGCGCCGTTTCGTCGTTTAGTCGTACAGTTTGTGCCAGTGATTCTCAACGAGAGGGACAATGTGGACCACTTGGCGATCGATTGAACTTTTTCTTTGTTTTAAATTTTGATTTGATGAAAATGAAAATTTAAGTGTCGATTGAAAAAATTAATGTTTTCAAGGATCAAAGTATGGCAAGGTTTAGGAAACACAAGTTTTCTGATGAAAATTTATGGGTCGATCGAAAAAGAAACTTTTTCCAAGGGTCAAAGTATGGAAAAGTTTAGGAAGCACAAGTTTTATGATGAAAATTTATGGGTCGATCAAAAAAGAAAGTTTTTTTCAAGGGTCAAAGTAAGGAAAAGTTTAGGAATCACAAGTTTTCTGATGAAAATTTATAGGTCGATCGAAAAAGAAACTTTTTCCAAGGGTCAAAGTATGGAAAAGTTTAGGAATCACAAGCTTTCTGATGAAAATGTATGGGTCAATCAAAAAGGAAAGTTTTTTCAAGGGTCAAAGTAAGGAAAAGTTTGGGAATCACAAGTTTTTTGATGAAAATTTATGGGTCGATCAAAAAAGAAAGTTTTTTCAAGGGTCAAAGTAAGGAAAAGTTTAGGAATCACAAGTTTTCCGACAAAAATTTGTAGGTCGCTTGCAGAACAAATTCTTTTCAAGGGTCAAAGTAAGGAAAAGTTTAGGAATCACAAGTTTTCTGATGAAAATTTATGGGTCGATCAAAAAAGAAACTTTCTCCAAGGGTCAAAGTAAGGAAAAGTTTAGGAATCACAAGTTTTCTGATGAAAATTTATAGGTCGATCGAAAAAGAAACTTTTTCCAAGGGTCAAAGTATGGAAAAGTTTAGGAATCACAAGTTTTCTGATGAAAATGTATGGGTCAATCAAAAAAGAAAGTTTTTTCAAGGGTCAAAGTAAGGAAAAGTTTGGGAATCACAAGTTTTCTGATGAAAATTTATGGGTCGATCAAAAAAGAAAGTTTTTTCAAGGGTCAAAGTAAGGAAACGTTTAGGAATCACAAGTTTTCCGACAAAAATTTGTAGGTCGCTTGCAGAACAAATTCTTTTCAAGGGTCAAAGTAAGGAAAAGTTTAGGAATCACAAGTTTTCTGATGAAAATTTATGGGTCGATCAAAAAAGAAACTTTCTCCAAGGGTCAAAGTAAGGAAAAGTTTAGGAATCACAAGTTTTCTGATGAAAATTTATAGGTCGATCGAAAAAGAAACTTTTTCCAAGGGTCAAAGTATGGAAAAGTTTAGGAATCACAAGTTTTCTGATGAAAATGTATGGGTCAATCAAAAAAGAAAGTTTTTTCAAGGGTCAAAGTAAGGAAAAGTTTGGGAATCACAAGTTTTCTGATGAAAATTTATGGGTCGATCAAAAAAGAAAGTTTTTTCAAGGGTCAAAGTAAGGAAACGTTTAGGAATCACAAGTTTTCCGACAAAAATTTGTAGGTCGCTTGCAGAACAAATTCTTTTCAAGGGTCAAAGTAAGGAAAAGTTTAGGAATCACAAGTTTTCTGATGAAAATTTATGGGTCGATCAAAAAAGAAACTTTCTCCAAGGGTCAAAGTAAGGAAAAGTTTAGGAATCACGAGTTTTCTGATGAAAATTTATAGGTCGATCGAAAAGGAAACTTTTTCCAAGGGTCAAAGTATGGAAAAGTTTAGGAATCACAAGTTTTCTGATGAAAATGTATGGGTCAATCAAAAAAGAAAGTTTTTTCAAGGGTCAAAGTAAGGAAAAGTTTAGGAATCACAAGTTTTCTGATGAAAATTTATGGGTCGATCAAAAAAGAAACTTTCTCCAAGGGTCAAAGTAAGGAAAAGTTTAGGAATCACAAGTTTTCTGATGAAAATTTATGGGTCGATCAAAAAAGAAACTTTCTCCAAGGGTCAAAGTAAGGAAAAGTTTAGGAATCACAAGTTTTCTGATGAAAATTTGTAGGTCGATTGCAGAACAAATTCTTTTCAAGGGTCAAAGTAAGGAAAAGTTTAGGAATCACAAGTTTTCTGATGAAAATTTATGGGTCGATCAAAAAAGAAACTTTCTCCAAGGGTCAAAGTAAGGAAAAGTTTAGGAATCACGAGTTTTCTGATGAAAATTTATAGGTCGATCGAAAAGGAAACTTTTTCCAAGGGTCAAAGTATGGAAAAGTTTAGGAATCACAAGTTTTCTGATGAAAATGTATGGGTCAATCAAAAAAGAAAGTTTTTTCAAGGGTCAAAGTAAGGAAAAGTTTAGGAATCACAAGTTTTCTGATGAAAATTTATGGGTCGATCAAAAAAGAAACTTTCTCCAAGGGTCAAAGTAAGGAAAAGTTTAGGAATCACAAGTTTTCTGATGAAAATTTATGGGTCGATCAAAAAAGAAACTTTCTCCAAGGGTCAAAGTAAGGAAAAGTTTAGGAATCACAAGTTTTCTGATGAAAATTTGTAGGTCGATTGCAGAACAAATTCTTTTCAAGGGTCAAAGTAAGGAAAAGTTTAGGAATCACAAGTTTTCTGATGAAAATTTGTAGGTCGATTGCAGAACAAATTCTTTTCAAGGGTCAAAGTAAGGAAAAGTTTAGGAATCACAAGTTTTCTGATGAAAATTTGTAGGTCGATTGCAGAACAAATTCTTTTCAAGGGTCAAAGTAAGGAAAAGTTTAGGAATCACAAGTTTTCTGATGAAAATTTGTAGGTCGATTGCAGAACAAATTCTTTTCAAGGGTCAAAGTAAGGAAAAGTTTAGGAATCACAAGTTTTCTGATGAAAATTTGTAGGTCGATTGCAGAACAAATTCTTTTCAAGGGTCAAAGTAAGGAAAAGTTTAGGAATCACAAGTTTTCTGATGAAAATTTGTAGGTCGATTGCAGAACAAATTCTTTTCAAGGGTCAAAGTAAGGAAAAGTTTAGGAATCACAAGTTTTCTGATGAAAATTTGTAGGTCGATTGCAGAACAAATTCTTTTCAAGGGTCAAAGTAAGGAAAAGTTTAGGAATCACAAGTTTTCTGATGAAAATTTGTAGGTCGATTGCAGAACAAATTCTTTTCAAGGGTCAAAGTAAGGAAAAGTTTAGGAATCACAAGTTTTCTGATGAAAATTTGTAGGTCGATTGCAGAACAAATTCTTTTCAAGGGTCAAAGTAAGGAAAAGTTTAGGAATCACAAGTTTTCTGATGAAAATTTGTAGGTCGATTGCAGAACAAATTCTTTTCAAGGGTCAAAGTAAGGAAAAGTTTAGGAATCACAAGTTTTCTGATGAAAATTTGTAGGTCGATTGCAGAACAAATTCTTTTCAAGGGTCAAAGTAAGGAAAAGTTTAGGAATCACAAGTTTTCTGATGAAAATTTGTAGGTCGATTGCAGAACAAATTCTTTTCAAGGGTCAAAGTAAGGAAAAGTTTAGGAATCACAAGTTTTCTGATGAAAATTTGTAGGTCGATTGCAGAACAAATTCTTTTCAAGGGTCAAAGTAAGGAAAAGTTTAGGAATCACAAGTTTTCTGATGAAAATTTATGGGTCGATCAAAAAAGAAACTTTTTTCAAGGGTCAAAGTAAGGAAAAGTTTAGGAATCACAAGTTTTCCGACAAAAATTTGTAGGTCGATTGCAGAACAAATTCTTTTCAAGAGTCAACGTGGCAAATCGTTTGAGAACCACTGGATTATTCGATAATTCCACGATTTATTACATCGTGTAGCGGCAATAAATTTGGCGGATACACCGCGAATAAAACAAAGAGCGATCGCTCGAGGATCCTTTTCGCCGTATTCTTCCACGCCAACACTCGGCAACTTTTCACTGCAAGAACCTACATTCTCGAATTCATCGGCTCGTAACGTCGACGAAGATTATTTGTGTTTTTCGCACACGTCAAACCGATTAATCAAAAACAAAGAACGACAACTTTAATTCAATTTACCTTCTACCTGCATCAAACTATGTGTTCGTGGACAGTTAACGATCGAATAGGAGAGTCAGTGATGATGATAATAATAAAGACAACAACAATAAAAGGACGGTCATCGACCTTGATCGTCTTCGACGCGTTCAACGCGCAAAGAATTCCTCTTCTTCGCCATTTAACTCGCGTGTCTTTTATCGAATCGATCGCTTTTGTTTTACGCCGGGCGAAGCGAAATAATAATCGAGCAGCTGCCGCTTAAAACCGCAATCAAATGCGCAAGAAGCATTTGTTTCTAAGTGCAAATTGTTCGAAACATTATTAGGCTGTCGCAAAAGGAACTGTCGCGATGTTTATCCGCATCTTTTTGCATACTGTTTTGCTCTCATCGTTAAAGAACGACTTTCGTTCCTGATCGATCGATGTTTCGATGGAGCAAAAGAAAAACAACAAACAAACTTTCGAAGTTTGATCGATCATCGAGGGAGGCGAACTCTACGAAATCGCACGCGAATGTTGGCGGAATCTTTGCGAATTTCCACGGCATCGATTAAACAAAGTCGTTCGCATTGAATGGCAAAAATTCCATCATTCGCCCGGCAATAATGCGATTTGCGTTTGTCACTCTCATGGATTCGCCTTTTGTCGAAGAAGAGGCTTCCCTCTGACGTCGGTCGCCATCAAACGAAAAATCCTTCCCCATTGTTAATAACATCTCTTTTTTCTCTCGCACTTTTTCTCTCGCACTTTTTCTCTCGCGTTTTTTTCTCTCGCGCTTTTTCTCTCGCACTTTTTCTCTCGCACTTTTTCTCTCGCGCTTTTTCTCTCGCACTTTTTCTCTCGCGCTTTTTCTCTCGCACTTTTTCTCTCGCGCTTCTTCTCTTCTGTTCGCGTCGCTTAAGGTTGAAATGCGTCAGGAAATGAACGAACGGCGAGGAAGGAGGAGGAAAACGAGTGGATCACAAGACATTCCCTTAATCAATTGTACAATGTCGTCCAGTTTCGCGGTGCGAAAGAACGTGTGTGTGAGAGAGAGAGAGAGAGAGCGATTAACAATTGCGATTTCCTAATTGGCGAACGTTAATAATAACGACAGCAACAACAACAACAACCAGAAATGACAAGAGTTTTAATAAGGCAGGAAGAAACGTTCTTCCCTGTTCCTGCAACGCGTTCGATCGATTGATTGCGTCGATATCGATCGACCGATCGAATTAAGTAATTTCCGATTTCGCAAGTCGATTATTAAGTTGAGGTCGTGCGTTCGTGTGTCTTTTTTTTTGCGCAAATTTTATTTTCGCCCTCGCACTTCGCCCCTCTAATTTGCCAGCGTTTTCGCGATTCGCGCCCCGTTTCCATGGACGAACGTTATTTTGTTCGTAAATAATTTATTGCCGTTTCGCTGTGACGGCCGTTTTGATTTCATTTAGCGCACGAATCATTATTACTGTCGATTAAAATAATGAAAGTTATTTAGTTGTTGCAAAAGAAAAAATGGGTTTTTAAATGGTAATAATAATAATGATAGAAACGCTTATGGGGAAACGATCGACATGGGGAAACAACATTCTTCTTCCGCATTTTAATCGATTCGCACAATTAAAACGGCGACGCAATTCGCAAGTTCGTACCATTGAATCGGCCATTGTTGATAATCGTCGCTTGCTAGATCGAACTAGTGCGATTGAGGAAATGCATGTACAGGGCGTATCAAATGGAGTGATTACGGGCGAACGGTCGACGTTGGAGGAAAATGTTTCAGACGAAAACGTTTTCTATCCGGACGGACTACGACGTGGAAATATTTTCCAAGATGGCGCACTTCCGGTTGTGCCCGGAACGTGTATGTGCGCCGTTATTTTAAATGGAGCATTACATTTTTGGATCCCCCGTCGAATTTCAAGCGGCGTTTATTGAAACAATTACACACCTAAAATGCGCCGTTTCGGAGTTATTCGAGTGTTTTTCCCGGAAAAATGTCATTTCGAAGGTCGTGGAAAATCATTTATTTTCAGCATGAAATGACGGAGATTTCGCGTTGCTTGCGATTAACTAAAAGTGTGGCCGACTGCGATTTGTGGCCTGTCAAACTTGCGCATTTTCAATTGTCGATAACTTAATTTTCTTCAAGGGAATCGTCTACTTTTTATCGTCGCATAAGCAGGCGAAAATTGTTCTCTTCCGATGGTTTTTCTTGTTTGCCAATAAATCAACCCACAAAACATTAGAAACAATGAGACAGTTGAGGGAGACAAGGAAATTGTTTGTTTCTTGTTTTAAATTGGTCAACATTTCGTTTATTTCCATGCAAAAAGTTACTTTCAGCTGGATAATTTTTGGGGCTTATTAATTATTTTTACGAGTAATCGCAGGAATATCTTCAAGGAATCGAATTCCAGCGCAAAAATGATTGATTTTCAATTGTTATTGCTGTCATTTGGTTTACTAGATCATTAAGCGCATAGAAATACGACACACAATGTCGATTAATTGGGAATAACTCGAAAACCATCAACAATAGACGCAATTATACCTGAATATGATCGAAGGAGAATCATTTTCTGCACTCAATGCAATAGCAAAAAATTGATGGTTCAATAAAAAAAAATGAGGTTATGTACGTTTGAAAATGTCAAAGTTTAGCAGGCCACAAATCGAAGCCACTTCCACTTTTAACTAACTTTAGGCAGTGCAAACTCTTCACCATTTCACGATTAAAAGAGCTAAAAAACGCTCAACTCTCTATCTCGCATAGTTCCGCAGTTATTTGCGATTTTCCGCGACCTTCCAAACGACATTTTGCCGGAAAAACACTCGAATAACTCCGAAACGGCGCAACGCAGGCATGCGATTGTTTTAATAAACTGCCCTTAAAATTCGACGAGGAGTCCAAAAATGCAATATACCATTGAAAACAACGGCGCAAGCATCACTTCCGGGCACAACCGGACGTGCGCCATCTTGGAAAATATTTGCACGTTATAGCCCCACCCGCGAGAAAACTTTTCCCTCCGAGACATTCCTCTCTAATGTCAACCGTTATCTTGCGAGTGCGCAATATTTGCGACACCCTGTATTAGCCATCGAAGACGAACGATTTCAATTTGTGCGTGCGTTTAGCGAATAAAATATACGATTAAAGCGATTCGACGAAATTGTGAACGCAAACGCTTTTTGAACGACGCCCATGAATCAAATTCGAAAAAAAAAAATCCTCGAAACTCGATCCAAAGTTGCCTCCTAAAATCGTTCGCCTTTTGACTTAAACGTCGAAAGTGGCGAATTCTTGCAGAAACGTGCAGATAATACGGAGCCATCGAGGTTTGTCTGTCTGGCCATCTAAGAATAGAATTTACGTCTCGACTTCCTCACGGTTTTTCGCTGCAATTGACGAGATTCGCGACTTGCAAAGTAAAAGAGAGAGAGAGAGAGATTGCGTTTTCTGTGTTTTTTTTTCTATAAAAATTGTTTTAAATTGCAGATGAACAAGTTTATTTAAAACGTCCGATCAGACATTATCAGGCGCATTGCGAGAGCGACGTAAATGCGAAATTAATGCACATGGCCGGATTCCAATTTGTTTTATTTAAATTTCCTCTTTTCTTGCATCAAATTCCCATTTATATTTGCGGATTGCGGTCGAAACCGTTTGAAAACCCGTCATTGTTCGAAATCGAATTAATTTGCGCTCGCGGGAGGAAAGAGAAATAAACGTGCGAATCGGTTCGACGCAAATAAAATGCTATTTGTTTTAAACAAAAACAAAAAAAGAAAACGATTTATTTGTTATCATTCGACAAGTGTAAATCGATTTATTTACGTTAAAAAAAAAGGCGAACGGTTTATTTTATTTTTCGCAAATTAATCGTTTTCGATCGCGAATCTCGGCCAATTCCGATTGCAATTTAATTGCATAAAATAAGTGGTTTTATTCGCGCTCGTTTCGCGGATTTCATCGAAACGCCCCATTAATAATTAAATTGCCAATTTTATAGGAAACAATTAACGAGACTATTCGCGTGTGGCTCGATTCTCCGTATCAATTGCGAATAATTTAACGCGAAACGAGCGGCAACTAATTGCGAATCGTTTTCGATTGTTGTCGGAGTTATTTAACGATCGAGTTGAACGAAAACGCGGAATTCGAATCAAATTTTGCAAGCGGTTATTTTTGCAAGCGGCCAACGCACACTCGTATCGCGTTTCCTCGTTCGCTCGCAATTATTCTACCTTTTTCTACTCAACAATAACCGTTAGTAGAAAAGCGAGAATAATAATTGCGTTCGTTTAATTTTGACGATGATGAATGGCTTACAATGCGAATTATTTCGCAACACGTTTGTTGTTGCTTTTTTTTGCGAGGAGAAGAAACGACCAACCAGCAGACAATAATCGCGATTATCATACGATTTTACAATAACGGATGTCCTCATCAGCATAATCGATTCGTAACGGATCGCCAGGTGTTCAATCTGCAATTGTTTTCTACTTTTTCCACCGTGTTCCAATCGCAAATGGGCGTAAGAATAACGTGGGCGTCTGCGAATGCCATCATCATCATCATCAGAATTCCCAGTTTTAAATTGAATCCGCAATAGAACGAGGAGAATGGCAAAGAAAGAGGATTAAAGTAAGTCTCGTGCAATAAAAAAAAAGTCAATCGTTATCAGTTTTTTTCGTAACACAATCGCGCAACGCCGATCAACCGTTCTTATTGTTTTAATTATAAGTTCACGTGATCGCGTTCGTCGTGAAAACTTTCCTCCGTCATTTAAATGCCATTCGATCGAGTAACACGAGCCGTATGTCGAAGATAACGTGCGCAAAGAGGGGAAGCAAAAGCAAGTAAACGATCTCTGCCGTTTAATTAATTACCGATTCGATTAGCTTCATAATTAGCCGGCGAGTACGCCATCGAGTGCTATTAAGTGAACGAACTAATTAAGCAACATGTCAACGGTTACTATTCGCACATGTTTTACACGAGCGAAATGGAATCGTTCGTAATCGGTCGAGCGTGAAACGAAGGGGGAAAGAAGAAGCGCCCGATTCGGAAAGTGGCAAGAGAACGAACTTGAACCGTCTGCTGTTATCGTTCGCTCTGTTGGATTGTTATCAACAGTCGCGTGGATGCAATGTGACGAGGGCGGCTTGATAAACAACTTTTGTTACATGTTAAATGACAGACGACAATTTCGTTTATCGCGACTGTCTAATTCTTCAACTCGATCCCCTCGAAGTCCAGAGCACTTATGGCCAAAGATAATATATATGGAGACGTATCAATTCCATATAAAGATTTTCCCTCAAGGCGACACCACTTCCAGCCCAATTTTGGGAACTAAAAATATGAACGAGTGCCGCCGATGGCAGTAAAGTGAATTTAATTTTCTAGCGGTAATTTTAAAATTTCACCTGTGGCTCCCCCGATGGCATGCTTTTGTAGCAGTGGCATTCTTAAGAACTTCATATCACTCAATTGCGCCCTCTGTCGCCTACCACTTTGAGCGAATCGCCATCTGCCAGCGATGTTTGGAGTTTCGCGAGCAGATTCCTACTGCGATTGCGCTAATTCGATGGCTCAAGCCTCTGCTGGAGCATTCCTTTGCTGCGTGCTCCAGGTGAAATCCATTCGTTATCACGGGGAAATCTCTCGCGTGCAATTCCTCATGCAAAATAAGTTAATCACGTTCGTTTCGAATGCTCCTGGTCTCTAGCATATCGCCAAACATCTATCGCTTATTGCTCAAGAGCATTTCATTGACTTCATAGTTGAGTTCAATCGTGATTGCTGCTTTTTGAACCTCTGGCAGTTGATGCACTTCGAGTGCTTCTTGCGCCGGTTTAAAACTCGGTCGCCCAAAGACAAACGGTTTCATGGGAAGAACATGAGTCACTCAATGTGGACAGAATTTGTTTATGGATTTCCTTCGCTGTTTTAACATTTCGAATTGCAATTTGATCCACTTTGTTCATCGCTCGAAGCACTTGAATTGAAACCAACTTTTAAGCAACTTACTATTGCCATGATTGTTCGCAGAATTCAATTTGCGATGAAATTTTAAGACCGCATCGAAATCTGTTCTTATCCCCTGCGAAAACTATACGCAACAAGTTTCATATCAAATCGCCAACACTTTTCGATAATATTTACTTAAAACGTCTCGTCTCGCGCTCGTCCTCTGCTTTTGCAATTTTCGCAATTGTGACATCTTTACGCTCGTTGTATTTGTATTGGCACGAGTAAAACGGCATCTTGTCAATTCGTCATCGACAACAACAACAACAACAAAAAACGTCGGCCGATAGTTAAAGAGACGGCGTTTTCCTCTTTGTGTTATTCAATATTCGCTGGTGGTAAAATAATTAAAGTACGAAACGAACAAAAAAAAACGAAACGTAAGTAAATAAACGACAGATAAATGAACGTACGCGCGCTGGC
The DNA here is from genome assembly GCA_963695495.1 of Hololepta plana. Taxonomy (NCBI): domain Eukaryota; kingdom Metazoa; phylum Arthropoda; class Insecta; order Coleoptera; family Histeridae; genus Hololepta; species Hololepta plana. The sequence goes on along the minus strand of OY968841.1, from coordinate 660,875 downwards.
ACGTTTCGCTTCTTCATTAGAAAACCGAACACGATCCGTATTACCAAGGATGCAGAGTTCTAATAATATCATTCGTCGTGCTCTCCGACAGTCACCAAAGTTTCTAACTTCTTCGGATGAGCATCACGACTTTTCATTGCTCGCTACGTTGACGCTATCGGATCGATAATTAATCATCGGGCACGAGGAACGTGTGTCGACGTTCGTATTAACTTCTGCGGCATTTAACGAGTCAAAACAAGCAAAACAATCGCCGGTCGTTCGGAATCATCGGTTAAGACCTGGCCGTTTTCTTTCGAATTTTCAAACGATCGCAAAAATAACTTCTGCTCTCAAAGAGAACGTTTTGGTTTACGAGATTGCGTCGTTGGTTATTAACGTTAACAGATTTAGTTGTGGTGCCTTCGCAGACTTTCAGAGTGGAGCGTCAAGTAGGGGAGAAAACTGAGCGTTTTTGGTTATTTTCTTTGAATCGAGTCTTTTTTAAAAGGCAAATTTAATTTCGGAAGTAATTTCGGCCGCAGTAAGTTGGTTAGAAGTTGATTGCAATTCAAGTGCTTCGAGTGATGAACAAAGTGGATCAAATTGCAATTCGAGATGTTATTCGATTCTGCGTTTGTTTTGGACGGGGAAACAGCGAAGGAAATCCATGAACGAATTCTGTCCACATTTGGGTGACTCATGTTCTTCCCATGAAACCGTTTGTCTTTGGGCGACCGAGTTTTAAACCGGCGCAAGAAGCACTCGAAGTGCATCAACTGCCAGAGGTTCAAAAAGCAGCAATCACGATTGAACTCAACTATGAAGTCAATGAAATGCTCTTGAGCAATAAGCGATAGATGTTTGGCGATATGCTAGAGACCAGGAGCATTCGAAACGAACGTGATTAACTTATTTTGCATGAGGAATTGCACGCGAGAGATTTCCCTGTGATAACGAATGGATTTCACCTGGAGCACGCAGCAAAGGAATGCTCCAGCAGAGGCTTGAGCCATCGAATTAGCGCAATCGCAGTAGGAATCTGCTCGCGAAACTCCAAACATCGCTGGCAGATGGCGATTCGCTCAAAGTGGTAGGCGACAGAGGGCGCAATTGAGTGATATGAAGTTCTTAAGAATGCCACTGCTACAAAAGCATGCCATCGGGGGAGCCACAGGTGCAATTTTAAAATTACCGCTAGAAAATTAAATTCACTTTACTGCCATCGGCGGCACTCGTTCATATTTTTAGTTCCCAAAATTGGGCTGGAAGTGGTGTCGCCTTGAGGGAAAATCTTTATACGGAATTGATACGTCTCCATATATATTATCTTTGGCCATAAGTGCTCTGGACTTCGAGGGGATCGAGTTGAAGAATTAGACAGTCGTGAAAAACGAAATTGTTCTCTGCCATGTAATATACAGGGTGATTCAAAATAACACCGGCAGCGCTGAACGGTTGATTCCTCTCGTTGAAATAAGCCAAAAGGTTCCTATGAACCATGATCCGAAAATGCTCGGTCTTCGAGATATCGGCCGTCGAAGAGAGATTTCAAAATCCGAATTTTTATCATAAAAAATAAACGAAAACATTTTGTTTTGAGATTGTGGGAATCTTAAGTTCATGTTAGGGAGCGTCTTTTGACGTTATTTCAAACTTTGAAAGCTTCTGGAAAGTGTTGCTCTCGATGGCCTACTTCCTTCCAGAAGCCATAACTTTTTTGCCTTTTGGGTTTTAACAATTTTGAATGGATGATTAGGAACCCTCGTGTCTTCTGAATGATTTGTGTTTTAAAAATCCCAATCCCAATGTTTCGCCTTTGTAATTTTTCTTAAACGATTTGCTCGGTTTGAAATGATGCATTTTTCTGCCACCACAACTAAAGAAAGGGACCATTTTATTTGAAAACCGACCATTTAAACATGCAGCTTTGTTCTCTCTCACTCTCGAGGTAAAGAATAAACGCCTTTTACGAAGACGATGCGATTAAGAATAACAGCCCAAACAGCAAACTTAAACAATAGTTCGTTAACAAACGAACAATAAGACAAAAGTGAACCAAAGGCAATAACAATAAATAAACCAATTATGCCTACAATACAACTATTTTTTTTTTACTTCTTCTCAATGCGCTTCATCTGGGAGGAGGTTATAAGTGAGAATGGAGATTGTTGTTATACGGGTAATTGATTAATTTTTTAGAAATTGGTTACCTAACCTATTAAATCCTTCACGATTGCGACTAACGTCACGCTAATGATTCCTGCAATCATCAAACTAATAATCGTTCCGGAAACGGCCGCCTATAAACGGACGACATTCAAATTAATCGCTTACAAACGCCATTTACGCGTGTCAATCGGTCACCGAATGCGAACCGAAGTTGGATGCGGAGAGTGCAAAAACGTCACCTTGAACGTTCCCGCTGACGCGCGAAGATGCAAACGCGACAAGACGCGACGAGTTGAACGTTCCGCGAAACGTGAACGATTCCATTTCACGTAGACGTTGGCTCGACGGGGTTACAATAGAAACAATGCATCGTTATTGAGCAATTAATTTGTTATACGGTTAGTTAATACGACGCGGATGGCAACTAATATCCGGTCGACAATTAGGTATAGAACAATCGACGGACGATTCCCCGTTTAGTAGTCAACGTCACTGATACGACGTATCAGCACGTTTCTTACGTAGCGTTTTTCTGTTCCAGTCGATGGCTCTCGACGAACAATATTGGTACGTAACGCTGCCGCTGGTCGTCTCCGCGCTGATATCGATCACCGCCAATTTACTGCTGCTGGTCCTGTTTTCGCGACGAAGAGGCTTACGTTCGATATCGAATAGGTAAAGAGACGCTTTAATCGCCAAAAAAAAAAAAAAAAACAAATTAACAATCGCACCTCTTCCAGATTCGTCATCAATCTGTTGATTACGAACTTGCTCTCGAGCGTGTTCCTCGTGCCGTTGCTGCTGGTCGACCACGCGAAGGACAGCCTCGATGGCAAACCGTTAATCGACGGCGATCGTATCGGCGGCAGCGGTCGAACGACCGAGTTGGAAGAGCGAACGATCAACGTGACGACGAATGCGAACGCGTCGTCGTCGCGCACGATCCTCGCGGAGAACATCGTGATCGCGATGAAGACGAAGATTCGCGAGCGCGATCGGCTGCTGTTCGAGGAGGACGATCGTCTGATCGTCGACGAGCGGAGGCCGGGCGACGATGGCGACGTCGCGGAGGAACTCGAATTTTACCATTATTTCGCCAACGTGACGCAGTTCGACGGCAACGACGTCTTGTGCTACTTGGCGCAATGCAGCACGAGTCTCGTGTGCACCACGTCGATCTTCAGCATTTTACTGATCGGCATCGATCAGTACTTCGCCGTCCTCCACTCGCTGCGCTACCACTTCTACATGAACAAGTTCCGCTCGCTGCTCCTCATCTCCACCACGTGGATCGCGTCCGTGCTCTTCGCCGTCGGCGGCGTGCTCGCGCAGAAGGACGCGAACTTTTGGCACTTTTGCGCGCCGCCCAGCGACGAGCGCGCGATCCGCACGATCTACTCGATCGTCTACGTCGCGCTCGTGATCGCGTTGCCGTTCGCCGCCATCTGCGCCATCTACGTGTGCATCTACGTGGCGGCGCGCAGGAACAGCGAGCGCACGCGCCAATCGACCTCGTCGTCGTCGGCGATCGACTCGCTGCGATCGATGAGCGATCGGCAGCAGCAACAGCAGTTGCCGAAGGTGCGCTCGGCCCCGAACTTCGTCACGTTCCAAACGGAGAACGAGACGCGGTTCGCGGCGCACGCGCACCACCGGTCGGACGCGATCGGCAAGCCGACGGGCGACGAGAGCGCGCGGAAAGGGCCGAGCGTGCGCTACTTGAGCGATCCGACGACGAACGATTGCCGTTGCAAGGGGGCGGGGATCGTCGCGGTGCGAGCGCACAAATCGCCCGGTTCGTGTAGACGGAAGAAGGCGGCGGCGGCGGCGGCGGACGTGACGGCGAGTGGCAAGAGGGATTTGGCGCGCGTGTGCAGCGTGCCGATGTCGAAGCGGGAAATCGTGCGCACGTTGGAAGCGCGCCGCGATTGCCTATGCGACGAAGGGCGGCGATCCGCGGCGAGGTTGGACGCGCGGCCGGAGGAGGGCGACGCGGAGAACGTGGCGCGTCGCGTGCAGGTGGCGCGCACGTGCAGCGAGCGCGCGAACGCGAACTTTATCAGCAACATCCGCGGCAAGATAACCGGCGCGTCGATATTCAGGTATCGCGAGGAGGGCCGCGCGGCCAAGATCAGCATCCTCGTCATCTTCGTCGTGTCGATCTGCTACGTGCCGTACGGCGTCTCGCTGACGCTCGACGGTTACACGTCGCGCACGTTCCACCACGCGTCGATGATACTGCTGATCACGTCGAACGTGGTCAGTCCGTTCCTGTTCGCGTACCGGAACCGCCGCATCCAGCGGGAGTTGTACAAGTTCTTCGGCGTCAAGTCGAACCGGCTGGCGCTGATGAACTCGTCGAAGAACTATTGCCGCGCGTCGCTCCTGCAGAAGCGGATGGAGAAGAGGGAGCGCGAGGAGGAAGCGGAGGAGGAGGAGCGGCGGCGGCGAGCAGTGGCGGCGGCGACGACGACGGCGGCGGCGTCGGCGAACGGTGGCGAGGACGAGATCGACGAGCCGCTGATGAACGGCGACGGTGGTTGTTGTGCGAATGTGCCCCGCGTGATCGTCACGTGCAAGGTGGAGGGCGAGAAGAAGAGCATATTGAAGCGGGTGTGCAGCGGCAATTGGCAGAACTACAAGAAATGCAATTTCATCGCCGTGCCGGAGAGTTGCGTGCACGGGGAGGCGCGCGGTTCGTTCTCCAGCGCGAGCACGCAAATATCGAGCGACGAGTAGAAGAGTTCGATGGTCCGCGCGTTTGCGGTTTCGACACAAAAGGCTGAATATCGTTAGTAATTTTCGTCTTCGCGAAAGTTTCCATGAAATTTTCGTATCGTTTGACGTACGTCACGTTGTTGCGTCGGTTCACTCGCCGTGAAACATTTGTTTTTTTGCTGTCTCGCTAGAAACCGTTGTTGTTGTTACGCCGTCTTCTTCGACGCAGCCATCAATTAACAGGAAAGCAACGTTAACTTTGCATTTAATCTATTTTTTTTTTATATTATTAACATTAATCGTACCATCTCTTGATTGTATCTTGTATTATAACGTGTACTTTTCTCCGCGTTAGTCTAAGTGTATCACGTGAAAGCGTCTCTCTATCAAACTAATTTATTGTATTTCGTATTTTAAATTAAATCCAATGTAAATAAATGTGCCAATTTACTACCAATTAATTATAATAATTTTTTTTTCAAAGTAAAATTATTTTTTCACTTAATGTCGTATTTATTGTTCGAGATGAACCAACTCCAAGAAAGTACCAACAATTAATCCAAATATTAGTTAAGGTTTCTCTTCGGAAAAGCTGAATTTTAGTATGACCCGTCATAATATGGTCCTGCCAAAACTGTCCAAAGTCCCCAACGATCCGAGTTGACCTAAAGATTTTATATGGTGTCAAAGATGGCCAAGAGCGGTTTTTCGTGAATATCTCGTCAACGGTCGCTTTTAGAGCGAAGCGCTACGTTAGTAAAGTTGTAAATTAGAAACTCCCTACGAAAAGGTCCTTATGACTTTTATTCGTACAAGCAACCGCTTTGAAAATAATTCGACTTTAAGACGAGTAACCTAATCCACGTTTGGTTTTGTTTGAATAATGTTTGGTTAAAATAAATTACAGACACGAGGGATCCTAGTTATCCATTCCAAATTGTCAAAACTCTAAAGGCAAAAAAGTTATGGCTTCTGGAAGGAAGTAGGCCATCGAGAGCAACACTTTCCAGCAGTTTTTCAAAGTTTAAATTAACGCCAAAAGACGCTCTTTAACATGAAATTAAGATGTCCCAAAGCCCAAAAGAAAATATGCTTCCGTTTATTTCTTATGAACTAAATTGCGATTTTGAAATCGATCTTTGACGGCCGATATCTCGAAGACCGAGCATTTTCGGATCATGGTTCATAGGAACCTTTTGGCTTATTTTAACGAGAGGAATCACCCATTAAGCGCTGCCGGTGTTATTCTGAATCGCCCTGTATATCAAAACCAATTATTAAACTCTCGTATTAAACTTGATCAATTCACAAATTGATGATTAAAAACGTTGCTGTCGATTGGCAAACTTGCGTGAAGAACAAAGAAACTTTTCAGGCCTTTTCTTTAACTCAATGGAAACGATTGGATAATCAAGAACTCACTCCGCAAAACGTTAAAGTGAAAGCATCGAATTCCTTTCAAGTTTTCGGGCGACTCGTGCTTAACGCAAAACCAAAGTCTCTCGTCACGAGTGCCTTCGACTGCATTGTTCTTCGTACATTTGCAAACAATTAACCTAAATACTCGCGGATAATTAATTAACAACACTGAAACATTGGTGCCGATGCTCTCAATAACTCTCGCATACCAACGGCAGCGATAAGAAGCCACAACGATTCCGCTATATAAATCGCCGTTCTCGGCGCCGAACGTCATTGAAATCCCGCATTTGCACCAGTCGCAAAAAAAATGCTCTTCAACCTACGCCCGTCGTCGATAACAGTTTGCGTGCTCGTCGTCGCAATGTGCGGTGGTAAGTTTTCCAATCGGCAATTCCTCCTCCGCTAACAATCCTTCCGATTCAGACCGCGCGCATGCGAAGAACCGTAGCAAAGAGGACCGACACATGCGAGAGATCGATTGCGAGATCGTCTGCGGTTGCAGTTTACGCGAGACCACGACGAACGCCGCAGCATCGAATGGCGAAATAACGACCGTCAACAACAACATCAACAACAACAACAACAACGACGAAGAACCGCACTTACAAACCAACGGATCGTCCGTCTCGTTGATCCTCGCTGCTACCACCGCGCAACCGGCAGCAGTCGGTGCGTCGTCCACGGGAATTTCCATCACGAATCCGCCGATCGCAGACGGAGGTTCTTGCGGCAATAGCAAAAACGACGCAGGTGACGAAAGCAATAAAAGCTGCGTTTAAACGTGATAGTTTCCCGCGCGAGTTTCTCTTACGTCCTCGCACGTTATTGCGCAGACTCAAACGATTTATCTGCGATTCGGTTGTCGTCGTGCGAGATTCGTGTGCGGTCGTCATCTATTGCACACGCGCATTCCGATTCCGTAGACGGTAGTACACGAATATCCCACGACGACATCCGAATACGCATTTAAATCGTTTGAGTCTGCGCAATAACGTGCGAGGACTCGGACGTAAGGGAAACTCTCGCGCGTAAACGCAGCATAACATTTCAATCGACCGAATGTTTCGTTCGCTCGACAGAATCGGCGATCGGCGCGAAAGATCCGATAACGACGGGTGCTTTGGGAGCCGTCGCCGACGGTTTGCCATCATCGGCGAGGCGTGCAACCAAAAGCGGAAGGAAGGACAATCGGGCGGGGAAATTGAATCGTTCGTGAATTCCCGCCGGCGAAACCACGACAGCGGACGTTGATTGAAATTGTTTGTTTTTCAGGCGAAGCGAACGGTAATAGACGAAGCGTCGACGCGCGCGAGCTGGACGGGAAGAAGCGACGCGCGAAATCGCGCGACGTCTCCGTTGGAAGTAAACGTCGGTCGCGGCGGAAGTCCGGCGGCGAGAAGCGGAAATCGATGCGTTCGTTTCTAGGTTAGGTTAGGTTTCGTTCGACTCTTAATTCGTTTGATTGCAGATCGCAGCGATTACGACGAGGCGAGTAATAATAATTATCGACCGATCGCCGCGCTCGAGGATTTCAACGAGATGTAGACGAATCTTCCTCCTAATTAGTATTTAATTAAGTGTTTATTTGGAATGACGGGCAATAATTTAATTGTAGTCTGTGTTCGGCTCGCCATTAAAATTTTGCTGATTGTGTCATTTGTTCAAATCAATTTGCGTAAGTTATTCGGCCGAATTCCCTATTGTCAATTTGCACAATTACGTAAACCGATATCTGCGATGGAATGCGAAAAAAAAAAGAACGTCGCGATAATGTCGCCTTTTGCCCGATGGAAATTAGCATTTCTGCTGTTTCTTTGCTTGTGTGCGAATACAGGGTGTCCCAATGGTCGGCTTTAGAGGAAAATGTTTCGGATAGAAAAGTTTTCTTTTGGTTAGGTCTACAGCATAAAATAATTTTCCAAGATGGCGCGCTTCCGGTTGTGCCCGGAACTGATACTTGCTCCGCTATTTTAAATGGAGTGTTTTTGGATTCCTCATCGAATTTTAATCGGAGTTTATTAAAACAATTACACACCTAAAATGCACCGTTTCCGAGTTATTCAAGTGTTTTTCCGGAAAAATGTCATTTGGAAGGTCGTGGAATCTCGGAAATATCTCGACAACTATTTGAGATAGGGAGTTGAACTTTTTTTACTTCTTTTAAGCAAGAAATGACGAAGATTCTTGTCTACGTATATTTAATTGAAAGTATTAGTGACTGCAATTTGTGGCCTGTTGAAGTTTGATATTTTCAAATGTGCATAACTTAATTTTTTGAAATGGAATGCTATATTTTTTATTATCGCTTTAGATGCAGAAAAGTATTCTTTTTCGATCTTATTAACGTATTATGGGGTCAATTTTTGATAGTTTTCGAGTTATACGCAATTATTTACATTTGTATATGACTCTTGTTTTCATGTTATTTACATTAAAAACAATGAGAGAATTCCAGAAAACAATGAAATCATTTGTTATTTGTTTAAAATTGGTCAACATTTTGTTTATTTCCACGCAAAAAGTTTATTAATTAATGTTTTAATGAATAATCTGAAAACGCTATAAAATATAGATCATTTCCTTGAAAATAACGGCGCAAGTATCAGTTCCGGGTATATCCGGAAGTGCGCCATATTGGAAAACATTTTTACGTTATAGTCCTACCCGCTAGAAAACTTCTTCATCTGCAACATTTTCCTCTAAAGTCGACCGTTTGGCCGTAATCCTTCGAGCTCACACAAATGGGACACCCTGTATATGTTATGCAGAGCCTCGCACACGATCGATGATTCATATCTTGTGGAATATTTCGGTTTTTGGGCGAAACTAATCGGCAATTGTACACGTTCCCTTATTTTTTTTCCGTAACGTGGAATTTCAAAATTCGCAACGACGATAAAACGCGACCGAAACGAAAATATTTTTTCGACAAAACTATTCGGCGACGCATGAATAATTCGAGTGAGCGTAGACGGAAAAATACATATAAAGGATGGGCGAAAATATTGCGAATAATTCAATCGCAACGATGAAGCAATTCGCATTCGCCTTGATTTTCTTATTCGCCCGCGCCGCCTTCGGTAAGTTTAGCGTTTGTTTCGCAAACTGTTCGCAATCACTTTGAGTTTCCGTTTCTCGTCCATTTAGGCGACGAAAATTGCGACGATCTGAAAGTATTAGTTCACCAGACGTGCATGGACCAGGAGGATTGTAACGGCTGTTTGATAGGAGTCTTAAGCTTGCAAAAGTTTTGTAACGACCGCATCGACGATGATGTCGCCAAATTTTTGCTAGGATTGTCCGAAGGTTCCTCGGCGGAATCTGACGATTCCTCCAACGAAGGCAACGATTCCGGATCGGGAGAGGATTCCGATTCCCCACAAGGTAATTGATATGAATCTATTATTCGGATACGAAATTAACCGATCGATCATTCACTTCGAACACGAAAGATTCAGCTGGTTCGTCCGCGGAGTCAGATTCGCACGAAGGTACGAATGGCATTAGCAAAGTGGGCCGTAAGAACGATTAACGCTTGTCTTTTCAGATCGTTTACATCCCAAGTTCAACAAGAGAAAGCAACATCAGCACCAAACGAAGAAGCAACATCAGCATCAAACCAAGAAGCAACATCAGCATCAAACCAAGAAGCAACATCAGCATCAAACCAAGAAGCAACATCAGCATCAAACCAAGAAGCAACATCAGCATCAAACCAAGAAGCAACACGAAGCTAAAATGAACCATCATGAGAATAAGAAGCAACAGCAGCATCAGAATAAGAATCAAGAAAAGAAACAGCATTAATTAATTCGATGCCGCGTTTCTTCTACTCGATCGACAACTGGCAAAATCGCAACGGATTTATTATGATTATTAGCGAAACCTGTTCGCGAAACGTATTTGTTTGGCTCCTCTATTTACATCCGAAATAAAGTCGTTAAGAAATTGATTTCGATTCCTTTAAAGTCTCTCATTATTATCGGTGCGATAAAAAATTGTTCGAAAAGAAACGATTCAAAATCTTCTCCTTCTCCTCGCCTACAAATGCTTCCTATTTGAATCAAATTAACAATGGGGATGTTTGGATAATTTGCAATATTCAATTCAACAGAAGCGCAAACTTTCGACGATCGCGCACGGACACAACGATTAGCAGCGAATCGGATTATCCACATCCCGAACGATTGATTTATTAGGTCTAATCCTTCGCTCGTGCCGTTTTTTTTTTCTCCAAAATTCGAGACTTTATTGTAAAAAACTGGTTGTGCCTTTATGTTTTAAAGTAGTGTCCATCGCTGGCCACTACTTTTGCCCGTCTTTCGGGCAATATGCGAATCCCCTGTTGGAAAAACTTGTCATCTTTCGATGCGATCCACGAACCGATCCAATTTTTCACTTCTTCATACGACTGGAAGTGCTTGACAGCCAGGCCTTGCGTCATCGATCGGAACCAGTGATAGTCAGAGGGAGCAACATGTGGAGAATCCAGCGCGTGGGGTAGGACTTCCCATTTCAACGTTTCCAAGTATGTTTGGACCACTTTAGCAACATGAGGTCGAGCTGCAATATCACTTTATCGTGTCTCTCGCTGTATCGCGGCCGTTTGTCTTTTAATGCTCGGCCCAAACGCATTAATTGCGTTCGATAACGAACCCCTGCGATTGTTTCGGCCGGATTTAACAGCTGATAATAGACTACACAGAGCTGGTCCCACCAAATACAGAGCATGACTTTGAAACCGCGAAAATTCGGTTTGGCCGTCGACATGAAAGCATAGTTGGGATGTTCCCATAATATTTTGCGCTTGGGGTTATTGTGATGAACCCATTTTTCATCGCCAATCACCATACGATGCAGAAAACCCTTCCGTCTTAGTCTTTTAAGCAATTGTTCACTAACAAAAAAACGTTGTTCAACATCTCTCGATTACAACTTATACGGCAGCCAATTTCGTTGCTTCTGTATCATTTCCAATGCTTTGAGGCGTTATGAAATTGCTTATTGAGTCACTACCAATGATCATCGAGTGATACCTCCAATTCTGCATCTTCTCGCTTCCACCGCTATGTCAGTCTTTGACGTAAATATCACCATTCCTGAAGGGTTGAAAGCAATCGCAACATGATCATTCACTAATAGTGACCTCAACATAAGTACTTGAGAGCATTTGATGAGCCTCGGCCGCAGATTTCTTCATATTGAAGAGGAAAAATAAAACTTCCCGCAAATGACGAGAATTTGGCTCGTAAACAGACATTTTCAATCGAGAATAACTTTGTAATGAAGACACATATCGACTAATATGATTATGGGGTTCTGTTGGCAGAAGCCCAAAGTTACTGTATATTGTGTACGATCTATTCATTTCGACCGCTGCTTCCCGCTAAAACCATTTGCAGGAAAATGGCACGTTCAGAGTCTTAGACCTAATATTATAACCAGCGGAATAAAATTTATAAGAATTGCATTATTAATAACAAGCTGCCTTGCCAAATTTACAATTTGCATTTAAATATGGGGAGATGGCAGCACTTTACAGGGTAAAATTATTTATTCAAAGGTACACAAAAATCTTGATTAACTTGGAACTATTTTAAAAAGTGCTTGCACCAAAATTCATTAAAAAAATCGCCCACCACCTGTTCACAGCCTTTTTTTTTTTTAATAAATTCCATTTAAGCGAAATCGACTTTTTTTCGCCATTTTCTTTTAATTTCTCAACTATGAAAGCGAAAATAAAAAACCGGGCTGTGAGTGGCCCGCCGGAATTACCTCCTGAAAAACTTAGTACAGGTTCATAAAAGATTAAGTCCATATTAAGAGTCCTGTACACCGAAAATGCAACCAGGAATACACTTTGAATCTTCCATAAGAAACCATTGAGAGCTTTGGGGCAAGATATTTCCTTCATTTCAGACTGAATCCATTAAAATAATGAATCCAATTGTTTATAAATGAAATCTCACGGGGCTGTCACAGCCCTTTTTTTGAGTTTTGCTTTCATAATTGAGAAATTTTAAAAAAATGCGGTGAAACGATAACGAACCCCTGCGATTGTTTGAACAGGATTTAACAGCTGATAATAGACTACGCCGAGCTGGTCCCACCAAATACAGAGCATCACTTTGGAGCAGTGAATATTCGGTTTGGCCGTCGACATGGAAGCATAATCAGGTTATTCCCAAGATTTTTTTGCGCTTGGGGTTATTGTGATGAACCCATTTTTCATCGCCAGTCGCAGTACGATGCAGAAATCCGTTTCAGTCTTTGTCTTTTAAGCAATTGTTCACAAGCAAACAAACGTCGTTCAACATCTTTCGATTTCAACTTGCACGACACCCAATTTCGTTGCTTTTTAATTACTTCCAATTCTTTGAGGCGTTTTGAAGTTGCTTATTGAGTCACTCCCAACGATCGTGCCAATGCTTCTTGACTTTGACACGAGTCTTCATCAAGTAATAGCTCCAATTCTGCATTGTCTCTCTTTCACCGCTATGTCTGACTTCGACGTGAATATCACCGTTCTTTGAGGGATGAAACCCGCCTCAACATAAGTACCTGAGAGCATTTGATGAGCCTTGGCGGTAGATTTCTGCGTATTGAAGAAGAAAATTAAAACTTGCCGCAAATGACGAGAATTTGCCTCGTAAGCAGACATTTTCATTCGGGAATAACTTTGTGATGCAGACACAAATTGACTAATATGATTATGGGGTTCTGTTGTCAGAAGCCCAACGTTACTGCATGATGTGTACGATCTGTTCATTTCGACCGCTGCTTCCCGCTAAAACCATTTGTAGGAAAACGGCGCGAGCAAAGTCTTATTAGACCTAATAGTTTGCAATATTCAATTCAACAGAAGCGTAAACTTGCGACGATCGCGCACGGACACAACGATTAGCAGCGAATCGGATTATCTACACCCCGAACGATTAATTTAACTAAAACAAAAAAAAAACATTTACTTTTATCATATATATTAATTCGATATTGCGTTAAATTAAAAGTTTTACCTCGATAATCATTTCTCTTCGATATATGTATGCTTATATGTACAGGGCGTCCCAATAGTCAGGGCTCGCAGGATTACGTCCAAACGGTTGCCTTTGGAGGGGAATATTTCAGAGAAAAGAGTTTTCTCTCGGGAAGGAAATAATTAGTATCTGTTAACATTTTACTCTAAAGTCGACCGTTTGGCCGTAATCCTGCGAGCCCTGACTATCGGGGCGCCCTGTACACATAAATACAGAGTGCCTGCATTGAAATTATTCGAAATTAATTACAACACTTGAACTACCACAAATTCCTTCTATTGCGACAAATCGAAAACGCATAAAGAGCAACCTAATCGAATTACAACGTGTAAGAGAACTTATATTTATATACCAAGATTACGTTAAACATTATGGTCCGTACAAGAATATCGAAACTAACGAAAAAGAAAAAAAAAAGAGGAAACGATTACACTTCGACCGAAATCAATCGCGTTATATTGTCCCTAAATACCAGCCGCAAACTATTGCAACACGAGACCGATCTTGCACGGCTGCATACTCGGACAGCGCCAATTGTACAGATAGTATTGCAAGTTACCGTCACCGACACCGAACTTGAGCGTCTCCAAGAATTGCTTGTTGTCCATCAAGTCCAACGCGTTGAACACGTCGAACTGACGCTGCTTGGCCGATATCAGCGCGTCGTTCATCAGGTCGACCCACGGCGTCTTCGTCGACACGTTGTAGAACGAATAGGCCGCCTTCAACGTCTTGTGCACCGGATGGTGCATGACGGTCGACGGTAGCGTGTAATAGCTGACGAAGTCGGTGATCACGTTGTCCGTCTCGACGACGAAACTGTCGACGATGTCCGGCTGCGGCAGGAACCAGTGGACGAAATCCTCCGGCGAAAACTCCGGCGCCAGATCGAACCTTTTCAAATACTGCAGAGAGCCGATGGCTCGTGAACGAGACGATCGATAAATATGCGCGCGCGGTTGCTCTACGTACCTCTCGTAATAAATTATGGGCTTGAGGCACGTCGCTCGGCGTTAATTTACGAAAACCCGGCGTCTTCGGCTGATCGGGCAGCTTGTACAGCTTGAGCGTTCGCTGAATGGTCATGTTCTTCGTCAGGTGCGAGAATTTCACTTCGATCAACTTCTTTGGGTTCAACGAGCGATGCCAGTAACGGCACGTCCCCACGGGTTTCGGTAGAACTACGCCGGCAGTGTAAACGGCTTGAAAGATGCCGGTCAGATGCACTCGCCGCGTGATCTCCCTGATCAGCACCGGCGCCACTCGCTTCGATCTCAGTTTCTTGTGTACACACAGGAAATTGATTTCGACCATCTTCTGAGATCTAAAATTCAAATCATTTTAGAGCAGTACGAGATACGAATCAGTTCCTCTTACTTATCGTAAATCTTCAGCGTTGCGGGTATCGCCGAAATGAATCCAACCAGTCGGCCGCTTTTGACGACTCGCACGCCACAATGCCAATCGCGTTTCCAACCTGGCGGTTGCAGTGCCCTAGATGAAGGGTCACACGTAGAAAACGATCGATTCCACGATGCGATTGACTTACCATTTCAAAAAGTCCGGCTGATAGTCGAACCTGAACATGCAATCGTCGTCCTCCACATAATTCTCGTTTAACAGTGTGTACAATTCTTTTAAGACTAGAGGTTCGTCCAGCTTCAATGTGTCCCATCTGAAGCCGTCAGGTAAACTGTAGGGCTCCGCCCTAATCTCGACAACTTCCTTATCGGGCTCAATTGCTTCGTTCACGTTAATCTTCTCATCTGAAATGATAACAAAAGTGCGATACATTTCATAAATATTCTGATGAAGTGATACCCATTTTTGGTACAGGCTGCGTATTCCAAAACTGGTAAGATTTGGTTAAAGCCTCCTCCGGCGTCTTCGGCGGTTTCTGCTGCAATTTGAAAACCTCCATTGCTGCTTTCAATTCGTTTATCGACAGATTTCTGTACGGATCCAATTCGCTATCATTTGCCTCGCCGTCCAATTTATTCTGGTGCCCGTTTTCATCCTCCACTTTTTCCTTCTGTTTCTTGTTCTTGTTCCTCTTTTTACTACAATCACGAGCAACACAAATAAAATATGCTATTAATGAGGTTATAATGATTAACGTTAACCGATTCTTTCTATTCGTCAAACTTGCGTCTACCACATGCATGATTTCGAAGTTACAAACATTAATTAATATTTAAATAGAAGGTTATTACTTCTATCGATTACTTTTATCTGAGGAAAATGAAAAATAATCAATTTGACGCAAAGGCTACTATTGCACGTTCATTTATTTCCTTCTTTCACCATCGAATATATCGAGAAAAAAATTCGTTTACCTTTTACTTTTCAAAAGCCCTTCCAAATTACCGTCAACATTCGTATTATCGTCCATAATTTTCTTCTTTTCCGACATGATTCAATCCAACGAGCAGCCTAGCCTTAAAACTGACAAAAGGATTTTGCAATTAATCTTTGACAGACCGGTGGCGCTATCTAACAGTATCGTTTGCAACCAACTATGCACACGTGCTGCCATCTCCAACGAGTGCTCACGAAATTAGCGATTCCTTCCGAATAATACGAAATCATCGAATAAACATTCTTAGATTGAACAATCGTTTATTGAAGTTATTTAGAAAAAAATAAAATAAAATGAATAGCACAAGTTGCAACGTTTGTTTAATCCATTCTCGTCTTGAGCTCCTTCACTGTAACTTGATCCTTTTCACTAAAACCAAATCAAATTCATATTGACGCAGAATAAAGCGATTACTTCACTTACATTATATAAACGGTGGCGCCCCAACCAGAAATAGCGTCTCTATCGAAAGCGTTGATTAACGCTTGCGAAGTGGTTTCAAATAAGTCATCTGCACTCAGATTCGGTTCCCACAATGATTCACACATGCCGTACAATTGGGCCGAAGCTGTGCCGCCGACCACGAAATCTTCTGGTACATTAATACACCCGATCAGATCCATATTGCAAATGTACGGTTCGTAAGTGTTTGGTTCTAAACCGGCGACGATCGGTTCGACGAAAAACGGTCCGAAACGGTTTTCGTACAGCATGTTTGATAGCATCGAGCTGAACACTTTCGGCGACATACGTCTGTTCTCCTTCAGCTCGTACAAACTTTTTCTAAAATTGAACAAATCTCTCAATATGAAGCAATCAATCTCTCGTATGCTTTACCTGAATCTTAGTTTCTCCATTACTGTATGCGTGTCTGTTGCTAAACCGGGCAGACCCACGAATAGGTGAGGACCCATTTCGAATACTTTTGGAAACTTTAACGATACTGTTTGTGCTTGAATGCCAAATCTTTTGTCAGTGGCAATTGTTGCACACTGATCTCCTTTCATTGCTACCAATGCACCCCCATTATAAGCCAGGATACTCTAAAAACGAAGATTTATGTGCATGAGATACAAGTAAAAAGATCAAGATTAAGGTATTATTTTATGGAAATGTTATCGAAACGTTTCCCAAAAGGTCGTGAATTACACCTGCGCCAGCAGAAACTAATTACTTACCATTTCGTTGTGATTATTTCTCGCTTATTGCAAATATCGTCTTTTTACTAATTTGTGTACGGCAAAATGAACCAAACGCACAATGACTATGAAAACATCAAATTGGATGACATGAATTGTCAACATTATTATACAGCAATTGTCTACTAGATGACTCTGCCTTCAACGATTTTTCAACAATTAATTGGTGACATATAAATTAAAAAGCAAATCTTTTAACTGATAATAACCCATATCTAACTATAATTAAGCGTTACAATTAGTAAAAAGTGTTTAAATCATGTGTTCTTAAAATGAGTATTGTCTGTTGCCTGGTTGTGATTTCTGCTTCATTGCTGTTTTCTTCCTACTTGAGATGGCTAGATTATGATTTACATAGTAAGAAGTACCTCTTTTAATTTGCAAATACACTTAAAATTTCAAAATAAACCCTTGAATCCAAATGATTCAAATCTTGAACATGTTACCTATTTACCGATCTATATATTACGCATATGTAATTACTTAAAATAAAGTTGTGGGTGAATGTCTTGAATGACAGATTAATCGCTAAATTTCTGGTGACAAATCTATCATTTGGCCACAAACTTGACACCTTTTTTATGATAAGTAATATTTGTTTATATAACGGCAACAAATTTGTTTTTATGGGTGAAAAATGTGTCATTTTGGTAACAAATCTGTTATTTTGCTGACAAGTCTGTCAATTTAGTAACAAATCTGGCATTTTGGTAACCAATCTGTTATGTTGCTGACGTTTCTTTATGGTAATAAATCTGCCAATTTAGTTTGGGTAGCAAACCTATCTATTTTGCTGACAAATCTGTCATTTGACTAACAATTCTTTCATTTCGGTAAGAAATCTGTCATTTTATAACGAATATGTTATGTTGCTGACGTTTCTTTATAGTGACAAATCTGCCAATTTAGTTTGGGTAGCAAATCTATCTATTTTGCTGACAAATCTGTCACTTTAGTAACAATTCTGTCATTTCGGTAAGAAATCTGTCATTTTATAACGAATATGTTATGTTACTGACGTTTCTTTATAGTGACAAATCTGCCAATTTAGTTTGGGTAGCAAACCTATCTATTTTGCTGACAAATCTGTCATTTGACTAACAATTCTTTAATTTCGGTAAGAAATCTGTTATTTTATAACGAATATGTTATGTTGCTGACGTTTCTTTACAGTGACAAATCTGCCAATTTAGTTTGGGTAGCAAACCTATCTATTTTGCTGACAAATCTGTCATTTGACTAACAATTCTTTCATTTCGGTAACAAATCTGTCATTTTATAACTAATATGTTATGTTGCTGACGTTTCTTTACAGTGACAAATCTGCCAATTTAGTTTGGGTAGCAAACCTATCTATTTTGCTGACAAATCTGTCATTTGACTAACAATTCTTTCATTTCGGTAACAAATCTGTCATTTTATAACGAATATGTTATGTTGCTGACGTTTCTTTACAGTGACAAATCTGCCAATTTAGTTTGGGTAGCAAACCTATCTATTTTGCTGACAAATCTGTCATTTGACTAACAATTCTTTCATTTCGGTAAGAAATCTGTCATTTTATAACGAATATGTTATGTTGCTGACGTTTCTTTATAGTGACAAATCTGCCAATTTAGTTTGGGTAACAAACCTATCTATTTTGCTGACAAATCTGTCATTTGACTAACAATTCTTTCATTTCGGTAACAAATCTGTCATTTTATAACGAATATGTTATGTTGCTGACGTTTCTTTATAGTGACAAATCTGCCAGTTTAGTAGCAAGTTTGTTTTATTTTTGTAACAAATTTGTTTGTGGGTAGCCAATCCGTTTATTTTGCTGACAAACCTGTCATTTGAGTAACAATTCTGTCATTTCGGTAAGAAATCTGTTATTTAGTTGGCAATTATGAATCAAATCTTGAATATGTTATATAACTATCTATAAACATTCAAATTATCCATCTTTAATTACTCGGACTTTGTTCATTCATTTAATAACCGTATGCAAATTAGGAAACATCTGCTTTCTAATATCGGCAAACAAATTATGTACACTAACTTTTGCATCCGTCACGTAATGGCAATGCACTTGATTTAATAAAGGGCCAGCATTAAAATAGATATTAAAAAAAAAAAGAAGAGGAAAGTATACGGAGGGCATAAACGATGAAACAATAAGGGGACACGACCAATTGTATCTCCTCTCATTGTTCGATTCTTGCCATTTATTAAAAGAAATATGTTATTTCGACCCCAACCAAAACGAATTTTGCAATTGCTACGCATCCGTCCCTCCGCGAAACACGATTGCTCATATGAAGAATAGGAAGAACGAGGAGAGAGAAACGAAACGAAACGTTTTCCAACTGCTTTTCCCTGCGAATTAATTCGATTTCTGCACAAAATTCAATAACATTATTAGCAAATCGCCTTTACTGCTTTTCGCCAACATCGACCCCCCCCCTCCACTTTTATACCACGTGCACGTAATTTCCGCTAAAACAGTATCTCACTTGCCAAAAAATAAATAACACGACAAAGGGCGAAGAGGGATCTATCGAGAATAATAGTTTGGATAAAGTCGACGCGATGCGAATTAGTTAAGCTTATTACACGCGTTAACGCTCCTTTATTGAACAACGGCAAAGAGGGATAACGAAAATTATGTCAAAATAAGCGATTAATTCGGCAACAGATTATAATCGGATCGATCAATTTTTGCGGGGACAGATGAAGATTGGTTTTGATGAAAAAAAAAAAGAAATGGCAAAAGCTTACGATTTTGATGATTAATTGAAGAGGAATTGTTTTCTAACTGAAAATATATCGAGGAATTTGCGATTTAATTGCGATCCGATGGATGGAAAATATTATTAGGTTGTCTCGAAAAAAAAAGTGCTGTTAAAGTACAAAATTTCATTTGGAAGAAGTAAAAATGGTGCGAATTGAAGCTTTCGTGTTGCCGACTCGAAATCAGCGTCGCGATGACGATTTTTTTTGTCGTTGCTGATGAATTCGCGCACTTTCTCAATGCGATTTTTTCGTTAATTGACGCTTTTCGCCTTCGTGATCGATGATCAAATGTTCCTGCAAGTTTAAAACAATCGTATATTGCGCTGCAATTGTTTGAAATAATCGAAACTTCACGAAATTATTTTCTAACTGAAAATATCGTGGAATTTGCAATTTAATTGCGATCCGACGGATGGAAAATATTATTAGGTTGTCTCGAAAAAAAAGTGCTGTTAAAGTACAAAATTTCATTTGGAAGAAGTAAAAATGGTGCGAATTGAAGCTTTCGTGTTGCCGACTCGAAATCAGCGTCGCGATGACGATTTTTTTTGTCGTTGCTGATGAATTCGCGCACTTTCTCAATGCGATTTTTTCGTTAATTGACGCTTTTCGCCTTCGTGATCGATGATCAAATGTTCCTGCAAGTTTAAAACAATCGTATATTGCGCTGCAATTGTTTGAAATAATCGAAACTTCACGAAATTATTTTCTAACTGAAAATATCGTGGAATTTGCAATTTAATTGCGATCCGACGGATGGAAAATATTATTAGGTTGTCTCGAAAAAAAAGTGCTGTTAAAGTACAAAATTTCATTTGGAAGAAGTAAAAATGGTGCGAATTGAAGCTTTCGTGTTGCCGACTCGAAATCAGCGTCGCGATGACGATTTTTTTTTGTCGTTGCTGATGAATTCGCGCACTTTCTCAATGCGATTTTTTCGTTAATTGACGCTTTTCGCCTTCGTGATCGATGATCAAATGTTCCTGCAAGTTTAAAACAATCGTATATTGCGCTGCAATTGTTTGAAATAATCGAAACTTCACGAAATTATTTTCTAACTGAAAATATCGTGGAATTTGCAATTTAATTGCAATCCGATGGATGGAAAATGTTATTAGTTTGTCTCGAAAAAAAAAAGTGCTGTTAAAGTACGAAATTTCATTTGGAAGAAGTGAAAATGGTGCGAATTGAAGCTTTCGTGTTGCCGACTCGAAATCAGCGTCGCGATGAAGATTTTTTTTGTCGTTGCTGATGAATTCGCGCACTTTCTCAATGCGATTTTTTCGTTAATTGACGCTTTTCGCCTTCGTGATCGATGATCAAATGTTCCTGCAAGTTTAAAACAATCGTATATTGCGCTGCAATTGTTTGAAATAATCGAAACTTCACGAAATTATTTTCTAACTGAAAATATCGTGGAATTTGCAATTTAATTGCGATCCGATGGACGGAAAATGTTATTAGGTTGCCTCGAAAAGAAAGTGCTGTTAAAGTATAAAATTTCGCTTGCAAAAAGTGAAAATGGTGCGAATTGAATCTTTCGTATTGCCGACTCGAAATCAGCGTCGCGATGAAGATTTTTTTTGTCGTTGCTGATGAATTCGCGCACTTTCTCAATGCGATTTTTCCGTTAATTGACGCTTTTCGCCTTCGTGATCGATGATCAAATGTTCCTGCAATTTTGAAACTATCGTATATTGCGCTGCAATTGTTTGAAATAATCGAAACTTCACGAAATTATTTTCTAACTGAAAATATCGTGGAATTTGCAATTTAATTGCGATCCGATGGATGGAAAATGTTATTAGTTTGTCTCGAAAAAGAAAGTGCTGTTAAAGTATAAAATTTCATTTGGAAGAAGTAAAAATGGTGCGAATTGATGCTTTCGTGTTGCCGACTCGAAATCAGCGTCGCGATGACGATTTATTTCGTCGTTGCCGATGAATTCGCGCACTTTCGCAATGCGATTTTTCCGTTAATTGACGCTTTCGCCTTCGTGATCGATGATCAAATGTTCCTGCAAGTTTAAAACAATCGTATATTGCGCTGCAATTGTTTGAAATAATCGAAACTTCACGAAATTATTTTCTAACTGAAAATATCGTGGAATTTGCAATTTAATTGCGATCCGACGGATGGAAAATATTATTAGGTTGTCTCGAAAAAAAAAAAAGTGCTGTTAAAGTACGAAATTTCATTTGGAAGAAGTGAAAATGGTGCGAATTGAATCTTTCGTATTGCCGACTCGAAATCAGCGTCGCGATGAAGATTTTTTTTGTCGTTGCTGATGAATTCGCGCACTTTCTCAATGCGATTTTTCCGTTAATTGACGCTTTCGCCTTCGTGATCGATGATCAAATGTTCCTGCAAGTTTAAAACAATCGAATATTGCGCTGCAATTGTTTGAAATAATCGAAACTTCACGAAATTATTTTCTAACTGAAAATATCGTGGAATTTGCAATTTAATTGCAATCCGATGGATGGAAAATGTTATTAGTTTGTCTCGAAAAAAAAAAGTGCTGTTAAAGTACGAAATTTCATTTGGAAGAAGTAAAAATGGTGCGAATTGATGCTTTCGTGTTGCCGACTCGAAAGCAGCGTCGCGATGACGATTTATTTCGTCGTTGCCGATGAATTCGCGCACTTTCTCAATGCGATTTTTCCGTTAATTGACGCTTTCGCCTTCGTGATCGAGGATCGAATGTTTAAAAGCTTAAAACAAGTGAATATTGCGTCAATTAAAAAGGGTGACATTTTATGACCACTTCGAAATATTTTCTCATCCTCTACTATAACTATACGAAACTATTTATTTACCAAACCGCGCTCGTAGCTTCCAACAAATTGCCTTTTAACTAAATTAAATGTTCATTACGCCCAGAGGACTTTATGACCCAAACTTAGCGTCCAACTGTTTCACGACAGAAAAATGAATTCGACGAGTTCTTGGAAGTCGAATTAAACTTTAGTACAAAAAATAAGCGAGAGAGTGAGAGAGAGAGAGGGAAAAAAAGCGAATTAATCGATTCGATCGCAGCTCGCCGAAATTAAATCGAATCACATTCGACATTTTTCTTTTCTCTCTCCTCGCAAGGACACACGTCTACCTGCAGACAGGTGATTAATTAATTACAACACTGACTCAGAATTACGCAATTAATTTCGCTCGGAATGACAATCGAGCGGCGATTTCGCAATTGCAAATCGGGCGGAAAACCACGTGCGATTTCATTAAAATCAAATTAGCGACGCTCAAAAATGGGGGAGAGAATATTTTAATAAATCCGCGCAACCCCATGCAATATGCTCTTGTTTTTTACCCCCCTCCCATTTATTTATTTTTTTTTTGGCGCCGTTTCGCACCGAAAACCGCGTCAATAACTGGACGGAAATCGCGATTCGCGCGCTTCTGCAAAGGG
The DNA here is from genome assembly GCA_963695495.1 of Hololepta plana. Taxonomy (NCBI): domain Eukaryota; kingdom Metazoa; phylum Arthropoda; class Insecta; order Coleoptera; family Histeridae; genus Hololepta; species Hololepta plana. The sequence goes on along the minus strand of OY968841.1, from coordinate 637,790 downwards.
CGCATTTGGGTCACATCCCTCGGAGTTTCCCCGACGCGTGACAGGTCGCCGTCCGCGGATTGGCCCTACGTCGACGACGTCGCGACGCCCACGACGAAATCTGCGACCAATCACCAAAGAAAGCGACGCTCGCATTCGCAATATGGCCGAAGAATTCGCGGACGAAGACACCGCATAAAGTTCGCAGCGATCGTGGTGGCGTCGGTCCTGTCGAAAAGTGCGTCGCCGAGAGTCCGATTCGAAATTCCCCCGGTTTCCGATGAAAATGTCGTTTGCAAGTGACCACGGGCCGTGGGAATCGAGCAATGTAAAAACAAAAAAAATGGCGAAAAAGTAATTGCGAGTGTGTTTGTTTTTAAATTAATTTGATTGTTAATTAAGGGCGGCGGCGGCGGCGGCGACTACCCGAACTATCCGAACGATCTGGCCGGTTACAGCGGCCTCTGGGATCCGCACCATCATCATCATCATTGTCTGACCAATCAGCCGTCGAACGGACTGACCGGATATCCGGAGATCCTGAGTGCCGCGTTCGGTACGGATCTGGTGTGGCCGCGGCAGCAATGCGTCGGACTGATTGGGAATCGGACGAGTCGCAATAACAATAACAACAATAATAATCATCATCAACAATCGGGGCAATCGTCGCAGAAGAAGACGCGACGTCGCGTCGCCACGATGGCGCAACGGAGAGCGGCGAACATTCGCGAGCGACGGCGTATGTTCAACTTGAACGAGGCGTTCGACAAGTTGCGACGGAAGGTTCGTGTGCGAATTTGTTTGTTTTGTTTTATTGTTAGTCCAGTCGAATTAGAGCAAACAGTTGGGTTTTTACTGCGGGAAAATTTCGGGGGAAGCTCGATTTTTGCGTGAGCCTTCATAATGTGGTCGTTGATGAACTGTCAAAAGTCCCCAACGATCCGAGTCGAGCGAAAGATTTTGTGTGGTGTCGAAGATGGCCAAAAGCGGTTTTTCGCGAATAACTCGTCAACGGTCGTTTTTAGAGCAAAGTCGCACGTCATCAAAGTTGTAGATTAGGAAATTTGCTACAAAGAAGTTATCGTCACTTTTATTCGTAGGAGCAACCGTTTTGAAAATAATTCGAAATAAAGAATCGTAACCTTAACAATGTAGTCCAGTCGAATTAGACGAAAAGTAGGTTTTTACTTCGCGAAAAATTCCGGGGGCAGCTCGATTTTCGCGTGAGCCTTCATAATGTGGTCGTTGATGAACTGTCAAAAGTCCCCAACGATCCGAGTCGAGCGAAAGATTTTGTGTGGTGTCGAAGATGGCCAAAAGCGGTTTTTCGCGAATAACTCGTCAACGGTCGTTTTTAGAGCAAAGTCGCACGTCATCAAAGTTGTAGATTAGGAAATTTGCTACAAAGAAGTTATCGTCACTTTTATTCGTAGGAGCAACCGTTTTGAAAATAATTCGAAATAAAGAATCGTAACCTTAACAATGTAGTCCAGTCGAATTAGACGAAAAGTAGGTTTTTACTTCGCGAAAAATTCCGGGGGCAGCTCGATTTTCGCGTGAGCCTTCATAATGTGGTCGTTGATGAACTGTCAAAAGTCCCCAACGATCCGAGTCGAGCGAAAGATTTTGTGTGGTGTCGAAGATGGCCAAAAGCGGTTTTTCGCGAATAACTCGTCAACGGTCGTTTTTAGAGCAAAGTCGCACATCATCAAAGTTGTAGATTAGGAAATTTGCTACAAAGAAGTTATCGTCACTTTTATTCGTAGGAGCAACCGTTTTGAAAATAATTCGAAATAAAGAATTGTAACCTTAACAATGTAGTCCAGTCGAATTAGACGAAAAGTAGGTTTTTACTTCGCGAAAAATTCCGGGGGCAGCTCGATTTTTGCGTGAGCTTTCATAATGTGGTCGTTGATGAACTGTCAAAAGTCCCCATCGATCCGAGTCGAGCGAAAGATTTTGTGTGGTGTCGAAGATGGCCAAAAGCGGTTTTCGCGAATAACTCGTCAACGGTCGTTTTTAGAGCAAAGTCGCACGTCATCAAAGTTGTAGATTAGGAAATTTGCTACAAAGTAGTTATCGTCACTTTTATTCGTAGGAGCAACCGTTTTGAAAATAATTCGAGATGAACAAGTTGACAGCGTCTGCAAGCGAGATGTTGTTATTATCTTCATTTCGAATTATTTTCAATAAGGTTGCTCCTACGAATAAAAGTGACAAGAACGTTTTTGTAGGTAATTACTTCGTCTACAACTTTGATAACGTGCGTCTTTGCTCTAAAAGCGACCGTTAACGAGATATTCGCGAAAAACAGCTTTTGGCCATCTTTGACACCATGGAAAATCTGTACGTCAGCTCGGATCGATGGGGACTTTTTACACTTTGCCAAGGCCAACATTGTGAGGTTTCATGCAAAAATTCGGCTTCCCCCGGTTTTTTTCCGAAACAAAAGTCTTAATTTTACCCGGCCTATTGTTATTATTGGCCCGTTGCAATTTGTTTGCTTTTCTTTCCAGGTGCCGACGTTTGCTTACGAGAAACGTTTGTCGCGCATCGAAACGTTGCGATTGGCGATCACCTACATCGGCTTCATGAGCGAACTGTTGCACGGCCGCGGGTCGGATTTGAAAGGGCCGGACTTGTATTCGCCGCGCGATTATCCGCCGTACGGCATCATCAATTGATCGCGATAATGCCGAGATTTGCGATCGAATCGGGCACGTGATAATCGAGTCTTCCAGTTTTTGTTTTGTCGTTTCTTTTGCAATAAAAAAAGAGCAAAATGTAGCCTAATTATGAGCATGCAGCAGTTGCGAATTCGCGACGATCCGGATTGTAAATTGCAAACGAACAAGCGAAATGGGTATGATTTCGTCGGTCTCCTAATAATAGGGGTTGCTGTCATCTAACTTTTGGGTTTGTCTCCGGAATGACACATTAGTCGCTGAGTTTTGGTGAGAAATCTGTCACATTCGTCACTAACCTTCTTGGTGACAAACTTGACAGTTTCGTGACAAATTTGTTTAATTTGGCTATAAATTTGTTTACTTGTGTGACTGATCTGCTATTTTGCTGACTTTTCATTATGGTGACAAATCTGTCATTTTGGTTACTAACCTGTCATTTTGATCGCTAACCGCTAACGCTTTGTGACAAACTTAAAATTTTTGCGACAAATTTGTTTGATTTTTCTATACATTTGTTTACTTAGGTGACAAATTTGTTATTTTGCTGACATTTCATTACGGTGACAAATCTGTCACTTTCGACGGTGACCTATAATTTTGATCGCTAACCTGTCATTTCCGTGACAAACTTGACATTTTCACGACAAATTTGTTTATTTTTGCTATAAATTTGTTTACTTGGGTGACAAATCTGTCATTTCCCTGACTTTATATCACGGTAACAAATCTGTCGTTTTTGTCAATAAGCTGTTATTTTGGTCACCAATCTGTCATCTTGGTGCCAAACTTGACATTTTTGTGATACACTTAATATTTTAGCTACAAATTTGCATATTTTGGCTATAGGTTTGTTCATTTGAGTGAAAAAACTATTCGTTTGTTGATTTTATATTATGGTAACAAATCTGTAATTTTGATCGCTAACCTGTTATTTTGGTCACCAATCTGTCATCTTGGTGATAAACTTAACATTTTCGCGACAGATTTGTATATTTTGGCTATGAATTTGTTCATCAAGCAAATCTGCCATTTTGGTCACTAACCTGTCGTTTTGGTGACAAACTTGAGATTTTCGCAATAAATTTGTTCATTTTCACAATAAATTTTGTTTGCTTGGTGACATTTTTTTAATTTTGGTAACAAATCTGTCAGTTGGTAAACAACCTGTTTTTTTAACAAATCTGTTTGTTTGCTGACAAATCTGTCAATTTGGTAACAAATCTGCCACTAAAAAATCTGTTAATTCTATTAGCAAACCTGTTTATTTGAATCACAAATCTTTTATTTTGATGTCAAATTTGTCAGTCGGGGTGAGAAATATGTTAGTTTGAGTGACAAATCTGTTAAGTTGGTAATATTTTGCTTATTTTTGTAACAAATCTGTTTGTTTGGTAACTAATCCGTCATTTTGCTAACTAATCTGTTTATGTCGCGAACAACTCTGTCATTTTGATAAAAATCTGATTATTTTGGTAACAAATATGTTTGTTCGGTTAAAAATCTGTAATCTGTAAATCTGGTAACAGATGTGTGATTTTGGTAACAAATCTGTCACTTTGCTAAAAACTCTGTTTTGCTAGGAAACCTGTCTATTTGGATCAGAAATGTGTTAATTTGATGACAAATTTGCCATTTGGTTGAGTAACCTCACATTTTGGTAACACAATGACAATTTTGCATGGGCGATCCTCCTAAATCCGGCTGACGAATCTTCGCAACTCGCAATGAACGTATCGTTAAACTCTATTCATTTATTTACTTGTAAAACGTACGTTAATGTAGCACAATCGATTCGTGCAATAAAGACGAAATTCGACGCAAAACCGAAAGAAAGAACCCGCTCGACTCGTTACTCGCCACCCTCAAGCCGCCGACAATCGCCGATCGACGCCCAACGACCGTTGCCGACTGCCGCCGCGATTCCCGATCGGATTCCCGCCCAGCTCGATCTGAATGGCGATCAGCGTCTTGTTCTGCGTCTCGACGACGAACGCGTAGACGAAGACGACGCCGCAAAACGTGACGCACGCCATCACCGCAACATTGTACACCATCCCGTACTGCAACTGGCTGATCAACGTGAACACGTGTATGTAGACGAAGACCAACAACCAGTTGACCGTCTTGCAGATCATGCGCGCCCTCAGGTACACCTGATGCGGCATGTAATCCGCGAGCAAAATGTCCGGACAATGGCTCAGCCCGATCTCGTAGCCGAACGCGTAGAAGCACGTGACGACGAGCGGCACGAAGCGCGCGAGCGCCGTCTCCGTGACGACGCCGTAGATGTAGAGGAGCATGTAGACGAAGGCGGTGACGTGCGCGACGAACATGACCGAGCCGCTGACGAGCAGCGGCCTGCGCACGCCGAAGCTGCCGCGATAGTGCGCGATCGAGCTGGCGGTGTTCGAGCCGAGCATCACGATGCCGAAGAAGATCGGGTCGGCGTGCTGCGAGATCCAGTAGCGCGTGTAATTGTGCCAGACGGCCGCGTAGACGAACATGAACGCGTAGTAGCCGGAGAACACCTGGCAGAAGAACAGGCCGAGGACGACGCAGAGCGCCTTCTTCACCGCCCGCGCCAAGAACATGTACTTGTGCGCGTCCGGATCGACCTTCTTCAGCTCCGCGTCCCTGCGGATGATGCGCAGCTCCTCGTTCAGGTTCGCGTCGCCCTTGTACCACACGAGCGCCGCCGTCGCCTTCTGCTCGTTGCGATTGTACAGATGGACGGGGCTCTCGGGGCAACAGCACAGCATGACGATGTGCACGACGATGACGGCCGGATTGACGACGCCGAACTGCCACGTGCGCGTCATCAGCTGCTTGAGGTAGCCGTTGAAGACGTAGGAGTAGAGGACGCCGCCGAGGATGCAGCAGCGGTAGCCGATGATCATCTTCGGCACGTTGACGCGGTGCGTCGACTCGACGAGCAGCGACTCGCCGGAGATGACGTAGGAGGCGGAGAAGAAGCCGCAACAGAGGCGGGCGAACATGTACGAACGGTAGCTGCGATGGTCGATGCCGAGCAGGATCCACGCGACGAGGCTGAACGGCGACTGGACGAGCATCGTTTTGCGCGGGCCGTATTTCGCGTTCACGTACGTCCACGCGCACATGCCGATCGCGATCCCCAGCGGCACCAGGCTGACGATCCACGCGAAAAAGTACTGCATGCTCATCTCCTTCATGTGGCCGGACGCGACGATGCGGTCGAGGGCGGGGCTCGACCAGCCGAGCGACGAGCCGAACGAGAACGAACCGAGACTGGCTGCGGAGGAGGGAGGGGAGGGGGGACGGTGTTGAGAGCGGGTTTCTCGGTGGGAGTGGGGGAGATTCGTATTCGGCGATTGTTACCCATGATGGCGGCGTAGACCTGCGGCCATTTGCGGCCGGTCGAGCGTTTCCGCACGCGTTCGCGCAACGTCTCCTCGGTGATCGTGTACGGACTCTCGGACTCGTCGACTGACGAGTCGTCGTCGTCGTCGTCCTCGATGATGGCCGTCGGGAGGAAGGCGTTACTGACGGACGGCGCCGGTCGTGCTGCGCCTGCGAAACCGACGTGTTTCGCTTGCATGATTTCTGTCGATGACAAGTGGTGACGCGTCGATTGTTCGTTTTTGTTTGTCGTCGACGTGTTGTTTGGTGTTTCGACGGCGTCGATTCAGAAAGGTCGGAAATGTTCGACGATTGTAGCGATGATCTACTCTAACGGTGCAATTCGTGCAACGGTTCACGCAGTTTGAATCGCGAGTTGAAGGACTCGTAGTAAACTTCGACTCGTATGAGACATTGTCAAAGTGACGGTGACATTTTGTAACTTGTCGCCGAATGCTGTCAAATTAGTTGATGGTAAATTTTTTGTTTCGAGCACAATGACAATCGCATTTTGTTTATAAGCCATTAACGAGGAAAAACTTTTTAATTGCCCTCTCATACAACACATACTGTCAAAGTGACAGTGACATTTTATAAGTTATCGCCGAATGCCGTCAAATTAGTTGATGAAAAAATTTTGTTTCGAGCACGATGACAAGCGTATTTTGTTTATAAGCCATTAACGAGGAAAAACTTTTTAATTTCCCTCTCATACAACGCATACTGTCAAAGTGACAGTGACATTTTATAAGTTATCGCCGAATGCCGTCAAATTAGTTGATGAAAAAATTTTGTTTCGAGCACAATGACAAGCGTATTTTGTTTATAAGCCATTAACGAGGAAAAACTTTTTAATTTCCCTCTCATACAACGCATACTGTCAAAGTGACAGTGACATTTTATAAGTTATCGCCGAATGCCGTCAAATTAGTTGATGAAAAAATTTTGTTTCGAGCACGATGACAAGCGTATTTTGTTTATAAGCCATTAACGAGGAAAAACTTTTTAATTTCCCTCTCATACAACGCATACTGTCAAAGTGACAGTGACATTTTATAAGTTATCGCCGAATGCCGTCAAATTAGTTGATGAAAAAATTTTGTTTCGAGCACGATGACAAGCGTATTTTGTTTATAAGCCATTAACGAGGAAAAACTTTTTAATTTCCCTCTCATACAACGCATACTGTCAAAGTGACAGTGACATTTTATAAGTTATCGCCGAATGCCGTCAAATTAGTTGATGAAAAAATTTTGTTTCGAGCACGATGACAAGCGTATTTTGTTTATAAGCCATTAACGAGGAAAAACTTTTTAATTTCCCTCTCATACAACGCATACTGTCAAAGTGACAGTGACATTTTATAAGTTATCGCCGAATGCCGTCAAATTAGTTGATGAAAAAATTTTGTTTCGAGCACAATGACAAGCGTATTTTGTTTATAAGCCATTAACGAGGAAAAACTTTTTAATTTCCCTCTCATACAACGCATACTGTCAAAGTGACAGTGACATTTTATAAGTTATCGCCGAATGCCGTCAAATTAGTTGATGAAAAAATTTTGTTTCGAGCACAATGACAAGCGTATTTTGTTTATAAGCCATTAACGAGGAAAAACTTTTTAATTTCCCTCTCATACAACGCATACTGTCAAAGTGACAGTGACATTTTATAAGTTATCGCCGAATGCCGTGAAATTAGTTGATGAAAAAATTTTGTTTCGAGCACGATGACAAGCGTATTTTGTTTATAAGCCATTAACGAGGAAAAACTTTTTAATTTCCCTCTCATACAACGCATACTGTCAAAGTGACAGTGACATTTTATAAGTTATCGCCGAATGCCGTCAAATTAGTTGATGAAAAAATTTTGTTTCGAGCACAATGACAATCGCATTTTGTTTATAAGCCATTAACGAGGAAAAACTTTTTAATTTCCCTCTCATACAACGCATACTGTCAAAGTGACAGTGACATTTTATAAGTTATCGCCGAATGCCGTCAAATTAGTTGATGAAAAAATTTTGTTTCAAGCACAATGACAAGCGAATTTTGTTCCTAACCTTCTGCGAGCAAAAGCATTTTAATTTCCCCCTCGTATAACACATACTGTCAAAGTGACAGTGACATTTAATAAGTTATCGCAGAAGACATTTTAATTTGTGCCATCAAATTAATTGATGGTAAATTTTGTTTCAAGCACAATGACAAGCGAATTTTGTTCCTAACCTTCTGCGAGCAAAAGCATTTTAATTTCCCCCTCGTATAACACATACTGTCAAAGTGACAGTGACATTTAATAAGTTATCGCAGAAGACATTTTAATTTGTGCCATCAAATTAGTTGATGGTAAATTTTTGTCTTAATCGCAATCACTCGCAAATTTCGTTTATAAACTGTTTGCGAGCAAAAACTTTTCATTTCCCCCTCGTATATAACTTATTGACAAAGTGACAGCGACCTTTGATCAATAATCGCAGGGGGCGTTCTTAAACGGTGCCACCGAATTAGGCGACGATAAATTGAAACCGTTTGCGAAAGAGAGACGAGAGATAAATCGAGGATTTGGCGAAAGGTTCGCATTCGCAAAGTATATTCGCCACTTATTCGCGAATACCGTTACTTTGTCCCACAAAAAGAAAAAGAAAATAACGATAAATACAAATCGGCGTGAATCGTCGACGAGTGGCGCAAACTTTCAATTGACCTTCTTTCCATTTTCCATACGTGTAAACTCCACTCGATTGATTTATATCCTCGGATCGGCTTTAATAGGAAAAAAAAAGGTAAATTACTTTCACTAAGAAACAATAAGAAACAAACAAAAAAACAAATCAAAGTGCGGATAGAAGAAACTGCACTTTATTGTTCGCATGAAGAAGTAACGAGCATTTTTATTGCGCCATCGACAATTCTTCCTTCCTCAATTAGCGAATTATCGAGCCTAACGAACGAAAGTTACACGTTTCATTCGAATTCGCTTTCTTTCTAGATTAATTGCAATCGACTGTATTTTCCGTTCGATTGTTTACCAGACGTTATATACCGAACGGTTCTTTTTTTTTGCTCTCGTTTTCTTTTATTATGCGAATAAAAAATGAAATATTTGTTGCACACGCCCAAAAAACTCATAAATAATGTGTCGTTTCTCATTATTCCCAAGGATACCGTCGGAATCCGATCGATTTAAACGCAATAATCTCGTTTCGTTTTTTTTTTTCGCACTTTTTCCTCGTTGAATTCCAATCTGCGAATCGCATTTTCCTACGGCGTATACGCCATATGTTTTAAGTGCAATTTGCATTTGTTTGCATCGACGTTTAGTCATACGTCTTTGATGATGGAAAATAACCTAAAAGTAACAACAAACTGTTACATAACGCGATTTCCCAACGGTTGCTTTGATGTACATACGTTACACCGGTTGCATCACTGCATTAATTGGTTACATCTCTAACAATCGAAATTACGAGGTGTAACGAAGGCAACGCAGATAAATAAATAAATGTAATAACCACCGGGTAGACGGATAGAGGGTGCCAAACTGCTATTACGTGAAATCGTACCCTTAGGGGTATAAATGAGCGAACCGCAACGCCAAAAATGTAAAATTGTACCCCCTTTATTTTGTATTTTTATATAATTATTAATAAACATTTTATTCATTCATTCGTCAAAAATAAGGCTGAAGAAGAGGGAATAACCTCTTGAACAGTCACCATTTATATCAATTGTATTCCCTTGTAACGTGTAAATATTTGTAGAATAATTGTAAGAATGGACATTATTTCAATTCAAGCCAAAAATAGATGAATTAGGATTCATAATAATACGCAAGTAAACTCGCACAATTTGGTTCATAGAGTTTCCTGGAAGTGATCCGAATTCCCTCCAAGTCCCATGAAGTCTTAAAGCGAACTTTGAAAACCTTGCAACTGTCAAGCAGCAACAAGTTTTTGTTATTTCGCGCACCACTTTGACGAATTGTTTGGTTAAGTTGTACAAATGGACAGCGAACAAATGGACTGTCAAACTGTTGCACTACTACAGCGCGATAAAAAGTATAAAATATGGAGTGGGCTTTGTCAGTTGGCAGCCAAACGTCAAACAAACTTCAAAATGATTGATAATTGAGGAACGTCAATATCGTTGACGATTTAGTTGCCACACGCGTTTTTGTTGTTTGACAGTGTCTCAGCGCTTACTTCGAACCCATTAATTGATCGTCGTCCGCCTTTTGTTTGGTCAAGTTGTCAAAATCGACAGCAAACTTTTGTCCGTCAAGCCGTTGCCATTACGGCACGATCAAATATGGAGTGGGCTTTGACATACCTGTCTTAAATCGGCCAACTTCAAACAAACGTCAAACTGATTGATAATCGAGAAACGTCAGTTTCGTTGATCGAGCGCCTACTTCGAATCCGTTCATCGATCGTCGTTCGCCTTTTGTTTCGTAGCCGGCGAAGTTTCTTTCGAACCTGCCCTCGGTAATGAATCAATCGTTCATTAACTTGAGGCAATTTTCATTGGCAAAATTGCACGATTTGTCAACAAATTGCTGCAATAGGAAGTGATCAATGAAAGGAAAAGAGGAATTATTCCTAAGGAAATACGAAGGATTTTTCCGTTGTTTCGTGCTCGTGTAAACTTTGTTCGATGGTTAATGACGACGAATGGAACGCGTAGACCAATACGAAATTGAAGTCAAGGATTTCCCTGTACGTTATTATTGCTCTTTTGTTCGTGCCCATTGTTAATCCCATTCGGTTTAACGATTTTAATTAACGAGGCAATGCCAACAGTTTAAAGACCTTCCTGTTCGAGTTTTGTTTTTAAATAACACGTTAGCGACTCGCTTTTTTTGCTCTGTCTGTTTGGATTCAACGATAATTGCATTTATACATCGCGAAACTGGTTCTTTTTTTTTCGCTGAAAATAATAAGTTTCGTGTTTATGACATCGACTTTGTTGGGAGTTTCTTTATGGAAATACGCTTTCTAGATTTTCAATTTAATTTCAATCATTAAAAAGAATTGCGACAAATTTCAAATACCTTTTTACTCTTTTACCGTTTTCGGTTTTTCTATTGCCATTGAGCAATCGAGAAATGCGCTCTATTAAATCGTGTCCTCCATTGTTGTTGTTGTTGTTCTGTTGTCTGTTATTGTTGTTTGTTTGTCGCTAATGTCTTCGTGCGACATTATTCAATTCCTCCAGTTCCTAATCGCATGCCTGTACCCGGGTCTGTTACCTGTGACACGGAGAGCTGTTTGGTAATGTTTGCATGTAAATTAGCAGAAACGTTGCATAATCAGATCTAATTATGCGATGGGGAAAAATTATGAGAGAAAAAAAAGTAGAAAACTAACGTACAAGCGGTAATAAAATATTGTACAAGGTAATCGAGAGTTAACGAGGAAAAAAACATTGTGGAAAAAATAAAGGTAATAATTTTAAACAACGATAAACGGTTATTAGTCCTGAGCCGTTGTTAATTTCGATTTCGTGTCCTCCTTTCGTGAAACCGTAACAATATGCATTATTAACTGACTGAAGAATAAGAGCGTGAACCGAAGAAGACGCTCATTCAATTTCGTTTTTGTTTTCCATCAATTTTTTTTTGCGCACGACAAATTGCAAATTAAGAGAGATCGTGTGTGCCATTTCTAAAACGAATCGCGCGGTTTCGTTCGCTCACATCTACATAAAAATGCCGTTGGGGAAAATGTAAAAAAAAAGAGGCGATCTGCCGCTTTCGTTTCACCTTTTAAATACGACAATTCGAAACCAAAAAAGAAAAAAGAAGACGAAGAAAAAAAAAAGGCGAAGAACAAGAAACTTCTTCTTCTTCTTGGTATTTTGGGAAACCACGAATGTACACCACTGTCGCCCATAAATTTTGAGGCGAGAAACGGTTTCTGAGAAAAACGAAAATCGAATAACAACAAAAAATCGATCGTCGCTCTTGCGTTAATTATCACTTCCAAAATAAGAAAAAAGCGGAAAAAAACTCCATTTCGAGTCGATTAAAACCGGATCGATTTTTTTCCACGGCGGTATTAAACAATCTTCTTCATTTCGAGAAGGCAGAAGGTGAAAATTAAGAAAAAAAATCCATCTTCAAACGTATGCTATAGAGCGATCAACACCAAGAATCCGTTTCGAGTGAATTTTCCTAGTTTGCAGTATTGACGTTGACATTTTTCACTATTGACGTTGACATTTGTTCAGTATTGACATTTGTAAGTATTGACGTTGACATTTTTCACTATTGACGTTGACATTTGTCAGTATTGACGTTAACATTTTTCAGTATTGACATTCGTAAGTATTGACGTTGACATTTTTCACTATTGACGTTGACATTTGTCAGTATTGACGTTGCCATTTGTCAGTATTGACGTTGACATTTGTAAGTATTGACGTTGACATTTTTCACTATTGACGTTAACATTTGTCAGTATTGACGTTGGCATTTTTCAGTATTGACATTTGTAAGTATTGAGGTTGACATTTTTCACTATTGACGTTGACATTTGTCAGTATTGACGTTGACATTTTTCAGTATTGACATTTGTAAGTATTGACGTTGACATTTTTCACTATTGACGTTGACATTTGTCAGTATTGACGTTAACATTTGTCAGTATTGACGTTAACATTTTTCAGTTTGACATTTGTAAGTATTGACGTTGACATTTTTCACTATTGACGTTGACATTTGTCAGTATTGACGTTAGCATTTTTCAGTATTGACATTTGTAAGTATTGACGTTGACATTTTTCACTATTGACGTTGACATTTGTCAGTATTGACGTTGGCATTTTTCAGTATTGACATTTGTAAGTATTGACGTTGACATTTTTCACTATTGACGTCGACATTTGTCAGTATTGACTTGAATATTTTTCAGTATTGACATTTGTAAGTATTGACGTTGACATTTTTCACTATTGACGTTGACATTTTTCAGTATTGACTTTAACATTTTTCAGTATTGACATTTGTAAGTATTGACGTTGACATTTTTCACTATTGACGTCGACATTTGTCAGTATTGACTTTAACATTTTTCAGTATTGACATTTGTAAGTATTGACGTTGACATTTTTCACTATTGACGTCGACATTTGTCAGTATTGACTTTAACATTTTTCAGTATTGACATTTGTAAGTATTGACGTTGACATTTTTCACTATTGACGTTGACATTTTTCAGTATTGCCGTTAAAAGACTTTCGCAATTTGTCAATCAATAAGGGCCGCATCACGCCTTTAAGGTTTTGATCAACGCCTACTCCAATCGAATTACCTTTTGATCGCTCTATAGCAAGCAGGAAGTTGTTAATTAAGTTTTTCTGTTCTTTTTTTGTTTTTGTTCGACGAGTGCTTTTTTCTCCTCTACAAACATCTTCATGGTTCTTGTCGAACCACTTTTTTCATCATCGTCATCTTTCAACTTTTCCGTCTACGTTTAATTAGTTACATTAAAAAAAAACTCTAAGTCGATATTGATATCGTACACATTAATTAGAACGTCGTATACAGGGCGTTATAAAGTTATTCAATCGAAAAAAAAAACGACTTTCTCGTCTACCATTCCGCTGTGTGTCGTTTGTTAACCAATTATTTGTTGTTTGAAAGTTTGTGACGGTTTTAAAACCGATAGAATTGACTTGATGATCGTCTTCAAGAAATCGTCAGAAGTTGCCATCCTGTATAATGACGAAATAGCGGAGTGAAGAGATGATGATGATGATGGCACATTTATAGAAAAATCTTTCACTCTAACGAACCGTAGCAGAAACGCTATCGAATCCCATATGTAATTAATTAATATTAATAAAACGCAATCATGTCGACGTTATCTACGCGAAGAAGTTTCTTTTTCCAAATGTTAAACGTATCGAAATTTGTGGCACAAAATGATTATTTGCGGGGAATTTTATTCCACTATTTTATTTAAAAAAAACTGCAGCTGAAGCACTTATAATTCGTCCTTAAGACTTATTGCAACCATTCTCTATCGGAAACAACCTGCAGATATCGGTTTAGACACGTCAAAGATTATCACTTTGACATTGAAGGTGAAGAAGGCTCTGGCGCGGCGAGAAAGTTTGAAAACGAAGACTTGGAGGCACTGCTTCATTGGACGACTCATGTCAGACGCAAGCTAAAATTGCAGAATCCTTAGGAGTTGATCACAAGACAGTTTGCAAACGTTTGAAGGCATTTGGAATGATCAAAGGCAAGGACATTGGATGCCTCATGACGTGAAGTAGAGAGACGTCGAACGGCATCTTTTCATGGGCGAACAGCTGCTTCGACAGCTGAAAAGGAAAAGTTTTGTCTTACATCGTATCGTGACTGGGGGCTGAAAAGTGGATGCACTACGATAACCCTGAACGTAGAAAATCTTTGACTAAGCCCAACCAGGCATCGACATCGTTGGAAAAGCTAAATATCCAATATTCCAAACTTCTCCTCTCCATTTGGTGCGATCCAGCTGGATGTCGTTTACTATGGGCTGCTCAAACCTTGCGAAAGCATCGCAGTTTGGGTCGAGCATTGAAGGAAAAGTGGCCCCTGACGCAGCAAAGACACGGCCAAGTGTTTTTGCAGCATGGCCAAGGCTCGGTCACGTGTTGCCATACCTCTGCGAGAACTTTACTTGGAAACGTTTAAATGGAAAGTCCTACTATCACATCGCCGCAGACTTTGTAACTCTTCCGATTATCGCTCGTTTCGATCTATGGCACTTGGGCTGGATCAATGAACGGCACTTTCATTCGCATGAAGATGCCAAAAAAGAAATGGGTTAAACTCTTGGATAGGCTCAAAGGACTCGTCGTTTTTCCAAGGTGGAAGTCAAAGACTATCAGAAACATGGGAAAAAGTTTTCGCTAGCGAAGGCAATACAGTGAATATGTTCCAATAAAGAACGAATTGCCCTAGATATTCGACGTCCTAATAAAACAAAATCTGGAAATGTTTACTGTGCAATTGTGCCGTTTATCGTTGCAAAAGACGGTCCCTTTGCCAAGTAACTGCGCAAAAGTCCGTCACAACTGTGCACGATGAATAACCGGTCACTCGTTGGCCCCCACCATTCCTTGCCGAAGCCTATTTATATATGCGACGTTACCTATAAAAACGGTAACGATGAGGATGTAGACTCTAGTCGGGTGACGAACGAATAACGGTGTCGGTGTAGCCGATAGAGCGAAGAGAGATTTCATTTCGACATACACGTTGAGAGAGTTGAATCGCTTTCAATTCACGATGCAGAAAGTATTCGCCGTGTTCGCGTCGTTATTGATCGTTGCGGGCGTTAGCGCCGAGGATGCCGCCGCCAAGGAGGAACGGC
Source organism: Hololepta plana (assembly GCA_963695495.1). Classification (NCBI taxonomy): domain Eukaryota; kingdom Metazoa; phylum Arthropoda; class Insecta; order Coleoptera; family Histeridae; genus Hololepta; species Hololepta plana. The sequence continues at coordinate 622,379 of OY968841.1, read as the reverse complement.
CGAAAACGTACCAGCGACTGATACCGGCCGATGTGCTCAGAGGTAAAGAAAAGTTTAACGTTTGAGTTTGTTTTTTGCGTCGTTTGATTGAAACTAATTTTAATCGCGAATCTTACGCTCAAAAATCGAAATTCCTTAAATAGAACAATCAGAAATTTTCTTTAGATGAAAAAGCTTCCTTTTGCCATTAATCGATTCTGTAATTAAGAAATCTTCCCTTAATCATAAATCATCGTTGAATTCAAAATACAAATCTTCCTCTGATCAAAAGTCTTCTACGTAACCTAATTTGACGTCTTCCTGAAACAAAATACTTCCTTTTATCGCAAATCTTCCTTTAATCTCAAGACTTTCTTTAACTCCAGAAATCCTCGCTTAATTACAAATTTTCCTCTAATTGTTAATTTTCTTTTAACCAAGAGTCTTCCTTTAAGCACAATTTCTACTCTAGTCATAAATCCTTTAATCACAATTCTTCCTGCAATCAAAATTCTTCTTTAAATCTCAAATCTTGCTTTAACTAAAACTATTCCTCACTTTATTCAAAAATCTTCCCTAAATCAAACATCTTCCAACCGCAAATTCTTGAAATTTCTTCGAATTTGAAAACCTTTGCTAAAGCAAGAATTCTCAATCCCTAAATCTTCCTTAATTCGCCATTTGACAATTGGCCTCGCCCCTCTTGAAGTGAATGCGATAAACGAACATTGCGAAACGGCGACATTTAAGATAACGACGTTTTGCAATTTGCATGAATCATACGCTTATATATACAAAAAAAAAAGAAGGAAACATTCGTTTGAACGTAAAATACGAAATTAGAATGTATTTGCCAAACGAGCGACTCGCTCAAGGACTCCGGCACTTTCACTTGGGGCGGTGTACGCTTCCCGTGAAGGTCTCAAACCCCGCAACTTTTTTCCGTTCATTCCCATTTATTAAAAAAAAAATATATAAAAAAAAAATGGCGACCCAAATCTTTTGTCGCTAACCGAAGCAACTCGCTTCGCAACGCGTTTTCTTCCCTCGCTTAAGACGCGTTTCGGAAAAGAAATCTCGGTCGAAATGTTATTAAACGATTTCTTTCGCTTTTGCGAAATGAAAGTCGCCGCGAAGATGCGATAACAATCGTCGTTCTGTTCTCTCGTCGACATTTCACGAAACTTTCACCTTCATTATCGCCGATGTGCAGGAGGGAAAAGCGAAAAAAGAAGCGAAATCGATGTGTCGTCATTGTGGATCAAAAGGTTCCCGATCGTTTATTGCGATCTTTTTTTTTTATCCACTCTCGCCGACCTCTTTTGCCACGAACCGCGACGCGATCCTTTCTCTTTTATCGAAAGAAAAAAAAAGAAGAAAAAAAGCACTCATCTGCATAGACGATGACCTCCTTACGATTCTCGGGATTGCGAGCGAAGAAGAGATCGAAATGGAAGCGGCGTCGATTGCGTAAGAGCGAGAAGTTTCCGTTGCGAACGCGATATACGTGACAAATAATTTAATGTCGAGCAAAAAGAAAAAAGAGGAACCTTGAGACCGAACCCACAAACGGCGTTTCCAATTACGTAAACGAACAAGGATTGTGACGAGAAAGAATTAACATTAACATGCGAGAAGTGACAATTTGCGCGGTCATTCTTCGTTCGTTTGCCGTTTGTCCTCGCGATAATTATTTGTTTATTTCCCTTTATAACGATCCGATTTGTTCGGTTTTTTGCCACTGGAGGCGCCGTTAGTAACGTTATTTTCCACCCGTTCGTGCGAATTATAATTCCCCATTTCGAGCTTAATCCTATAAACGATCTGCAATTAAACTCGTGGGTGCATAACGGAAACGCGCAGTTGTTTTGTCGTTTGCATTTTCTTTTGTTTCGTTTACGGATTTTCGCAATGAAATAATAGCGAAACGCGCCGTTGAATCGAGAGAACAATAAATTTCCTTTCGCGTCACACGATTTCCCTTTGTTCGAACAGAATTTCACGCACATAAAGTTGCTTTATGTTCGACTGTGTCATAACAACTAGATTACCGGCACCGTTTTGCGGCCGAAAACTGTCACTTTATCTACTAGTTACTTTATACTCCAAGTTACCAGTACAATAAAGTCACTTTATTTGTTTATTATGTCATGATTTTTAAGCCGAAATTGGACACTCAAGGAACAGTTGCCTAACTTATAGTTACGTAGCTTGTTGCCAACAGAAATATTCGGAGCAACGGTTAAAGGAAAATGCATGCATATTTCAAATATTCCCTCTGAAGGTTAATTGCAAATCGCAATACTTTTTCCGGGCAATCAACATGAAAACAATTAACTTTAACAGGATAATCTTGTCATTAATAATTAATATTAAAAACGCAAGTAGTATTATTGGCTACAGTCAATGCTGACAAAGTGGAGGCAGAATTTTCGACGTTCAATTAGATGAACTCGATCACACTTTTCGAAAAGATATTTAATGTCAAAACGTCAATATTGGTAGCTATTGCAACGACGTCAGATAATTTGATATCGTAACGTACGACAATTAACATTGCTAACCGTAGCAACGGCCAAAGGCAACTACGCGACACATTAAACTTTTTAGTCGATGGCTTGAAAAGTTTAATTTTCGCTGCCAAAAAATCTTCTCCATCGCAGTCGAACATAAAGCATTAAACCCTTCATTATGTACTTGTTATATAAATAGCTATTAATAGGATAATCTTGTCTTTACTGTTTATTCGCATAATAATTAATATTAAAAACGCAACTAGTATTATTGGCTACAGTCAATGCTGACGAAGTGGAGGCAGAATTTTCGACGTTCAATTAGATGAACTCGATCACACTTTTCGAAAAGATATTTAATGTCAAAACGTCAATATTGGTAGCTATTGCAACGACGTCAGATAATTTGATATCGTAACGTACGACAATCAACATTGCTAACCGTAGCAACGGCCAGAGGCAACTACGCGACACATTAAACTTTTTAGTCGATGGCTTGAAAAGTTTAATTTTCGCTGCCAAAAAATCTTCTCCATCGCAGTCGAACATAAAGCATTAAACCCTTCATTATGTACTTGTTATATAAATAGCTATTAATAGGATAATCTTGTCTTTACTGTTTATTCGCATAATAATTAATATTAAAAACGCAACTAGTATTATTGGCTACAGTCAATGCTGACGAAGTGGAGGCAGAATTTTCGACGTTCAATTAGATGAACTCGATCACACTTTTCGAAAATATGTTTACTGTCAAAACGTCAATATCGGTAGCTATTGCAACGACGTCAGATAATTTGATATCGTAACGTACGAGAATCAACATCGCTAACCATAGCAACGGCCAAAGGCAACTACGCGACACATTAAGCTTTTTAATTGATGGCTTGAAAAATTTAAATCATCTTCAAAGGCTAAACTTTGTAAAACAAACAATTAATCCTCGAAATATCTCTTGCAGATTTCCCTGGCATGTGTTTCGCGAGCACGAAATGCGCGACGGTCGAGCCGGGCAAATCGTGGGACCTGACGCCGTTCTGCGGCCGATCGACGTGCGTCCTCACCGAGGACAAACCGCCGCGTCTGCTCGAACTGGTCGAGGACTGCGGCCCGTTGCCGTTGGCGAATCCGAAGTGCAAACTCGACGAAGGTACGAATACAACGACGCGCAAAAAAGTCGCATAGTGTACGATCGAATGGTGTTCTTTTGTTTTGCAGAAAAGACCAACAAGACGGCGCCGTTCCCCGGCTGTTGTCCGACGTTCAAGTGCGAGGAGGGCGCCGTGTTGGAGTACCCGGAGATCCCGACGGTGGCGCCGGTTGCGGCGGACGCGTCGACGACGGTCGCCGCCGAAGCGTCATCTACAACACCAAAAGCTTGAGCTGTTAAGCAATTAATTGCGAGCATCGCAAGATTTAGAAATGCGTACAGAATGTTTTAGATACATACGTATATTTTTTAATAATTTTTTTTTATATATATTTTGCACGTAACTAACGGTGTCGACACCTTTTCAATGCGAAAAGCATCCTTAACAATCAACGATCCGTTTTCTCACTTCTTTACTTCTGTTCACTGCCTGGTTTAACATTCGCTGCCGATTGAGCGAGATTGTAGTTGGTGAGGCAGATTCCAATCGTAGAATAATCCTTCAGAATGTTATTGTATAATGCTTAAAATGTTACAAGTTTTTCTTCGATTTGTATACGAAATTAAATTACCTTACATGTGTTTAACGTGACGAAAAGAAAGTAAATTAATTTATTAAATTGTACAATCGTCTTATTGCCTTTTTTTGCACGATCGTTGAACATCGAAAATCGCACGAGAAATCGTCTCGAATTCGAAAACTTGCTTAGAAGAAGTCGGGACTTGCGAGATAATTAAGCAGATTAACAAATCCCAAAGCTTTTGCTTCATGGACGTTATTTTAACTCCTCCACAGGAAACGTTCAGGTTTTATTGCAATTTTTTTTTAACAATCAAGAAATTGAAATGAGTGGTTTTGCAATTTTTATTATTGCCCCCAATCGCGACATCGAGATAGTTGACGAAGCTCGCAGTCGCTCTGGAAGGTTCCGTTTTTGTCGGAATTTAAACAAATGATCGATTTTGAAAAATACACTTTTGTATTGTTTCCTTGTATATTACATATATATATATATATATATATAATACAAAATACCGTTTGTAAACCGTGATGCAGTCAACCAACTGCTAATTTAGCAGCTTCGCATCCGAATCTGGACGCAGAGTTCGGCCCGAATTTACCGAGAGTTGACGAAGTCCGAGAGAGAGCTTCAGTTGACTGCACGTTCTCCATTTATATAAACTTGAACTAATAACATATGGAATTGTATTCGATCGGCGATCGCCGTTGCGAGCGGTGAAAATGAATAATTATTTTGAAGAAGAGGACTTGCTTTCTCAAAATCCCGGTAATTTTCAAAAGAAGTTAAATTGTACTATCGTAACAAGTATAAGCTAAGGCGAAAATAAACCTAATCCTATCCATTACTTCAATTATAATAATTAAATGATAATCATGTGTCTCATTCAATTGTCTCCTGTATTCCGCTCCGCGTATAACATGAAAATAGTATAAATTTACAAGAGTTCATCAAAAGAAACAGAAAAACGAATTTGGCACACGTGTTGCAATTTCAGTAAGGTTCCTATGTACTAATAATGGTATGTCATCTTTTCTTTCACATCCTGTTCATTCATCTATTCGGACAACGATTCGCCCAGTGTCCGTATTCACCGCAACTATAACAAGCACCATAATTGTGATAATTCCTTCTCAATGGGCAGCCATTGCGCCAGTGTCCAGTCTCGCCGCAATTAAAGCAACTACCATATCCACCATAATAACTGCCATTAACAAACGTCGGTCCTGCAGCATTTTGTACCGGATGTTCCGCATTGGAAACGGCTGGCAAATCATCACCGTCTAAGCCATCGTCCTCATCGTCTTCATCATCATCATCATAATCGGATTCGTACGTCAGGAAACTGCCGACGTACATCCCCTCGACGTCCGAATCGAGGAAATCCAGGCCGTACTCGTCGTCGTCCTCCTCGTCGTCGTCGTCCTCTTCGTCGTCACTGTCCGAGTAGAACTGGCAGGAATCGCAATGGTTCTCGTGTTTTCCTCTAATCTTCTTCTCGCTCTCCGCCCTCTCCTCTTTCAGCACTTTCCTCAGGTCCTGAATCTCCGCGCTCGAATTTGACACCAGCTTATCGATGAAGGAGTCGATGACTTTCGTTTGCAATTGCAGCTTGATCCGCACCCTGCATATTGGGCAATATGATTTCTTCTCCTTCCACTGCAGGATGCAGTACGAGCAAAATGTGTGCGAACAATTTAACGTGACTGCATTGACCAGCATCTCCGTGCAAATGCAACACTGAAACTGATCCTCGGCATAGTCCAACATGCTCTTGTTCCATATGCTGTCGTCGAGAGCGTTATCCAGATCGTTCCGCTTATCGTCATCGTTCTTGTTCTCGTCATCGTGCATGTTTTCGTTCGACGTCGAGGCGAACTCGATGCCATCCAATTGCTTCACGACGTTATTCAGCTCGTCTTCATTATGATTCTGGGCGTTATTCTTGTCTTTTGCCTTGTTTCTTTGCTTCCTTACGGCTCCCTTTTGCTAAAAATTCGAAGAAGAAACACGGTCAATTAACCTAAAAGTCGTTTTGCGCTCGATAAAAGCGAATCAATGCCAAATTAACGTACGATAATAACGAGATCCATCACGTCGATAACTCACCTGACTGCGATTGTTCTTCTGAGACGTCTCTGGATGGCTGTGCAACGAATTTTCCATCTCACACGCACTTTCTCCACGATTTCCAACGAAGACCTTCTTGACGAACGATTCACTATTGACGAATTTACCAACCAAATCCCTATTGTGACGATAAATTAAAGCGAAACCAGATGAAAAACGTTCGCTCGCCACAGTGCATATGGTTCCGAGTTAACGATAACGACCCGAGATAGTTGACATCGAGAATCTGTCAGAACGTTTACGAAACCGCGATGCCAACCTTCGATTACGAACGGCGCTGTTATCGCAGCAAAACTCACTAGACGTTTACGAAACACAAAATGTCACCATACGATAACAACTGACAATCTTTGATTCGTATATTTATAAACATTGATATTGACAAGAGTATTATCTCTGTGGCTGTCAGTCATTACAAAGGAGTACCAAAAACAAAAAAAAAGTTTATCTTGTTTATCCATTTGATCGCAAAGCCACAATCGAATAATGTCGAAAGTTGCTTCTAAAAGATATTACTCAAGCTTCAAAGCCGATAGGTACGTATTATTTGCAACGATAAAATTGATTATAAAATAGAAATCTGACAACTTGTAGCGCACATTCGTTTATAATATCGTCTTGGAAGGCACGAAACGATTCAAAGAACGTATCAGCCGCATTAAATCCGCTCCTGCACGACTCGGAGTCGGTCGAAAGCGATCGCAAAGCGTTGGCCCGACCGTCATCATCGCGAGAATCTCCAAGAAAAATTGTACTGGAATCGAAAGGCAACGCCGCAAGACCTCCGTGGAACGGCCCGTGCAAGGAATGTTATTGTCACAAGACGCGAATATCGCCGCAATTGTTTTCGGCCCCGTTGAACGGTCCGAATGACGAGGACTCGCAGGATGTTGAGGGACGTTGCAAAATGCACGACGACGTAAAAGCGACGCGCGCCGATGCCGGCAAGAGCTATTGCAGCCACGATTTCTCGCACAAGGTCAAGAAGGTGGTCACGTACCGACCGCGATCGAGTTTCCTGCGAAGTCTCCAAGATGAGGCGCGAAGCAAGTGCACCTGCTTGGACGGGGGCGTCGCGACGACGGAGCCGTTTAAACTCGAATACACGGAAGATCGCGCCAACTACGAGAACAACCGACCGCTCTCGTGCTACGAAAAGGACTATTCGCAAGAATTACGCGAGTTACATTCGAGCGCAGACGCGAACGATAGGGATCGAAACAAGTGCGCGTCGCTCCCGAACGACGGCTCAATAACCGACGGGGAGCGCAAAATTCGCGACGAGCCGAGCGACGTGATGGATTTGCGCGATTTTCGCGATCGTAACTTTTTCGACTGTTTCTCGACCGGCGCGCGCAAATCGAACGTGCCCGAACACACGTGTTCGCACAAGTTCCGCATCAACGATCGATTGTTTCCGATGCCGTTGAACGCGGACGCGTACGGCGTGAGCCGTTGCGAAATTTGCGACGAGCCGATCGGCGATTATGACGGCGGCGCAAAGGGGCCGCCCTCGAAATCGGCGAGCACGCGCAATTTGCGTAAGCGATACGAGAGGAACGTGATGCCGACGTACGTGAATTTCGCGACGAAGAACGAGCGAATCGAGCTGGAAATACCGGACGAGCGGATCGCGAAGGAGTTGCTGTCGCTGAACGTGCGGCCGCACGTGCTCGAACCGCTCAACACGTTCGCGCTAAGGTACCAGAAGGGCGTGTTGAAATAGAGGAGAACGCGCGATTCCGACGTGGACAAACTGCCATCGATGCGATTTACCTTTTTTTTGTTTTTTTTTTTTAGTTTTTGGATTTACTCGTAAACGTTTTACAATTATACGCATGTAAAAGGGAAGCGAATCGGGCGTCCGCTTGTTACGACCGCTTCTGATTCAGCGTGGTCATGAACGGCATTATCAAGTCCATCGGCAGCGGGAAGATTATCGTCGAATTCTTCTCCGCCGCGATGTTGTTCAACGTCTGCAGGTATCGCAGCTGAAACGAAACACGATCGTTAAAACACGCACGATTTCGATATAACGGTGCGTTTACGCGCGAGAGTTTCTCACATCGCACGACGACGTGCGAATGTACGTTACGAACGATTAGAGCGTGCGCAATAACGTCTGAAGACGCCGACGCAAGAGACACTCTCGCGTGTAAACGCAGCATAGTTCGTTACCTGTAAAGCGGCCGGACTCTCGTTGATCACGTCGGACGCCTCCTTCAGCGCCCGCGACGCCTTCATTTCGCCCTCCGCCGCGATCACCTTCGCTCTCGCCTCCCGGGACGCCTCCGCCTCGGCGGCCATCGCTCGTTGCAATTGCAACGGCAGGCTAACGTCTTTTCTGGCAACGAGATCGCAAACCGTTCGATTGCAAGTCGATCGATTATTATAAACGTGCGCATCTTACATCTCGACGCGTTCGACTTTAACGCCCCACGGATCGGTGGCGACGTCCAGCGACGTTTGCATCGCGTGCGAAATGGCCTCGCGGTCCGACAGGATCTCCGACAGGTTGCGCGTGCCGAGTATGTTTCGCAACGTCGTCATCGCCAACAGTCGCGTGGAATTGCTGCAGATGAAGAGCGTTACCGTTTGACGCGTGCGAATTTCGTGCGGGGTTACCTGTAATTGGTCACCTTAACGATCGCGTTCAGCGGGTCTTGGATCCTGTAGTAAACGACGGCGTCGACGGTGACGGTGACCGAGTCCTTGGTGAGGGCCTACGATTGCGTGCGCATGATAATGAGTTACGTGCATCGAGGCGAAAGTCACTTACTTCTTGCGGCGGCACGTCGAACGATATCGTGCGCAAGTCGACTTTGCAGTAGTTGTCGACGCAGGGTAGGATGAAGAAGATGCCGGGACCTCTGGCGCCGCCCGTCCGCAATCTGCCCAGCCGGAATATAACGGCTCGTTCGTACTCTTGCACCACCTTCGGCGTGTAAACGGCAAAGAATTACAACGATCGTACAAAATGTCCCAATAGTGCGAGCTCCGAGGATTCCGATCAATCGGTTGACTTTCTCTTTTGTTTTAGATAAGAAAAGTCTGCTCTCGGGAAGGACTATCACGTAAAATGCTTTCCAACATGGCGCACTTCCGGATATAGTGGGAGCTGTTCGTTCCTTCTTTATTTTGAATGGAATGCTCTATTTTGTAATGCAGTTTTGGATTCCCTATTGGGTTTCAAGGGGAGTTTATTAAAACAATCAACAATCACATATCTAGGATGCACTGTCTCAGAGTTAATTCAGTGGTTTCATCAATTCCTTGTTTTAGTTCCTGGATGTCATTTGCAAACGTAGCACAAACTGAACTTTTCGAATCTCCCGAAAGAAAGAAATCTGGAGGGTATAAATCTGGCGATTTTGCAAATCATGATACAAATCCACTTCTTCTTAAGCATCTTCCTTTAAAAAATCCAGGGAAATGTTCTCTAAAAAGACGACCTGAAGGAATCTGATAAATGGGATAAGCTTGATAAGATAAGATAAACTTAAATACATAGCGCTTCTCTGCCATTTAGCATTAGTAAACTATAAATGAAATGCATGTGGGCTAATTCCGATTTAGAGTAAAAAGGCATAGAGCGAAAATTCGTAAAATTGTCATAAACGACTTATTATCAATTGCAAATTCTACGTATTACAAAACAGCTGTTAATTACGATATGAAAATGCAAGTTTTGCGAATGAAACGAGCGCAAATCGAAGATATGCTACAAAAAAGTTCAATCCTCCGTATCTTCGAAACGGTCCATTTCCGGCCCCACGTTCATCAAGACTTTTTTGCCTATTTTGGGCCCTCTTATCGGCCCTTAAAGTTTGTGACACTTTTTTTTAACACCCTGCATAAGCGTAATAAATTGCATGTAGCTCGAAACCATCAAGAATTGATCTAATATTGCCTCAATAAGATCGAAAGGGAATAATGGTTCCCTTACAAAACTTAAGTTATGCACATTTGAAAATGTCGAAGTTCAACAGTCCACAAATTGCAATCGGTATTGCTTTCAGTTAAACGTAAGCAGACCACAGTATTCGCCAATTCTTGCTTAAAAGAACTGAAAAAACTTCGACTTTCAATCTTAAACAGTTACGGAGATATTTGCAACTTCCGCGACCTCCCAACTGATTTTTTTTGGAAAACGCTAAAATAACTCCGAAACCGTGCATCTTAGGCACGTGATTGTTTCAATAAACTTCCATTAAAATTCTATAAGGAATCCAAATATGCTATAAAAACCATGTCATTCCATTTAAAATAACGGACCAACGATCATTAGTTTCTGGTGCATCCGGAAGCGCGCCATCTTGGAAAGTATGTTTACGTCGTAATCCTTCCCGCGATAAAACTTTTCCATCCGAAACATTTTCCTCTAAACGCAACCGTTCGGCCGTAATCTCTATCTCTATCGGGTCAACCTGCATATAGGTGCGGCTCTGGCAGTCGCGACTTACCTTGAAGCAGAAGAACAGCGAAAACGGGAACGTGACGACTAGCAAGACGATCGAACCGAATGTCGCCAATAATTCGACGCACGTCATCGCGTTTAATTTATCTGCAAACGGAGACGGAACGGCAATTAAATTGTTATATGGAACAACGAAAAAACAAAAAAAAAGACGAGGCGACCGACACGTTGCACCGATAATGATCGACTGCCAATTTTGTTATTGTTGCTAATAAGCGCTCGCAACTCCAAAATCCGCATCTGTTCCGCGCGTCTTGCATAAATATTTATTCTTCGAATAAAAGAGGACGACGCGCTCATATGATATTCGCATAATTGCATCGCTTTAATTCTTAAAAGGGCGTTTATTGGCAATAAACCGTAGTAAATGTGGCTGACGCTATAAGGAATCTTCATTAGAAACGTGAGTGCGCGCTTGGAACGGAGAGACAAAGAAGAGAAGGTCGATTAAACGATTTTTTTTTCGGCCGAAAACCGAGTTTCGCATTTTTTTTTAACCTTTTCCGGTTCCCCGAAGCGGTTCTTTCCCGAAACGATCCGTATTATTTGGGTGATATCGCTCGTTAGATAACAATCGTTCGCTAAAAAAAGGGGGACGAGTAAATATTGAACGAGAACTGATAGAAACCGACGCTCACTTATCGTAACTAGCATTAGACGAACTTTAATAAACGTGTTCGTCTTTGTGTGTTAAGAAACATATTGCTAGATTTGTACATTCATTTTGTTTTATAACTTCGTACATTCATTTTGTTCCTGCTTTGTACGTTGAAAAATCATTTACTGTAAATAGCACTAGCTTAAGAAAACAATCGCCAATTGACACCATAATGCTCCTGCTGCGATCAACTGTTGCTTTATTTAAATTAGTTTGGATGAAACACAATCGAGGGATTGACGATTCGTTGCCAACCGTCAAGATCTGGTTTTGGGCAGTTTGCTTCCTCAAGGGCACCCTCTGCCTTCTACGGGAAGGGTGAGAGAAAATTGTTGCTAGAACTTAAGGGCATCCTCAACAAATCATTATTGTCACATTATCGTCGTCATCGAATCATCATTATTGCCGTAGTGTCGTTCGAATTATAGTTATTGCGTTCTTTTGAATTAACGTAATTATCATTCGCAATCACTTTCACTGTAAATAAAAAAAGACAGTGTGTATAAACGAAATTTCGAGCATTAATTTTACCAATAAATTAACTCGAAACAACGAAGCGTCGTGCAAAACGCATTCGCTCGCAAAGATACGACGAGCGGCGTCAGAAATCGTTTAGTTCACTTTTACCACACGGACACCGATTAATTATAGATTTTCGTTGCAGGAGACGAACGTACCATCGTCGTTGTCATTCGAATCACTCACCGTATTCCACGTAGCATTCGTATCCACCAGAATCCGTCCGTTTTACGCCGGCACTCATAAAATTGAACGAAGGGGAAGAGTTCGAAATTAACGCCGGATGTTTGTTAATCGCTCAAGCGAAAGATACGAACCGCACTCGTGGCATGAAAGCGAGAGAAGCAAAAATCGATAAACGATCCAGCTGAAGCGATGGTTATCGTTAAACTAAAAGAACGAGAGATCCTCATCGAAATGAGCGCAGAAGGAAACGGTTGCTCCATGCACGTGTGTATGGAGATTATTAATTTTCGTTTCTTTTTGAGGGGAACGCGAGAGAACAAACATCAAACGAAACGAATAAATCGTCGGGACAATGAATGCGTTAATTAATGTAGCAAACGTTCGACGATTTATTGTCGACGGTGCGAGAAAGATGCGTTCGATTGCTTCTGCTGCGGTCGAAACTGTCGGAATTTCAAACGGCCACGAAGTCGTTCGATTAATCATCGCTGCAATTGCGAGCGTTATAAATAACGTATTAAAACAATAATAATTGTGTTGTTACGTGGAAAATGTTCAATTTCATTTGCTCGTTGGGCATTTAATAATGCAAAGGAAATCGCCTTCGGCCGAAGTGTAAATAAATTATTTTTATCGTCGATGCGAAACCAAGAAACGCGCAAACGACGTGTTTATAACATTGTTTTTTTTTGCAAAATGTGAAACAGCAATTTACAAATTATGTTCATTCATAATTTTCGTCCCGTTCTTAATTTATACGCCCAGCTTTATATGCTCAGCTTCGAATTAATTAACTAAAATAAATAAACATCTTGGAAGAGCTATTAAAAGATTGTCGTGCGTCTTTGGTCCGACTAGAAAGGATTTGCTTACAAACTTTAATTAGCGAATAAAAACCTCTTGCGGAAGATACTAAAACTTTATTTTCACTTGCTCTAACAAAAACAATGGTTTTTAATGTGAAACAGACCAGACGTTAAATTTTTTTTACGCGTTTTATATGAAAGTTGCGGATGATTTATATCAAAACTGGGACGACTGCGAATAATAAAAAATTAAACCGTTTTTCCTTCCTTTTATCCAAATATTTAAACGTTATAAATTTCTATTATGCGATCTTCTCAAAATAACTTTGAAACGGCACAAGACAAAATCCCGTTTCAACGTTCTTTACGTTAATAAAGTTGCACCATTAAAAGTAACAATAATAAATAACGTTTCGAACATTATTCATTATACTTTTTCCTTGTGTGTAGAAACTAAATTTGGAGGTTTGATATTCGTTGCAATTTCGCACATCAAAAGCATGAAATGTACCTCTTCTATGCGAATTATTGGGACATAATTTCCTCTTAAAATAGGGTGCATTAAGCAACAATACTTATACGACTTAGACTTCAATGACTAGTGATAAAAGTGGCCGGCATATGACCGCTATCGCCCAATGTGCGTAGAATCACTCTGCCGCTGGGCGTGATCGATATCCATGTGATACTGGCATGATTCAGTGAGAACCTGAGCCAAGCCTCCGGAGGAAATTGCAGAGCTCTAAAATATTCGTCGTTCGATAATCGTTTCTCTTTCTGTTTCGCATTACCGTTTACCTGCAGACGAAATATCTGATTACATTGGCGTGACACACCAAAATCATGTAAGAGTCCTTCTCCTGATTGGAGTCTGCCCTATGAAAATAACGTCTGAAAGCGGCCTCGATTCTGGCACCGTCTTGGTAAAACTGCTAGAAATTGATCAGAAATAATCCCTTTTCGTTTACGTCATTTCGAATGTATGTACATAGGTTTCTGGTTTCCAGTTGCCTATTGGCGGCTCCGGAGGTATCGGCGCACCTTCTCTTAATAAATGGCAATCTTGCACTGGCACCTAAAACAGGAACGTTTAAATTGCAAATTGTTATCAGGTCACTCCCTAATAGACGACCTCTGGCAATTCTTTTGATATAATGCTTCCAGTCTCTTGAGCCCTCGACATTGTTGACTTAATTATATCCGTATATGGCAAGCCCAATTCCTTTAAGCGTCTTCCTGTCCAATCAGCTTGTTCCCTGCCTAAAATCAGCAATGTTCCATCAATTAATCTCTCGTGCACAAACGTAAGACTGACCCAACTTTGTCAAAACTCTCTCTTCGTCGCTGGATCCATCGATATTATATTGACCGTGCCTGATCAGCAATATGTGTCTAGAAGCTTTAGCTTTCTTCTTTTCAACTTCGTTCCATTTACTATCATCATTAATTACTTTCGGATGCACTCGACTTTCCACGGCACGGCTACAACGTTATCAGTCACTTAAGCTTCATGCTACAGAGGATAAAACTTACTGGTCCCAGTTGTCGTCCCATTTTGTGGACGGCACGTAATTAGTTGTCCACGAGTTTTTGGCTGGATTCGCTTTTCTCGATTCGTACAAATAAGCTGCACCGCCGACCGTGGCAACGCTCACAAACAGTTTTTGGAATCTCGTGAATGTAGGCATCTAAAATGTATATAACAAGAAATCAAACGAGTTTCAATGCGGATATTACATGGATTTAAAAAAAAAATAATCATGCTAACCTAACTAAACATGCTCGGTTACCTTAAATATGTTAATTAATTAGTCGACTAATCTAATTGGCTCAACGATTTATCTTAATTCATAACTTATGGTAAACGTTAATTGATCGATTTGCTTCAACCGAAACGTATATAAAACTAGGCAAGAAGGAATTATTTCGAAAATCTCGACATTTCCTGTCAAACACAACAAACTGTCACTCGAAGACAGACAAAGCTCAAAGATAATATATATATATATGTGTCACTTTTCTGCAACGATCTAGTTATTTTTAGATCGATTGCGTTGGTACGAATCTAGTCCGATCTGTGTGTTTGTATGGAATTTCTCGAGACGTTCTGTTAAAACGACAGCAGGCAAACGGGCTCGATTCAGCGTTTGCGAGATTAACAATAACTATTTGAGAGAATCGTTCTTCACATTTAAATCGAGTGCACAAATTGGATCGTCGGGAATCTCTTATGTACGTCTGAGTGCACGGAATAATGATCATCGAGGAACCCGACGCGTTCAAGGCATGGCTCACTGCTGTCCTGAAGCCAATGTACGTAAAACATATTTTGATGCGCGACAATTAGTTTTCGCTTAATCGTGCCGCCGATAACGTTGCAAGACAATCGATTCGATTGCGTCGAATTTGCGAAATCGAATTGCAATCGCGTTACACGAACATAACCTTTTCTCGAGTTTAATTTTTCTTCTCATTCGTCCTTTGCAGCTGCGAAGCAGACCCGAGTGCATTGGCGAAGTATGTGATTGCGTTGGTTAAGAAGGACAAGTCGCCGGAAGCTTTACGAAGCAGCATGATAGAGCAGTTGCAAGTGTTCTTACAAGAAGGTAACAAGTCGACTACTTAAAAGACACCTGCGTAAACCAATGAGATTTGTATCAATTTGTGCAACAGCATTTCAATCCGACCGATTGTTTCAGAAACCGAATCGTTCGTCGATCTGCTATTCAAAACGTTGGCGGCGCAGGATTACATTCCGCCCGTGATACCGAACGCGAACCCTCCGAACCCGAACGTGGTATCGCCGCCGCGGACGAAACTAGAATCGACCCCGAAGGAAATGAAGCCGATCATACCGGTGAGCGAGCTGCCGAACCTGAACGAGACGATCAACGGCGCGGCGGCCGCGCGCAAAGACAAGGACGAGAAGAAGGATTACAAGAAGCCGGACGTCGCGCCGCTGCCGGAGAAGGACGAGAAACCGCGGCGACGCTCGCACCGGTCGGCGTCGCGCAACCGGTCGCGCTCGCGCTCGTGGGACCGGTCGCGCAAGTCGCGGTCGCGCGAGAAGTCGCGCGACCGCGAGCACGGACGCGGCGATCGCGAGAAGCGCGATCGCGTGCGCGGCTGGCGCAACAAGTCGCCGCCGCGGCGCTACGATCGCCGGCGGTCGCGCTCGGCGACGCCGTCGCGTCTGCGTTCGCGCTCGCGCAGTCCGCGGCACGCGTACCGCGGCCGCTACCGCAACCGATCGCCGCCGCCGCCGCCGCTGCCGCCCCGGTCGAACAGCCGCAGCCGGTCGCGGTCGATCGATCGCAAGGAGCGCAGGGACTCGAAGGGCGAGAAGGCGCCGGACGCGAAGGAGAACCATTCGGGCGCGGAGACGCCGACGCAGGACTCGAACCACGGCGACATGGACTTGCGGCTGACGAACGCGACGCAGAGCATTCAGTCGGTGATCGTTCAGCAGCAGCAGCAGCAAGCGCCGCCGGGCGGCGATAATCGGAACAGCAGCGCGAAGAGGCGCTGCCGCGACTACGACGAGAAGGGCTTCTGCATGCGCGGCGAGATGTGCCCGTTCGATCACGGCGTCGACCCGGTCGTGCTGGAGGACGCGGCGCTCTCGCAGGTGCTGACGTACGCGCCGAACGGCGCCCCCGTGTCCGACGTGAACGCGCCGATGCTGAACCCGCCGATCGTCGGCGCCCATCCGATGATGCACCCGATGAACCAGCGGCCGTTGCCGCCGGAGTACAACCCGCAGGCGCCGCAGATGTGGCACCGGCCCGGGTTCCGGGGACCGCGGCCGATGATGGGACCGCGGGTAAGCGATCGTGTCCGTCGCGAGATAAAATCGCAATCGAAATAAACGTGTAACCGTAGGTTCCGCCGATCAACGCGTTCAATCCGCAGGCGAACGCGATGCAACGGGAATTGATATCCGTGCCCGTCATGGACAATCAGCAGCCGGAGTACAACAAGACGAACTTCCGCCACAACCAGTTCGCGCCGAACGACCACCACGAGCACGATCCGTCGAGCTTCAAGAAGAAGACGTTCGACTACAATCGGTTGGGGCCGCGCAAGAATCCGTCGAATTGCTCGCTCGAGCTGAAAAAGGTGCCGCCCGGCTTGAACAACATCGCGCACCTGAACAATCACTTCTCGAAGTTCGGCCAGATCGTCAACATCCAGGTGTTCTTCGAGAACGATCCGGAGGCGGCGCTGGTCACGTTCTCCAGTCACGCGGAGGCGAACGCGGCCTACAGGAGCACGGAGGCCGTGTTGAATAACCGGTTCATCAAGGTGTTCTGGCACACGGCGACGAGCGCCGACGGCAAGCAGGAGAACGTGCCGCCGCGGTCGGTCAAGGAGCGATTGGGATTGCCCGCGCCCATTGCGCCGAACGCGAACAAGGTGCTGAACCTGGTGCAGCCGAAGGCGACGGAGACGGTCGAGGGCGAGGGCGAGAAGAACAAGGTGGACGCGGCCAAGCAGCCGGAGGCGAAGAAGGAGGAGCTGCGCGCCCAGGCGACGGCGGCGATCAAGAAGAACCAAGAACTGCTGGCCGCCAAGGAGAAGCTGAAGAAGAACCAGGAGGAGAAGCGCAAGGAGGCGATCAAGATCACGCAAGGGCTTAGGAAACGGAAGCAGGAACTGCTGGAGAAGCAATTGGCGCAGCAGAAGCTGCTAATCGAGAAGCTGGAAAAAGGTAAACCGCACGTTTTTTGTTTAATCCATCTACTACACAAGTTTTCTACGCGTTTCAGCAGCGGCAGGCCCTCAGCGCGATCTGCTGATGCAAACCATCAAGAAGTCCCAAGAGGCGATCGAAGCGATTCGAAAAGACATGGTCGCGCAGACCGCGCTGCCGATAATCAAGGGAACGGCGCGCAAGACTAAGGAAGAGACGCAGAAGGAGATGCTCGACGTCGAGCTGGACTTGATTACGAAACAGCAGGAGGGCGCGGACACGTCCGAGATCAAGAGGAAGCTGCAGGAGCTGAAGGCGAAGGTCACCACGACGACGACGACGACCCCGACGTTCAGGGGCAGGGGCCGCGGCCGACGGTTCAATCCGATCGCCAGCCGACACCTGTTGACGAAGAACAACTTGATCGAAGGTTAACGTCTGGTTTAATGTCGGGCGTGCGAAGTCGAAAACTCGGGGTAAAAACGCTGATGACCAAACGAATTCGTCCGCTTCAATAATAAACCTTAATAACGTGTGTGTTGTAGCAATTCGGCGAGGTCGTCGATTACGTTACGGACAGCAGTTTGCCGAGCATAATTTTAAATTACAAGACGAGGAAAGAGGCGGAATTGGCCATGTTGAAGGGGAAAAATTTCCAGGTAGGAATTGTGATGAGTGTTCGCGTTGAATCTTAAACCGAAATCGTTGCCTTTAGGATCGCACGCTGTCGATAACGTGGTGCAACAACACGCAGTTGAATAGTCAATTGGGTAAGTCGTCGAGGACGGTGCTGGTGAGCGAGTCCGAGGAGGAACAAGCGTTGCAGACGTCGCTACTCGAGGGGGAAGAAGACGTGAGAGAACGTTTCGCGTATCTCTTGCACGGTGTTTGATTTAATGGCTTCATTTTAGGTGGGACCAGACGTTTCGGAGGAGGTTCTGTTGCAAGACGACGAGGAGGACGACGAAGAGAACGAGGGCAGATCCTGGCGTCGATAGCTTTCCGAAGAGAGAGACTCATTTCAATTTATACATATATATAGATAATAGATATATTTAGCGTGAGGGAAACTTAATATTTAGATTTACCCATTTCATTAATTTGTTTCGAAGCTACGAAGGAGATTCGTAGCGCGACTTAAGAGAACAGAGAACGTTTTATGTATGTAAACTGATTGTAACACGTTTTAAGAATGTTGTGGGGCGGTACAAGAGATGATCTTTAGCATTAATGTTATATTTAAATATTATCGATTAATCGAAATTGCAACCGCATATAGAGAGTAATTAGTCATCGATCCAAATCTACTATGAAAATAATAGCGATGTGTAGGCATGTCGAACTTTTGGATTCGTGACGATTACAATGTTTCTGTTTTGTGTATAAACTATTACGAAGCAAGATCACGACAAAAAGTTAATGTTCTAATCATAAGAAAATGTAAAGAATAATAATAACTATTAGCGTGGTGTCTCAAAGGTAAATCTCAGAAAGAAAAAAAAGAGATGATTTAAAATACAAATTAAACGAAAACACTCCAAACAAAAAAGAAAGAAAGACAAAAAAATACGAGAAAAAAGGAATTAATACGCTTCTTAAGATGTATATTTTTACTATTGAACAAAAAGAAAGAAATTAAATGAGACACCAAAAAAAAAAGGAAAAAAAAAATTAAATCGTTCCGAAGAAAATTCGTTTAAAAACCAGAATATTGGTTTGTTTTTCACATTTAGCCGACTCCAAGCCCCGCAACATCAAGACAGTTTGCTGCAGGACGCGAGATTAAGGATGGATAATTCGTAAGTTAATCAGTATTTTCGATGGTCTAAAGCCTTTCATATTTCAGGTCTTTGCGGATAATGAAACTCCAACAGCGTTCAGATGGTATTTGGTAAGTTTCAAATTCGATTATAATTTCGACTATTAATGGAATATTTATTTGCAGGAAAACGAGGAATAAGTCCAAATCGAAGTTATGAAAAGTTATTATTATGAACAGTACAGTGGATTTGTATTTGATTATGAATTAGATATGCAATTTGAAACGGTTTTATTATTGAAAATTTCAATCCAATATCCATCGGGGTCTGCAATGAATGCAATCTCCTTCATCTTGCCGTCTTGCTGCTTTTTGATAAATTTAACACCCTGTTTTTCGAATCTTTCACATGCCTTTGCCACATCCGGCACCATTATACCAATATGACCTGAAATTAACAGATTCTTTTTCACTTTACCTTCAAATCCATACAAATCTCATTTACCGAAACCTCTTGGATCTTTGTTACCGTTGTGATACTCGAAATTCGGATCATTTTCGGTCCCCCAATTGCTAAACAAAATTGCGATATACAATTAATGATAGATTATAAACCGAAGTATCTTTACTGCGTCAATTCGATGGTAGCTTTCTGCGCAAAAGTCCAGGATAAACTGTCTTTAGTGCCCCATTTCTTATCCTTTGGCACTTCGTCATAACCCACGAAATACAATGAAAATTTCATTTCGGGGAAATCGATCTTCTCCAGCAGCGACATGCCCAAGACCCCAGTATAAAATGGTATGCTCTTACGGGGATCCTTTATACGGTACATCGTCTGCTGCATTATGAATTCCTTAAATTGAATCGATGATGAAGGTCACATTTCTGCACGTAATCGTTATAAACAATTAGCATAATACCTTTGTGGAGTCGTCTTCGGGCTTTTGGCATAGTTTCGCAGCCTCTTCGTTCGATATCGGTGGCACGTTATCACCCATTTTGGATTTGGAGCTTGCGAAACGGAAAGGACAAATCGGCAAAAGCAATACTCGCACGTTACTGAATGCAAAACTGAATGAGATTCAAGGCTGTTAAATATATTGTATGTGAACAGAGAGGGGAAATGTGGTTTATTAGATTATTTCTTGCAGTTGAAATGGCACGAAATCGAATAAAAATTGCAATTAATTGCAATTGAAAACGATTACGTGATTCATTATCGTTTATATCGTTTGTTATTGCTGCGTGATTGATGGGTTGCATCAATTTGGTTTCATAATTCTGCTGTTTTTTTACTACAGTTTGAAAGAACAAATGAGCCACCTAGAAGAAGTGGAGCTAGATATGTGAAATTATGTGAATTTAAGTGGCTCATTGTGAGAAATAATCGATTAGATTTTTAAGAAATCGAACGATATTTATAAATAACATAAATCAACAATGCAAGCTGGAAATCTGATCGAATATTGGCTCATGGGGTATCAGTCCCAAGCTATTTGTCTTGGATACCCTCCCAACGTACCCTTATACAAACGCACACATGCGAGCCATTATCGATAAACTAAAAAGTCTGTTTATAACAAACTATATCGATAATGAACTTTCGATGTTTAAAATACTTCACAAGTATTTCTACTTAGAATTGTTCCAGCTAAAGGAAAAACAACTCAATAAATATGTCAATTCTGGCTGGAACGAAAAATTGTAAGACGCATCTCAACTTGCACATGTTTAACATAAATCCATCAAAGGTCAAGTAGCTCGATCCTAAATATATTATTAATCCCTAAGATAAAATCAACCCTTCGTGGGAAAAAATTAAGCAAAGATACGTTCACTCGATCATCACGCGATTCAAAATCACATGTAAATAGGTGAGATTTTGAACCACTGATCATTCTATTCAATTGCATATTATATTATATGTTCTCAGTTGATCATTCAAAATTCTACGTTCGATATTCGCTTTATTAATCATTCTTCGTCGATTATTTTTCTATGGATTAAATTAATCAGTGTTCAGAAGTGCGTTATATTAGTAAACGCGACCTGTACACTTTTCTAGAGTTAGGAACTAGACACAATAAAGCAAGATAGTTTAGAATTAACGAGAAACTCCTTATTTTAAAATCCGGGCCATAACATTTGAAGCTGTACACTCAGTTCTTTCAAAGTGTTCGGAGGATTAGGCAATCGACGCAATCTTCGGTCTAACATCTCCCAAACACGTTCAATAGGGCTTAAGTCCGGAGGTCTTGGCGGCCAAGCCAAACAATTGACATCATGTTGATCTAGGAACTCGAAAGTTACGTTGGCAACATGAGGTCGCGCATTACCTTGCTGGCTGCTTGTCTTTGGATCAATCGGAAGCATTGGACGAACTCCAGAATCATGTTGATGTAAACCATTGTGCCAAACCATCATCGTGCATTCCGAGAATTCGGCAACGTTCAAAGGTTGTGAGTTTAAACAAAGTATAAACAAATGCAAATGTTTGTAAATTTAAAACTTTTAACAGAGCATAACTTCGATCTGGAACGACAGATATGTTCTAAACTTTGATCATATTTTTCTCGAGGCATCAAATGTCTTCACTTAATTTCAAACATCTATATCTACTCCTTCTGGATGTTTTTTTTTACGTAGTTTAGACGGATTTTGGGATCAATATTACAAAAAAAATGCAAATTAATTCTTTCTTAATTAATACAAAATGTATTTACATAATATCACAACTATCAGTTAGCTTATGATAACGATTTGCCATCGTCGCCGACGAACCCTTTATTTTGCAATTGCGATTCGCTGCTAAAACAATAGAAACTGATTAATACTAATCCAACAATCGATGGAAGTGCAAGCGATAGTCGATTACGCGAGCTAATCAATTGATCGAGTTTAGCAACAACTTACGTGTGTTAGTCAATTAAACAGTGCGAATTGATCCTTATTTTCCGGTTAATGGCTTTAAGCTGATAAAGAAAATCGAGTCACAGTTAAATTGCGTTAGTTAAGCGAGCGGTGCGATCGTTAGGGGGAAAAGTCAGTGGCGGCTGAGAAAACTTATCGAAAGACTACCTGGAGTAGTTCAAGACGGTGGACAGCGACAATTGGCAGTCGACGTTTCGATAGATGTACTTCTTCACAAAGTCGTACTTCATCATCGACCGGTTGCCCATCGAGATCGCCATGTGGACGACCAGATACGTGCAGAACAACAAATACAAGACGCCGAATAAAACGACGACCGAGAACGCGAACGGCCCCAGATCGAACTCGTCGACGGTGGCGATCACGAAGTAAATGTTGATACCGATAACGACGACGCTCAGCACCGTCGACGTCACTTTGTTCGCCCTAAAACCAAAAACAAAACAAAAAAACGCAAACGATTGATCACCATCAGACGTTTAACACTCCCGCCGTTTACCATCCGTTGACGAAATCGCCCATGATCCGCGGATTGCTGGTGAACGCGATCGTCGGTATCGTGGCGAACGGCAACTGCAGGCTCATGATGGCGTTCAAGACGTCGTTCATGCCGGTCAGATCGTCGATCTGGCTGAAATAGGCGAGCGAAAACGTCGGCACGATGGCGATCGTCCGCGTGAACAGCACGCGTTTCCAACGGGCCCACTGCAAGTTGAGGAAGCCCTCCATCGCGAATTGCCCCGCATACGTGCCGGTCATCGTGCTACTTTGCCCCGCCGCCAAAATGCCGACCGCCCAGATGTACATCGCCGCCAGGCCGAAGGTGCAGCCGAGAAAGATGCCGCCCTTGTAGAGGTCCGCTTTTACCGTCTCGTTGTTTGCCTTTTATTTTATTTGGTGGCGGAAAGAAATCAAACGTACAAGCAATCGCTGCGGAAGAGTCGGTTAACTTACGGGGAAGACGCTCGCGTTTATCGACGGATACTGTGCGCAGTGCTCCAACTAGTGGAAGAACGAGAATCAATGCGAAACTGTAATGGAAAATGGCGCGATTTGCCTTACCAAATCCGCGTTCGTCTTCTCGTAGAGACCGTTCGCGAAGACGGCGACGACGAAGACGTTGATTAGGAAGCTGACGAACAGCGCGATCACCGCCTCGACGAAGAAATACATGTTCGCCTCGCCGATTCGTTCCTTCTTCGTGCGATCGATGTCCCGCGACTTGACCAACGCCGAGTGCAGATAGAGATTGTGCGGCATTATCACGGCGCCTGCACGTTCAAAGGAGGAACAAATAAACTCTTGGAGCCACTTCTTAAGGTGCGTTTACACGTGAGAGTTTCCCGCGCGAGTTTTCCAAGGAATCGGATTGCGCGTGTGCAATAGAAGACGGCAGAACGCGAACATCACACGACGACATACGAATGTACGTTACGAGCGATTGGAGTCTGCGCAATAACGCGAGTTTTCCAATGAAACGGATTGCGCGTGTGCAATAGAAGACGGCAGAACGCGAACATCACACGACGACATACGAATAGACGTTACGCACGATTGGAGTCTGCGCAATAACGCGAGTTTTCCAATGAAACGGATTGCGCGTGTGCAGTAGAAGACGGCAGAACGCGAACATCACACGACGACATACGAATGTACGTTACGAACGATTGGAGTCTGCGCAATAACGCGAGTTTTCCAATGAAACGGATTGCGCGTGTGCAGTAGAAGACGGCAGAACGCGAACATCACACGACGACATACGAATAGACGTTACGAACGATTGGAGTCTGCGCAATAACGCGAGTTTTCCAATGAAACGGATTGCGCGTGTGCAGTAGAAGACGGCAGAACGCGAACATCACACGACGACATACGAATAGACGTTACGCACGATTGGAGTCTGCGCAATAACGCGAGTTTTCCAATGAAACGGATTGCGCGTGTGCAGTAGAAGACGGCAGAACGCGAACATCACACGACGACATACGAATGTACGTTACGAACGATTGGAGTCTGCGCAATAACGCGAGTTTTCCAATGAAACGGATTGCGCGTGTGCAGTAGAAGACGGCAGAACGCGAACATCACACGACGACATACGAATGTACGTTACGAACGATTGGAGTCTGCGCAATAACGCGAGTTTTCCAATGAAACGGATTGCGCGTGTGCAGTAGAAGACGGCAGAACGCGAACATCACACGACGACATACGAATAGACGTTACGAACGATTGGAGTCTGCGCAATAACGCGAGTTTTCCAATGAAACGGATTGCGCGTGTGCAATAGAAGACGGCAGAACGCGAACATCACACGACGACATACGAATAGACGTTACGAACGATTGGAGTCTGCGCAATAACGCGAGTTTTCCAATGAAACGGATTGCGCGTGTGCAGTAGAAGACAGCAGAACGCGAACATCACACGACGACATACGAATAGACGTTACGCACGATTGGAATCTGCGCAATAACGCGAGTTTTCCAATGAAACGGATTGCGCGTGTGCAGTAGAAGACGGCAGAACGCGAACATCACACGACGACATACGAATAGACGTTACGAACGATTGGAGTCTGCGCAATAACGCGAGTTTTCCAATGAAACGGATTGCGCGTGTGCAATAGAAGACGGCAGAACGCGAACATCACACGACGACATACGAATAGACGTTACGCACGATTGGAGTCTGCGCAATAACGCGAGTTTTCCAATGAAACGGATTGCGCGTGTGCAGTAGAAGACGGCAGAACGCGAACATCACACGACGACATACGAATAGACGTTACGAACGATTGGAGTCTGCGCAATAACGCGAGTTTTCCAATGAAACGGATTGCGCGTGTGCAGTAGAAGACGGCAGAACGCGAACATCACACGACGACATACGAATAGACGTTACGAACGATTGGAGTCTGCGCAATAACGCGAGTTTTCCAATGAAACGGATTGCGCGTGTGCGGTAGAAGACGGCAGAACGCGAACATCACACGACGACATACGAATAGACGTTACGAACGATTGGAGTCTGCGCAATAACGCGAGTTTTCCAATGAAACGGATTGCGCGTGTGCAGTAGAAGACGGCAGAACGCGAACATCACACGACGACATACGAATAGACGTTACGCACGATTGGAGTCTGCGCAATAACGCGAGTTTTCCAATGAAACGGATTGCGCGTGTGCGGTAGAAGACGGCAGAACGCGAACATCACACGACGACATACGAATAGACGTTACGAACGATTGGAGTCTGCGCAATAACGCGAGTTTTCCAATGAAACGGATTGCGCGTGTGCAGTAGAAGACGGCAGAACGCGAACATCACACGACGACATACGAATAGACGTTACGAACGATTGGAGTCTGCGCAATAACGCGAGTTTTCCAATGAAACGGATTGCGCGTGTGCAGTAGAAGACGGTAGAACGCGAACATCACACGACGACATACGAATAGACGTTACGCACGATTGGAGTCTGCGCAATAACGTCCGAGGACTCGCGAGTAAACTCTCACGTGTAGACGCACCCTGACACTTGCAGTCTTCGGAGACGTACCCACGATGCCGACGGCTTGTAGTAAAGCCTTAGAGTTGCAATCCTTGCACCACGGCACGAACATGCCTTCGACGACGTCCAGTTGGTTCGGCTGCGATATGAAGTATTCGTAGCCGAACGTTACCGCCATTATCACGATTAACGTGCCGAAGAACAGTTCCAGTTTGCGCAAACCGTACTTGTCCAGGAAGAGGAACGTGAACGTGTCGATGGCCGTGATCAATACGCCGCACCAAAGCGGCACCCTACGATTCGGAGACGCTTTAGCTTCTTTTCTCATTTTTCAAAGATATTTTTAACTACTAACGCTCTGTTCGTTAACAGGTAGATCGCGATCGCCGTGCCAATCACCTCTTGCATATCGCTGCCGATGATGGCGATCTCGATCATGATCCACAGCAGCAATCTGGGCAGTCTCTTGTACTGTCTATAACACATTTCCGCCAGATGTAAGCCGGTCACGACGCCTGAAACGAACGCGGGAATCGGGTTGCAATCGAAATGTCGTGGGGTCGCGTTTATCTTCGACTCACCCAATCTGGCGGCCAATCGTTGCATGAGCAAGCCTAAAAGCGTCGCGCTCAACAGTAGCCACAGCAGTTTGTACTTGGCGACGGTGCCGCTTTGTAGATCGCTCTCGATGTTGCCGGGGTCTAAGTAGGCGATGGACATGAGGAAACCCGGTCCGGTGAAGGCCCAGAGTTTGCGAAAGCTGAAACCGTCCTGAAGCGAACACATTTAATCGCGAGTGCTTGAACACGTGAGAGTAGGTTTCATGCAAGTTTCGGTTCATTTGGAGTAATCGCGCGAGTGTCACTCTCAGAGGCCTTTAGACACGTGAGAGTAGGTTTCGTACACGTGAGAGTAGGTTTCGTACACGTGAGAGTAGGTTTCGTACACGTGAGAGTTTAAAGTTTCTCACGTGTGTCTACACTTTTTCTGAACAAAAACTTACCGAATCGGTTTCGGGTATTCGCACTTTTTCGTCCGCAAAGTACGTCTGTTGCCGCGTCAGTAGCGTCCTCTCGCTGGCGGTCGTCGACGGCGACACGACGATGGACGTCGTCGACGTCGCATTCGTCACCGTTCGATTAGCGTTGACGTCGTCTTCGTGTCTCACGCGATAACTCTTGCGCGGCATCGTTCAGCTCCAGAACTGATTCGAGTCGCTGAAATTGCTTCGCTCTCGATGCGAAACGAGTTCAATGGAAAATGGCTTTTATTATAAGGATCGAGAGACGAGAATGCGTACGAGGCGCGTTCAAGTTTTCGATTCGAAATGGCGGTTTTATTTGTGTAAATCATCCGAAACGCGCATCACACAAAGAACTCTTGTTTGTTCACCGCTTGAACGAACCTCGTACTTGTACGGAGGCTACTTGGTCGTTCGTGACATAAATTTTGATAAAAAGCTTTGGAAAAATAAAAAAAAAGAAGAACGCACTTGAGATAATTATAAGATATCACTGCACGATATGATTGTGTTTAATGAATATTGCAATTCGAATAGGTAAATTGCTGTTTAATTAAAAAAATTACACGATAATTGCAGAACTAACGCGAATTAGTTGCGTTCGAACCTTCGCTGAATTTTTATCATTCACTTACTTGCTTATTATCGCTCGTAACTCCGATGGAATGTCAGTTAGTAATAACAAAACGTGCGAAACTTAAATTTTAATAAACAAATTCGATCGATAATCAATTAGGAATGCGAATTATTTCGCACGTAAGTTAATCCATTTGAGATTTTGTTTGTGACAAAAAAAAAACGCTTTTTTACGCGGCGTTCGAGTGCTAGAGCGCGAACGATTAACAAAAACTTTGCAACTCTGTTGCTTTATTTGTTTTTTTGCAATTTCTATTGCTCGCGATTCGTGTGGACGCAGACAATCACGTCATGCGCTCCGAACGGCGCCTTTCAAAGTTGGACGAAACTTTTCGGATTATCGTCCGAAAGATGCCAATATCAACACGCTTTTATTATCAAAGTAATCGTAAAAAAAAAGTTAAAGAGGCTCATGATTAATCAGGGTAACGTTGAACGACGATAAGCAAATGAATCACAAAGTGGCCTTATCTCGCGTGTAACGACGTTTGTTTAATAATCCTTTAAGTTTGTTTTCTGCCGTTTAATTATGCGAACGCACGCAATTAATTGTTCAATCATTGGAAAACGATACGTGATGAAAATTATGCAAAAAGGGGAACGTTGTTGCAAATGCGAAAAAAAAAAAATTGTGCGGGGAAACCCGACGAATAAAAGGAAGATTCCCTCTCGTGAATTCATGCACCGATGCAACGAATAAACGATCAAATTTGCGGTTTAACGGCAATTAGTTCGTGTGCATTTTGCAAATATCTATTCAATTGTTTTTGCTAGTATTTCCCAGTGAATGGTTTGTTGTAAACGTCATTTCGAGAAATAATAAACATGGAATAAAAATTAATTTCTTAGTTATATAACGAAAATTGTTAAATTAAATCTTGATAAGTACGCTTAACATGTCAAAGGAAATAATAAAGGCGACATTAATTAAAGTTTATTTCGTTCATACGTACGTTCTTTATTATTGTTTATTATTAATATTTATTTTTAAATGACATTGTACATTTTACATCGTTCTGGTAATAATTATTCTCTCTTCGATTTCTCATTTAAATATCTCATAATTTGTTCACGTGTAAAAAAGGGAAAATGCATCATTTCCCACTTTTTCTCTATTTGTCATCGATTATTTATTTATTGTTATCCCTGTATTATCCAGAACTAAAATTATCGTAATTTTTCTTTATTCCTCTCCTTCGCACAATAATTCTAAATTACTTTCATCATAATAATTCACCTTTTGTACACAATCGTTAAAAAACGAAACGAATTTCAATTAATTACAACACTCGTTTACGTTATTTACCCTGTTGTTACGTTCGAAGTAAAAAAAAAAGAAATTCGCAATGACAAAAGAGTTGTTTTTCATAACATTTACATAATCTAATTTCTAATAAATGTGTGTGCGGTTATAAACGAGATAACAAATTAAAGTTCGAATAAACGACAGTTTGCAAAACAAATCTTCTAAATACGAAAACAGACCCTGTTCCACTTACAAATTGGCATCTTTTTCCAATTATTAACAATAACAATATAAATAAATGATAATACGAATTTAAATTACAAAATTTTCGTATATTGCAAACAAAAAATCGGGCAGTGTTCGCCTTTTTTTTCCTTCATTTCCATTCTTCCATTTTTCCGCTTTCGGAATGAGTTGAGCAACAGGGATGATAATTGTGTGTGTTTGTTGTTCGTGTACGTTGTTCTCGCGCTAAAAGTCCGCTCGATTCGGCGTTTTCGATGATTAAACAATTTTAATATTACGAATAAATTACCATAAATACAAAAAAGCCGTTATAAAATCTTATTTAAAAACTAATCGCTAGTCGCCGATTAAAATACAATCTCTTCGCTACTATTATCATTATGTCCGTTTGGAAATAATGATAACGGAAGAGGAAACTGAATTTTGACGAGATAATATCTATTATACACGTATTATGCAATAATATATCAATATATATATAGAATTATTTCCATTCATTTCTCTCTTCGTATTTATTTCGTTTCAGTTATGGTTCCTTATAAATTTGTTCTTCTCTTTTACCCATAAAGTGTCACATCTATTATATATAAAATTATATGTATATACAGCGTGTCCCAATAGAGTGCGGCCTCGGAGGATTACGGCCAAACAGTTGACGATAGGGAAAAATGTTTCAAAGAAAAGTTTTCTCTCTGGAAGGACGTTAATATATTTGCCAAGAGTGTGATACTTGTTGCCTTATTTTAAATGAAGACATACATTTTATTGCATTTTTGAATTCCTCATCGAATTTTAAGTGGAGTTTATTAAAACAATCGCATGCCTAAAACGCACCGTTTCGGAGTTGTTTCACTGTTTTTGCGAAAAAATGTCATTTGGAAGGTCGTGGAAAATCGCAAATAACTTCGGAACTATGTAAGATAGAGCGTTGAACTTTTTTTAGTTCTTTTAAGCAGAAATGACGAAGAGTTTCCACTGCTTAAAGTTAATTGTAAGTGGAACTAGCTTTAGGTTGTGGCCAGTTAAACTTTCACATTTTCAAACGTGCATAACTTTATTCTTTTTAATGGTACCATATGTCCTTTATTATGACTAGATGCAGAAATTGATTCTCTTTCGGTTATTTTAAAGTAAATTGGGTCTATTGTTGACGGTTTTCGAGTTATTTGCAATTAACTGATATTTTGTGCGCTATTTATATGCACTTAATGATGTAATAATCCGTCAATTTTCTCACTGTTTCTGAAAACATGGGAAAGTCGTAAACAAATGTAAATAATTGCGTGTAACTCGAAAACCATCACGAATTGACCGCATATTACCTTAATAACATCGAAAGATAATAATCTTCTGCTTATAATGCGATAATAAAAATATATGGTTCCATTTAAACAAATGAAGTTTTGCACGTTTGAAAATGTCACAGTTTAACAGCCCACAAATTGCAGTCACTAATACTTTCACTTAAATATACGTAGACAAGAATCTTCGTCAGTTCTTGCTTAAAAGAGCTAAACAAACCCCAACTCTCTTACTCAAATATTTTCGGAGTTATTTGCGAGTTTCCCCGCCCTTCCAATTGACATTTTTCTGGAAAAACAATCGAATAACTCCGAAACGGTGCATCTTAGGCGTGCGACTGTTTTAATAAACTCCCCTTAAAATTCAATCAGTAATCCAAAAATGCGATAAAAAAGAGGTCGTTCCATTTAAAATAGCGGAGAAACTATCAGTTCCAGGTACAACCGGAAGTGCGCCATCTTGGAAAATATTCTTACGTTGTAGTCCTTCGCAAGAGAAAACTTTTTCCTCGGACACATTTTTCTGTACCGTCAACTGTTTGGCGGTAATCCTCCGAGCCGGCACTCTATTGCGACACCCTGTATAAAAGAACAATTATTTAATTAAAATAATCATCTTTCACGTTGAAATTCTTAAAACGAAAAATAATAGTAATAAACTACTCGTTACGGTATACGGTCTTCATATTTGCAATAAATCTTGCGTCCAATTGTTCGTATTTTTTTTGCGTCGTCAGATTGCAAAAATGCCACAGTTTCGTTTTGCTCCATATTCGTTTCTTTTTTTTTGCTAATAATAAATGCTCACAATAGTAACGGTGCAAATAAATTTAAGTCTGGGCAAATTGGTAGCCCACAATGCCATCATCTGCAACAAAGTAGAATTACATTTAAGCGCCGAATAGTCTACAAAAGAAATCGGAAACGAGCAATAATACGGCTTTTATTTTTAGAAAATATAACGAGTAATTATTTATCATTAGAAAAGATTGTCAAAAGTTAATTAATCAAAACGATTTCGATTGTTTTAAAGTGACTACATTCTTGGGTACATTTTGCCGATACCTGAAATTTGTGAAATGGGAAAAGTAATGTTTCTTTTTTGCAAAATGAAATTAAAGAAATAAGCGAAACTTACCTGAATCATCATCAAAATAATATTGCAAGTTAATTTTTAATTAAATTTTTGCAGTATTGCACACACTAGAGGTAACTTAAAACTGAAATGAATACAATAAAAAATAGAATTAATTCAAAATTAATACGAAACAAATTAATAAATAATAATCGTAATCGGTTAATCAAAGAAGAATCGTAACGTAAAAGAGACAGTCGAAAAAAATTCATCAAATAAAATTTTATCATCATCATTAACATGCTTTATTCTTTTTAATTTTGCGAAAATAAAGTCATGCAGCAAAAAAACATATATTTAATTATATACAAAAACAAATAAAATAATAATAATCCAGATTATTATTAAAATAATAATAGAATTAGTGCGTTAGTAAAATTGATGATTTTTTTCTATAATGAATTGCACATATTAATTGTTTACTAGTCAATTTTACTAACAACAATTCCTTTTTAAATTCAAAATAAATATATAAAAAGAAATGGAATAATAGGAAGAGAAATAACTAATTTAGCTTAAAATAAAACAAAAAATTCGAAAGAAAAACTTTCATACCACTAGCAATAGCAGCGACTAACAACAAAATAATATTTTATTGCAGAAAAGTGCATATTTACTAATGCAAAATTAAAAATTATAGTAATAACCGTTTCCTAGTCGTTTCTCGCACATATGCTCTATTTAATTCACTTGAAAACTTTGCAGAAAATTATTGCACTGATCGTCTTACAAGAAATTCAATTAGGCAAACGGTTAAATAAATAAAAATCTATTCATACGCTTTCTCATTGTATACATGCTCCTTCTCACATCATCCTTTTCCTCAATAATTTTCTGGTTATTGCAAAACAAATAACTCATCGTCATCACATTGTGCCATTTACCTCGACTTGATAGTCATTGAAACTTGATAGTTTTGATTTGACCACGTGCAATTACGTAATTATCACTTTACTACATTCGTTTTACTCTTAAACAAAAAATTCTTTATTCGGCTTCTTGGCGCTGCAAAAGATAGAATTTCACAATTTGGCGATTAATAAATGAAATCGAAAACGTGAGCGATGATAACAAAAAAACAAAAAAAAGAACGAGCCAAAGAAGCGCCTCTAATCGAACGATTCGATGAAGATGATGATGATTTCGTTTATGGAATGCGAACGAATGATTAATAAAAAAAAAACGTGAGAATATGAGAATGTCTACATAACATCGACAAACATTTCACAGGGGTTGCCCATAGCAATTTTAAACGACTGTCTACTACCGGCTAAATCCTTCCCGGGCCCGTTATGCGGCTGCTGGCCCATTTGCGTGCCGCTGCTCTGATCCGAGCCGTTCGACGAGCCGTTCCCGTTACCGGTCGTCACCGGCTGAACGGACCGCGGGCCCAACGACGTGATATCGCTGTCCGACGCGCTGCTGTGGCCCGTCGCCGCGTCCTTCAATTGCTCCGAGCCGTTCGACGAACCGCCTAGAACGACAATCGATTAGTGCACGTGCGTAAACGCGCCGCGCCACGCTCGTAATTCAATCAATACCGCTTCCGCTGACGACCGACTCGTCCCGATTGTATCCGTAGACGGTGTTCTCGCTGGCCGTGTAAAACGGCATCGGCATGTACTCGAGCGGATTGTACGTGCCGCTGTACGGCATGTAATTCGGCACGACGTTCGGCAACGGGCCGACCGAATCCGTGTCGCCTTGCACCTTCAGATTCGACATTGCCGAACAGAGATCGCCGAAGATGTAGTAGCACTGTTCGGAGAACGTGATCTTGTTGACCGTGTGCCGTATGAAGCCGGCCTTCAGCAGGTGCGACGCGTACTTGCGGCCGTCGCGTCGGTCTTGGAACCCTTCGACGTGCGTCAACAGCCAGTCGATCATGTCGGTGCCGATGAACGCGTTCGGTATCGTTATTTTCAGCCACATGCGGTCCCGTATCTCCAGCCCGCTGTCGGGCCGTTGCATCGCCTGCACGACGGCGGACATCGGCGTTGCGACGCTCAACGGCTCCTCCAGATCTGATTCGGGGAAATCGGACAAATCAATTTTCGATACCGCGTCGATTACGAGCAAAACGTCGTACCCGGTCCTAGGAGACAGTCGCGCTCGTTCGCGGGGATCGTGCTCGTCAACGACGCGCTGGACACGGTCGAACTGCTCGGCGGACGGGCGACCGGATCGCCGCGAACGGCGGCCGTGTGGGCGACCCACGCGCCCGGATCGATCGGCCTCACGGGCTCGGTCCGCGGAATCGTGAAGTAGCCCTTCGGATTGGGATCCCAGCACTTCGCGACCACCAATTTGATTGGCCTGTCGTGCAAATCATTAGCGCAACGCTCGCGATAAATATCGTAACAATTACCCCGGTTTCTGAACGACCTCCCTCAGAACCCGAACGGCTTCGTCGTTGGACATGTTTTCGAAATTTACGTCGTTCACTTGCAGTATCATATCGCCCGGTTCGATTCGACCGTCCAAAGCTACCGCTCCCCTGCAAATGTGGCAATTGTACGATTGTTTGCTTAGAGGAATCGCGCTTCGAACGAACCCTTTCATTATGGAGCCCACGTAAATGCCGCCATCGCCGCCCTTATTGCTTTGCCCCACGATCGATATACCGAGGAAGTTGACAGTGTCCATATTCAGCGTGACGGTGATAATGTTTAAGGACATGGTGGAGTCGGTGATTGACGAGTATGAGCTTGTGCGCGACATGGCCTAGAAAACGACAAAATCACATTCGATCCAGTCGCAAATAAAACGTATACTTGTAGTCTTTGTTTTCTCCTCCTTTGCGGCCGTTTGCGCCCGGCCACATGTAGCCTGCTCACACTGGAGCATTCCGATAGAGCAGTGTGTCTACCAGTCGTCTCCGATTGGAAACTTGTGGTTTCCAAGTCCGAACTAACAATTGAGGCAGTTTCATACAATCTGCAAATGAGTTAATGTTAACGTAAATTGGAAATTATTGAATTTCATGAAAGGCTTGTCACCTTGGTAGGTGTCCATTGATTCTGGAAGAATATTTATGATGCCTTCTACCTTGTCTGGAACTGATTATACTTTCGGTGTCTGTACAAACAGATTCTGGTGCCGGCGGTGGCAGTCTTTGTTCTGCTTGATGTGTCACACTGTCAGTGCATTGTGAGCCACCGTCTGATTGATTGGAGCCATCAGCAGAGACCAACTAAAACACAAGAAACTTGGTACTTTTGTGCTGCACATTTGCATGATTTTACTCACCCAACTAACAACACGTCCATTAAAGCACGGTAAATGTGCGGAATCTTCGACTATTTCTTCTTTTACGACACTAAAACAGTTTGAATATTATAAGCCATATATAACAACAAATATCCAATTAGAATTTGCAAATAACATTTAGTCTAAGTTATTGTGAACAACGTTAAATCACACCGTTACACATGCAAGAAAGTGGAAATCGTTCACGAAACTGCATAACAATCCTTATCGAACAATAAGATAAATATGCAGAATGACAATACCCAAAATCATCGTCCATTGATTTGAAGAAAAACTTATAGTTGGGTCTATTTAAAACATTCTTGAAATCGGCCAACGTCACTTTCTCAGGTGATATCGGTATCTTAACTAAATACGGTGTCTCTTCGTCGTCTATGTGATAAATTACTTTAGTTTCATCCATTCTGATTATCTTTATTTATTTTCTTTCCCATTAAACATTAAACATTTTGACACAACACTTAACACAACATGGCGAACATCATTAAAATCACTTTATCCCCACCCACCGTCCGAAGAAGCGAATTCATTATTCAAAAATCATTTATTATCGGGACAAAATTTATTCTGGATTAAACGTGATTTTTAAAACAAATTCAATTGCTCGTATATTGAATTTGTAGCGTTTTCGAGTAGGAAAATGAATGGATTTTCAAAGAAAATCGTTTGGAGAACGTGAACAACGCCATCTATTGTTCGGTGGACTTGTTAGATGCAATTCGAGAAACGTCAAAATTTGAAGTTTAAAATTCTGGCAGCCATCACAATTTTTGGCGTTTTCTCTTTGTAAAATAATTTATTTTATAAAACGATTTGTCGTCGGGAGCGTTAAATATCTCGAAATACAATCCATTTTTGTACGAATAACGGCGGTTTCCTTACTATAAGTTTATTAGGTATAATTAACAATTAAGTACATATGAAAAACTAAATGCAAACATTCGGTAAGACGCTAATTATTATCGTAATTACTTAAAAAATAATTCGCAAATTCGTTTTCGTGTTGCGAACTCGCCGATTTCAGGTTATTACTAAATTGCAGGTTGTCGACGACCGAATAATCCTCTGATGATCTCTACAGCATAAGAACCCACGAAGATAATCAACTTGTTTCGATAACATGCAATCAACTTACGTTTGGCAACGACTTCCTATTGGCGATACAGAACGTGCAAACTTGATGTCTGTTGATGTTTGCCAAATCGCTGCTCTCCAAAATATCCTTCGTGATCCTCAAACAGGGCTGTTCGATCGGCCCTAATCCGTGCATTAACGATTTCATTCACTCAATACGCATAGGTAAACGAATATTTACCTGCGACTAATTGCGTCCCGAGATGCGCTATATAACTGGACGCCAGTCGGAGCGTTTCGATTTTGCTCAATTTCCGATCCTTGGGCTCCGTCGGTATTAACGTCCTTAACATGGTAAACGCCGAGTTGACGCTACATTTTTCGTCGGAAAAGAGCGAACAAAATTGGTTTAAAAACGCGAACGTGATTGAAAATGAGCTTTACCTATGGGTTCGGTCGCGTTCCCTAGCATTCGCCTGGCTCCTTTGCTTAATATTGCCACCGTTGGGACTGGTAACAGACGCACCGTCCAGATTGTTGTGACAATTGCGTCTTCTCTTGACTCCTTTCTCGTAGACGTTATTGTTGTTATTCGTCGAGTTCTCCTCGTCGAATACGAAGAAATCCATTTTCATCGAGCGAGGGGGAAACGCGCGACTCCCAGCAACTATTTCGTCCTTTTAATTGAAACTAATGGAAATGTCAATTAGCGTTAATGAAGATTAATTAGTGCGTTTAAATTTTTTTATGTTTGTTTTCTTTTTAGGGATCGGAGCGGATAATCAATTGGTTACGGATTAATTTCACACGAACGTGCGTGTAAATCGATGTGAAGAAGGTGGAAGAACAAAAAGTAGGAAGAAATTGTTAATTGAAATGCTGTTAAAGAGATGCAACGGGAGCTAGCTAGCAAGTGTTAAACACTACTATTTGTGAATGAAGAGGATGGGACCGTTGCCTGTAGCGAGGGCAATTAGTCAATTTTAAGATTTTTAACAGATGTTCCTGTTTCGTATGCGTGTTGTGATTATTTCAAGATGACTTTAACAGAGAAACGATTGATGTTGCCGAAAAGTGAATCGCCTTGTTATTCACATTTTGCGTTACATCTCGAAAAAAATAACACATTTAAATCGTCATTCTTTTTGTAATGATTCAGGCGATTTATAACGTCGAAGGGGAACGTTTATGAAAATAATTCAAAGTTTAATCATCTAATGCAACACGAAATATGCGACACATGTTGCTGAAAGTCTTGATTTATTGCTTCCGGACGAAACAAGCGTGTGATTTATGAAAATTTGCAACATTTTGCATCCTAATTCTTCCTCTCTTTGCGAAATTATTGTGTATGTGTTAATTAGTTATATTTGTAACTTTTCAATAAATCAGCTAATAACTATTGTAAAAACTTTTTGAAAAATCGTAATAAAAATCAGATTTTTGTTTGTGCACAGGCAACCAACAATAGAACTGATTATTTTGACACTACAGTCTGTCTTTTGTTTTTCACTCCTGTATTATCTTTGCTGCTGTAGAAATTGTTCGCAATATTATTTTTATACGAATTTTTAATGGAAATCTTCAGGAACAAGTTGCAATTAGCTGCGAATAGTGTCGAGAATGTCTGAGGCGAGTTTCAATGTGAGGACGCACTTTATTTAACCATTAAATCGTACTTTTCTCCATGACTCATCTGGAGCTAAAGGTTATTTTCGTCGCTTTTGGTTTTTATGTTTCAGGAAGCACAAAGCGATACGGAGAGTATCGAGGAAGAGATTGAACCCAAATTGAAATATGTGCGTTTGAATTTGCAAAATATTTTCTTGAAAGATGCTGCTAGTTGTATTGCCGTTCATACGAAGGTAAATGAAAGTGTTGGCGAAGTGCCCGATGATAATGTATATTTTATTGCACCAGTTCATATGCTTGGGATCGTTGTATGGTTCGATTCACTTGTTAGACCATCAGGGCAATTGCATCGACGAATTTCGCGCACACACGGTGGCCGTCAATCAGATATCGATTGATTTGAACGGCGACTTCTTTGCCTCGTGTTCCGACGATGGTAAAGTCTTCATCCACGGCTTGTATAGTCAAGATGACAATCACAACATCAACGTTGGAAGATTGGTTAAGACTATAGCACTGGATCCTAATTATCATAAGCCAGGTTCCGGCGGCAGGTTCTTTATAGGTTCGCATATTACCTCGTATCCTTTTGCATTCGTTTCGATTAATTCTAATCCATTCGCAAGGCGACGATAAACTGACGCTGTACGAGAAAACCTTCTTGGGAAGACTAAAATCGAGTCTATTATGCGAAAGCGAGGGACTCGTTCGCAGCTTGTCTTGGGGTGAAAACTTCATCGCATGGTCCAGCGATATTGGCGTGCGAGTGTACGACATAAACGCAAGATGCTCTCTAGGATTAATTAAATGGGAAGAACACATCGGGTATTATGTTTCATCACTTTTATTATCGAATGGCTCAACGTACGTTTTCTAGTTTATCGATCGAGAAGTTCAGATGTAATTTGAGATGGGCCGATCATCGGACGTTGCTCATTGGATGGGTGGACACGGTCCGGGTGTGTGTGATTCGAAAAAGGAGCAACATCGAATTGGCGAACCGAGATTTGCCGGAATATCTAGTCGATCCTAGTGAGGGGAGAACGTTTAGTGCTTGAATTGTTAAGCGTTTATTGATCTTTCTTTTAGTATCCACTTTCCAAACGGACTTTTACATCAGCGGCATCGCGCCGCTTGACCATCAGCTGGTGTTGTTGGCCTTCCCGAAGGAACTGGACGAGAATAACAAATCCCTCAGGCCTCAGCTGTACATAGTGGAATACAGAGATAACGATTATATCGACATTTGTACGGATTACTTAACGTTAAGAGGATACCAAGAATATAACGTAAACGACTACCATTTGGACGTGCTGATCGAGGAGAACAGATTTCTGATTGTCGCTCCGAAAGACATCGTTATAGCTAGTCAATACGATTTGGACGATCGTTTGGAGTGGCTGATTAAGCATAAGTATTACCGCAATGTTATTTAACTAGCACAAGTTATGGCTGAGCGCTTTCAGTAAGTTTGAAGAAGCGTTGGAGGCGATTTCGGCCAACAGCAGCAGCAGATTCAACATGGAGAACATCGGTGTAGCTTATTTGGACAATTTGTTGAGCAAAGGATTATACGACAAGGCTGGAAATTTGTGTTTGAAAATATTCGGCGGGAAGAGACGTTTATGGGAGGATCAGGTTTACAAATTTGCGGAACGCAATTGCTTGCGCTCGATCAGTCCTTACATACCGAAGAATCCGGAAAACAAACTGGATCCGCAAATTTACGAATTGATACTTTACGAATACTTGAAGATGGACTCGCAGGTAGGTCGTCCAGATCGCTATCCGCGTAGGACTAATCGATGGCGTTTTAATTGTTGTAGGGATTTTTGCAATTGATCAAAGAATGGAATCCTGCCCTGTACAACACAAACGCCGTTATAAACGCGGTGCTGGAGCATCTGCTCATATGTGACACGAATAAGATTGTTTATTTGGAAGCACTGGCAATGCTGTACAGTTACGAGAAGAAGTACGACAGAAGTTTGGCCACCTATCTCAAGTACGTGGATTAGTGTCTATTGCGAGCGATGCGTTAAACGAAACATTTCCGTTTAAGATTAAAGCACAAGGACGTGTTCAATTTGATTCAAAAGCACAATTTGTACGGCGTCATTCACAATATGATCGTCGAACTGATGGACTTGGACTACGAGAAGACCATTGCGATGCTTTTGGAAAAAGATCGTATACCAAGCGAGATCGTCGTCGAGAAGCTACGCAAACACGAATTGCTGTTGTACAGAGTAATTAACATAACCAATCGGTTGTATTCAACAACATTTTCTAATCAACAAAAAACCGTTTCAGTATTTGGACGCGTACGATAAGAAGGACCCGAAAGGGAAGTATCACGGCACGTTGGTTAAACTGTGCGCGAAATTCGCCAGGGAGAAATTGCTGCCCTTCTTGAGACGATCCGATCATTATCCGATACAAGAAGCGCTGGACATTTGCCAGAAGGAGAAGTATTATCCGGAGATGGTTTATTTGTTAGGTGAAATCGATTATTACGATTATCGCTCGATTTGGTTCGATTACCGTCTTCCTTTTCGATTTTAGGAAGGATAGGCGATACGAAGGAAGCGCTGGAGTTGATAATGAACGAGTTAAAGGACATGGAGCAGGCGATCGCGTTCTGTCAGGAACACGACGATGCCGATCTTTGGAACGACTTAATCAATCACACGCTCGACAAGCCGGAATTCATCACGTACTTGTTGCAAAGCATCGGCACCCACATCGATCCGACGGTACTCGTGAAGAAGATTGAGGACGGCATGGCGATACCGGGGTTGAAGAACTCTCTAGTCAAAATGCTCTGCACGTACAACTTGCAAGTAATGTTCGGACGTCGCATTTTTATCGATAATTCGTACGGTACAAACGGTTTCGTAGGTTTCCGTGCAAGAGGGCTGCAAGAAAATCCTGGTTTCCGACTATTTCAATTTGCACAAGAGGTTGGTGATGCTGCAGCAGAAAGGCATCTGCGTGTCCGAGGAAATGGTTTGCGGCGCCTGCCACAGAAACATACTGATTAAGGGTTCGCAAAGAAACGCGAGATTTGTTAGTTTTAATTAACGGCAACTTCCAATTTGTCGTTGTAGATTTAACGCGGAACAGCAACGTCATAGTGTACAATTGCAAGCACTCGTTTCACGAACAGTGCCTGCCAGAACTGATGGACCTGGCGCATTGCGGCATATGCTATCCGATCAAGATGAAAT
Organism: Hololepta plana; assembly: GCA_963695495.1. Classification (NCBI taxonomy): domain Eukaryota; kingdom Metazoa; phylum Arthropoda; class Insecta; order Coleoptera; family Histeridae; genus Hololepta; species Hololepta plana. The sequence goes on along the minus strand of OY968841.1, from coordinate 581,748 downwards.
AATTTCCCATCGGTTCAATCGCGATGCTCGCCCCAGTTGAACGAGGTAAACTTGAACTTTTCGAAGTACTTCGGTGCGTGCGTGCTGAAGTAGTTGACGGTGAACTCGACCACGTTCGTCGGCTTGATTTGGAGTATTTGTTGCACGTAATCGGCGAGCAGATTATGGATTTCCTGGTGATCCGCCAGATACGACGTCGCGTGCATCTTGTTCTCCATCTAGGAGACGAACTGTCAATTACGCAGCCGCGATGAATGAATCGTCGAAGCGGTCACCTTTGCGTCCAGAAACGTCGAGTACAATTGCAAATCGTTGCGCCAGTCTTTTTGCAATAGTATTCGCACGTTCCCGCGCGGCTTCGCGTTCCTAACGACCGCTTTCGGATTGATGTACAGGATGTAGGACATGTTCTTCCACTCGTGGCGCAGCATCTGACCGACCAACGTGACCACCGTCAGCGACTGATGCGTTAGGCCGCATTCCTCGATGACCGTGCGGTAGATGCGGCAGACGTCCAACTTCTTCATGTTGAACGTGCCGCTTTCCGGGCCCAAGCAGTTCTGGCGAACGAGAACGGTTTAATCGCGGCGTTTATCGCGAGAGAAAGAGTTTTTAGGTTTACGTAAGCGTTCAGGCACATGTCGCCGTTGATGTACACGCACGACATCTCCAACGAGCCGACGAACCGCGTGACGGCCATGTAGCGCATCAGCAGGAAGTTCGCGCCCTCCGACACGTACTTTTTCATCTTCTGCAAACTGTAGTACTTCGACTCTTTGCACTTGTTCAGCGAATTGAAGTTTTTCACGAAGTAACGGCCCTCGTTCAGCGAAACGTACAACTTTTTCGTGTGAATGCCCGTCGCGGTCTCGATGAACCTGCGAAATTGGAACGTTACGAGTCGTCGAAGAAGAAGTCGTAACGTCGACATTCACTCGGTGCGACTCTCCTCCAGCGTGTGAAAGTTTTTGTCGACCCACGACGTTATGCGTTCGCCGCAATCGTAGCCGTTCACGTTGAATTTGCACGAGTAGTGTATCAGGAACTTCGTGAACTCTTGCTCCAGATTCTGCTTCAAGTCCTCGCCATATTGCTCCAAATCCTTTTCCGTTCGAACGTCTGCGATGGAACGAATGATTTCCCGTTTACGAACGTATTAGTTCTGTTTACCTCGATCGTAATCCATTTGCAGCTTGTTTGCAAACTTTTTGTAAACTTCCGCCTTGAACAAGTCCGGCGTTATTCGTCTTAAAGGCTCGCGGCCGCGGGCGCGTTGTATGTCCAAACAGCAGCCGCCGCATGGATCCAGTTCGTCTAGCAGATACTCTTTGGTCAGGCGACCAACGACCAGCGTTTCTCTGTACGTTAGATCGCGGTAAAGTGCGTCGTCTGTTGGATTTAAGTGTACGTTTGGTTTAATAGTGCGATCGGAACTGAAATATGAACGCTTGAAGCTAATTAAAAGTTGAATATTAATTTTAAAACACTAATTATCGATTGATTTGACAACCAGTTAAGATTTGATTTAATATCTAATAATAAAGTGCGATTACATTGTGTCCGCTTTCAAGGAGCGTTATTATTACGAATCGATATTATGATTGTAGATGTTTAGGAAGGAAACGATAAGATACCATTTTTATATGCATAAAAAATAAGAAAATTATTTATTATTTGTTTTTTTTAATAAACTTTTAAAAGTACGTGAAAAGCGTTATGTGGGTGCACGTACCGATGTTGAAATCTTTTATTTGCTCCCGCAAATTGAACAATTGGTACTGATTGTGATTCCTCACTTTGAACTCGTACTCTTCCTTCAAGCGTTCGCATTTCTCGAAGTTTTCCAACAAATCGTTCAGCACGTCTTCGGCCACTTGTTTCGACGTCGGCACAATCTCCGAGAGCGCGTCCGCTTCCGGTTTGGCCGGTTCTTGCAACTTCAAGTAGTCCAAAACGATCGCGGAGAAACTTTGCATTTCGCCTAAATTTTGATCCATTTTTAACGGCGACTGACAAATAAACGACTCGCAAATCGACGTAATCGTATCAGTCTCTAGGGAAATTAGGCACTTCGATTTGCAAACATTCCCGGAAAGCTGAATCTTTGTATTAATCTAAGTTCCCATCGATCTGAGTTGAGCTACAGATTTTGCACGTGGTCAAAGATGACCAAGAATGTTTTTTATTTTTCGTTAATATCTCGTTAACGGTCACTTTTAGAGCAAATATGCACGTTATTAAATTTATAGATTAAGAAATTTGCTACAAAAATGGTTATTACTTATTCGCTACGACTTTGTGTGGAAGCAATCCAAACCATAAAAAAAAATTTGTCCACAAGCTATCTAATCCTTGGATCGCGTGATCTGTGAAAAAAGGTTGGTGAACTATCAAACTTTTTGCACTTTGAAAATGGACAGAACTCGTGTCGGTTACTCCTACGAATAAAAGTCATAAGGACTTTTTTGTAGGAAATTTCCTAATCTACAACTTTGATCACGTACATGTTTGTTGTAAATGTGACCATTGACGAGATATTGACGAAAAACATTCTTTGGTTAATTTTGACACACTGTGAAATCTTTAGCTCAACTCGGAACGTTATGAAGGAAATTACACCTGATTTTTGTCTAATTTCCCATGATGGACCAGACGGAAAATGTGCGCAACAATTGATCGGAAATTCTAGGCAAGCGATCAAGTTCTAGTTTCTTCCAAGTGCGAAATAAACCTTTTCGACGGCGAACGCAAGGCAAGCGATCAAACAGCCGCCCAACATGACCATTAGACCGAGCTGGACCATGATCAAACCGCCCAATTGCGTGCTCGCATCGTTTCTATCGTTGCTCCTGTAGTAGAACTCTCTGTTCCGATAAATCTCCCAGTCTTCCCTGAAAGACACCGTTCAGGACGTTTGTGTTGCTGCCATAGGTTTCACGCGAAAACGTACCACTTGTTAATCAGCCCCGTCGCCACCAAGTAACTGAAGTCCTTCGAGAACGTCTTTTCGTAAGGCACGTTGAATCGGAGCGGCATCGCCAACGAGATCGGAAACAATCGGTCGGGTAGGATTTGCAAATTCAAATGCGATCGACTCACGTTTTTGCACAACGAATGCAACTGCAAACGAGTAAAGCATTATTAACGACATTTTGTTTATTAAAACTGCATCTGCCAGCCTGAAAAAGTCGCTAGAAGAACTGCAGCTTCTGATGTATACAGGGTGTTAAAAGAAAGTGTCACAAAGTTGAAGGAATCATAATATAGCCCGAAATAAGCGGAAAAGTCTTCATGAACGTGGGGCCGGAAGTGGACGGTTTCGAAGATGCGGAGGATTGAACTTTTTTGTGGCATATCTTCGGTTTTCGCTTTTCTCATTCACAAAACTCGCATTTTCATAGCGTAATTATCCGCTGCTTTGTGAGACGTAGAGTTTGCAATTGATATTAAGTCGTTTGTGACAATTTTACTTCTTTTAATTCTGAATTAGCCGACATTTTATAGTAGTGGCAAAACCCGAGCAACCTCTCACAGAACTCTGTTTAGGCTGATACGTCTTCTACCTATTTTGTCCAACGTCTTTGAAAGGCTTCTACTTTGTAGAATTTACGAAACAATGAATGTCAACGACATAATGCCAAACTAACAATTTGGATTCAGACGCAGCCATTCAACAGTCCAGCAATGTCAGAGAATTTTGAACAAAGTAGAAAGTAGTCTTGAATAAAGAACTCGTCTTGGTCAGTCCTCGACAAAGACCTCGATAAAGTCCGGCACAACTAAAGTCTCACCTACCAGAAAAACTGTACCACACTCTAAAAATCTACTTGTGTGATCGCTACTGCCAAATTAGATACGAAGACACTCTCCGAATTCTTCAACGACATAATGCCAACCCACCAATTTGGATTCAGACGCAGCCATTTAAGAGTCCAGCAATGTCAGAGAATTTTGAACAAAGTAGAAAGTAGTCTTGAATAAAGAACTCGTCTTGGTCAGTCCTCGACAAAGACCTCGATAAAGTCCGGCACAACTAAAGTCTCACCTACCAGAAGAACTGTAACCACACTCTAAAAATCTACTTGTGTGATCGCTACTGCCAAATTAGATACGAAGACACTCTCCGAATTCTTCAACGACATAATGCCAACCCACCAATTTGGATTCAGACGCAGCCATTTAAGAGTCCAGCAATGTCAGAGAATTTTGAACAAAGTAGAAAGTAGTCTTGAATAAAGAACTCGTCTTGGTCAGTCCTCGACAAAGACCTCGATAAAGTCCGGCACAACTAAAGTCTCACCTACCAGAAGAACTGTAACCACACTCTAAAAATCTACTTGTGTGATCGCTACTGCCAAATTAGATACGAAGACACTCTCCGAATTCTTCAACGACATAATGCCAACCCACCAATTTGGATTCAGACGCAGCCATTTAAGAGTCCAGCAATGTCAGAGAATTTTGAACAAAGTAGAAAGTAGTCTTGAATAAAGAACTCGTCTTGGTCAGTCCTCGACAAAGACCTCGATAAAGTCCGGCACAACTAAAGTCTCACCTACCAGAAAAACTGTACCACACTCTAAAAATCTACTTGTGTGATCGCTACTGCCAAATTAGATACGAAGACACTCTCCGAATTCTTCAACGACATAATGCCAACCCACCAATTTGGATTCAGACGCAGCCATTTAAGAGTCCAGCAATGTCAGAGAATTTTGAACAAAGTAGAAAGTAGTCTTGAATAAAGAACTCGTCTTGGTCAGTCCTCGACAAAGACCTCGATAAAGTCCGGCACAACTAAAGTCTCACCTACCAGAAAAACTGTACCACACTCTAAAAATCTACTTGTGTGATCGCTACTGCCAAATTAGATACGAAGACACTCTCCGAATTCTTCAACGACATAATGCCAACCCACCAATTTGGATTCAGACGCAGCCATTTAAGAGTCCAGCAATGTCAGAGAATTTTGAACAAAGTAGAAAGTAGTCTTGAATAAAGAACTCGTCTTGGTCAGTCCTCGACAAAGACCTCGATAAAGTCCGGCACAACTAAAGTCTCACCTACCAGAAGAACTGTAACCACACTGTGAAACCCTACCTGTATAATCGCTACTTTCAAATTAGATACGAAGACACTCTCGCCGAATTCTTGTATATAAACTAATAACCAACATTTGCAGACGATATTGAAGTTTTAGCTGCTCATTCCGATCCCATGAGAGTTCCACAAAAGCTGCAAAATGAAATCGAAGACTCAAGAGAGTGCGTCCGGAAGATCTTCCCATAGGTTTAACACTTTGATTATAACAATTCTGTTCAATTGTAAGCGAGACAAAGCTTCCAACTGACAAAATCTGCTTTCGTACAGTCTCGCATAAAGGGCATGCTAACGCCAAATTGAATTCACTTATCGTACTTGCATCAACCGGAATGAAGACAACTTGAAAGTTAATACCGTAAAGTAAAAAGAGAAACAAAAAAAAAATCCGTACGCGATAAGTTATCGACGCGTCCTCGTCGACGAAGGCCGCCTTCCGCTTCGCTAGACGCTCCGGCACGTCGCAGAAATTCACGTTCGATCGAACGTTCGCCAAGATTTTCGCGTAGTTCGTGTCGCGCGACAACTGCAAGTTCTCCCGCAGCGTCGACCACTCGATGTTATTGATGTAGAACGTATAGTCCATCTTGACCAATTCGTCGACGTTGCGGAGCGCCCGGTTCACGCCGACCGTCAGACGCGACGATAGACGCGACTTGAACGACGCGTTGATCACCATGCTCATGAACAGCCAGATCGTGAAGATGACGCTGAACGAGACGCTGCCGTTGATCGACTTGCACGGCTGCTCCAGCAGCACTTTGTACGGCACCTGAAAGCGAACGAATCCGCACAGTTTTCGTTTGATTAGCTTTTGTTAGGTTGTACAACTTTGCTCCCTTCGATTGTTTTTTTTCTTTCGCGAATTCGAGGCTTTATCGTAAAAAAATTGGTTAGAGGTTTATGACTCAAAGTAGTGTCCATCGCCGGCCACTACTTTCGCCCATCGTTTGGACAGCGAACGAATCCCCTGTTGCAAAAACTTGTCACCTTTTGATGCGATCCACGAATCGATCCAATTTCGTACGTCTTCGTAAGACTGGAAGCGCTGCTCCGCCAGACCGTGTGTCATCGATCGCAACGAGTGATAGTCAGAGGGAGCCACGTCTGGCGAATCCAGTGGGTGGAGTAGGACTCCTCATTTCGATGTTTCCAAGTTTGAGCCACTTTAGCAACATGGTGTCGAGCATTGTCATGCTGCAAAATCACTTTATCGTGTCTCTCGCTGTATCGCTGCCGTTTGTCTTTCAAGACTCGACTTAAGCGCATCAATTGCGTTCGATAGCGATCTAATGTGACTTCTTCAGTTGGTTTTAACAGCTGATAATAGACTTCGCCGAGCTGGTCCCACCAAATGCAGAACATCACGTTGGAGCCGTGAATATTCGGTTTGGACGTCGACATGGAAGTATGGCTTTGATATCCCAAGATTTTCTGCGCTTGGGGTTATTGTGATGAATCCACTTTTCATCGCCAGTCACAATACGATGCAGAAATCCCTTCCGTCTTTGCCTCTTAAGCAACTGTTCACAAGCAAACAAACGCCGTTCAACATCTCCCAATTTCTTTGCTTCTGAATCGTTCTCAAGTCTCTGACGCGCTTTGAAATTGCTCCCAATGGTCGTGTCAATGCTTCTTGACTTTGACACGAGTCTTCATCAAGTAATAGCTCCAATTCTGCATTTTCTCTCTTCCACTGCTACGTCTGCCTTCGAGGTGAATATCACCGTTCTTGGAGGGTTAAACCCGGTCGCAACACGATCATTCGCTAATAGTGGCCTCGACATAAGCATTCGATGAGCCTCAGCCGCAGATGTCTTCATGCTGAAGAAGAAAATTGAAACATCCCGCAAATGACGAGAGTTTGGCGCGTAAGCAGACATCTTCAATCGAGAATAACTTTGTGATGCAGACACAAATCGACTGATATATCTGTGGCGTTATGTTGACCGAAGCCCAAAGTTCCTCCACGATGTATACGATCGATTTATTTCGACCGCTACTTACCGCTAAAGCCATTTATAGGAAAACGGCACGAGCAAAGTTGTACACCTAACAGCAATTCTTCGGATCAACTCACGGCGAACGTAACGATGGCCGTTTGCGTGCCCATCGAATGTCTACCATTCGAAACGCTCGCATTGGCGCAGTACATTAGGCAACCGATCAACGGCAAGACGACGAAGAATATCAACCACGCGGGCAACTGTAACGCGCGATAGGTGAGCGGCGTCGGGTCCGGCGACACCATCACCAAATACGTGCTCAGCCGGTAACCGGTGGCGAACTTCACGAACTGCCGCCGTTTCAGCGTCGATCTCAAACCGCCGAGGCACCAATCGAGCTTATCGCCCTTTATCTACGAAACGAAGGGGATTAATCGAACGAAACATCGACAGCGAGCCGCCTATAGTCCATAACGCTGCGTTTACACGTGAGTTTCTCGCGCGAGTTTGCCAATGAATCGGTATGCGCACGTGCAATAGGAGACGGTCGAACACGAGTATCGCACGATGACATCCGATTGTACGTCTGCGCAATAACGTGCGAGGACTCTGACGTAAGATCTAATCCTTTGAAACGTACATTCGGATGTCATCGTGCGATGTTCGTGTTCGACCGTCTCCTATTGCACGTGCGCAATCCGATTCATGGGACAACTCGCGCGGGAAACTCTCGCGTGCAAACGCCGCTTTAGACTGTACGTACGTCTTCGACCATGTGGTTCCAACCGCTGTCCTCGTACTTTTCGAGCGTGTACGTGAAATTCCGCCGCTCGCTGAACATTCGCATGAAGTTCGCGTCGATGCCGTACGGGCGACAGTCGCGCGAATCGTTCCTGCAAGAGAGAGAGAGATGAACATTATGTTTGCGTCATTCGTCGGACGAACGCACGTCGAGCACGTGAAGTACGGCTCGAAGTCGATGTAGCCGACGCGGAATCGGTGACCGTTGAAGTTGGCGAACGTGTTCGCGTGTCGCGCCAGATCGAGACCGTCGATCTTGCGCAACGTGCCGCCGCCGTCGAGGCCGTCGTAGAATCGCACGTGATACAGTTCCGAGGCGGCGCGATGATAGACGATCAGACTGCCGGCGTTCTCGAAACCCGTGCGATTCCAAGCGAACGCGGTCGGGTCGTCGTCGACGACGACGAACAGCAAACGGTCGTCGTAGATGACTTTGTGGTAGATCGACGAGTAGCGTTCGAAGGATGCGGGGTTCGAGAGCAGCACCACGTGCAAGTAGCGGTAACCGCGCGGTCTGCGGAACGTCGTCGTCACGTCGTGGTTCACCGTCACCGCGAGACGGTCGCTGATCGAAAAGATTTCGAAGAGGTCGTACGTCGCGTTCTCGTAATGGTACATTAGCTCGTAGTCGTCGTACTGCTTCAGCATCTTCTCCTCCAGGTCCGTTCGCGTGGCTTTCGTTTGGATTAGCACCAACAGGTACAAACTGGAGGTGAAGTTCATTTGATTTCTTAATCGGCACGATTTGTTCTTCTTCGACGAACTTCGCGGTCGCTTTTGCCGACAGCGCTTTGTTAATAACGAATAGGAAGCCAAAAGGGCGAATCCGTTGTTTGCTCGAGTGTTATGAAAATAATTTATCATCGTTAACTAATCACCATAATTTACTGATTGTTTAGCTTGCGTGCTTTTGCGAGTGTTTGTCGTGCGCTTATCTTTATGATTTATTATTTCGCTATAAAAAGTGGATTATCGCCCTTTATTACGGCTATTATCCAATTAGGGCTTGCGGGGATGGTTAGCGAATGGGATCTTAACGTGGACTATATTATTGAGTACTTCAAATGATTATCTCGATAATTGTGGCTTTATAGCGTACAACCTTTCGAATAGATTGCGTTATTTGATTACTTATTTTCGAATTAGCGGGGGCAGAAATCGATTTCTTTTCTTCCCGAAGGACCACCGTTTGTTAACGGAACTAAAGATGATTTCTATTTGATTATGTTATTTACCAATACATTATTTACCAATACAAGTGTTGTTATATTCACTGTTAGTTAGTTAGTTGGTCAGTTATTTAACTTTAAAATTAGATATAAATTTTAACAACAATTTCTGCGTTACTAAACTATTTGTTTAAAACCGACGATTCGACAGCAATATGTCGAGACAAAAACAATTCGAGAAACAACTCGAGAAACAAATGACAATTCGAGAACTACTCGAGACAGGAATATAACAATTCGAGAGCAATAATAATTAAAACTCCAATTCAATTCAAAAAAGTTTTATTAGTTGTTTTCTTGGAATATTACATATGAGTGGAAATATTTACATGTTATTGATGCGGCTGCTCAAGTGAATCCCCCTTCTTCGCGCCCCTATTAAAACTCATGATATCCCTTATTTGTACTAGGGAATATTATCTCCCCTTCCTACTCGAGGAGGGTGTGCCTTTGTGAGACAAAACTGCCCAAAAACCAGATTTTGTTGCTTGCTAGCTTTGTGTCTCAAGATTTACTTTCATTTGTGTGTTTTATCAACCCGACAGCACCTCCTTTGTTACAACGAATCGTGAACCACCAATTGTTTTTCTTGCTGTTGATTCAACAAACAAACGTTCGTTACAAGAGAAGTGCGTCGATTAAAATTATTCTTAAAGCTATGTACAATGAACAACATCAACAAAGGCACAAATTATATGCAAACAATTAAACAATACTCGCATTTGCAGACACGAAATCTATTCATTTTTTTACGACGCGTCGAAGTGTTTGATTTTCCAAGGAGGGAGCGCACGCAACGACTAGTAAACAGCGTGAACATCGTTCAAAAAGGTTCATTAACATTGTTTTAAATTCGAATTTTTCTGATTTGGTTACATTTGCGTCGCGATTGTTGGTAGCAATGAACCACCGGCCCGTAAAGACGGAATCGAACCAATCGCAATTGGCCAAGCTTTTATCTCTTATTTGACGTGTTTCAAACAAACATTATTTAAAGGGATCCACTGCCAGAGTACGAAGATTTCGTCCGTGTCATCATTCATTGACTGATTGACAATTTTGGGAAAAAATGGGCGCTACGAACGTGTTGTACCTAACAATTCTATCGATTGCGTTTTATGGTGTTGTTTCGTTCGCTTGTAAAGGATGTGTGAATTTGGACGAATTCAGTTTCGAGAAGTTGTTGCCGAAATTCGAAGCGGTCCTGGTGAAATTCGACGTCGCTTATCCGTACGGCGATAAGCACGACACGTACACGAAATTCGCGGAGGAATTGGCCGACAATCGCGAGGTGATCGTTGGCGAGGTGGGCGTCAAAGATTACGGCGATAAGGAAAACGAGGAATTTGCAAAGCAGTTCGGCGTGAAGAGTAAAGACGATCTGCCGGCTGTTAAGTTGTTCTTGAAGAACAAAAGGAGTTACGTAGATTTCCCCGAAGGCGTCGAATTTAACGTGGACAATTTGAGGAGGTTTATAAAAGATAATACCAAAATATATGTAGGTTTGCCAGGTTGCCTCGAAGCATACGACAAACTGGCGCTGAAGTTTGTGCAAGCTTCCGACAAGGAAGTCGCTATGAAAGAGGCTGAAGCGATTGCTACCAAAAGCAAGAACGAAAGTGTATGTAGAATTCTTTCGCTCACACATGCAAATACTAATTTGTGTCCTCTTTTCAGGAGCAATCAACCGTAAAGACTTATTTGCTGTTTATGAGGAAAATCTTGGAGCAGGGACTCAGCTTTGTATCCCAAGAGCAGAAACGTCTGGGCAAAATATTGAAAGATGGCAAAATCAATGAGAAGAAAAAGACAGAATTGGGCCTCAGGCTGAACATATTGAATTCATTTTCGTTGCCTAAAGACGAATTGTGAACGCATTTAGGTTTTCTCAATTAACTAAACCTTTGTCCTTCCAAAATTTATTGTGTTTTGTTGTTGCAAACAGATTCTTATCGATTGCGTTGTGTTGGTGTTTGATTGTGATATTTTATAATATACAACGGTTATACAAAAATAATAAAACTAAATGCGGTATCTTTCTAACACAGCCAATTCAATATCTCGCTGCATTTCGCGGATATTTTAATGTCTGCATGTTTATCTGCCCTAGTTGGCCCAATATTTACAATGCAAATTTCTTTCTGCTCGTCGACTGCTTGAAGCACGAATCTGTAAGCAGAATACACTGATAAGCTGGAGCCCAAGATTAGCAATGAATCACATGCTGTTATTAGGCTTTTGATCATCTCAACCCTCGCTATTGGTACGTTATCACCAAAGAAGACTATGTCCGGTTTTAAAATACCATTACATTGCTCACAACTGGGCGAGTTGAAATTTTCCACTTGATCCTACAAGCGAAGGTTTGTATTATTATTATACAACAATAACATTATTTACCCGTGTTAAATCGACATCGCCATCTGGCCTAATAAAACTTGCGGTGTCCGCCATAAAAGGATTACTGTTTCTCAACAGATCTTGAATATAATGTCGATCATAAACTTGTTTGCAATTCAAACATAACACTCTGTATGCGGAACCGTGCAATTCGATGACGTTGCGACTGCCCGCCTTATAATGTAAACCATCGACATTTTGCGTTACGATGCATGAAACTTTCCCGTGCACCTGTTCCAAACTCTTAATCGCATAATGCGTCTCGTTCGGTTGACATTTCGAAAATCTGTCCCATCCAACGTAATTCCTCGCCCAATATCTTTGTCTCGCCTTATTCGACTGCAAAAACTCTTTGTACTGTATCGGTTTGTGATTGGATCTAGCGTACAATCCAACATCGTCCGATCTATAATCTGGAATACCTAAAGAAAAAATATCTAACTTTCCTCGACTGCTAATGTCACACGTTTTACCCGATTCCGTCGATATTCCGGCTCCTGTTACGATAACAATTCGATCGGACCTTTCGACGAAACTTTGAATCAGTCCGATATCTTCCTGTTTTATCGGCGAGTGTTTGGGCACAAAATTAAATGCGTTCGTGCTCGTAAAACGTTTGCATATCTCTTTTATTAACATTTAATTCACTTTGTTGAACACTAAATTACGTAACATGCATGATTTCGTTGTTTATTTGTTTGGAACAAAGATAATACGGAATCGGAATTCGGCTATCCTGCAGAATACATGTATGGAACTGCGCATATTTTTCGCGCATATATATGAAGTAGGAACAAAATTATCTTCGCAAAATAATACAAATACGCTGTTGCTTTTTATTTTTTTTTGCTTTATGCGTATTTTTGTTATTTTGCGAAGATAAATTTGTATTCTTCACATTTGTTTTCTTCTTGTTTGTGCTTTTTTAAATCTTTTTCGCTTTATGCGTATTTTTAAATAACAATCAATGAAGCAATCAATAATTTTTAATTTTCTTAAACTTCTAAAGATATTAAAAAAGTGCGTGTTTATAGCGAAAATTGCGCTAATTCAATTTTGTTCATACTTCATATACATGCGCGAAATATATGCGCAGTTCCATACATGTATTCTGCAGGATAGCCGGAATTCGAATTTGGCAGCTGTCAAAGCGAAGTTCATTCAATAAACGTATAGCATCTTTGAAAAAAGTGACGGACGATTATTTTTAGAATTGCGTAAACGACTGCGAAAATGTAATTCATTAATTAGTGAACCGCCTTCAAGGATATCCGCTATTCATACCAATTATACATAATAATTAGTTTGAAATCCGACTATTTCGACGTCATTTTGCAATGCAAATCCCGTTCGCAAGTGGTCAGCAGGTTATCGATTACGGACGAAAAAGAAGCATTTAAGAACAGGATAAACTTGAATTAAACGTGTCAAGGGCAGGTAAACAATGTGGCATTTACTAGCGAACGTTTACGTGTTCAATTAGAAATGCTCTTCTTTGATTAGAGAAACAAACAAAAACAAAGGGGCAGGTTATGTTGCGGATTTGAGGTTAAACGATGGCAAACGACGATAGACTATTTTTCCATAAGACCGTTTTACATTTGGCGAGATCGTTGGCTTCCATCAAGAATACGCCGTGGCAGAAGGTGCGTGAATAGTTTACTAACTTAACCGTGTCGTAATTAAACGGATTTCCAGGTGAACAACTTGTACGCATTGTGTCCCACTGAAGGATCAAATGGTTCATTTCGCATTAATAATCGCCACCAAGACGCCGTCCTCGCTCTGGGCGTTTACCTGCTTGAATCTGGTTTCCAGCACCAAGACAAGATCCTACCGTATTTGTTGTATTTGGCGAAGAATCTTGGAAAATCTGTTTGGGTGAACGAAGTGAAGTTGCATCCTACTGACAGTAAATACTAACAAGTGGACACTGCAATGAACATCGAGTTATACGTCTGTTTTAGGAATACCTGTTGCCGAAAAGTTTAGCTTCTGCTTGCACACAATCTTAAGCGATGTCGCCTCGAAGCGTCCAGCGACGACCACGGAAATCGTCCGGACCCAAGTCGAATGTTTGTCGGCGCTGACGAGCACGGTGAAATCTTTGCAAGAGCAGCCGCAAAATCCGAGTTCGACCAAATTGTATCTATGCAAAAGTACGGTGCCAATACTGATTGGATTGGCTCGAGCGATGGGCAGATTCCACACGTCCGGCGTGCCATTAACGTGCAGGATATTCCCCAGACCCGACCCGCCGATTGTACAAGCGACGTCGGGCGAAGACAAGATCGATTACAAGCGAAGCTTCAGCAGTTTCAGGAGCATAATACCGAGAAGTTTGTCGGGGAACTTGGCCGCCACGTTGGACATCTTGGCAATCACGCAGGTGAAGGTGAATGATTGCTAAAGAAATAATTGCTCTCTAATCACCGACGCGCGTTACAGTGTTACGACACCGTCGACATTGCGTACAATTCGAATCAGAACGCGCGGACCGTGAACAATCAAAACTACGATCCGACCACGTACTTCTTCGCCAAGTTCGGCTCGTCCTTCAACCAGTTCCCGCACATGAAGTTCAACGAAAACGAAAGGAAGCACGACATTCAGCTGCCGCTGACGTTATTGCAAACGATATTGAGCCAGGCGAAAATGTTGCTGACGAAAGACATGCTCGCCTTCTTGGACGAGCAAGCGGTCGAAATTTACTCGACGGGGAAGATTAACATATTCCCGTACAAGACGTTCTCGGAGACGATCAATTTGGTCATGGTTACGCTGTTGCGGGAATTGCTCCAGGACCAGAAGGACTTACCGACGCTCTTCACCAAAGAGGTGCAGGAGTTCGTCAAAGGTGATTAGTTGAAGATTAACGCGCGCGCACGTGGAAGTAACAATGGCGATTGTGCAGGTCTCTTCCTGAACGGACAAACCGAGCTGCAGAGCAGGAACCACGACGCGAGCGAGCGCGAGGACAAGGAGAGCAATTTCGCGCTGGTGAACAAGTTCAAGGTGAACGTGATGGCGAACGCCGCTTGCGTCGACCTGTTGGTGTGGGCCATCGGCGACGAGACCGGTGAGTTGAGCGTTCGCCGACGGTCGAGTGACTGGCAATCGATTGGGCGTTGCACGAGAAATACACGTTTCCGATTTAATTTTTACAGTTGATGGGGAATACACGTTCACCGCATTGTTGAATACGTTGGTTATTTTGATAGGTGAAAACGGTTTGATGTGTTGATTGCGTTATTACCGTATTACAAGTTGTATTAACTCTTAAGAAAGCGTTTGTGTTGTTGACGATAGCCGGAAATTATTGTTATTACATATCGTCTTCGATGGTGCGTCTGCACCGGAGAGTTTCTCGCGTGCACAGTGATTGCGCACACTCGGACGACTTATCCGCGTATTCGGGCGTCATCGTGCGATGTTCGTGTCTGTTGCACGTGCGCATTCCGATTCGTTGGAAAACTCGCGCGAGAAACTGTCACGCGCAAACGCACCACCGAGTGCTTGTTGTCCGCTTTAGTAACAGACGCGCGAACGAAGAGAATTCTTTACAATTCGAGTGCATTCTCGCCGCTTGCAAGCGATTAACGTGAATCTTATTTTTTTAGGCGCCGACAGTCTGTGCAGTCGTTTAAACGAGAAGATCACGTCGAATCACGGGCCGCGACTCGTACTCGCTCACATGCCGCTGCTGATGGTCTGTCTCGAAGGTCTCGGCAAGCTGGCGCAAAAGTTCCCGAACATCGCGTCCACGTCGATCATATGCTTGCGCGAATTCCTGATCGAACCGTCGCCGATCCTCGCGACGTTGCACCGCCAGGCGAACGAGAAGAACGCGAAACCGATGCACAGCGGCAAAACCGTTGCCGCCGCCGCCGCCGAGGAAATCACGAAAGCGACGTCTTCCACGCAGATGGCGTTCGAGAAATTGCGCGACGCCGCCATCGAGAACTTGTGCTACGCGCTGCAAGCGGCCCATCTGACCGATCCGGATTGCGTCAGGGCTCTGGTGGCGAGCGTTTCCAATCGGCTGTTCACGACGGAGAAGAGCGACGGCCAGTCGACGTTGATCTCGACCAACATCGTCGTCATGCTCGGCCACGTGGCCGTGTCGATGAAGGGCACGCCGAAGACGACCGACCCGATCTTGCAGTTCTTCCTGCAACGCTTCTGCCGCGTCCCGTCCGCGCTCGACACGCTGATCGTCGATCAGCTGGGCTGCATCATTATCGCCAAGTGCGAGAAGGGCATCTACGAGGAGGTGATGAAGATGTTCACGCGGATCACCGTCGACACCAGCAACATAACGTACAACAGCGCGTCGAACGACAAGGCGCAGTACAAGCACGTCTCGAAGGCGGTCATCAACGCGCTGGCCAACATCGCGGCGAACGTGCAGGGCGAGGAGAGCATGAACGATCTGCTCGTCACGCTGCTGGAGCTGTTCGTCCAGCTGGGCCTCGAAGGGAAGCGGGCGAGCGAGAAGTCGCCGGGCGCGACGAAGGCGTCCAGTTCGGCCGGCAACCTCGGCGTGCTGATACCGATCATCGCCGTCCTGCTGCGCCGATTGCCGCCGATCAAGAACCCGCGGCCGCGGCTGCACAAGTTGTTCCGCGACTTCTGGCTGTACTGCGTGATCATGGGCTTCACGGCGTTCGATGCGGGCCTGTGGCCGCAGGAGTGGTACGAGGGCGTGAAAGAGATCGCCGTCAAGTCGCCGACGTTGATCTCGCAAACGTCGAGTCGATCGGAGATGCGCGAATTGCAGTACACGAGCGCCGTGAGGAACGACAGCGTGTCGTTGACCGAATTGCAGGAGTTGAAGACGCAAATAATGGACTTGCTCAAAGGCGCGACGGACGTGTCGACGCACGTCAACAAGCTGTCGTTCGCGCAGTGCACGTTCCTGCTGAGCGTTTACTGGGTGGAAACGCTGCGGGTGTCGTACTCCGGCGAGCCGAGTTTGCAGCCGATCGTCGTCGATTACCTGTGCGACTTGGCGTTGATGAAGGACAAAGCTGGTTAGCGTTCGAGCAGCGGTAACGCACATCGATCATAGTTTGAACGTACCGCGCGTGTTCGCAGGCATGTGGCTTTGCGTCTCGTCCGTCAGCGAGCAAGTGTTCGAGCGCTTCCTGAAGGTGATGCAGAAGAAGCCGAAGAACGAGGCGCGCGAATCGGACCTGGAGGAGCACGCGCAGTTCCTGCTCGTGCACTTCAACCATCCGCACAAGCAGATACGCAGGGTCGCCGACAAGTTCCTGTCGAAGCTGTTGGAGAACTTTCCGCATCTGTTTTGGAACCAGCGCGTCCTGTGGACGATGTTGGACATTTTGCAGGTGCTCACCTACTCGCTGCACCTGGACCCGAACAAGGAGCAGTGCTCGATCAAGGTGCCCGGCACGTATTACTCCATACAGCTGATGGACACGTTGGAAGCGCGAGACGTAAGACGGAATTATTATTTAAAAAAAAAAAACATCGCTAACCGACGACAATTTCGCAGAGCATCGTCAAGGACTTTGCCAGCAATTCGGAGCGCATTCTCAAGGAGGCGATGAAGTTCGCGCCGAACTGGACGATATCCCACATACAGGAGTACGCGAATAGAATCCCGTCGAACACTCACACCGGTCTGGCGCTCGCATTGGAGTGCATCCTGCGCGATTGCCCGAACAACACGACGAACGCGTCGCTGAGCGCGGCGCTGCTCGAGAAACGGCCGAAGTGCGTGAAGACGGACTCGTCCAAGTTCGCCACGTCGTTGAACGCTCGGGCGAAGTATCACGGCGAGGTGCGCGGCATGCTGGAGGCGTACGGCCACGCCGAAATCGACGGTCTGTCGGAGAGACTGTTGGAGAACGTGCGCAACGCGTGCAAGAGTCGATCGGATTCGCAGCATCGCAGCGCGTTGTGGCGTGCGACGGCGTTGCTAATCATCACGCCGGAATTGAACAGGAAACTCTTGCAGTGCATCGCGTCGTCGCAGGTGAACGAACAGCAATTGAAAGCGTTTCCTCGGCCTCTATAGCGTGTAACCATCCGTTAAACATTCAGGTCGATTTGTTCACCGTCGAGGCGATGCGGACCGCCGTCGACTGTTGGCAGTGGCTGATGACGGCCAAGCCCCACCTGGAGGGCCGCTTCCTTCAGGAGATGGTGTCCGCTTGGAATTGCGCCGTTCAACGGAAGCTCGGATTGTTCTCCGTGGAACGAGGGGAGACGAGTCCGTTGGCACGTCACGAAGGTAAATGGGAATCAATGCACGGATAATAAACTATACGCTCGTGGCATGCGACTGATTTCCGAGGGCATTCACAAAATTGTGCCGTCATAAGAAACCAGCGCGAAAAACGAATACGACAGGAAGTGGCTATTCGTTAGTTAGGTATTAATAAACGTATCAAGGATATTCTCCGAGATGCGTCTTCGACTTTTCGACTCTTTAAAAAGTTATATTAAGTATGTTTCAAATATTATTATTATTGTCTAAGAGTAATTGAAATAAGTATCACCATTCGATTTACCTGCATTCAATAAAATGCCAGGAACAGTTAGTGTTTGTAAGAATAACTTTAAAAGAAAAAAAAAAGAGGGATTTGAATATATCGTTCTATACTTTTCCTAAGAATTAAAGCCTTCATGCTTCAACGAATCTACATCAGACTAAAATATCTAATAGCAAAATATGAAGAAGCGTCCCGTAAACGAAACTGCGACAATAGTGATAAAAACACAAGAAAAAGATGAAACCAATTGTAACTTAATAGCGTTTAGTGCGTTATCCAGTATAACATATACCCCGTAAACAGCGTAAGGTTGCTTATGGCCTGATTCGTGCCATGCTACGACCGTATAGTACATTATCCGTGGAATCAAACTATTCATCAACGTTCTGTCGATCGCGTTTCTTCTTAGGAAGTTCGCTCGCGCCGCAAGACGCGTTCGTGAAGCCGCACGGCATCTGGCTGCAGTTCATCTGCGAGATCGTGGAGACGGCCAAGTACAACAGTTACGAGAAGGTCGAGATGCTGGCGTCGCTGGTGCACCGGTCTCTGGCGATGGTCGTCGGCGCTCCCGTGCCGTGTCAGACCAGGCACGTGTCGGCGATCGGCGTTCGATTTCAGTAGGTCTCGCGGCAATACGACGAAACCCCCACCGAATTTCTTTCTGTTATTATTGTTCGCATTTTGTTCGAAGGCTGTTGCAATGCGGTTTGACGCTACTGCAGGGCGACATTCTGCCGAAGAGCTTGGCGAAGAACGTGCTACGCGAGCGCATCTATTGCAGTTGCTTGGATTACTTCTGCACGCCGGTTCGCTGTCCGACGCAGCCGTCGGCCGCACTGCGCGACGACATCATGATACTGGTCAAGTTTTGGCAGACGATGTACTCCGACAAGAAGTATTTGAAGGCGAGCCACGTGGGCGGTAAGCGGATGCGAAATGATTGCCAAGAAGCGGAAACCGTACAATTTCGCTCGTAAAGATTTAGATCTCGGCAACAACGGGCCGCTGACGACCGTGCAATCATCGATGGAACTGTCGAAGCCGGCCGATTTGTCGAGGCCGGCGTCCGGTTGGATCAACACGGTGCCGCTGTCGACGAGTACGGCCACGTTGAGCAAGAGGTCGACGAAGTCGAAGGGCGCGCCGATGGCCGACAACTTCGTCAAGTGCTATCTGAAGAAGCGGAATCTGATATTGGAACTATTGGTAAGCCAACGTTTGTCGCGCAAACGTTAACAACTCGCAATTATTTACGATTTCGTGCAGGCCATCGAAATCGAATTCCTCTGCATATGGCACAGTCCCATCACGCGAACGGATCTGCAAGTTCCGGGCGAGACGTATTTGGGTATGTGGCGCAACAAGAATTTCACGGATAAACAGTGGCAGGATTATGCACGATTAGCGTGGGACATATCGCCCGTGTTGGCCATCTACTTACCGGAAAGGTGACGATTCGTTTCGTTTCGTGTTTTCTAATCGAAATTGACTCATCGATAACGGTAAACTTTTAGATTGAAGGCGCACGACGCGATAACGAACGAGATCAGGCACCAGGTCCATCAGAATCCGATCTGCGTCGCCCACATACCCGAAGCGCTACCCTATTTGACGACGACGGAGACGATTCTGAACGACAGCCCGAAATTGGTTTACATGCTCACGTGGGCCAGGGTGACCCCGATCGAAGTAACGTGTTGCGTGAAAGCGAAATTCGCTTTTACGGGCTCCGGCAGAAAAACCTGCTGCCATTTTAAACTTAAATTACGCGGCCATCGTACTTTAAAAATTCATATTTTCCAAGCGGAGACCATTTACGTTGCCTTATGTGCTTTCTACAATAATTTCAGGCGATATTGCCGCAGTTTTTTCTTTTTTAATTTGCCAATCTATTGTGAACAATATCCGATTATGTTGAATTTTAGACGGCCAAATTCTCGTCGTTTGTGAGAGCTTTTAATTTTCTTCTTCAATACGAAGAAATCTGCGGCTGAAGTTCATGAAAAGCTCTCGAATGCTTATGTTGAGGTCACTAATAGTGAATGACCGTGTTGTGACTGGTTTCAACCCTTCAGGAACGGCGATACTCACGTCGAAGGCAGACATAGCGGTGAAAGAGAGAATGCAGAATTTGAGGCATTACTTGATGAAGACTCGTGTCAAAGTCAAGAAGAATTGGCACGATCATTGGGAGTAACTAAATAAGCAATTTCAAAGCGCCTTAGAGACTTGGGAATGCTTCAGAAGCAAATAAATTTGGGAGATGTTGAACGGCGTTTGTTTGCTTGTGAACAGTTGCTTAAAAGACAAACACGAAAGGGATTTCTGCATCGTATTGTGACTGGCGATGAAAATTGGATCCCAAGCGCGGAAAATCATGAGGATATCCCGGCAATGCTTCCATGTCGACGTCCAAACCGAATTTTCGCAGCTTCAAAGTCATGCTCTGTATTTGGTAGGACCAGCTCGGCGTAGTCTATTATCAGCTGTTAAAACCGGCTGAAGCAATCACAGTAGATCGTTATCGAACACAATGCGTTGGAGCCGAGCATTGAAAGATAAACGGCCGCAATGCAACGAGATACGCGATAAAGTGCTTTTGCAGCATGACAATGCTCGACCTCGTGTTACGAATGTGGTCCAAACAAACTTGGACGTCTTGAATATCCTACCCCACCCTCTGGATTCGCCAGACGTTGCTCCCTCTGACTATCGCTTGTTCCGATCGATGACACACGGCCTGACTGACCAGCGCTTCCAGTCGTATGAAGAAGTACAAAATTGGTTCGATTCGTGGATCACATCAAAAGATGACCAGTTTTTTCAACGCGGGATTCGCACACTGTCCAAAAGACGGAAGAGTCCAGCGATGGACAGTACTTTGAATAATAAAAGTATAACCAGTTTTTGAAAATAAAGCCTTGAATTTCGGAAAAATAATAGTAAAACAAAGAAAAATGGTTTCCTCTTGGACACAATAATTCTTTAAACAAAATAGCATGAAATTCCCAATCTTTTAGGGAAAAAACGTCAAAATCGGATCTACCATTCTTATAACTTAAGTTTAAAATGCGCCACGTTTTTCTGCCGGAATAATGTAAGCAATTAGGCATAGGTTACGAATAATCAAAGAAAATTGTCTCCCCTTGGACACAATCGATTTTTAAAGCGAATAACACAAAATAGCATAAAATTCCCTATCGTTTGAGGAAAAGAAAGCCGCTCGAATCGCACTTATCAGTCTTGTAACTTAAGTTTAAAGTGTGTGAGGTTTTTCTGCCGAAGACTATAATAAAATTCGCCGTCTGTTCGCAGGCGCTGTCGTATTTCAGCCGACAATATCCGCCGCATCCGATATCCGCTCAATACGCCGTGCGCGTGTTAAGCTCTTATCAAGCCGACGCGGTCCTCTTCTACATTCCGCAACTGGTTCAAGCCCTACGCCACGATACCGTAAGTAGTTTCCGAGCCCAGAAACGAACGAACGGTATTTAATCTTAGCTTTTTTTTGCAGATGGGCTACGTGACGGAGTTCATCAAGTTCATTGCTCAAAAGTCGCAGGTGGTCGCCCATCAGCTCATATGGAACATGAAGACGAACATGTTCAAAGACGAGGACATGCAAGAGAAGGACGGTGAGCGTCTTGCGCACAATCGAACTCGCGCAGAACGCGACTTACTCGTTTCCATCCTTTCAGCGGCCCTCTACGACATATTAGACTCGATCAGCAACAGCATCGTCTCGGCTCTGTCCGGGCCGGCGAAACAGTTCTACGAGCGCGAGTTCGACTTCTTCGAGAAGATCACGAACATCAGCGGCGAGATCCGGCCGTTCCCGAAGGGCGCCGAGCGGAAGAAGGCGTGTCTGGACGCGCTGAGCAGGATCAAGGTGCAGGCCGGCTGCTACCTGCCGAGCAATCCCGAGGCGATGGTCTTGGACATCGACTACAAGAGCGGCACGCCGATGCAGAGCGCGGCGAAGGCGCCGTACCTGGCGCGGTTCAAGGTGTCGAAGTGCGGCATCAACGAGCTGGAACAGCTCGCGATGGCCGTGTCGCACGACGGCAGGGACGGCGTGATCAAGCTGGGCGCGGAAGTCTGGCAGGCCGCCATCTTCAAGGTGGGCGACGACGTGCGCCAGGACATGCTGGCGCTGCAGGTGATCGGCATATTCAAGAACGTGTTCCAAACGGTCGGCCTCGACTTGTATCTGTTCCCGTATCGGGTCGTAGCGACGGCGCCGGGCGTGAGTCACGCCGATCGATTCCGAATCGCGTGCGTCGCTAATGCGCATTTGATTGCAGTGCGGCGTCATCGAGTGCGTGCCGAACGCGAAATCGCGCGACCAATTGGGCCGGCAGACGGACATCGGCATGTACGAATACTTCCTGAAGACGTACGGCGACGAGAGCACGCACGATTACCAGCAGGCGCGTCGGAACTTCGTCATCTCGATGGCGGCGTACAGCGTCGTCGGGTTCCTGTTGCAGATCAAAGACAGACACAACGGCAACATCATGCTGGACGGCGAAGGACACATTGTGCACATCGGTACGCAATCGATCGCGTGTCACGACGATTGTGTCGATTCGTCTTTTCTTTCGTGTTTTAGATTTCGGTTTCATGTTCGAATCGTCGCCCGGCGGCAATTTGGGTTTCGAGCCGGACATCAAGCTAACGGACGAGATGGTGATGATAATGGGCGGCAAGATGGAGGCGCCGCCGTTTAAATGGTTCATGGAGCTGTGCGTTCAAGCCTATTTGGCCGTCAGGTAATCGGTTTTCCTTTCTACGTTTACACGTGAGAGTCAGTCAGAATCGGAATGCGCGTGTGCAGTAGGAGACGGTGGAACACGAATAGCACACGAATATCGCACGATGACGTCCGAATGTACGTCACAAATGATCAGAGCCTGCGCAATAACGTGCGAGAACTCTGACGTGAGAAACTCGCGAGTAAACTCTCGCGTGTGGACGCAGCATCAAGCGATAGTAATACAATTGCTTTCTTTTGTTTGTAGGCCGTATAGGGAAGCAATCGTGTCGCTGGTATCGTTAATGTTGGATACCGGTCTGCCGTGTTTCCGCGGTCAAACCATCAAATTGTTGCGATCGCGTTTCGCGCCGAACGTCTCGGACAAGGACGCCGCCGCTTACATGATACAAGTGATAAGGAACAGTTTCCTCAATTTCCGTACGCGTACTTACGACATGATACAGTATTATCAGAACCAAATACCATATTAGGATGCAATTTCTTCGTTTGTAATCGCCGTTGGGGTTTCTTTTTTGTTAAAGGAAACGCTCGTTTCCGCTATTAATTCGATACGTTTTAATCTGTTGCATTTGCTTTGCGCCAAGCAAACTTTTAACGAACGATTTACAGTTAGGGGGAAAATGATTGTTTTTTATTAATTTTAAATTAAGCAAGGGCCAGTTGTCTAGCTTTTCCAATTAACTAATCAGTGGTATCGGTTTAATCTGAACGATTTTTTTTTCTATAGTGTGCAATGGGAGGGAACGGTTCTTATGGGGGCGATCATGATCGTAACAGTTTTCCTTTTTTAACTATAATTGTTATCTAGTCTCTTAATGAAGGTAATTGTATAAAGAACAATATTTACAAGATGTTATATTAGTTGTAAATAACGGTATTTTTTCTTCAAACAATTATTTCGCTTCCTACGTTTTTTTTTTTTTCGTTTAATTTTGTATACAGAATTTGCAAATTAACAGAATTGTGATAATAATTTTGTAACTTATTTAATTTTACTCGTATACAGCTTTTGAGGGTACTTATTGAAAGAAAACGAAACGATGATTCGTAATCTACATTTATTTTTTATGAAACATTTGGCGAGAATTTAGTTGATTACTGTTGTATTTCAAGAAAGAAAAAAATTATGATGTGGTATATATATGTATGATATTAAACGTAATTAATTTAGAAAGAAAATCTTTTGCTCTTAAATTATAAAATTGAAACCAAACAGTTTGTGGGAAATAAAATGGTGTATTTGATCAATTCGTTCAATTGCATTTTAAATGATGGCACTTACATCTTATCTAAACAACCTTAAAAAGAAAACAACTTAGACATTAAAAAAAAGTGATAATAAAAATGTCTGCTTCTCCGCGTATTCTCTTATCAACAGCAACGATTCTTTTGTACCTTAAGTTTTAAAATTAGTTTACTCCTTGTACTTTTAGCACCATTTCGTGATACGGCTATTACATTAGACGTTACCTCTCAATTCTTCCAGCTAAAAAAAAAAAAAAACGAAAATTCGCATCAATATGCATCGAGAGTTCTTCAGCAACAAATACCTCGCCCTCCTCGTCGACCGAGTCCTGCTCGTCGTCGCTGCCGTGGACGGAGGCGGCCGGTGTGGTGACCCGACTCGAGTTCGGACTCGGCGGTTCCGAGATCGGTCTCGGATATTTGATCGAGCTGATGTCGCTGTCGATGTCCCGCTTAAAGTCCGGATAGAATTCCGTCAGGGCACGCATCCGCGCCTGCCTATAATACTGTCGAGAGAGAAAACGAAACGGAACAGCTCGTTTTGCCCGATTGTAAAGCGGCTTACGATTCCCAAATTTCTCCAATCCAACAGGTCGCTCAAGCGCTCCGTGCGATTACGTTGGATGATCCTCTGGCGGCGATTCAACCGGCAAAAGTCGTACATGTACCTGGCCAATTGTTGCACGGAGTCTTCCAACGAAATGTTCCTCCTGTCGACGATATAAATACCGTACGATAACGGATCCGCGATGTGCTCTTGCATGAAGCACCCGAAGCCTGAAAGCGGTCGATGGATTTAAAACGCTTACAACATCCAATCGCATACCCGAGAGATTCGTCGTTATACTGGGTATTCCCATTACGGTGCATTCCGCCGGCGTGTATCCCCAAGGCTCGTAATAGCTCGGGAACACGCCCAAGTGGCAGCCGCGCACGAACTCCTCGTAATCGAGCGCGAACAGCGGATTCGTCGAGCTCAGGAACTCCGGGTGAAAGACCATTTTCACGCGATCGTTGGTCGTGTTGAACAGATTGCATCTACGTATCGAGCTCAGCACCGGGTCGTTCCAATCGTCGACGACGTTGTGCGTCGTCACCGGCGGCAGCCCGTTACGTTGCAACGAGAATATGCACCGTTTCAGCCGGACCATCTCCTCGTTCTCCAAGAGATCCGCGCCGGTCGGAAGCTGGCCGCTCAGACACACCTCGTACATCCGTTTGCCGATCTTCTGCTGGATGTCGCTGATCGTGTCCCGCAGACTCTTGGTGACCGCGTGTCCGCGCAACGACTCCACGTTGAAATTGTTGGTTTTCGCCGGGAAGATTAGAAACGCCACCACGGTGACGTCGGGCAGCGAGTGCTAGAAACATTTCAGAGAGTTTCGTTGGTTTTAACGCATTTAAATTGCGCACCTTCAGGAAATGATTCAATCTGGATAAGGCCTCGATGAATATGTCGGCTCCTTTGTTGGAGAACTCGTATCTGCCGGCGATGAAAAAGTACAACGTCTTGTCCAAATCGAAATCGTAGTGCCTAGAAACCGAGCGATCGTTTAGCGATTTGTGAGGCCGCCGTCTCGCAGATCGCACCCGTAAAAGTGGCCGCGGACGAACTCGTGGATCTTGTCCTTCGACACGGCGTGCAAGTTTTGGAACTCGTGCAGCGCCGAGAACTTCTTCACGTTCAGACCGTTCGGCGTGATGATGTCCGGCTTCCGTTTCAGCAAATGCTCGGACTCGTAACCGGTGATATCCGACACCGTGGTGAAGATGTGACACAGATGCGTCGCAGCGCGTTCCATGCAGTATCTATGATAGATCTGCCGCTTTCCGGCTTCCTCGTCCACGCTAAACTGCAACAAGTTCGAAAGCGTACAGAAAGATTATAATAGACGAACGTTAATTGAATGTTTTTCGATTACTTTATCCAAGTTATTGTAGAAATCCAGGCTTCCCGCGCACAGATATCTGCCCAATAAGGTCGCGTGCGTCGTGAACACCGTCGCCGCTTTCACGTGGCGCGTCCGCAGCGCGATCAGACCGACGCCGGCCTGCCATTCGTGGAAGTGGGCGACGATTCGTGGCGGCATTCCGCCAGCGGCCGTTTCGGCGGCCGTTTGAAACTGAAAGTGGCACGAAACGATCACAATTGCGCGAGACCGGCGCAGCAAGACTCTTGCGCAATACCTCGGCCATGAAATCGGCCACCATGTAACCCAATATGATCGCGTCGTTGGCTTCGACGTCCAAGTGCGGCACGCCCAGCGAGCACTTGTTCCACAGCTCCGACTTGAACTCGTCCAGTTTCCACGCGCCCGACCCGACGTCCATCAGGATGATCTGCGGATTGCCGTCGACGAGCCATCTCCCGGTGACGATCTGCAAGCAGTTCACCGTTAGATCGTTCGACGTCGACGTTTAGCAACGAGACCTTGTATCCTTTATCTCTGACGGCGGCGACGGCGTCGTTCAACGCCGCCGCGCCGAGTGGACCTTCTTCGACTTCCATCCTGGCGCACGCCTCCTTGTACGGGCCGATTAGACAATACTGATCGCCCATTTCCTCCACCGAGACGAACGCCTTCGAACGTATCACCGTGTAGATGCCGCCGACTGGAAAGCGAACAGAGTCAATTCTGTTGGTCCTGGCGAACGGTTCGGAGTCGTACCTTTGTTGGCGGCCTCCCACGCGATCTCGAACGTCCATCGATTCTCGTCTTCCGCGGCCATGCCGCGGTCCATGTAGGCCATCAGGTTGCTCGTCGATTCGCCACGATAGAATCGTCGCGATAGTCTTTCGCGGGACATCGCTCTGTCTTCTTGAATAATCGAATTGAAATTAGCAAACAATTTTTTTTTTGCAACGATTGATACAATCAGTTTTCGTGGGAATATTTCGTCTTATCGCATCAACTGATTTGCACGGAGACGAAATCTGTTCGATTTCACTTACTTGGCTAGAGTTTTCAGTCACGAATCTTCTATTTAATGTCGGAAGATCGGCGTGCGGCTCGCTCACCTCTTCGTAGTTATTCCACAAGCTCTTACGTGTAGGTACGGAGCGAGTTTCGATGGAGAAAAGGAAGAACGTGCAGCTCGCGAGTGCTTTCTATCGATTGCAATGCGTTAGAACGCGATAGACGTATGTTACATGCTCGTGTTATTTCTTTCGAAATGTATATAACGTGAACATTTCACGCCGCAAAGGTCACCTCTACAAACGGCACGATGGAGACTTACTTGACACTTCGAGCACCGACACTATCTACCCTTTGCGATTTATTTAAAGAGCATCAAGGTTTAGTCACTTTTTGGCAACGATTTTAATCGACGATTTCGAATAGGAACTGGTTACTAATTTTAATTCAAACAAACGACAAACTAAACGACGAGCACCGATTGACATCAATGACGTTTATGACGAGTGCTCTACGTCGACGAGAGATGGCAGCGCGTGACGGCACGAGTTCGCAAAGTTTCGAAAGTGCGCACATTTAAATTGGCGCTCGATTAATTAGCAGCCGCAAAAGAAATTCGCTTCAACGACCGCCGTTATTAAGGTTATTACGCTCGATGCATTTCGAACAATTGCACGTTTCGCCGCTGTCCATTTGCAATTATTTATAGATGGTTTATTTAAAAAGTCACTTTTTGGCAACGATTTTAATTGACGATTTCGATTAGGAACTGGTGGCTAATTGCAATTCATGCTAACGACAAACTAGCATCAATTGATATCAATGACGTTTATGACGAGTGCACTGTTTCGACGAGAGATGGCAGCGCGTGACGACGGCGCTAGTTCGCAAAGTTTCGAAAGTGCGCACATTTAAATTGGCGCTCGATTAATTAGCAGCCGCAAAAGAAATTCGCTTCAACGACCGCCGTTATTAAGGTTATTACCCTCGATGCATTTCGAACAATTGCACGTTTCGCCGCTGTCCATTTGCAATTATTTATAGATGGTTTATTTAAAAAGTCACTTTTTGGCAACGATTTTAACTGACGATTTCGATTAGGAACTGGTGACTAATTACAATTCATGCTAGCGACAAACTAGTATGAATTGATATCAATGACGTTTATCACGAGTGCACTGTTTCGACGAGAGATGGCAGCGCGTGACGACGGCGCTAGTTCGCAAAGTTTCGAAAGTGCGCACATTTAAATTGGCGCTCGATTAATTAGCAGCCGCAAAAGAAATTCGCTTCGACGACCGCCGTTATTAAGTTTATTACGCTCGATGCATTTCGAACAATTGCACGTTTCGCCGCTGTCCATTTGCAATTATTTATAGATGGTTTATTTAAAAAGTCACTTTTTGGCAACGATTTTAATTGACGATTTCGATTAGGAACTGGTGGCTAATTGCAATTCATACTAACGAGAAATTAGCATCAATTTATATTAATGACGTTTATGACGAGTGCACTGTTTCGACGAGAGATGGCAGCGCGTGACGACGGCGCTAGTTCGCAAAGTTTCGAAAGTGCGCACATTTAAATTGGCGCTCGATTAATTAGCAGCCGCAAAAGAAATTCGCTTCGACGACCGCCGTTATTAAGTTTATTACGCTCGATGCATTTCGAACAATTGCACGTTTCGCCGCTGTCCATTTGCAATTATTTATAGATGGTTTATTTAAAAAGTCACTTTTTGGCAACGATTTTAACTGACGATTTCGATTAGGAACTGGTGACTAATTACAATTCATGCTAGCGACAAACTAGTATGAATTGATATCAATGACGTTTATCACGAGTGCACTGTTTCGACGAGAGATGGCAGCGCGTGACGACGGCGCTAGTTCGCAAAGTTTCGAAAGTGCGCACATTTAAATTGGCGCTCGATTAATTAGCAGCCGCAAAAGAAATTCGCTTCGACGACCGCCGTTATTAAGGTTATTACGCTCGATGCATTTCGAACAATTGCACGTTTCGCCGCTGTCCATTTGCAATTATTTATAGATGGTTTATTTAAAAAATCACTTTTTGGCAACGATTTTAATTGACGATTTCGATTAGGAACTGGTGGCTAATTGCAATTCATACTAACGAGAAATTAGCATCAATTTATATTAATGACGTTTATGACGAGTGCACTGTTTCGACGAGAGATGGCAGCGCGTGACGACGGCGCTAGTTCGCAAAGTTTCGAAAGTGCGCACATTTAAATTGGCGCTCGATTAATTAGCAGCCGCAAAAGAAATTCGCTTCAACGACCGCCGTTATTAAGGTTACTACGCTCGATGCATTTCGAACAATTGCACGTTTCGCCGCTGTCCATTTGCAATTATTTATAGATGGTTTATTTAAAAAGTCACTTTTTGGCAACGATTTTAACTGACGATTTCGATTAGGAACTGGTGACTAATTACAATTCATGCTAGCGACAAACTAGTATGAATTGATATCAATGACGTTTATCACGAGTGCACTGTTTCGACGAGAGATGGCAGCGCGTGACGACGGCGCTAGTTCGCAAAGTTTCGAAAGTGCGCACATTTAAATTGGCGCTCGATTAATTAGCAGCCGCAAAAGAAATTCGCTTCGACGACCGCCGTTATTAAGTTTATTACGCTCGATGCATTTCGAACAATTGCACGTTTCGCCGCTGTCCATTTGCAATTATTTATAGATGGTTTATTTAAAAAGTCACTTTTTGGCAACGATTTTAATTGACGATTTCGATTAGGAACTGGTGGCTAATTGCAATTCATACTAACGAGAAATTAGCATCAATTTATATTAATGACGTTTATGACGAGTGCACTGTTTCGACGAGAGATGGCAGCGCGTGACGACGGCGCTAGTTCGCAAAGTTTCGAAAGTGCGCACATTTAAATTAGCGCTCGATTAATTAGCAGCCGCAAAAGAAATTCGCTTCAACCACCGCCGTTATTAAGGTTACTACGCTCGATGCATTTCGAACAATTGCGCGTTTCGCCGCTGTCCATTTGCAATTATTTATAGATGGTTTATTTAAAAAGTCACTTTTTGGCAACGATTTTAATACAATTTATATTAATGACGTTTATGACGGGTGCACTGTTTCGACGAGAGATGGCAGCGCGTGACGACGGCGCTAGTTCGCAAAGTTTCGAAAGTGCGCACATTTAAATTGGCGCTCGATTAATTAGCAGCCGCAAAAGAAATTCGCTTCGACGACCGCCGTTATTAAGTTTATTACGCTCGATGCATTTCGAACAATTGCACGTTTCGCCGCTGTCCATTTGCAATTATTTATAGATGGTTTATTTAAAAAGTCACTTTTTGGCAACGATTTTAACTGACGATTTCGATTAGGAACTGGTGACTAATTACAATTCATGCTAGCGACAAACTAGTATGAATTGATATCAATGACGTTTATCACGAGTGCACTGTTTCGACGAGAGATGGCAGCGCGTGACGACGGCGCTAGTTCGCAAAGTTTCAAAAGTGCGCACATTTAAATTGGCGCTCGATTAATTAGCAGCCGCAAAAGAAATTCGCTTCGACGACCGCCGTTATTAAGTTTATTACGCTCGATGCATTTCGAACAATTGCACGTTTCGCCGCTGTCCATTTGCAATTATTTATAGATGGTTTATTTAAAAAGTCACTTTTTGGCAACGATTTTAATTGACGATTTCGATTAGGAACTGGTGGCTAATTGCAATTCATACTAACGAGAAATTAGCATCAATTTATATTAATGACGTTTATGACGAGTGCACTGTTTCGACGAGAGATGGCAGCGCGTGACGACGGCGCTAGTTCGCAAAGTTTCGAAAGTGCGCACATTTAAATTAGCGCTCGATTAATTAGCAGCCGCAAAAGAAATTCGCTTCAACCACCGCCGTTATTAAGGTTACTACGCTCGATGCATTTCGAACAATTGCGCGTTTCGCCGCTGTCCATTTGCAATTATTTATAGATGGTTTATTTAAAAAGTCACTTTTTGGCAACGATTTTAATACAATTTATATTAATGACGTTTATGACGAGTGCACTGTTTCGACGAGAGATGGCAGCGCGTGACGACGGCGCTAGTTCGCAAAGTTTCGAAAGTGCGCACATTTAAATTGGCGCTCGATTAATTAGCAGCCGCAAAAGAAATTCGCTTCGACGACCGCCGTTATTAAGTTTATTACGCTCGATGCATTTCGAACAATTGCACGTTTCGCCGCTGTCCATTTGCAATTATTTATAGATGGTTTATTTAAAAAGTCACTTTTTGGCAACGATTTTAATTGACGATTTCGATTAGGAACTGGTGGCTAATTGCAATTCATACTAACGAGAAATTAGCATCAATTTATATTAATGACGTTTATGAGGAGTGCACTGTTTCGACGAGAGATGGCAGCGCGTGACGACGGCGCTAGTTCGCAAAGTTTCGAAAGTGCGCACATTTAAATTGGCGCTCGATTAATTAGCAGCCGCAAAAGAAATTCGCTTCGACGACCGCCGTTATTAAGTTTATTACGCTCGATGCATTTCGAACAATTGCACGTTTCGCCGCTGTCCATTTGCAATTATTTATAGATGGTTTATTTAAAAAGTCACTTTTTGGCAACGATTTTAACTGACGATTTCGATTAGGAACTGGTGACTAATTACAATTCATGCTAGCGACAAACTAGTATGAATTGATATCAATGACGTTTATCACGAGTGCACTGTTTCGACGAGAGATGGCAGCGCGTGACGACGGCGCTAGTTCGCAAAGTTTCGAAAGTGCGCACATTTAAATTGGCGCTCGATTAATTAGCAGCCGCAAAAGAAATTCGCTTCGACGACCGCCGTTATTAAGTTTATTACGCTCGATGCATTTCGAACAATTGCACGTTTCGCCGCTGTCCATTTGCAATTATTTATAGATGGTTTATTTAAAAAGTCACTTTTTGGCAACGATTTTAATTGACGATTTCGATTAGGAACTGGTGGCTAATTGCAATTCATACTAACGAGAAATTAGCATCAATTTATATTAATGACGTTTATGACGAGTGCACTGTTTCGACGAGAGATGGCAGCGCGTGACGACGGCGCTAGTTCGCAAAGTTTCGAAAGTGCGCACATTTAAATTAGCGCTCGATTAATTAGCAGCCGCAAAAGAAATTCGCTTCAACCACCGCCGTTATTAAGGTTACTACGCTCGATGCATTTCGAACAATTGCGCGTTTCGCCGCTGTCCATTTGCAATTATTTATAGATGGTTTATTTAAAAAGTCACTTTTTGGCAACGATTTTAATTGACGATTTCGATTAGGAACTGGTGACTAATTGCAATTCATACCAACGAGAAATTAGCATCAATTTATATTAATGACGTTTATGACGAGTGCACTGTTTCGACGAGAGATGGCAGCGCGTGACGACGGCGCTAGTTCGCAAAGTTTCGAAAGTGCGCACATTTAAATTAGCGCTCGATTAATTAGCAGCCGCAAAAGAAATTCGCTTCAACCACCGCCGTTATTAAGGTTACTACGCTCGATGCATTTCGAACAATTGCGCGTTTCGCCGCTGTCCATTTGCAATTATTTATAGATGGTTTATTTAAAAAGTCACTTTTTGGCAACGATTTTAATACAATTTATATTAATGACGTTTATGACGAGTGCACTGTTTCGACGAGAGATGGCAGCGCGTGACGACGGCGCTAGTTCGCAAAGTTTCGAAAGTGCGCACATTTAAATTGGCGCTCGATTAATTAGCAGCCGCAAAAGAAATTCGCTTCGACGACCGCCGTTATTAAGTTTATTACGCTCGATGCATTTCGAACAATTGCACGTTTCGCCGCTGTCCATTTGCAATTATTTATAGATGGTTTATTTAAAAAGTCACTTTTTGGCAACGATTTTAACTGACGATTTCGATTAGGAACTGGTGACTAATTACAATTCATGCTAGCGACAAACTAGTATGAATTGATATCAATGACGTTTATCACGAGTGCACTGTTTCGACGAGAGATGGCAGCGCGTGACGACGGCGCTAGTTCGCAAAGTTTCAAAAGTGCGCACATTTAAATTGGCGCTCGATTAATTAGCAGCCGCAAAAGAAATTCGCTTCGACGACCGCCGTTATTAAGTTTATTACGCTCGATGCATTTCGAACAATTGCACGTTTCGCCGCTGTCCATTTGCAATTATTTATAGATGGTTTATTTAAAAAGTCACTTTTTGGCAACGATTTTAATTGACGATTTCGATTAGGAACTGGTGGCTAATTGCAATTCATACTAACGAGAAATTAGCATCAATTTATATTAATGACGTTTATGACGAGTGCACTGTTTCGACGAGAGATGGCAGCGCGTGACGACGGCGCTAGTTCGCAAAGTTTCGAAAGTGCGCACATTTAAATTAGCGCTCGATTAATTAGCAGCCGCAAAAGAAATTCGCTTCAACCACCGCCGTTATTAAGGTTACTACGCTCGATGCATTTCGAACAATTGCGCGTTTCGCCGCTGTCCATTTGCAATTATTTATAGATGGTTTATTTAAAAAGTCACTTTTTGGCAACGATTTTAATACAATTTATATTAATGACGTTTATGACGAGTGCACTGTTTCGACGAGAGATGGCAGCGCGTGACGACGGCGCTAGTTCGCAAAGTTTCGAAAGTGCGCACATTTAAATTGGCGCTCGATTAATTAGCAGCCGCAAAAGAAATTCGCTTCGACGACCGCCGTTATTAAGTTTATTACGCTCGATGCATTTCGAACAATTGCACGTTTCGCCGCTGTCCATTTGCAATTATTTATAGATGGTTTATTTAAAAAGTCACTTTTTGGCAACGATTTTAATTGACGATTTCGATTAGGAACTGGTGGCTAATTGCAATTCATACTAACGAGAAATTAGCATCAATTTATATTAATGACGTTTATGAGGAGTGCACTGTTTCGACGAGAGATGGCAGCGCGTGACGACGGCGCTAGTTCGCAAAGTTTCGAAAGTGCGCACATTTAAATTGGCGCTCGATTAATTAGCAGCCGCAAAAGAAATTCGCTTCGACGACCGCCGTTATTAAGTTTATTACGCTCGATGCATTTCGAACAATTGCACGTTTCGCCGCTGTCCATTTGCAATTATTTATAGATGGTTTATTTAAAAAGTCACTTTTTGGCAACGATTTTAACTGACGATTTCGATTAGGAACTGGTGACTAATTACAATTCATGCTAGCGACAAACTAGTATGAATTGATATCAATGACGTTTATCACGAGTGCACTGTTTCGACGAGAGATGGCAGCGCGTGACGACGGCGCTAGTTCGCAAAGTTTCGAAAGTGCGCACATTTAAATTGGCGCTCGATTAATTAGCAGCCGCAAAAGAAATTCGCTTCGACGACCGCCGTTATTAAGTTTATTACGCTCGATGCATTTCGAACAATTGCACGTTTCGCCGCTGTCCATTTGCAATTATTTATAGATGGTTTATTTAAAAAGTCACTTTTTGGCAACGATTTTAATTGACGATTTCGATTAGGAACTGGTGGCTAATTGCAATTCATACTAACGAGAAATTAGCATCAATTTATATTAATGACGTTTATGACGAGTGCACTGTTTCGACGAGAGATGGCAGCGCGTGACGACGGCGCTAGTTCGCAAAGTTTCGAAAGTGCGCACATTTAAATTAGCGCTCGATTAATTAGCAGCCGCAAAAGAAATTCGCTTCAACCACCGCCGTTATTAAGGTTACTACGCTCGATGCATTTCGAACAATTGCGCGTTTCGCCGCTGTCCATTTGCAATTATTTATAGATGGTTTATTTAAAAAGTCACTTTTTGGCAACGATTTTAATTGACGATTTCGATTAGGAACTGGTGACTAATTGCAATTCATACCAACGAGAAATTAGTATCAATTGATATCAATGACGTTTATGACGAGTGCACCCATTTCGACGAGAGATGGCAGCGCGTGACGACGGCGCTAGTTCGCAAAGTTTCGAAAGTGCGCACATTTAAATTGGCGCTCGATTAATTAGCAGCCGCAAAAGAAATTCGCTTCGACGACCGCCGTTATTAAGTTTATTACGCTCGATGCATTTCGAACAATTGCACGTTTCGCCGCTGTCCATTTGCAATTATTTATAGATGGTTTATTTAAAAAGTCACTTTTTGGCAACGATTTTAATTGACGATTTCGATTAGGAACTGGTGGCTAATTGCAATTCATACTAACGAGAAATTAGCATCAATTTATATTAATGACGTTTATGACGAGTGCACTGTTTCGACGAGAGATGGCAGCGCGTGACGACGGCGCTAGTTCGCAAAGTTTCGAAAGTGCGCACATTTAAATTAGCGCTCGATTAATTAGCAGCCGCAAAAGAAATTCGCTTCAACCACCGCCGTTATTAAGGTTACTACGCTCGATGCATTTCGAACAATTGCGCGTTTCGCCGCTGTCCATTTGCAATTATTTATAGATGGTTTATTTAAAAAGTCACTTTTTGGCAACGATTTTAATACAATTTATATTAATGACGTTTATGACGAGTGCACTGTTTCGACGAGAGATGGCAGCGCGTGACGACGGCGCTAGTTCGCAAAGTTTCGAAAGTGCGCACATTTAAATTGGCGCTCGATTAATTAGCAGCCGCAAAAGAAATTCGCTTCGACGACCGCCGTTATTAAGTTTATTACGCTCGATGCATTTCGAACAATTGCACGTTTCGCCGCTGTCCATTTGCAATTATTTATAGATGGTTTATTTAAAAAGTCACTTTTTGGCAACGATTTTAATTGACGATTTCGATTAGGAACTGGTGGCTAATTGCAATTCATACTAACGAGAAATTAGCATCAATTTATATTAATGACGTTTATGAGGAGTGCACTGTTTCGACGAGAGATGGCAGCGCGTGACGACGGCGCTAGTTCGCAAAGTTTCGAAAGTGCGCACATTTAAATTGGCGCTCGATTAATTAGCAGCCGCAAAAGAAATTCGCTTCGACGACCGCCGTTATTAAGTTTATTACGCTCGATGCATTTCGAACAATTGCACGTTTCGCCGCTGTCCATTTGCAATTATTTATAGATGGTTTATTTAAAAAGTCACTTTTTGGCAACGATTTTAACTGACGATTTCGATTAGGAACTGGTGACTAATTACAATTCATGCTAGCGACAAACTAGTATGAATTGATATCAATGACGTTTATCACGAGTGCACTGTTTCGACGAGAGATGGCAGCGCGTGACGACGGCGCTAGTTCGCAAAGTTTCGAAAGTGCGCACATTTAAATTGGCGCTCGATTAATTAGCAGCCGCAAAAGAAATTCGCTTCGACGACCGCCGTTATTAAGTTTATTACGCTCGATGCATTTCGAACAATTGCACGTTTCGCCGCTGTCCATTTGCAATTATTTATAGATGGTTTATTTAAAAAGTCACTTTTTGGCAACGATTTTAATTGACGATTTCGATTAGGAACTGGTGGCTAATTGCAATTCATACTAACGAGAAATTAGCATCAATTTATATTAATGACGTTTATGACGAGTGCACTGTTTCGACGAGAGATGGCAGCGCGTGACGACGGCGCTAGTTCGCAAAGTTTCGAAAGTGCGCACATTTAAATTAGCGCTCGATTAATTAGCAGCCGCAAAAGAAATTCGCTTCAACCACCGCCGTTATTAAGGTTACTACGCTCGATGCATTTCGAACAATTGCACGTTTCGCCGCTGTCCATTTGCAATTATTTATAGATGGTTTATTTAAAAAGTCACTTTTTGGCAACGATTTTAATTGACGATTTCGATTAGGAACTGGTGACTAATTGCAATTCATACCAACGAGAAATTAGTATCAATTGATATCAATGACGTTTATGACGAGTGCACCCATTTCGACGAGAGATGGCAGCGCGTGACGACGGCGCTAGTTCGCAAAGTTTCGAAAGTGCGCACATTTAAATTAGCGCTCGATTAATTAGCAGCCGCAAAAGAAATTCGCTTCAACCACCGCCGTTATTAAGTTTATTACGCTCGATGCATTTCGAACAATTGCGCGTTTCGCCGCTGTCCATTTGCAATTATTTATAGATGGTTTATTTAAAAAGTCACTTTTTGGCAACGATTTTAATTGACGATTTCGATTAGGAACTGGTGACTAATTGCAATTCATACCAACGAGAAATTAGTATCAATTGATATCAATGACGTTTATGACGAGTGCACCCATTTCGACGAGAGATGGCAGCGCGTGACGACGGCGCTAGTTCGCAAAGTTTCGAAAGTGCGCACATTTAAATTGGCGCTCGATTAATTAGCAGCCGCAAAAGAAATTCGCTTCGACGACCGCCGTTATTAAGTTTATTACGCTCGATGCATTTCGAACAATTGCACGTTTCGCCGCTGTCCATTTGCAATTATTTATAGATGGTTTATTTAAAAAGTCACTTTTTGGCAACGATTTTAATTGACGATTTCGATTAGGAACTGGTGGCTAATTGCAATTCATACTAACGAGAAATTAGCATCAATTTATATTAATGACGTTTATGACGAGTGCACTGTTTCGACGAGAGATGGCAGCGCGTGACGACGGCGCTAGTTCGCAAAGTTTCGAAAGTGCGCACATTTAAATTAGCGCTCGATTAATTAGCAGCCGCAAAAGAAATTCGCTTCAACCACCGCCGTTATTAAGGTTACTACGCTCGATGCATTTCGAACAATTGCACGTTTCGCCGCTGTCCATTTGCAATTATTTATAGATGGTTTATTTAAAAAGTCACTTTTTGGCAACGATTTTAATTGACGATTTCGATTAGGAACTGGTGGCTAATTGCAATTCATACTAACGAGAAATTAGCATCAATTTATATTAATGACGTTTATGAGGAGTGCACTGTTTCGACGAGAGATGGCAGCGCGTGACGACGGCGCTAGTTCGCAAAGTTTCGAAAGTGCGCACATTTAAATTGGCGCTCGATTAATTAGCAGCCGCAAAAGAAATTCGCTTCAACCACCGCCGTTATTAAGGTTACTACGCTCGATGCATTTCGAACAATTGCACGTTTCGCCGCTGTCCATTTGCAATTATTTATAGATGGTTTATTTAAAAAGTCACTTTTTGGCAACGATTTTAATTCAATTTATATTAATGACGTTTATGACGAGTGCACTGTTTCGACGAGAGATGGCAGCGCGTGACGACGGCGCGAGTTCGCAAAGTTTCGAAAGTGCGCACTTTTAAATTGGCGCTCGATTAATTAGCAGCCGCGAAAGAAATTCGCTTCAACGGCCGCCGCTATTTTGGTAATTACGCGCGATGCACTTCGGACAATCGCAACAATCGCACGTTTCGCCGCCATCCATTTGCAACTGTTTCTCGTTACGTTTGTTGATCTTCACCTGCAACTCCTTCAGCAATTGCTGATAGACGTCCGTCTTTTGGTACGGCAAGTCGATGTACTTGTGCGGCCGTAACGATCTCTCCGACCTAGCCATCGACGTCATCGACGTGGCTGCCGACACGTTGTCTTTGACGTGCGGCACATCGCTCGCCGCAGTCGGACCGATGCCGGGCGTCGTCATGTTGCCGCAAAAGTCGCACTCGACTTCGCTCGAACAGCTGCAGGTGCACAACGAAGAGGACACGTTCGATGTGATCGGTTTCGCGCGATACGAATTCGTGCGATCGCGTCGCATCGATTTCGTATAGGGATTGACGTGATAAGCGCCGCAGCAAGAGCATTGAATCTCGTTCCTGTGCGTCGCTTGCGCATCACTATTTGTCCTCCTTTTCGCCTGTCTTAGATGATCGAGCATCATGTTGTATTCGCTTCGTTCCTCCTGGTCCATCATCGTTTTGCGCGGTCCGTAAATCTGCACGATCCCGTCGCAATCCGGTCGCGAGCTGCGCGGGGAAATCGATTCGTTTCGCTCGCGCCGCATTTTAATCTCTATTACGCTTTTATTGCCGAACGAGAATTTTTGATTCAACGCAAACAAAACGCGGTTGACACATGAGCAGTGCGCAGACGTCGACTGTCTGCTATTGAAAAGACAGCAAACAAACGAACGTAAACGCGCGGGATTGATTGAATTTTGTGACGTTTGATTGCGATTATAAATTAATTTATTTATCGCCGATCATACAATTAATTTCTCATCGTCCAAGCGTAAACGAAACATAAACAACATGCGTAAAACAACGTCGTTGCGGCGTAGTGCAGCACTTTCATCCTGAAATTGACGAACGTAAAA
Source organism: Hololepta plana (assembly GCA_963695495.1). Taxonomy (NCBI): domain Eukaryota; kingdom Metazoa; phylum Arthropoda; class Insecta; order Coleoptera; family Histeridae; genus Hololepta; species Hololepta plana. The sequence goes on along the minus strand of OY968841.1, from coordinate 542,514 downwards.
TCGATTTTCGAAAATGGCGCCGCAAGCGACTGACGCGACGTTCGTACCTGTGCGATTTTCGCTTGTGTCTGTCAAACGCCTGCATGTCCTCGCGCAGCAAGTACTTTTTGAAGCCGATCGCGGCGTACTCGAAGTACTCGTACATTTCGATCCTGGTGAATCGATATCGAAACGCGTCGCCACAGTCGTTCTCTAAGCTCAAGAATTTCGCATTATCGAAGTTCCACTCGTTGAACATGTAGTAGCGTAACGCCACGTGGGCCTGATAGATTTGTTTCAGGACTTTGACGAATCTAAAAGTTAAACGATTATCAACGCGTCGCAAATCGATCTCGATCCTGTTGGATTGGATTTACGCTGGCTTTTGTCGTAGAGCCACGTAGATGACGGCGTCGAGAGCGACGGCTATCGTCAGATGCTGCAGGACGAAACTCAACCAGAACGTCGCCGCCGTTCGCGACGTGTTCATGGCGCCGTACCACATTTGATTGTCGAACGGATAACGCTCGTTGTTGTTGTTGCAGACGTTCACGTTATCGCGCATGCTCACCGAGAAGTATCGGTTGCTGCTCGCGTTGTAGACGCACAGTTTCGTTTGCTCGGCGCCGCTGAAATACACGACAAACGTATACGGGGCGTTAAATAAAAAGTGTCACAAACTTTAAGCGGTGATAATATAAGCGGAAAAGTCTTCATGAACGTGGGGCCGGAAATGGACCGTTTCGAAGATACGGAGGATTGAACTTTTTTGTAGCATATCTTCGGTTTTCGTTATTTTCATGCACAAAACTTGCATTTTCATAGCGTAATTAGCAGCTGTTTTGCGATACGTACAGTTTGGAGTTGATATTAGGTCGGTTGTGAGAATTTTACGAATTCTCGCTCTATGCCTTTTTACTCTAATTCTGAATTAGTCCATCAAACATTTCATTTATGGCCGTGCTAATGCTCAATGGCAGAGAATGTATGTATGTGTTTAAGTTAAAGCTTATCCCATTCGTCAGATTGGAAAAGTTCGGTTTGTGCTACGCTTGCAAGCGAGCTCTAGCAACTGAAACTACGACTAGGTCAAAGATGCCACTGAGTTTAAGGCAATACTTGATTGCCACTTGATTCTTCGAAAGAGCTCGAAGGTCTTTGTGACAAAGACAAGTCGTGGCTGCCATGAAATGGAAGCAGGGCACTTTGATCACCTTACTTGAGTCAATTTTCATTTGAAGCAAATTAAGAATCCTGCGCACCCTTCCTGCGCATCATCACCACGCATCATTCCTGCGCATCATCTACTAACGGGGGTAGGATCTGGGTATAAAAAGGGCCCCCGGATCGATAATCGTTCATGTAAATATCTCACCTATTTGTAACTTTAAAGAAAAAATTAATAAAACTTTTTTGATTTGATTTAATTTGATTCGATAATCGTTAGTTCGATCAAGCGGATCGAAGTTAAAGGGTGAGTATCCGGTGTGTCCACCTGACTAAACTAAGGTTCCAGCTAAAGATCCAACAATTGAGTCTCTCATCCTTCTTGTTACCTAGAGCTTTTATGTACGTAATAAATATTACGTTAAGCCTTCTTACGTACGCTCTTGCCATAACCCACGACGGCTCAACAACCGACTCGCACCCATTACACATTTGTTTTTTTTTTAACTTGCAAAGAATCCTTCCTAACTCCTGAACCCTCCATTTCCGACCCCACGTTCGTAAGACTTTTCCGCTCGTCGTGGGCCGTATTATCACCCCTTAAAGTTTGCGACACTTTTTCATTTCTTTAAGACCCTGCATAAAACGCTCGCTCTCACGAGAGTTTACGTACCGTTCGTTTCCCTTCTTCCACACGGCCGCGATCATGCCCTTGACGACGTCGTCGACCGGTATATAGTCGAGTCGCGCGTTCGGATCGGCGTAGACCGTCCGTAAGAACCCCTTACCGCCGCCGATCATCACGCTCACCGGCCCGTTGAAGTTGTCGACCCAGCCCCTGGTCGGTTCCTCCGCCGTGCTGATCACTGGCGAAGGACGGTTAATTTTTTTTTCAAAAAAAAATAAAAATAAAAATTTCGTTCGCGTTTAATTACCGATCGACGGGCGTATAACGATCGACGGCACCTTGTCCTCCAGCAGGTCGCGGACGACGTGCTCGGCCATCGACTTCGTGAAGACGTACGTGTTCGGCAGGACGCCGAGCATCTTCGCGGCGACGATCTCGACCTCGTCGCCGCCCGTCTCCGCGATCGCGACGAATCGCCGCCAGTCGCCGTGCGGCGCGTACAATCGCTCGCCGACGTTCTTCCGGTTCAAGTTCGAATAGGCCGTCGAGACGTATTGAAAGACCTGCGGGACCGAGGCAAAGTGCGTTGTTTAACATTGGAAACTGCCCAAAGCAGTCAAAATGACTACGTTTTGAGAAATGATTAACGTGCAAAGAAATTTGTTTAAGACTATTTTTTTTTGTTATTTTTTATATTATTTACAGTTATACGGGGTGTTAAATAAAAAGTGTCACAAACTTTAAGGGGTGGTAACATGGCCCAATATAAGGCAGAAAAGTCTTAATGAACGTGGGGCCGGAAATGGACGGTTTCGCAGATACGGAGGATTGAACTTTCTTGCAGCATATCTTCATTGGGTCGGTGCATAATTATCCGCCGTTTTTGAAAGCTATTTTTTAGGCAGTTCGCAAAAGAGAAATTTATGTTAAAGACACTCAACTTATTAATAAAGGTCCAAATTATCATTCATTTCAATTGCAGCCCCTTATTTGCCTGCTAGATGGCCAATTCCACGTGTGCAAAAGAGCGAAAATCTGCAGCTATGCCTTACATCGATTGCCAAGTAAATAAAATATTTTGATTACTTGGTGACCGATGGACCACTTAGGAAGCAAATAGGAGGCTGCAATTGAAATGAATGATAATTTGGACCTTTATTAATAAGTTGAGTGTCTTTACCATAAATTTCTCTTTTGCGAACTGCCTAAAAAATAGCTTTCAAAAACGGCGGATCGAACGAAAATATGCCACAAAAAAGTTCAATCCTCCGCATCTGCGAAACCACTTCCGGCCCCACGTTCATGAAGACTTTTCCGCTAATATTGCGCCATATTACCACCCCTTGAAGTTTGCGACCCTTTTCTAACGCCCTGTATAACAAGTTATTAGTAAATATTAAGAAGAAAAGCGATTGACGTCACTTGGAATTTATTTTTTACGCATCACCATTTGTACGTTAAATTAAAAAGCAGTCAAAATGTGTTGAAAGCGTATTTTGTGCTGTTTTACTTGTAGCCTCCGCATTTCTAACGCCAACCGGCAAACCTCCCGGGTCCCGCGGATGTTCATCAGGACGGCGTTGCGCACGTGCTCTATGAATCGGATGCTGGCTGCCACGTGGAACGTCACCGTCACGTCGCGGATCAGAGTCGCGCGATCGGTCGGCGATAAACCGAGACCCAATTGCGCGACGTCGCCGTCGATCGCCGCGATCTTCGACTCCAACAGACCCGGATGGAGTCGCTTCAGTTGGTCGAAGAGCTGAGTGACGCGGAAGGAAGGAATTAATGCGGCGTGCAAGCGAGTCGACGATAATTCGATTACCTCGACGTCGACGATTCGTCGCAAGCGGTCGCTCACGGTCTTACCGGACTTCGGGCGCAGCAGGACGTAGATGCGCGAAATGTCCGGGCACGTTCGCAACAATTTCTCTATCAGCACTTTGCCCACGAAGCCGGAACCGCCCGTCACGAAGACACATTGTCCCCGCAGATAGTCCTCGACGTTCATGCTACGATGTGCGCGACAAGAGATCGCTACTAACGAACATGAATTGAACGGGACAGCGAAAGCGATTGATTGCGAGCCACTTGCGTCAACGCAGTTTTATAGACGCGAAGTACGTATGCATCGTAATCGTTAATGTCCTTTTTACATTCGCGCCGTTTACGAACGGCAATAAACGACGATGTATGGCCTATTATTTATTGCAAGCGCATAAAATCGGTTTAGTGCTTTCGTTGTTTAAATAGCAAAAGAACAAACGCACTTTAAAATCCACCACAGCGACTTTAACGTTCATCAAAACAATGATTTTGAATTGTTAGCTTTTGATAACAGGTTAGAGGGGACGATTCAATTCACCATTGTTCTATACAGGGCGTTAAAAGAAGTGTGGCAAACTTTGGCAAACTTTGATATGCTCCAAGATGAGCAGAAACGTCCAAATGAAATGGACGGTTTCGGAGATACGAAACATTTTGCAACTTTTATAATATTCACAATTACGTACAACCAATGCAAACTGTGAACAAAAAAACAAAGGAAAAATGACTCAAATAATACGTTCAAAGTGCCGTCCTTCCACGACAGCTACGACATCTTTGTTGCAAGGATCTTAGCATTCAGCAACATCGTCAAATGTCCATAAAGAGAGACATCTGGCGGGCTTAACTCAGACGATTCTGCAGGCCCGCCCTTTACCAACCATCTATTGAAAAGTATGTTGTTGAGTACCGAGACTAAACAAATTCCAGCACGTCTAAAAGATATCGCCAACGGACGTTCGGTTATTGTATGTCAACCCTAAACGAAGAAACAGGCGCTTTTCATAAACGGAGAAAATTGATCAATTAAGATAATCTAAGAAGCTAATGTTCAATCTGGCGACTGTGAAAAGCTTCACCATAAAGACATAGAGTTCCCCTGGCATTTCCCATTAGCACGGCATCATAGATGATATAAACGTCGGCCAATTCAAAGTTGGAGCAAATAAAAAATTTATAAACTTGTCACAAACGACTTAATGTCAACCACAAACTCCACGGATCCGTTCCAATAGGCGAGCAAATTGTCGATGCGTTGACAAAACTATATATTGAGTTGTTTCTGGTTTTGCAAAAAAAAAATTGGAGGGAAGAACTTCTTTTTAGGCGCACTTCATGCACAATGAATTTGCTATTGTGCAAAAATAGTGTTGCATGTTCTCCTCTTGGCGGAACCTTCTTCTCGCAAGTACATCCTTCATTGTGTTGTCATATAAAAAATTGTGAACCATTCAGTACATCGTTAACTTCTTCATTTCGAATTATTTTCAAAACGGTCGCTCCTACGAATAAAAGTGACGATAACTTTTTTGTAGGGAATTTCCTAATCTACAACTTTGCTAACGCGTGTGTTTGCTGTCAAAGCGACCGTTAGCGAGATATTCGCAGAAAAGCACTTTTGGCCATCTTTGACGCCGTACAAAATCTTTAGCTCAACTCGGATCGATGGGGACTTTTGACATTTTGTCAAGGACGTCATTATGAAGGTCCATGCAAAAATGCAGCTTTTCCTTAATTTTTCCGAAGTTTGGCCTCATATTCGTCTAATTTGACTGTACTAAATAAGAGTATTCCACTCGATACATAAGATTCCAACTTATTAGTATTCCCTTTTTTAACACTTCATGTAGCCCCTTTGGAATCTCACCTAGTCTACGTAACAGCCATCAACATTCTCTACGATTAAAAAAGAAAATTTCCCACGTTCCTTTCTCAAGTTAGAAAAAATCGACTTGTGCCTCAATCATTTTCTTTATTTTCCTTCCTCCTCAAATCTAGTAATTCTGAGCGAATTATATTCAATAAAAAATCATTATTTTCGTAAAGAATGAGCCAAATATGGCGAAATGTCCCCTACATGTTTCGTTAATAGTGAATTATTCGGCATCACTATTTCCCCAATATGATTTATTTGGAAAAGAAATTGCATCGACATGAATAATCATCAATAATACATCGTTTGCTTTAAATGAACTTTTCGCCCACATGCACAGTACTAATTGATTATCGGCATCGATATTTCCCTAATTTCCTTTGTTTCCGCACATATTTCCCCAAAACTCATTGATAATTGCATCAGTTACTGCGGAGCATCCTCCCCACCTTTCCCTCAAATATGTCCTTTAGTATTATCGTGAACGAAGTTTGAATGGTACCATCGTAAAGCGCGGAAAATTTCCTATCGGAAACATTCATTATCTAATTATCTCCGTTTGCTGTCCCACTCATTTGGGATTCTTCGCTCGATTCGAGAAACACATAGTTCATGTTGCGTCCCGTGTATTTTAAGAGGCGACGCTACCTCAAATGCAACCAGGAATACACCTTCAAAATCCTATAAGACTCCATTGAAACGTATGGGAGCAAAAATAGCCCTTAAGAGTCCTATACACCCCATGATCAACGCCGATGTAAACAAATAGTCGTCTTACGTCTCCATCGGAGACATATACTTTAATCCTCGACCTGAACAATTCTAAGCGATACGTCTCGCGCTCGGAGGCTCGAATACGCGCACTAATAAAGGATAATCGAGGTTATTGCTGCTGGTGACTAAATCGATACGAATATGTGGAAGAAAATTGGCAACGTTACACGGTTTCTGATTACAAATACTCATTAAATTAATTACTTTTTGCGAGTGTTATTTTATCGCACTTCGAACATTTCGATATACTTTACGAAACTATTGCTGAACAATTATATTTCGACGTAACGCGCATGAGATTTTAAATTTGAAATAATTGTTACTTGTTCATTTTTAAATTAATTTAATAAAATACATATATACGAAAGTGTAATTTTATAATAAAATTAACCGCCTTTTTAAAAGGATTAAATACCCTTAATGTAAACATCAACAAACACTCTTATGACATAGTTCTTTGTTAATTTCGATATCTTGGAACGTATGAATATTCGAACTTGCTGCGGCCACCGAGAAACTATAATATCTCTCTCTTTCTAACGGAGGGTCTCTCAGTCTTTGATATGTATGTGACGAATATTGAATGTGAGGAACAGTCGACGGACTCTTTTACGAAGGTCGTCCTTTATTTGGCTTTTTGTAATGACTTACGAGGAGAACTTTGTTACCGAATATGTTTATATTTTCTCAATTGTTCTTTTTGTCAACGCATGAATTTAGATTTATTCGGACGTATTTATTTACCTTCCGTATTATTATTTGCAATATATTATTGCACGAGACATTGTTTTTTATTACTCTATTTAGGCGATTCCTTTCGTTGGATTTTAATTTCATGTACTGCAAATAGTCTCTTATTTATTACGTATACGCGAAACATGATTATTTTTATGTTACAATGCATACGTTTAAGCAAATGCAATACGTTTGAATCTTTGAATATTTGAATATTGGATATTGCGTCACCGGAAAGATGTGTATTTGCGCGCATTTGAACAAATTTAAATTCAAATTAATTACCAAATAATTACTATTATGGCAATTATCCTATCCATGGACATGTTTCGAAGAACAGAGATCTTTAGAATGTATGTTACACAATTGATAATGAACATAGTATAACTAAAAACATTTGTATTTTGTAAAACAATAGCAATTAGCAAGTAACCTTTATTCGTGCATTGAAATTACTCTTTCATTTCAATGGGAATATTAAAAATTATGCGAAATATTTGCAAGATCTCGTACAATAATTTCACTGAAAATTTGTACATACATCAAAAGTCCCTCAGAAAAACCAAACTAAACTGCTAATATGAAATAGACATTTAAGGGCAATTATTTTAAGAAAGCTTGCAATAGTTCTACCGGAATAAAGTCCATCTCACAGTGGGATTGGTTCTCATTTTAATGAAGATTGTTTTCAGGAAATGTAGATGATAAATATTCTCTTAACATAAGTCAAGAGTTAAAATAAGTTATTAATTATTAATATTGATTTATGTTCTTTGAAAGGATACTGTCCTGCTATTTAAAATCATTTTTCAATAAACGAACGCCTCAAATTTAAATGATGTAAGTAAAGATATGGACTTTAACACAATTGGTGAAGAAATGTAGTTTCAAATATAAACAAGGAATAAATGACAAATTTGGTGAAGAATATTTTAAGAGAGTTGCTCAGGACAATCGAGAAAAATTTAATAATACGGCATCGTATGGATTACTTAAAGTAATAAATAATTTAAAAACATCTTAACATTTATCTCAATGAAACATGAGAAACTTTCCTTATTTTTTGTTTGTCCTGTAGAATTTGAGTTTATTTAGATGTTATCTTGACCATTCTTACTCAATTAATTTTCTGATGAAACTGTTATTTTATTATAAAATTATAGCTTCATATATATGTAATTTATTAAGTTAATTTCATAAATGAACAAGTAACAATTATTTCGAATTTAAAATCTCATGCGCGTTACGTCGAAATATAATTGTTCAGCAATAGTTTCGTAAATTAAATCGAAATATTGTTCGAAGTGCGATATAATAAAAGTTGCAAAAGATAATTAATTTAATGAGTATTCGTAATCAGAAAGCGTGTAACGTTGCCAATTTTCTTCCACATATTCGTATCGATTTAGTCACCAGCAACAATTACTCCGATTATCCTTTATTACTGCGCGTATTGGAGCCTGCGAGCGCGAGACGTATCGCTTAGAATTGTTCAAGTCGAGGATTAAAGTATGTGTCTCCGATGGAGACGTAAGACGACTGTTTGTTTACATCGGAGTTGATCAGCTGGTGGATAGGACTCTTAATGGAGAAAGCTGTATCGGTTAACATCATTATCACTTCAGTAATACAATCAAAATGTTCGTTGCAATTGTTCCCTTTATGTTTGTACATTTAATAGCTATTTATGTAACAAGTACATAATGAAGGGTTTTATAAAGGAGTTCGATTTTATGACATAATGAGACGAGTACATAAAACTTCATTATGGACGAGTTACATTCAAAGCTTTATGTTCGACTGCTCTGGAGAAGATTTCTTGGCTGCAAAAATTAAATTTTTCAAGCCATTAACTAAAAAATTTAATGTGTCGCGTAGTTGCCTTTGGGCGTTGCTATGGTTAGCTATGGTTGATTGTCTTATGTTACGATATCAAATTATCTGACGCCGTTGCAACAGCTACCGATATTGACGTTTTGACAGTAAAAATCTTTTCAAAAAGTGTGATCGAGTTGCCATTAAGCGATGGTAACTTGGATTATAAACTAACTTTATCGTGCTAGAAGATAAAGTGACAGCTTTCGGCCGCAAAGCACTGCCGATAATCTGGTTATGACACAGTCGAACATAAAGTTAATTTATAATCCAAGATCATTTCCTTATTGCTTTATTTTACCGTAAAAATAAGAGAAATACGTTGGATGGTTCGAAATGATAGTTTTTGTTTTAATAATTAAATAGACTATTATTTATTAATTATAATATTAATTGACTATGAAGGTGACGACAGCCATTATAATACATTTGAAAGGTGCAATCGGAGGAATAAATTGTCGCACATCGTATTAGAAATCTCACCTGTACATTCTGGCCCTTTGTAACCTTCGCTACAATAGCACAATAGCAAAATTCGCAATTTTGCCACATGAATCTTTGTTTTGTGATCAACCACGTCTTACAATTATACACGGTTTTTGGGGTGAATTTTGAGGAATAATGCAATTCAGAAGCGCGGCAAAGTATTTGATGTTTGCATTGGTGTTTTCTAATAGAAATTAGCATTAATATTCTATTCACCCTTCATGTGGCCCTTATGCTATGTCACATAGCCTCTGTAACCAACATTTATTACGAGAAAGAAGTAAATAAAATAATAAAGTTTGTGCCTCAAAGATTCGGAGGCGCAGCATAATTATCTGAAGCGGTTTTCACTAATGCTCATTCGTTAAATTCGTTAAATTATTGCTCAAAATAGTTGATAACTTGCATTGATATTGATAGAAATTTGCATGAATATTCCCCTTTTACGTCCTTCGTGCAGCCCTTTTGTATTCTCACGTAGTCTAAGTAACAGCGACCAACATTCTCAACGATTAAAAGTAAACATCATTGTTTTGCGACGTTCCATTCTTAAGGTAAAACGAAATCGATGTGTTCCTCAATCGTTTGCATTATTTTTCTTAGTTTCGAAAAACCCTTTTGTACGTGTAGAATGCGATTTGTAAGGGCGGGATTTCATTAAATTAGGCAATTGATTCTCTGCTGTTCTCTAATGCATTGAGATATTCTAATATCAAATCATTTATATCGATATTGCCCCAATTTGATGCCTTAGTATCAAATTATTTCCCAATTTTCATTTGGATTTTCTTTTAGCTTGGTTGAGATTTCTTTTCGATATCGATAATAAAGATTTAATTTTAAACGGGGCCCTAAACGCTCGGTTTTACTGTACAGTTTACCATGTATGATTTCATGTCTGTAGGTATAACTGCTGTAACTGCACACGTATGATTTTTTTTACTCGGTTATATGAAGCGTGAAAAGGGGCCCTCTTTTGCAACGACGAACTGCACAGTCAACACTGCTAATGGTACAGTTAGCATAGCTAAAGATGCCACATTTCAGATTTCATGAATAATTGCACTTTTTCATGAAATGTAAGCATAAGTATAAATATTAGGTCGGTGCATAATTATCCGCCGTTTTTGAAAGCTACCTTTTGGGCAGTTCGCAACACAAAAATTCATCGAAAACACCATTAACTTATTAATAAAGGTCAAAATTATCATCCATTTCAATTGCAGCCTCCTATTTGCTTGTTAGATGGCCAATTCCACGGGTACAAAAGAAGTAAAAATTTGCAGCTATGCATGCCCATACATGGGTTACCAAGTAAATAAAATATTCGTACACTTTACCAGTTTTTCAACGAACGATTTATATGGTGATCTGAGGGAATATTTTGATTACTTGGTAACCGATAGCTGTAGATTTTTCGCTCTTTTGCACACGTGGAATTGGCCATCTAGCAAGCAAATGGGAGGCTGCAATCGAAATGGATGATAATTTGGAGCTTTATTAATAAGTTGATTGTTTATGATAAATCTTTCTGTTGCGAACTGCCCAAAAAATATCTTTCAAAAACGGCGGATAATTATGTACCGACCTAATTTTTCCAATTTTAACATCAAAAATATAATGAGTCATTGAGTTTGTATTTTTGCACAAAAAAAAGTCCAAAATTCGCATTTTGCATCAATCTTTGTTTTGTGTTCTACCTCGTTTTACAATTATACGCATTCTTGGAGTCAATTTTGAGTAATTTGGAAACGCAGCATAATTATTATCTTAATCGATCTTTACTAAATCTTCTTCATTCAAGTTATTGGCTCAAATTACTGCAGTTGAATAGGTTCTAATAGAAATTCGCATTAATATTCCCTTTTTGGGTCCTTTATGTAGCCCTTCAGGAATCTCACATAACCCATTTAAAAATAACCAACATGCGTATTTTAAATGCAATGTCTGTATTTCAAATAGTTAGTTTGGAAAAGATTCGCATTTTTGTGCAACCTCGTTTTAGAATTATACGCACTTTTTGGTGAATTCTGAGGATTTATGCAATTTGGAAGCGCGGATTATTATTTGCATTGAACTTCACTAAATTTTCTCCATTCAAGTTATCGTTCAAATTACTTGTTATTTGCATTGGGTATGCTCTAATAGAAATTCTTCCTTCCTTCATGCAGCCCCTTTGCCACCTCATATGGCCCATGTAATAGCCACCAAAATTCTCTACAATTAAACAAATATTTTGCCACGTTCCGTCTTCAAGTTAGAAAAATGTCGATTCGTACCTGAAATGTTTGCATTATTTTTGCATCAACTTTATTCGAAAATTTCATTGATAGTTCTATAAATTTTCATCGGATTTAATCGTTACTTTCATGTCAAATAAATTAATTGTTTTTATCATCCATTTCAGTTTGATGATCAATGGTATCTAATGGCGCACCCAAATTAAAAGTATTAACGAATTCTTTGATACAAAGATTCCTCGATTATAATAATTCTGAGCGAGTTAGATTCAATAAAAAATCATTGTTTTCGTAAGAAATTTGTCTAATATTGCAAAATGTCACTAAACATATCGAAAAGTGTAAATTATTTGCGTCACTATCTGATTTATTTAGAAAAGAAAAAGTCACTAACTAAGATGAATAATTATCACATCTCTTGCTTTAAAATAAACTTTTGGCCTACATGCAACACAATGCATTGATTATCGGCATCGATATTTCCCTAATTTCATTCATTTCAACGCATATTTCCCCAATTTTCATTGATAACTACATCAATTTCTGCGGATTATCCTCCTCACTTTCCCTCCATTATCTCCGTAAATATAATCGTGAACGAAGTTTGAATGGTACCATCGTAAAGCGCGGAAAATTTCCTATCAGAAACATTCATTATCTAAAAATTTTTTTTTCATGAACTTTATCGTCCATTTAAGAGGCGACACGGCCTCAAATGAAAATTGAAACCTCTTGGAGCATAAATAGCCCCTAATACACACTTAATAATTAAGAACCTGCAACGAGTTTTTCAGGAGGAAATTCCGGTGGTCCGCTCAGCGCCCGATTTTTTATTTATGTTGTCATAATTTAAAGTAAGAAGCGAAAAAAGTCGATTTCGCTTAAATGAAATTTATTTAAAAAAAGGGCTCTGAGATAACCACGGGCAATTTTTTTAATGCATTATGGTATAAGTAATTTTTAAATAGTTCCAAGTTAATCGAGATTTTTTCGTACCTTTGAATAAATAATTTGACCCTGTAAAGTGCTGCCATCTCTGCATATTTAAATGCAAATTGTAACTTTGGCAAGGCAGCATATAAGTAATAATGCAATTCTGATAAATTTTATTTCACTGGTTGTAATACATTATTCTTTCAACTTCTTATCGCTCCTTCTTCACATCTAAAGGGATATTGCGTCACCGGAAAGATGTGTATTTGCGCGCATTTGAACAAATTTAAATTCAAATCGATTACAAAATAAATACTATTATTGCAATGATCCTATCCATGTACATATTTCAAACAAAAGAGATCCTTAGATTGTATGTAACACAATTGATAATTAACATAGTATGACTAAAAACTTATGTTTTGTAAAACAATTGCAATTACCAAGTAACCTATATCCATGCATTGAAAGTACCCATTGATTTCAATGGGAATATTAAAAATTGTGCGAAATATTTGCAAGATCTGGTACAATAATTTCACTTAAAATTTGTACATACTCATAAAGGTCACTAAGAATAATCAAACTAAACTTCTAATATGAAACGGGTATTTGAGAGGAGCTGCCTCGAGAAAGTTTGCAGAAGTTCTACCAGGTGAAAGCCTACCTCACAATGCGATTGATTTTCCTTCTAATGACGACTGTTTTCACTAAATATACATGATAAATGTTGTCTCAACTGGAAAATAAGTTACTAAGTATTATATTATGGCTCTATATTCTTCGAAAGGAATCTGTCGTGGTGCTGTTGAAAATAATTTTTTGATAAACGAACGAACTAAGAATTTTAACGCTGTAAGATATGGACTTTGACAAAAATCATGAAGAAATGTAGTTTCAAACAGGAACATAAAGAGAAATAAATGAAAAATATTTTGAAAGATTTTTTCAGAACAATCGAAAAGAATTAATACGGTATTCCACAGATTACTCAAACTTATAACAAATTAATTTCAAAGCATCGATCTTTGACGGTCCATATCTCGAAGACGAAGCATGGTTCATAGGAACTTTTTGGCTTATTTTGACGAGAAGAATCAACCGTTAAGCGCTGCCGGTGTTATATTGAATCACCCTGTATAATTATATGTTTTATGCTCTTGGACATTTCGGTCGCATTTAGCAAGTTTTTTTTTCTTTCGTCCAATCGATTTATTTGTTGCGATTGTTTCATTGCTACGATCAAATGACGAATGCGAATAAATGCAAAATCGTTTTCTTGAGGCGAGCTTTCTGCCAATAATTTGTATTGTAGATCCATTCGATTCATTATATTCTTTATTCCAATAAATGGATAAGGTCCAGAAACTCGGTTCATCGTTATTTTTTAGAATCACAACGATTGACGCCGATTTGTTTGCCCCTCATCGCGCAACACGCAATTTCAAGGAACGTTCTCTTCGTAGGATATTCATCGGCGACACGGATAATATTATCCGTGCACCGGCGATGAAAAATGACGTTCAATTATCGCTTGAGTTTTTGACAAATGCGACAAGTTGCCGACAAATTGTTGGATTTTCGAATAGCCTAGCGTCAAGTCGAAAAGTTGCCCTTTTTATTAAAAAAAAAAAAAAAAATGCAGATTCCTACGTGGAACCCTTTTCTCGTCATCTTTTACTGAATCAAGTCGTTTTTTTTTTCGTAAGAAAGACGCCAACAACTCTATGCATATTATCATTTTAAATCGCTTACCAGGATCTTCGGGTCCGATGATATCGTAATTCGCCTGCTCCGTTCGGGCGAAGCAACTAATTGACGGTGCATTTGTGTTCAAAATCAATTGTATCTCAGCCGCAACCACAATTTCTACCAGAATGAACAAATGCGAAACTTTCATATTCTAGACGTTTGCGATCTTATTTACTTACATTTCATTCCAGTCACACTTATCAAATTGATTTATAAGGAAATTGGTTCATAACGCGCACAATTCAGCACATACAAAGATAATTTTGATATGAGGCTGTTATCAAATGTAGAGGTGCTTTCAATAGGGGACGAAATTGTCGATTCGTTGACAAACGCGTGTACGAGGAGGCAGAGAGAGAGTCGCTGGTTCGCTGCGCGCAGCATATGTCGACGTTTTTTTCAGAAATGTTTTAAGGCAATAAGGCATTAATAATTTGAATTTTAAAACACGGCAATCGAAAGGAAAGGGATTGGGGTTTTAACTGGAACAGGAATTTTTGTAATCGAACGAAAATTAGCTGAGTTATGATCGGGTAAACACGTTGGATAAAGGAATGATGCAATTATAAGCATTTTTAACGTTCTAGGAACATATTTGCATTAGCGGATGATATAAAACTAGAAATAATTCCAAAAGGGCACACATGAGGCAAGTGATATATAACATTGTATTTAAAATAAGGAAGTTAGTGTCAGTTTCCGGTATAACCGCAAGTAAACGCCACTAGAAGGGCCGAGGGATGAGAATTGAGAGAGAGAAAAAACCTTTTTCCAAATATCTCAATTTTTCACGAAGTTGTCCTCAATCCTTCGTTACAGAATTGTCGACAAATCCTTCTGTGGAGTTCTAAGAGTCGAAGTAAGGTTAAGTAAATTGAGAAAAATGGCATAAACGGAAAGAAACTTGGCACTTAAGTTACACCGTTGGAAAGGCGAAAGAGTGATGATCACAATGAAACGAGAATTTTTGAAATTTATTGAAAATTACCTTAGTTAGGGCAGTTTTAATTTTGCCGAACCGTTTTACCGCGTCGCCATAAGCTGTTGTACCGAGAAATCGCTCGTAAATAATTTAAATTATTAATTAATTGCTTCGGCGCCATTTTTCGGGCCGCCTTTTTAAACGGATTAAATGTCCACAATATAAACATAAACAATAGCAACACGTGGGTTTAATTACAACATTCGAGCAAGAATGCGTGGACAACAATGATTAAACGGGAATCGAGTGCCTTTAATTTAAAAAAGTGTCCAATATTTATACCCGACTTCTTGTTACGGGGAAGGGATGATACCTTTAGATTTTGGAATTGTCCATCGACAGTGTTCCATTAGCTTCTTAGATTATCTTAATTTATGAAGTTCCTCCGTTTATGAAAAGTTATTAGGGCGCTTAGGGCATCCTGTCTAGGGTTGACATACAATAACCGAACGTCCATTAGCGATATCTTTTAGAAGTGCTTGAATTTGTTTAGTCTCGGTACTCAACGCCTCCCTCCGTAAGAAAAAATGCGAACACGAATTTTGCAAAAGCAAAAGAGATAATATTTTATTGATACATACGAACAAATTTAAATTATTAGGTCGGTACATAATTATCCGCCGTTTTTGGAAGCTATTTTTCAGACAGTTCGCAACTCAAAAATTTATCGTAAACACCATTAACTTATTAATAAATGTCCAAATTATCATCTATTTCAATTGCAGCCTCCTATTTGCTTGCTAGATGGCCAATTCCACGGGTACAAAAGAGCTAAAAATTTGCAGCTTTGCAAGCCCTGTGACTGGCTTTCATTATTTGAAAATATATGAGCCAACAACGTACCGACCATTCCGTATAATAGGAAACATTGTATCACTTTACCTGTAAGTCATAAATAGAATCAGATATAGCAATTGTAATTGTTTTCAGTTTGCACATAAATAGCTTTATCATCAACGTGCCGAAGGTTTCTCAACGAAACAATTGATTACTTGAAGACTCATCGCTTGCAATTAACTCGTGGACGCTCGAGCGTAGTTAATGTTAATCGATTGTATTATACGTTAAAGTTAGTGATAAGTTTCTATAGCTGTATTCTATATTATGTTGGTTATGAATGAGTATTTATTGTGCGTGATTGATGTGTGAATGGATTTTATAGATTTTTTTTTAATTAAAAATAGCGATCTTATATTTCTTGCTTGTTAATTTATTAATTGTTAGTTCTTAAATATATTATTGTTGTATAGTGTAAACAAGAGAAGCAAAAGAAACAACCTTCAATCGACAGAACGCTCTTGTTACGATGAACCGTTTGTTCGAACACGAGAAAAACACAAGCGAAAGATTGAAGGTTCATCGTAACAAGAGCGTTCTGTCGATTTGATATTATTGTTTCACAGAGGCATACTCTCCCCCTTCCAATTCGGGGAGAGATAAAATGCCCTGTAAATTAGGAATAATTTCGAATTTAGGAAGACTTCCTACATAGTTTGAGTATTGCCAACATCGTGTATTGTTGTACTTAAAGTTACGAGATTTGAGTATTGTTGTGCATTGTTTGGTATGTAAAGGTAACGAGAGTCAGTCCAATTAAATTAAGTTTGGCACAGAAAAATTATTCTCACTCCGAACCATTAAAGAAACCAGCGACGAAAAGCGTTTTCGTTTATTATTTTTATCATTAAAATAAAGCGATCGCCAACAACTCGCCATAGGAAGTATCATTCGAACATCTACCAAAAATGAACAAGACGATAGCAATCATTTGCACCATGACAAAGTTGAACAAGGAATCGATACGAAGATGGAAAATCCAATACGCCCACGAATTGCTGCCCGCCATTAATTGCATCTTCTTCACTTTGCTCGCGAAAGCATATTGATGATATCGCATTTGAACGAGCACGGAGACGTGAAAAGCTGAAAGAAAATAGTTAATAATATTAAAAGACACGATATTACTATATTGATATATCACGTTATTAAGAGATACGTACCAGTAACTAACAAGAAGCACCAAATTGCTGAATTATAAATTTGCAACTTCGTCACATTCGGCACGTAGCTAATCACATTTTCGAGCGGTTTATTGCTGCTGATTAATTCTGCTCCTTTCGGCAATAAGAAAGCATTGAAAGCGGCATTTAACGCAACAGGTGCACCGCGATGAGCGACTGACGAATATAATATTTTCGCATTCCGGTCCCAATTCACTCAAGTGATGCGTGCTCAATAATATCGTCATCTCATTTTTCAATTCGTTGAGAATTGTAGATAAGAGTTTCCGTGAAAAAAAAAACGTCCATTCCGGTCGTTATTTCATCTAGTAAAAGTATCTGAAATGAATGAGGATTTATTACTCTTTTTACTCTTGGTCATCTAATGGTTGTTAAATATGAATTAATAAAATTGTTAAATAAATGTTATCATTATTTCTTTATAGCATGGCAAAGGGTTTCAAGTGTTCGGAAACCGTAAAAGATTTCGACAAATAATTGTTTTGATAGCAAATTCCAATTTTGTTAACGAGCAATCGCCAGCCATTGGATGCTGACGTTGCATTTCGTAACACCTGCGCCAAATAAAAGGATTCGGTAATTGAGCATAAATTATATTGTTACACGTCGAAAAAATACATTAAATTTTAAATTTATATAATAGGTCCTATTAAATAGGAGGTTGTTCATAAATGTTGGTGCACCAATTTAAATGGAACTTATTGACTTAATCGTACAGCAAAATCAGTATAAAATTAATCTGAACCACAACTAATGGTTTATACTTATAAGTTCCCTTGTCACCTGTCAATAATGAGAATAATGTTGATTTGCCAGCGCCATTATTGCCAATTAAAACCGTCAATTCGTTCTGGTACAATTTTAAATTGATATTATCCAACACTAAACTTCCGATCGTCGTTCTTCGGTTACGATATTCAAATATCCTGGAAATAACGCAAGACATGACATTATCGTGGCCATAGGTATTAAGATCGAATTGAGTAAAGATAAAAATGAATTTTTCCAATTTGCCAATAGAATTTGCAGAAATACGAAAAATACATTCTTCTTTCGTAAAAGATATTGCCAGTAAAGAATCGTATAAAACTTTCGGCGAAAGTTGTTAAAGAACTGAAACATATTCGATAATTTTAAATGTTCTAACAAGATTAAAATTAACAAGAAACTACGAACACGTATTCAATGAAAAAGCTTTACTGGCGATTTAGAATTATATATTGTATTAAAGATGAGATATTAATCTTAAAATAGCTGCCACTAGCTATTCCTGCTAATTAAGAAGTATTATATTTTGTTGTTTTATAGATAAAATTTAATGTTCTGCAGTAATGTTAAATTTGTTGGGAATATTCAATTACTTCTTTTAACTAGTTAGTCAAACATAAATGAGACCTATATTCCGCAAAAAAATCGAATATTTTTAGGAAAAACAAAATGAATTGTTATTTATTTACTTTAATTCAAGCGAGCTAATGTTCCTCTTGAAATATACTGCGCTGCCATCTGACAATAAATTGTCATCGCTCGTTAAGTTATGCTCTTTCTTGGAACTACGCAGGTAAGTACAATCCACCATGAATTTTTATCCTATGGACTTTTGATGAGTTCAAAAATTTACTGCAAGCAACTTTAGTTTATCGAAAGCGAATTTTGTATAAAAAGGAAGAAAATGCCCTTCGGAGTTTGCGTGAATTTCTTTCTTTCCACTAGATAAAAAAAAAACAATATATAGAGATATTAAGTTTTTTTTGCTTATCTTGGGCCATATTACCACCCCTTAAAGTTTGTGACACTTTTTTTTAACACCCTTTACATATACGAGTGCTCTTATCGACTGTTAGTGAGTTAGTGGTTAATTAATTCTTAGTCTTAACTTATTTATATTACAAATTTTTCTCCCTTAGATGAGGAGAGGGAGAATACCATTGATGAGGGACAAAATTGCCCAAAACCAGATTTGTTGGCTGGCAGTTTTGTCTCTCTTACAATTGACTTGTTTTACAAATCGACAGCATCTTTTCTTGTTACAATGAACCGTCAATACTCAATTGTTCTTTTCCATGTTAATTCAAATCAACAAACGGTTCATTGCAACAAGAAAGTACGTCGATTGATAGTTATTCTTAATACGAATTTCAAAATGAATAGCTATTCACGAACTATTCCTACGAATTAACATATTGATCCTATTTTTATGAAGCGAACAACCATCTTTCTCGGCAAATGGTTTCTTTCTTTAATTTCGAGACACAAATGAATAGCTTTACAAATGAATTACTAAACAATAAATTGGGTTCTCGTAAGAAGCTTTCGTGAAGCGAACAATGAACATAGGAATCAAGAATCAGATTATACATTTTTATAATGAGTTTTTTATAAAGGGAGCGATTCCATTCTCGTTGACGATCCATCCCGATTTTTATAGCGTATATGAACTATGGGTGGTGCATTTTCTTCCGTATTGCGTGAGCAAATAACGCAATACTTCTTTCTAACGCCTAGGAACAGGAGTTTCTTCGTCCTTTGAAATATAATGCAACTCTAGAAGAAATTTAAAAAAAATGAATTGATGTCAGAAAAATGCTTTAAAAATATTTTTTACTTACCACTCCCGAAATAGCATCAAAATTGACGTTCTATGATCTTTTCGACCATGCTCCGTCTGCTATGACAGAAACGTGATGGCACGTCGTCACCATCCATATCGCCAGCTTCAATAGCTATAGTTGACGCTCCTCTATGTCTGCATTTCTAATTGTTGTCCAGGCGGCGTCGTTGATCCATTAGGCAACAGTTTCCTGTTTCCTTAGAAACGTCCTGCAGCTCATGTGAGGTTATATTTAATGGTGCGAGTTTTCCAATGAAACGGTATGCGCATGTGCAATAGAAGACGGTAGAACACGAAATCACACGATGACCTCCGAATATACGTTTCAGATGATTAGAGTATGCGCAATTACGTCCGAGAACCCTGACGTAAGAGAAACTCTCAAGTAAACTCGCACCATAACGTTGCCATAAATTCCTCGCACTGGCTAATTCCGAAACCAGTGGATATGATTCCGAAAGCGGCAGCCTCGTTGATATCGGTCGTCTTTATTTTTCTTTGTAGGCCACGCAAATTACATTTCGGTAAAATTTCCGATTTCAAGCCTGCTCCTTTTCCGTTTAATATGATCATGTCTGCTACACCACAATGAAATGGTTCGTGTGTAGCAAGTTCCATGATCTGCTCTATAAAGTACGTCATGTCCACTATTCGCCGCCCCTTTAAATTCAACTGCTCCTCTTCTTTGACGAATCCTCCTGGAGAACGTTCAACCGCTTTAAATTAAAAGCAGTACAGAATTAATTCATAATTTTAATTTATAATTACTAAGACATACGTTTCAATTATACCATTACTTGATGCAGAATTCTTTGCTACCGTCATTTCTAACTAAGAAATATTAATCTGCGTTTTATAATCGAGTAAATACGGCAATAACTATAACATTCTACTTTAATAAACGTAAGTTTTAGGTGTTAACATCTGCTAACATCAAGTAAAATTCGACCTTTGTTAAGAGAAGGCAGATCAGTGTTTGTAGGTATGATGACGACGCAGTATATAAGTAATAATTTATCACAATTTGCAAACGTTAATACCGCGAAGTGTTACGCCGCGCTTTTTTGGCATGCAATTTAGATTTATTTAATATGAAAAAAATTATGTGAAAATTATTGTTTTCATCTACACATAAAAGAAATTTTACTTACTTTCTTCTTAATTGGAACATCTTCTTACTTGAGCTACGGAACTATGTTTTCCTGCCCACTTTTCTCACTTAACTCCTAAAAGAACAACACGAAAACAACAATTTCATTATAAATACATTAAATTACGGTCCTTTCCGATTTAATATAACAATAATTATTTTAATTAATAACTTTTTTGTGGTCCTATCCGTAAAATTATTAATATAAAAACACTAGCAAATGTTGTGCGACTGTTTTGAAAAAAACTCGATTCTTTCTTTAACTACCTTTATTTTAGCTTTAACCTTAACGTCTATTTCGAATGTTGGCTCAGAAATTACTGACCCTTTCTGTCTGTCAGTGTGTGTCCCGTCTACTACTAATCTTCCTTATTTATACCCTCTTCGTTGTTATTCCGTACCCTTAACATTTCTAATTTTCTTTATTTAAGTTTACAAATCTAATATGAATCATTATTTTCTTATCCTATTCCATTTCCTGTTTACCCTTAATCTAAATGTTATATTATCTTATCCTACTGAAAACAAAACTTATCACTATGGGACTCTTGAGAGTCCCACTGGAATTTCCTCCTGAAAAACTCGTGGCTTCAATGGAATCTTATGGCATTTTGCAGGTGCATTCCAGGTTACATTTGACGTACTGTCGCCTCATAAATCCAAATATTTTTAGAATTGCGATAAAATAAAAGTAGCAAAAGGTAATTCATTTTATGAGTATTCGTAATCAAGAAACGTGTAACGTAACCAGCAACAATAATATGCATTTACCCTTTTATACACCTATCACAAGGTTTTGTATTCATATAAATAAGTATATACTTTAATCCTCTAATGCGTTCAAAAAGTAATTGCATTTATTTTCGTTATCCTGCATTTTTTTAAATGCAAGTAAAAAATGAGGCGATGACGATGATGGTCATTCAACGACGACAACCACTTGATGATGATGATTGTGCAGCCAGACGTTTGCAAATAGACAGAAAAGTCAAATAGTCTGATTGTTCTAGCAATAATACTGATGGAGAAAGAAAAACAAAAGATGTTGTTGAAACAATATTGGAAATGACGGAATCAATCAAGTGCTGAACAATTTAGTTGATTAATCAATCTCAACCAATTAAATTCTAATCCTTATTTTTGAAATATTTTAGGCAACTAAGACGATCACAAATAAAACAACTTCCAATGGACCAAATGTTGGGGCAAAGAAAAGGAGGAATAATAAAGACGAATGGACGCATTTAGTTTAGGATAGAATTTATTTAGTGTAAGATCGAATTTATTATTTTTGTAAACCTTGTAACTGCAACAAAACAACATGTGCTAAAAGAGAAAGTGAGTAAAAACTCCTCTTAAAAGTAAAGGAACAGCTAAATAGAATAGGGGATGCTGCACTTTTACCCGCTTTCTACCCCAATGAGGTAACAAGAAAAAGGTTCGATCGTCAACAGAACAACAGAATTCATCTGAACAAGAGAGGAATAAGATGAACCAGAAGAAAAGTTTTATACTTGTAAAATAAGAGTCAAATAAAGTAGATTAAGATAAAAGAATCTCTCTTATTTCAGAAAGATAATCATACCAGCGTGCAAAAGTAGCCGCGTATTAAATTCAATACGAAATTAACGCGGCACCAACAAACAACCAAGAAGATGATGATGGTATGAGGAAGAAGAAGTGTACCTTATTCAAAGAGAGCGATTAAAGTAAAATGAAACTGAATGGCAAAGAAGATGATGATGAGAAATTAACAACACAAGAAGCAACTCAAGAAAACATACGTTCTCTATCAAGCTGTTAGTACAGTGAAGATTAGTTTATTTACATATTAAGAACCGTACTTTATTCGAGATCGAATCAACTAATAAAAATCAAATTAGTGAATATCGAGCGGATCCAAAGACGTTGCATTCCTACGGATGATCGAAATCCTTTTGCTCTTGAAGATGATGCCGTCAGTTGGATTATTTGCCAGAATTTGTGCTTTTATGTAACCATCCTTTAGCAAAACCAGCATGTGAGCATACTTTAGTTGCTTAACTTGGAATGGTAAAGCAATTTTCCGCACTCGATCGAAGATTTTCTAATTTCTACCGTTCCATTTCCCTAAAACCATGGATGACCTTTTTACGAATGAATGAACAATAATGAAATCAATCATTATTATCAGCAGCTTATCGCTGCTGTTTCATCCAACATACTTTGTTCTAAAATGACAGCAACTGATGAGGTGTGTGTGGTCACTTTTGCCTTAATCTTCTTCTGCATGCAAGTGAACTGTGCTGAATGATCAGGTGTGTTCATACCAGTCAATAAAACAGCTGCCAGTATCGTTTCCCTAACCTCCACACAATAACTGATATTTATCAATTCAATAAGATTTTGTAAGACTTCCGAAGACAATGTGTCAGTCAAGTGCTACAAAAATATTTGAATTTTATTATGCAGCTACCAAGATGATTTCTTTCTGCTCTATGAATATACAGCCTATTTTGCACTTAGCAGAGGTTGGATGCTGTTAGAAGGTGCAAAAAATTGGTAGCTGCATAATAAAATTCAAATAATTCATTTTAGAAAGTTAAGTAATAACTATCTCTAATTAAACTGCATTGAACGTGTCAATTAATTGTTTAAGCATACTTGAAGATTAATGTTAATTTATATTTTATTTACTACTGATGTCAATTTGATTACTTAAATGTCTTCATTTCAAAATTGAATGTTCGATATTGTTAATTTCCTATGGACATGAAATATTGTTGATGCAGTAGATGATATTTTTGTAATTAGAATGCAATTGTAAAATTTTTCCAGTATCGTTTTTCTTTTTAAGTTTAGAATCTAGGATTTATGTGTTATATGTTATTAAGAAAAAATTGCGGCTGCTCCTATGCAATATAATTTAAAATAATTCACTTTCTTATTTTAATTTCATTTGTGATGACTATTGAAACAGAAAATAAATTTTTCAGCCTACGAAGCAAGTATTTTACTTTTCCCTTATATTATATTCCTTTTTTCCTTTTCTCCCCACACTACGCGCGTTCTTGGGCTGAAAGTTTTTTCCGATTCGCTTTTATGCGAGCATTCTACGGTATTCGTGAATGCGTGAACTGAGAGAGAAAACGCGCAGAAGTTGGTGTGTTAGACACGATAGTCCTCTTAATTTTTTTCTTTCTACATGGTGTTTTCAAGATTATTTGAATTTAATTTTTCGTGCGGTTGGCAGCATTGCGCGCTTGCGCATTAGCGTGTGTGCTAAACTACATCTTTACCGAAGGAAACAATTGACTGTTTACATTAAATCCATGATACAATAATATCATGCATTAAGTCATTAATCAAACAATCAACCTCAAATAATTGAATTCTAACCTGCATTTTTTAAACATTGTAGACAAATGCACAAAGAAGTCAAAGATGAATAAACTAATGGATGAAATATGTTAAGGCAAAGAAGATGATGATGGAATGAGCAAGAGGGAAGTTGCTGATGATGAAATATCTCATTTAAAGAGAGAAGTTAAAGGAAAAAGTTGTTGATGTAAAAAGAAAATAGAACTGCAAAAATTACAATGAAGTTGATGGCGAGAAATTAACACCACAAGTAGCAATTGAAGAACAACATATTGAAGATGGTAAAGTCAATTGATTCGATTGTTTAAGTGTTTAATTGAGCACTCATTCAACGAATGTTGCTTTCTTCATATAAAAATTATCCTTGTTATTAAAATAGGTAACATTCTTGTTCATCGATTATTAATGACATGCTCTCATTTGTTGTAGAGGAGACTGATGAGCATGTGAAGGAACATATTGTCAAACAAAGAGACAAATGCAGAAGTAGCTAAACCAGAAGAAGAGCTAAAGGCAAACAACAACAATATTATGGGGAAGAAAAGAAATGATATTTCTAAATGTCATTTCACTTTAATTGAATTTGAATGTAGGTTCAAGCAAGACTAAGGCTAGATATGACAAATTAAGGATTTCTAGCAACTAATGTTATTAGAAACTTCAATTCAGAAGTTAGAAACGATCAAATGTGTCGGTAGACGTTAAACGCTAGAAATTGAACATTTCTAATCACTAATGCCACTAGAAGTGTCCAGTCAAACTTTAGAAACGACCAAATGTGTCGCTAGATATGACAAATTTGAGACATAGACTTGATCTGTGTCATTAGATTTGACAAATTATACGTTTCTAATGACGAATGTCACCAGAAGTCACGATGGACCTTCTACAATAAGTTGGAATTAATGTCTGAAAATGTAAAAAATTACAAATTTAAAAGATCACAATGATGTGCAAAACGTTCATAAAGAGCGATCTTTTTAAATTGATACTTTCTAATATTTTCAGTTTTATTGCGATTTAAATTTTACTTCGAATAACGGTTTTTTAGGCACGCATCCATTCGAATACTGAAACGCTCTACGAGTACGAACCGAGAGAATGATTACCGATCGATTACGACATTCCGCATTATTCCACTCAAAAACTACACGGTAACGCTTTGGCAGAAGAATCAATTATTCCAAACATTTATTACTTGTTTCTATTTTAGACGAACAAGTCGATGTACGATAATGCAGACTTTAACAAAACGGCAAACTGAAGAACGGGTCCGATGTAATCGACATCGAAGGCACGTTTAAGAAATTAAACACCGATTAGAATCGATCGATCAACGATGCGAACCGAATGTTCGCAAATTATTGAACGATTTCATAGATAATTTTAACATATCGCATACGCAAAAATCAAATTAATGGCATTTCCATTAATTATCATATAAATTCGAATGTTGTTTTATCTGTTGGCAATCTATAAAAGAGAATCGATAAAACACGCTCGAAGAATGAATCGAAACGATCTAATTGCGGAAAATAACGCACCGACCACTTTCACCGGAAACTCCAGCAATATCACGTAAATCCTCATAAAGAAGATTCGAGTGTGCAAAGTGCGTCAACCTCGATGAAAACGTGCACCGAGTGGTGATTGAGGACTTTTTTATCGAGACTATTGTTGTAATTAAAATTCCATCGCTAGTGCGGAAATAAATTACCTGTTGCACAAATCGCTATTACAAACATATTCCCATCGCATTTGATTCGAATCCAATGTCTGATAGAAAGTTCGCAAGTGTTTACGCATGTGTAATAAGAAGTTGTTCGCTTAGTATGGGAAATTGCAATCGTGATGCAAACGTTGCATTGCGAACGCGAATTTGTTGAAGTAATGTTGGACATACGGTTAATTATTTACTTTGATATTGTGCAACTTTTTAAATGATTGCTAGTGTTAAACATTAAATCAATATGGTGAAAGTTGCTAAGAAGCCACATTGGAAAACAAGGTAGTGTTTATTTGAGTTTGTTTTATATTTTTTGCAAATGCAAGTTTTTGCGTAAAAATGTTTTTAGTCCACGCCTTTTCTCTATAAATTAGTGAAGTTAGGAGGTCGACTTGCATAAGTCGTAGTTAATAATTGCGCATGGAACGCTAATATAATGGTTGGAGCAAAAAAAAACAGGCACAAGGTAGTTTTATTAGTTTTATTTATTCGAGGACAAAAAGTAAAAGCAAAAGATGCGACAACGTGAATATAAAAAAAAAATTAGAATACTTTGTGTTGCTCACAGCTAGAGATGATTAAATTGGTAAAAACGACATTCGCTGCATTCTTGTTTCTCTATATAAATTCCTCGAGATACGAGGGGAACAGCTTAAGTTTACGTTAAATAGTAACATTTTACAATTAATTTCAACGTTAATAAAAAGTGATTTCTTCTACAATCTAATCTTTATTTTGATTTGCATAATTTGTTTCAACCATAAATTGCTTTTCGCAAAAGACTAATCTCTTCCGATGGTTACCCGTTAGAATTGCATATTTTAGCTACACGGTACAAAAGACTTACACGAAATTATTAATAGTTTTTTTTTGGGTGGAAGTTTATTTGAAGGGATTTTTAAGAATTGCGATCGTATGATAATTTCTCTTTAGATAACCCATGAGGTTTACGTCTCTGAACCAGTCATCTGTAATGTTCCGTTCGGAAGCAAGCAATAACGGCTCTGTCAAACAAAAGGTCAGTGAAACTACAACATCAATTGTTTTGTTAGTTATTACGTCCTTCCGGTCGTTTCTTTTACAAATCATACGAATATGCCCATTGTTGCATGCAAAATTTTAAATAAGAATCAACCGTTTGATAAAGCTCAGGATCTCTTTATTTATCTAAATTCCCTACGAAATTAATTTTAACAAAAATGCTATTAAAAATACAAAGCGCGCGTTAAATTTAAGACACGTTTTTTAATCGAATCGTATTTATTGGTTGCTAAAACTTTAATCATGTCGTGGTTTAAAACTTGAGGCAGTTAGTTCCGATTTGGAATTACATCATGCTTGGCCGAACGTATCTTCAACTTGTTTATTTTTTTCATGTGGATTGCATTTTGTTCCACAAATAATTTTAGATTCTGGGGCCGGATCTGTTAACATTTCATCGTTTCAAAACATTTGAGTAGAAAGCATATTTGATGTGCAAAATATTCCAATTGGCATTAATATATTTATGACTTTGTTGTTATTCTCTAGCTGGAATATGCAAGAACACGTGTCAAGTATTGTTGAATAACAAAAATGTATGTTAACGAATTTCAAGATGATCGATAATTATTAGCATGTGTACGTCATTATCGGGTCAAGTAAAGTAAGAAAATTTATGCCGTACTAATTTGTCTTAGATTGATACGAATTGCCTGAGGAGAGACATCTATCATGGAAACCTCGAGAAAAACGTTTTGCAATTATTTACAAACTTTTCAAAAACGTCTCGAATCTCAGCAAGACATACCTTTGCCCTTCTAGCCTACTTAATGTTGGCTGTTTAGTTCTTATTCGCAGCCTCATGTGCAATCGCGTAATGAACTTTTCGCCAGAGTCCAACATTTGATTTTTTCTACTTGCATTTTCAATTATTGCGATGCAAATAGTATATATTTTATGAAATGTGCTAGAGGCGTTAATTCGTCTCAACCAATTTTCACCTGCTTGGTTTTCTTCTCACTGATTGAGCTAATTAGGAATCTATCGGGGGGGAAAGGTAAATTTTCGGCAATTTTCAATGAGATTCGCCTGTTTTCGTTTCTGATTAATCTTTATTGATTCATTTACTTTTCTAATTTTACATCTTGTTTAAACTTATTATCAATATGGTTATTAAAAAGAAAACATTCGTTTTGTCTTAATAATCATACTCCGCAGTATTCAATTTTGTAACGAAAAAAAAAAAACAATTGTATTTGAATACTAACAATTAATCATTATAATAACATGCACAGCGTTAAAAATGCATCGATCGTGGAACGAGCTGTTATAACATTGAGAGAGAGATTACGCAAACAGCGCAGTTTAAATGGAAATTACAAATAGACTGCATTAACAACCAAATGACGTAAGCATGTCTGACAATGCGATACTTCTAATATCGGCTTATTCGCAAGCGAAAATAGCTGCTTGTCGTAATGATACGACCGCTGCCATTGTATGGATAAGTAAAATATAAACCGGTTTTTAAGAAATGACGCTAATTATTCTTAACCGCAGACCATAAAACTAAACGAATCAATAAACTAAGAATTTACAATGTTGCCACTAATCTCTGTAACAAACAAGATAAATGTTTGTTTATTCGTCATAAACAAGAGGGAATTTGATCGCGAATATAAAGTTTTCATTTATGCCGAATATTTTTGTTTTACAAAGTCTTAGATATTTGGAAATATGAACAAAATTTAGATCATTCGGTAATTTGCTATTGTTTGGGAAATGATTAAATCCTAAGTTAATGAAGCATTTGATCTGGCGAGAAAATATGGGAAAGTAAAATATTTGTATGCGCTAAGATGATCGAAGTTGTCGACGCATTCAATTAAATATACAGTTAATTTATTTAAAGAGGAGAAACGTTCTGCAATTAGTTGATTATATTTAACTTCGTTAATGGAAGCCGTAGTCTCATTGCTAAAATTGTTAAAAAGTTTTGATTGAATTTATCTTCCATGATTTTTAATTTTTGAATAGTTGTAAAATGAGAAATGCTACTATAAACATTATTTATTCGTTGGTTCATCAGTTTGTATTTGTCTATTGTCCGTCGGAAGAAGAAATATCCACGTCGTTTGCAAGCACATTCTTTGATAAACATTAAATTTACTCTACGATTTTTATTTAAATCGCCAGTGGCTCCACTGGCTTTATCGCAACACGAGAGCCTAGTCTCTGCTATTTGTTGCACTTTTACTTGATTTCAAGAATACGACTATGACTTAATCTTATTATGTCCAACAACAAAGCATATTAAGTGTTTATAAGGTAAAACATAACACTATCGAAACATCTAGACGATTCAGTCATGCGGTTTGTTTTAGAATTTGGCAAATATTTGACTCTGATAAAAGTCATCCTCCTCCTCCTGCCCCCTCAGGTTGTGGTCTTCTGTTTGTACCAACACAAAATTCTCCTTCCGGTGGCAGGTAAATCGAGCGATTGCTTCCCCCCCTTGGATTATAATGTCCCGATTGGTTGAATTAAATATAATAACTTTTATCATCTCTTCACAATCCGCTGCAGATATAATGGACGCGGAGACAGTTAAAAATTTTTCTAACTGTTCTTTAACATCGGATAGACGGCCGTAGTAGTTATTGGGAACTATGAGACGCAGTCCCGTTGCCACTACCAACCGTCCTCGTTTCGGGATAATACAACGTTCCGGGTTACGGATCACATACCCCGGCTCCAAAAATCCTACTTCTGGGGCGTAAGCGTCCAAGAAGACTTTTACAAACTTGATTTGAGCTTGCATCGTGTTTTTTGTTTCGTGTAACTTGTATGCACTGAGTTAATCCTTATTTTCCATCGCTATTTATATCAACATTTTCCGTTGAATTTCCATTGAAATAGAAAAAAAAAATAATAAAAATAAAAATTACATATTAGCGTCGCAAAATTGCAAAAAGAAAATGTATTTGCATCAGCTGCAATAATGCAAAAAATTGCATCATTCTAATTCGATGCAAAAAATTAACATTCCTAATGCAATATCAAAAAACTGGAACTCCCGCGAAGCTGCAAATGCTTCCTTATTTATTCCTATCCTCGAGGTAAATTGAGGATAGCACTTGGATTTTCCCAACATTGCGTCTTTTGGAGATAATTTTAATATCTTTTTGATGAAAGAGAATTTAGATACAATGTTGCAAAAGGATAATCGTTTTATTGTTTAAATATTGAAAGATGCAATGTTTTTGCGATAACTTTGCAATAACCTGGGCCTTGACAAAGTTATCGAATGTATGGTTATACAAAGGGATCTTTATTAACCGTACGGTTAACTTATGTATGTATGCTAACCTCTTTATCACTGAGTTTTTGTTCTTTTTTTAAGAGAGACGGACTTTAAAATAATATAATAAAACACTATGTTATAAATGTTATCAGAGTTATATCAGAGAAGCTTTCGGGGGTGGGGACGTGTTCGTCCGTCACAAAAATTACAAACGTTTTCTTATAAAAAATAAAATAGCAAGAGTTAAGATTTAAAAGACATTTTCAAAAGGGGTTTGACGCGTGAATGACTTAACACGTATGATCTTTGGATTTGCAAATAAGAATTTTGGTAACACCTTGACAGTCCAAAGAGAGCGTCGAGATGATAGGTAAGAAGAATGCCATAAATCCAAATTAATGTTCTCTGTATTGTCTTCTGATATTAATCGGTTTAAACTTCTCAATTTTCCGACCTAATTCTGCTTCTGTGTCAGACAACTTTTGAAACTATATGGGGGTTAAGAAACTTCTGAGTTCGCTTGGTGCATAAAAGATGTCTCTTAGAGTCTGAACATTGTCTTGGTTTGTCTCTGTAAAATTAAAAAGCCTACTTCTCGTAGCATTGAGGCCAATAACTCAATGACACTGCATAGCTCTTGTCTGATATCAATTCTGCCGTCTGAGGGGGCATGTCGTAGTTTCAATCTTCAAATGTAGATGCAGTGTTAAGAAGAACGACATCCTCGAGGTTTCTTATTCCTTTTGTTGCTGTTTTCAATGCTTCTAGCAGCCTTTCGGCGTTTTCATTGACAACATACCGTATGATTTTCTCTGGTATCATTGTCTCTTCTCTTTTTATGCCGGAAGCAATCTCTGCATATTTGATAGAATCTATAATAAAATCGACCATCCTTCCTCTATTCGATTGAAAAGGATAGATGGCATATCATCTAAAAAAAACTTGCTTTGCGACGATAATATAGTAAATCGTTTAAAAGAATTAAGATTTTTTAAACTGACTTTTGCATACGGTAACTTGTCTCTTTTATAAAAGTTTTTATCAAACTCTCTCGCTGCGCATGTGAAATTTTTTATCATTACTATTTGTTGGGATGATTCGATAAACTCCATAAGAATGCATGTGTACGATTTTTGAAATATTCAATAAAGGAAATTATTCAAAAACGTCGCGATATAAAAAATAAATTGAATTTATTAAACCACGGGGAGGTTAGACATAAAAGTGCTTTCTCGCCGTTAACTATAATCATCATCGTCAATAAGCACGCTAATGTCATCATGGATTATGACATTATTTTGATGATGATCCTCACCATCTGTTGTCATCATCAATTGTTGATTGTCGCCATTATTCGAGATCATTGATTGATATTGATCGTCATCCAAATTAACGGCAAATGATTTGATGCACCGTTCAAATAACTCAATTTCCATTTCGTTTTCGATATTTAGCCTGTAACATTTCACAGGCATATTACCGAATTTTTTACCTAAACTCTCCTTTTTAGGTGAATAGTACAAACTCATAATAACTTGTGAGATTCTCACTGTAATTTGTTTAACGCCAAATCTTTATATAAAAAAGAAAAAAAACCTGCTAAATTAATATTTTCTTATATAAGTTAAATAAAAAAATGCCTTTCATTTAATATAATTTTTTTAAATTTTATTTCAATTCGAAGAACGTCTTTATTGTTGTACTATCGTACAGAATCTGAAATCTACCTTCTATAAATAATAGCTTCTTTTGGTATTCTATTTGATAATTAGTGGAGAGGATTTTAATGGGCTTTTTTAGTTCTTTTTACTTATTTTATATAAACAAAACTTGCATAAGATGATAATAATTCTCCTTCCGGTGGCAGGTAAATCGAGCGATTGCTTCCCCCCGTTGGACTATAATGTCCCGATTGGTTGAATTGAATATTATAATTTTGATCATCTCTTCACAATCCGCTGCAGATATAATGGACGCGGAGACAGTTAAAAATTTCTCTAACTGTTCCTTGACATTGGATAGACGGCCGTAGTAGTTATCTGGAACTATGAGACGCAGTCCCGTTGCCACTACCAACCGTCCTCGTTTCGGGATAATACAACGTTCCGGGTTACGGATGACATACCCCGGCTCCAAAAATCCTACTTCTGGGGCGTAAGCGTCCAAGAAGACTTTTACGAATTTAATTGCAGCTTGCATTTTGTCTTTGTCAGTGACTTGTATGTACTGAGTTAATCCTCATTTTCCATCGCTATTTATATAATTTTGGTTAAGGAAATTACGTACACTTTCAGATTAATGTTAGCGTAAAAAGACAGCTATTAAATGTGCATTATATTATCACATTACAAAAATATTTACTCTATTTTCTTAACGAATTTGTAGCTTAACGTGATCGGTCTTAACATGTTTTGCTGTGCCTCTTATACCTATACTACGATTGTTAAGGGAATTTAGGATTAAAATCCTGCTGCGCCATAGTCATAATCTACCATTGATTTGGGTTTTGGTAGTTTCTCTGACTGTTTCATTGAAATAGGTGACAAAGTCGTAGCCTCTGTTTTTACCTTCTTGATGCACCGATACGCATCATACATCTTCCCGACCTCGGATAGCATTCGAAATAAATGCCTCTTCGTTACATGGGGATGTAAATGTAAATCAGTTTTTGTTAAAAATAACAGGACATGTCCACAAATTTTGTTGAATACGTTTATGATTATTCCAAAGGTCTTTCTGTTGCGATTTGCTTAGTTTGATGTGGCATGTCCATATTTAATCGCGCTAGAAATTGGGATTCCGAACCCCCACCGCCGTTTATTGTGCTCTATAATCCGGTTGGACGTCCATGTCTTTGATTCTTTAACTAACATATTAGCTCTTAAGGAAATAATCGCTTCTCTCCTCCATTTCAATGACATTTTCCACAGTTTCCGCAGTGGACATTATTAGAGCGGATGTTACTAGAGTCCAAATTGTTTGTCTCATACCCTCTGGCCCACCATATTGGTATTGAATGACGACATTGAAATTTGCTTGTTGTATTAAATTTTTCTTAATGCGTCTCACAAACGTGGTCCATGAATCTTAATCTTCGTTTATATAGCAGATAAGGAAAATTACATTTATATATTTTTTCATTATTTGCGAATAGGACAAAAATTACTTTTCCAAATTTTGCTGTAATTGTGTCCTCATCATTATCGAAATTTATAATTGCATAGTCTCTTAATATATCAAGCAATAAAGCATATTTATTTTCTCCTTTAACGTAGACCTCTTTTAATAAATTCCTGTAATAAGTAGTATAGGAGGCGGGATACTATGACTGCGTATGCTACATCGGGGGGTAACAACTCTTCAGCTATGACCTTGGAAGACTTAAAGTCATAGCTGCAAAAGTGTATGGTGTAAATCTGAAGAAGTACTTACCCCCGAAGACGTTGCACCCTTCTCGCTCGCGAAGACCGCCATCCCGAAGATGTGGCGTGGATGATGTTGATGACGTCATTGCGAATAAACTAAAATCGTGGACTCGCGACGGCCGAGTTTCGAATTCCGGACCTCTAGATTCGTAAGCGAATACCGTAACACGCTCGGCTGTCGAGCCACTTTGTAATTAGGGAGTAGGATGGCCGGTGTTATTATTATATATAGGTGTAAAAACGTTTTTTTTTTATTTATCGACGAGTGTTATTTTATGTTTTTGCATTATTGCATAATAGAAAGGATGAGAAAAGAAATCGGATTTTCTCGTTGTTTGTTTGTTATTATACACATGTTATTTTCTTTATTAATCAATAATTTATTTATAACACATATATATATTTATTAATCAATAATTCCTTACGAATTATAACCCCAATCAATAAGTTTTTGACTAATTAATTTCAATTGTTCTAAGAGAGCGATATTCGGACAAAGAAAGTCGAACTTTGAGACGTGATTCTTTTGGCTGCTCCTGATAGATTCATAAAATTCAGTTACTTCATAAAATTGATCATCGAAGAAAAAAAAATAATAATCCAATTGTATATCTAAAGACGCTGTTAAAATTTGGAGGTAATGCGGGAAAAATAGTTCGAATTTCCCCTAATGAACTAGAATAAAACTCGCATTCATCAATTTTGCTATAAAAATTATCATCATAGAATATATATATGTATATTCTTTATACGTATTAACTACTCCATTAGGTTTAGACATTTGTTTTTGTAGTCCAATCTCTTTATAGCTGCTAATTGGTTGTAATAATTGGAAATTTTGGATGTCAAAGAGATAAATGCGATTTTCAATCAAAATAGCTACGTCATTTTTAGGTCTTTGAGATATGGCATAAACTTTAGTCCAATTGCGAGGTGGAAACGTTAACCAATCTGTTATGAGTTTCGGGCCCCAAACTTTGATCCTATTAAGAAATTTTATCTATAACCATTTTCTTGTAGAAGGCCTACACATTTTCATTAATTATGAGACACGCGTCGATGTGAGGTACATGACATATATCTTGAATAGGTTTATCAGCATTTGGATTAACCGCAGGTATTTTATCGTGGTTTTTCCTTTCATGGACGTCACGTTTATTTTCCCACCGTATAGACTTTTGATGCCGGCTACATCATCTACATTTAAACGGATGTCGGTAATGTTACTTAGATTCTTGGGCATATCGTAGAATGGAAACATAATTGCACTAGAGCTGCTTGTATGTCTTAGACCCAATGCGTGACCAATCTCATGTAGTAAAACAAGAAACATACTGATTTCAGTTTCCGTGGGTTTTTCTTAATCTAGACGCCACTTTACATGCTTATTCATGTGTATTTCTGTTGGTTCACCATTCGATGTCGGCGAATATGAATGACCTAAGATATTTCTA
The DNA here is from genome assembly GCA_963695495.1 of Hololepta plana. NCBI lineage: Eukaryota > Metazoa > Arthropoda > Insecta > Coleoptera > Histeridae > Hololepta > Hololepta plana. The sequence goes on along the minus strand of OY968841.1, from coordinate 507,231 downwards.
TTTGCGAGAAACTCACGGTTACACATTGTTTTAGAAGTTTTAATTGGATGATAAACATCATCAAATGCTATAAGTATGTCAGCAGCATGACTATTTAAGGTTTGTTTAAACCGCAAATTTGAATCCAATTCCCATACTTTAAACGCATTATCTATGGTTTTTTATTATTATTTTTCGTCTTTTACCGTTTACACTTGTGAGAAACCAATTAAGGTTAGTTTTGTTGCACTTCTTATGGTCAAGCGTATATTCACTTACGCTATCGGCCATCTCACATCTTGGTCTGTTCATTAAAGCAATGGTATCATTATCTATTTCGCCAGTACTATTCGGTAATTCGTAATATTCTTGAAACGTTGTTTTTATCCAATTCCAAACACCTATAGGTACTCAAATAATCTCTAACTTGCTCACGATCATGTGATATTATTTCGTGAAAACTTAATACAAGTAACAACACTATTCGTAGCATGTCTGAACTTGGCGAGGGCATCTCGACAAATGAAATAGTTTTACATATTTTACGTAGTTTATTAGGTTGGCGAGAATCAAAGACGAAATAAAAATAGATTTTTAATAACTACAATCTTATTAGCCACAAATACATTATTTTCGTTTATATAGTACATAAGGAAAGTGTGTGTGTCTGTGTGTGTAATATAAAAAGGTTAAACGCTATTTTTCTTATCAATCCAGCTGTTATGTAACGAACACTTTATCCTTTTTCTTTCGTAGTACTTTTTCCACTAAATAAACATCCGGATATTTGAAGGGTTGCTTCTAGGATTTACTATCTACGAACTTGTCTAGTTAGCTTGCGCCCTGCTTCATTGAATACTGAATTCCACACAGTACCTAAAATAAAAATAAATTCATCAACATACAAATGTTCATAATGTATACTGACAATTTGGTTCCATCGTGAGTCGAAAGTTCAATATTAAAAAATTGTGTGGGACGTCTCCCGATTAGTTTAGGACCGAATTGGAGATATACACACTCTTTCATTTATTCTCTTTCTATTACTTCCACAAGCATGTCAGCTATACTCAAAGTCACAAGGTAACAAACCGTGTTGCTATTTGCAGTGCCCTTTGTATTTGATAGTAATATCGATGGGAGTTTTTCTACGGAAGTTTTGTATTGCCATCAACTTCAGCAACATTTGGGATCTTTTATTTGTCTTCCTCTTCCGAATGTAAGCAACTAATCGAAAATTGACATTTTATTTCAAGTATTTCATTATCGCTTACAAGCGCCGTTGTTTCCTGTGCAGTGTTGACAATCCAGGAATGTTGAAATTTGCGAAACTAGTAGACAAAATATATTCGGGCTTAATTAAATGATAATACCTTAACGCCCCTCGGACAGGTAGCCAGCAATATTCTCCGCCATACAAACCTCAATTTCGGAGCTTCCTCCTTCAAAGGATTTTATTAGTTTAATTTTCTGATTACTCTATGCTTCAGGTGTCATCATGTTGACTTTCTACCTGCAAGCCGTAGTGTTTATCACATCGTGATACCTTCATTTTTATTAAACATTGTTTTGTTTGGGTGTCGGTGTCTTTTCCGTATAATACTATATCCTGTCTGTCATTGCTGTAGCATAAAAGTCTGTTTATGTGTTGAGTGTTATAGTGGAAGTGTTACTTCTCATATTATAACCTCTCATTTGCGTGACGTTCACACGCTTTCCTCCCACAAATTCACATGGAATTTAATCGTAATGTTCTGCGCCGTTTGTATTGCTTTTCGATAACAAACTGGATCAGTTACTTATGAGGCGATGATGTACGGCTGCCATTGTGTTGTCATATATGTCACAGTCGGACGTTGATGACATATAATTGTCGTCTTCGCTTTTGAACTCTTGGCAATTTTTGTGTTCGTTAAATATGTGTGATGGAATATTTTACATGTCAACAATTAAGTTTTCTATTTTTTTTTGCTGAAGTTTCTTATCAACCTTTACAATGGCGACAATCATCTGTTGACTGTTATTGCCCAGCAAATAGCTCAACAGCATATGCTTGATGAGCGAACTGCTTCGATATCGTTCTATGAATATTTTTAAAAAGCGTGAAGAACTTATTGTAAATATCACGAAACTTATTCGATGAATGTCTCTACAGCTGATTCTTGCATTCCACGTGATCGATAAAATTGTGGCCATATGGGGCTTTCCACTAATTAGTGTATTATAAACGCTGCTGTCGCCTTTTCTTTTTATAACGGACTCAAAGTAGTGCCACACTTTGCTTGAAGCCTTCGAGAGTTATGTCCGATTCCATTCTCGTCGAGAATCCATCCCAATCCTTGTATCACGTACGAGGGGTATGGGCGGTGCGCTATTTTACGTATTACTTGAACAAATGGGGCAATACTTAATATTCAACTGCTAGAAACGGGACTTTGTTCGTCGATTCGGCAAATGCGTCGTATTAAGGAATCGCCAAACAAATTTCTGCTGGACATTTGGATTAACGTTTCCAAGGTGTTTAAAGTCTTAGCCACCCCCATTACGGGAAAACATTATGTCCAGTTCACATTCTTCGATTGTTTGGCAGATTTTACTCGTTTCGTTGCGAAGCTTCTATTGATGTTACATTGAGCTATTTTCAGTGTGTTTTTGTCTTTGTTTTTGTCATTCGTTTTTCTTCAGCCGTTTCTCCAATTTTGTCTTCAATGCTTCCACTATTACCTAGTTCTTCATTTTCAAAACAATTTGCTCCACTTAGCAAGTAATAAAAAAGGAAATTGTTGCGCCAGTTGGGTGGTTCTGTCACTCATTTATGGCCAATTGCTGCATATACTTGACTGCAATATACGTTGCAGATGATGCAAATGATGCCGCTTGTTTGTTATATTGACACGTCATACAATCCGACGTGAGATTTATTATTTGTTTTTATTATTTTTTGTAAACGACGAAAATAGTTTTCAGTCTACATGCGACTTTCTCTATCTGGCTATTTGCGTATGTTATTCGAACGAAGCTTGTCGAGCTTCGTTGAGTCGCGCAGAACGCACTCGACAGCGCGTGTTCGCAAGCTCCAAGAGAAAGGTACCGACTGCCTTGCGGGGACAACCCGTAAACGCGGTTGTGCTGAAGGGACAACCAACAGACCACGATGGCAGGGCTTAACCTTAACCAGTGCGCTCGCTGCGATAAGCCCCCTTGCTAGCGCTTCGCCGAATTTATTTCCAAACAATTTTAATATTTACAAACTGCTTATATTGCATTTATTTAAAATACACATATATTTATAATGTGTCTACATATATTAATAATGTAGTGTGTATCCTACAAAGCCTAATACAGTTTTATTACCATCAGGTTCCATACCGATGCTTTTATCAAAGTACTTAGGCGCTTTTCGCGCTAGAAAACCTATTTTAGCGTTTATCGCTTCAGATGGGCCGTAGACTTCAGGCATGATATCATCTGGATTTTGTAGTACTGGGTTGTCAGGTACATTCGCCCAGATTGTTCCAGGTGTCGCGTTATTCATATAGAATCTACGTCGTATCTCAATTGCTGTCTCTGGATTAGCCAGAGTAAGCACGGTTTGACGTAACGTCTTCAGGGTGACTTGTTCGGGCTGTGGGATGAATCTTCCTTCTCTATCATGATTCATTCTACCAACCTTCGCAACATACATTCTATTATAAACTTTAACTTTCCCAACAGCGTTAATTGGTAAAGCAAGCTGATCGCGTAGGACGCAGCACGTTCTAGCAGCTCGGTCCATGTTACAATCGAGATCAATTCTTAAAATTTGCTCGCTGTTCTTAGTAATACATGTCATTACCGCTCCGGGTCACTGCGACACGGTATAGTTGGTTAACATTTGCAACCACCGGATAGTTGTTAAACCTATTCAAGGCTTGAAACACATGAGCTACTCCAAAGCCAATTTGTCTTGTTGTTATGCAGATAGTGATTGCTTTAGCTGTATTTATCTGTTCTAAACGGTCCATTGCCGTCATCGAATCTTTGACGTCAGGAAAGAGTTTGTTCTTCAATGCTAAAGCTAAATTACTCCTCGTATCCTTGGACGCATCTTTTCTAAAGCCTTCCTTCACAACACTTTGTCTCTTTGGATATCTTATCCGGCTCGACGGTCCATGTTTGTTCACACTGTGTTACTCATTAATATTTAACTATATTTCAATGGCTTGAGAGTCTCCTCTTACCAAATTGCCTTCTTAGTGCAAGCCACCCGATATCAAATAAAGAAGATCGTCGTCATGAACGATGGTCGAAAGACGACGCTTCGTTGTATTGAATCGTTGATTTAATTTTCAACTTTTGATCGGGCTTTGTTGCAAGATTACAAGGTTTTAAGTGTTTTAAAATGATAAGAAACTCCGATCTGGTTGTTTAACATATTATTTTGCTTATGATTAGAACAAGAATTTTTTACCATCGCCCATGAGTATTTATAAAATGAATTAAGCTATGTGTTTCGTACCCGGTCTTGAGTACGAATTTTCTTTAGTTTCGAAGGACCACCGACTAATGGGTCGGAACCAATGTGTAGAATAAACTTTAATTCTATTTACACTTATTTACAAAATATGTACATTAATTCAGTCAATGTTAATATGACACGAAACAAAAGATAAATTAAATCAAACGATGTCGACGTATGTTCAATACAAAATTCTCTTAATATGAACGAAACAAACGATGAAAACCAAACGATGTCGACTTATGTTCAGTAGAAAAATTCTGCTCAAATCAAAAATGTTTCTTAATTTATATGGCAAATTATCTTTCCCCTTCCAGTTCTGGGAGAGTGTGCTTTTGTGAGATAAAACTGTCCAAAACAAGATTTTGTTGGCTGGCAGCTTTGTTTCAATAATATCAACACGACAGTCACTCTCTTGTTGCAATGAACATTCAATCTTGCGCTTGTTTCTTCTTTTCAATGTTTGAACAAAGCTATTTACAATTCACGTTTAATATTATACAATGCTTATCCACAAACTAAAATGTACAAGGACTATTTACAATTCACGAATGTACACTGGCAATTCACCACTCTAATAACGCACAATGAGTTAGTGTTACTCACTACGGCGTAAACACTATGTCCTTTTCATTAATGCAACTGCTGCTGCCAAAAGCCAAATCATTGATTCATTTGTTTCTTCTGTGGTTTTCGCTCTTCTAGTTAAGAATTGTATTAATTCGTTGAACGAAGGCGATTCTAAATCCGTCGTTCCATTCTTCGTTCAGTTTATAGTCGAATCAGATTGTTATTATCGCAACGAATAATGTGTCCCATTGTTCTACGGGGTATCTAAGGGTGTCTAGAAATTCCCTTTTGTTTGCTTTCACAACGCTAGGTAGTTATCAAAAGCGGTCGTGTGTGATTTTTCATGTTTTGCTTTCTGTTGTTAAATCTATCAGCAAGACGATACTATAAATCTGCGTCGTTATCTCGACATTGCATATTAATGTTGCGGCGCCTTTGACCAGAGAAGCTTTCAAATGATGCTAGTTTTCTATTTCGCTCAACATATGGGTGGCGTGTATGAGCGTATAAGTAAACATTTATAAACAATAACCAGCTTTCGTGTGCCCCATTTTATCTTCGGGCTGATTAGGATTTCCATGCAGTTTCTGCCCTCGCAGGGACCCTGCATGGACTAACTTCGGTGATATAATAAGAACATGACATTCGTCAAGTAGTGTTCAAGATTGTTATGTTGTCGTCTGGTGAATTACTACAGCATTTAATCCTGTGTTTGGTTGAATACATCTTAATACGGCGATACTTTTTTTTATGTATGATTTATTTTTATTCAACTTATTGCTTTTATATTTTCTCTACAACAATAACTAAAAGGTCGTTAGCCCGAGTACATCGCCGATCTAGAGTTCACGCTGTGCCTCCGAATGAAATCTATCTGGCGCGTTCAATTTCGTGTTTACATGAAATTGTTTACATATGCTTTTCATATGATATTCATTGATTTTTTCAATTACAAAAATATGATTTGGTTGCTGTAGTCTGCTTAAAGGTGTTTTCTTGAATAAATACCGGTAATTCGCTTGCATAATATTGATATGGTTTAGTATCAATTACTGATATTTAATGCACAATTATTATTTTTGAGTTTCTTGGACGTCAAGCATATTTTTCGAAAATATTTTGGCTGTTATTATTAGTAGTATAGGAAGCGGGATACTGTGACTGCGGATGGTACATGGGGGCGTTACAACTCTTTAGCTATGACCTTGGAAGACTTGACCTTGGAAGAGTTACCACTCTTCAGCTCTGACCTTGGAAGACTTAGGGTCGTAGCTGAAGAAGTGGATGACGTAAATCTGAAGAAGTACTTACCACCGAAGAAGAAGACGTTGCACCCTTCTCGCTCGCGAAGACCGCCATCCCGAAGATGTGGTGTGGATGATGATGACGACGTCATTGCGAATAAACTAAAAACCTGCACTCGCGACGGCCGAGTTTCGAACCCGGGACCCCGAAGAGCGTAACACGCTCGACTACCGAGCCACTTTGTAAATAGTGAGTAAGATGGTCGGTGTTATTATTATATATGACTTAACAACTTTTTCTTGGTTGTGTAGAAAAAAAGAATTATTCTGTACATTTGATTTTTACAATACTTAATACTTAAAACAATACAAATACAGATTATTATAAATAAAAATACATATTGGGTACTATGGTGTACAAAATGATTATTAGTTATGGTTTTCAGAGATTTTTCTTGTACCTTAATTGGATCATCTAATTTTAACAAATGGATTTGATGCAAAGTTACATTTGGAATTTTATCGTGTTTTTCAATGGCATCGATAAATTGAAACTGAGTTTCAATGGGGGTGTACATATGCAGAATAAGATGATCTTTAATTTTGTAGCTACATCCATCTAGATTTCGTACGATAGATGTTCCTAAGAGTAAGATAGTGTCTTCTCTATTTTTACAATTTTGTACGAGTTTTTCTCGTGTTATACTCAAAATTATATGAATGTTATGTTTTAAAGATCGAATTTCTGTTTCGGTTATATTGAATATTTCATTTTACAATTTTTTTAATTTGTTGTTTGTTGTCTGATATTAATTTCACATGGCGAATTTTTATTGATAAAGTGATCCATTTCGTGATTACATAAAAATGTTACTTTTGTGATTTGTTTACACATTTCTTCGGATGATACGAATTTGTCTTTTTTAATTGCAAAATATGATTTTGTAGGTATCATTTGTCTAAAGCTGTTTCCTTGAATTGGTACTGATAATGCGGTTACATTATAGTATCGATAGGGTTTGTGATTAGTGTGCGGATAGAATTAGTGGTCGATGATCTGTTATTATTGTAAATTTTGTTCCAAATATACAAGGTCTAAATTGCTTGCATGCCCAAATAATTCCTAATAATTCTTTCTCAATCGTGGAATATCTTTGTTCCGTTTGGGAAAGTGTTTTGGATGCATAAGCTACCGGTCTGTCTTGATTAATTAATCCTTGACTTAATACCGCTCCTATTGCATCATCACTTGCATCGGTTGTTATCAAGAATGGTTTCGTGAAATCTGGGTATTGCAATACAGGGTCATTCATTAAAGCATGTTTACACAATTCGAATGCTTCTGTATATTCTTCAACGAATGTAATTTTTTATGCTTTACGTAAACATTTATTTTGTCATTATAGCGAAATCTGAAATAAATCTTCTATAATTAGTCCGAGAAATTTTTTAATTTCTTTTCTAGTTTTTGGAATGGAGTATTGTTTTATTGCTTCATTTTTTTTCTGAATTGGGTTTTACTCCTTCTGGTGTAATAATATGGCCTAAATAAGCAACTTCTTTTCTGAGAAATTCACATTTGTCTAAACTAATTTTCATATTAGAATTTCGTAATCTCGTGAATACCTTTTTTTAATTTAACCTGAAGTGAATGTTGATGTGATGTTGAATAGACAATTATTTCGTCAAGATATACATGACAATCCTCTTCGGTTAATCCCCTCAATATGTGATTCATCACACGCTGAAATGTTGCGGGTGCATTCTTTAATCCAAAGGGCATCCTCTTATTAAATTCATAATGACCATTTTCTGTCCTAAACGCAGCTTTTTCCTGATCTTTCTTGTCCATTTCTATTTGATGGTATCCTGAAGTAAGGTCAAGCGTTGTGAAATAGTTTGCACGGCCTAATTTATCTAAAATGTCGTGAATATTCGGAATTGGAAATTTATCATCGATAGTTTTTTCGTTTAATTTTCCGTAATCAATTACTACTCGATATTTTTGTATTCCTGTTGCATCCAATTTCCTTGGTACTACTGCTACGGGTGCTGACCATGGACTTGCACTTTCTTTAAAGATTTTTTGTTGCATCATTTGTTTAATTTGTTTATTAATTTCGGCACGCTGCGTTGGCGATTTTCTGTATGGTTTCATGTAAATCGGTGTTTCATCTTTTAACCGAATTTGATGTTTTATTTCGGATGTAAAGGTTAATGGTATTCGTTCGTCATGTATTATATCTTTATGTTCTCTACATAATCGACTTATTGCCTTTTGTTCCTCCTGATTTGGGTGTTCAATTCGTAATTTTTCTTGAATATTTTCCTCCTGTATTTTAGCAATTTTTCGTATTGTTAAATTAGAATTTTGTGTAACGGAATTACTTTTTCGAAAGCGTTCTGCTTTTATCGGTTGTCTCACTTTAAGTTCTATAGGATTATAATTATTTATTGCTGTTATTGCATTATAATTTTTTGCTTTCGTTACATTCGTTGGTATTTCCACCCCTGGGATGACTTGTTGATGTTGAATAATTAATATCGTTGAAATTTTCACTCACTGGTATCTGTACTACTTTCTTTTCTCTTGGCCCTATTTCTATTCTCGGCCCCGTTTCAATGGGTATCGTTGCAAATTTAGTGCGTAGGAGTTTTCGTTCGGTGTCAATTACCGCTCCCATTTGTTGCATTAATTTATAGCCAATTATTCCGTCGTATTTATTGGAAAAATCTATTATATTAAATTTATGGTACTGACCGTATGCATTAAATGTGACTAATAATGGAATTACTAGAATTTCATCATGAGATGATGTACCATGCATCGTTGTTACGATGAAGGGTGAATTTTCGATATAATCCGGAAATTGTTCGTAAGCAATTTTTGGAGATATTGATGAAGTAGATGCTCCTGTGTCTATCAATAATTTTGCGTCGATTTCGGGTAAATAAATGGAGGGTAATTTATTTGGCTTTTGCTGATAGTTGATTTCGACATTTTCTATGGATCTTGGAAGATTTGATCTGGTGGTTCGTCCGTGGAGGCGGGCGTTGTAAACTTTTGTTCTTCATCATTTTGCATCGTCCATGGATACGGTTCCGTGTCTTCATCGAATATCTTTTATCGAATATCTTCTTCTAGCTGGTCTACTTCTTCTTCCGTAGATTCTTGCTGATGTAATTCAGCGAATTTCCTTTTCTTCGGGAATTCTTGTCGAACCCTACTCCATGTAGGATCTACTTCCATTGCTGCTGGATGAAACTGTCTTTGTGTGTACGGACCTGGCGTTTTAGCAAATTTGAACGATGGCGGTTTATAAAGCGATCCGATCGGGTGCTTTTACGAGGAGGTGCCTGAACTTGTTAAATCTCGTTTAACAAGAACTCAATCCTACCGACTGCGCCAGTCAACAACTTTTTCAATACGTTGTGTGGAAAAAGAATATATTTATTCTGTACATTTGATTTTTTACAATATTCACTTTGACAATACAGGACGGTTGCAGAATTATGAACCTTTAACGATATTAACGAGTAAAAAATGGAACTGGCGTGGAGCTGCAAATGCTTCCTTATTTATACCTATCCTCGAGGTAAATTGAGGATGGCACTGGGATTTTCCCGACGTTGCGTCTTTTAGAGATAATTTTAATATATTTTTGATGAAAGAGAATTTAGATACAATGTTGCAAGAGGATAATTATTTTATTGTTTGTTCTTATTGTCTTTAAATTCTCAAATTTTAATTCATTTTCATGTTCAATTAGAGTTATCATAACGCTAGTTTTCCCACAATTCGATGGTCCAACCATTATACGACGTACAGTTGAAGGAAATAATGATCCATGTTTACTATGGTTTTTCAATTCAAGTGCACTTAAGTGGTGATTGCCTATGCGAAACTTAACCTTCTGCTGCACTACTTGCATTCCGAATGATTATATTAAAAATTACTTAAAAAAACATTTGCATACTGTTTTTATTTATTTCATGTTTAGTTGCATAACTGTTCACACGTGAATAATGAGATATTATTATTTGGGAAATGGTTTAGTAAATAGAGCAATTAATGCTCTACCACTTGAATTGCATATACCCGGCGGTTATAATTATTGTGGACCAGGTACAAAACTTGCAAAGCGCTTAATGCGACGTGATAAACCTAAAAATAAATTAGATCAAGCATGCATGGAACATGACATTGCCTATTCGCGAGACAAAGATTTATCATTAATATTTCATTGAAATTAGATAAATTGTGTTTCAATTTCACCAGCGCATGGATTAATTTCTCCAGTTGCCATATTATGAATAGCAATTTCTCTTATTGTGAATGGATTTTTAAAATATTGAAAACATTGCAGCTCAATAATATACTTTTTTTTTTGTTTTCTTTTAACATACTCTCGCGACGCTTGTTAATGGATTATACTTGACCAATCGATTGTGTAAAATTTACACGGTGCGCGAACGTGGCGATTAGTCGTGGAATCAATAAAACACTGGTGGTTTCTTCTCAATTATATGTACATTTATTTACAAGTGCTGGATGATTTCCGGTTTCTCGGTGATTGGTTACGTGTTGTCTCTTTGACCTGAAGACGAATTCTCTCTTTTAAAGTGTGATGTCTCCTCGTAGGAAGGCTTTTCTAAATATGGGGGTGGTGGTGGGATAGAAAAAATCCGGCCGTTGGATTTGGTTAAATTAATGGAGAAAGTTGGGTATTTTTTTCCTGGGAAAAACTCAACGTAACCGGTTTTTCCTCCCCTCGCATTTGGCTGTTGTTTAATATTACAAAGGGGTTTATTTTGAATTAGAATTTTATGGTTTAAATAAACGATAACTAAACATGAATGAAATTTAAAAAAATCCTAACGTTAAATAAAAACGAACAGATACAAATAAAACTTATTATTTGGAGATAGTTTTTTCGTGTAAGGGAACAAAATGCATTTGCATCATTATAATTGCATGAATTATGCATCTTTTGCTAATTGCACCAAGTAAACATTCAACAAAAAAAAACAACGACAAATCATTTTAATTAAGTATATTATGTCTTCATCGTTAAATTTCCCGATTATGCAATAATGCAAACAAAAATAATAAAAATAATAATTGTCGATAAATCACTCTAGTACATTGTATGTATGCTTACGTCTTGATCGTTAAATTTTCCGATTATGCAATAATGAAAAATTAATTTCCTAGAAATATAATTAAAATTCTTGCGAAAACAGAGAATGGCGATAGTCTAGTAAAAAGTAAACATTTTACATAATCGCAGAACGAATGTTTTCTTCGTTGTTTCGAATTTTGTAGGCATTTGCTTTTGCGTTGTATGAACCCTGCCATTTATTTTCGTTGACCGCATCAGCGATCTTTGCCTTCTTTGTTAAGAATGCGACGAATTCCTCGAAGCTTTTGTGAATTCAACATCCGCCCAATCTTCATTAATTTTGCTATCAAACTTACTTGTGAATATTGCGATTAAAATTGTATCCCATTGATCGACGGGGAGTTTGCATGCTTCTAATGCCCGAATATTTTTCGTGATGGTATCTGGGGATTCGCGAATGTTAGATTTACCGATGGGAAGCAGATTCAATAAAGCTCGGACATGGTTAATTATTATTAATTTGCGATTATCATATCGCTCCGTTAATGTTTTTCCATGTAATTGAGTAATACTTTTTGCTTAGCTCGAGACTCTCGATTAATTTTGCGGCTTCTCCTAGTGATGAAACCCTCAAGTAATAGAATAGAATATGTTAATGCGTTAATACGAACGCAACAAACGATAAGGAGAAAATCAAAAGATGTCGACCAACGTTTAAGACAATAAAAGAAAATCTGTTAATACGAACGAAACAAACGAGAAAACCAAACGGTGTCGACTAATGTTCAATAGAAAAATTCTGCTGACATTAAGGATGTTTCTTATTTCATATGGCAAATTATCTCTCCCCTTCCAATTCGAGGGGAGTGTGCATTTGCGTGGTAAAACTGCCCAAAACCAGATTTTGTTGGTGGGCAGCTTTGTCTCTTAGTAACAATATCAACACGACAGTCACTCGCTTGTTGCAATGAACCTTCAATTTCACGTTTGTTTCTTCTTTTCAATGTTTAAACAAACGGTTCATCACAACAAGAGAGTCAATCGATTGCTAGTTGTCTCGTACTGACTAGAGCTATTTACAATTAACGTTTTACGATAATATACAGGGTTTATTAACATCACAACTTAAAATGTACAATGGCTAGTTACCATTAAGGTAATAGCTGAAGAGTGGGGAGCCCCCCCCCCCCCCATGTACCATCCGCAGTCATAGTATCCCGCCTCCTATTCTTGTAACAACAGAAGAGATTATAGCGTTTTTATAGGTTATGATTTACTACTAATTATTTGAACATTGAAATTTATTTGAACAACCTAAGGCCTCTTTCACTCCTTACAACACAAATGTTCTTTTAGTAGCTATTAACTGACAATATTAAGATCGCAACTGAATATAACTAACAATATAATGAGTGTTCACATTGTTTATTATTTTTACAACTCTATTGGTATATTTTCGAGAAATATAATTAATTCTTGCGAAAATAGAGAAGGGCGATGACCTAGTAAAAAATACGTACATTTGCAATTGATTGTATTAATGCTGGCAACCGAATTTTTTTTGTTGCGATATATTCACATATGAATTCTCCTGAACAATTTTCCATTTTGTCCGGATGAAAATGTTCTAGATATAAATTATGCGTTAGAAGCATCTAAACGAATATACTTTACTTCTAGGGATTTGCAGTTTTAAGAAGGCAATCTAAACCTCAAAGTATGACCAGTCGATCGTATGATTGTGGAATTAAAGGAAGCTCGAAGAAGAGTAAAAGAAATAAATATATTCAAAAGGAACTTGGAGAAACAATTTGAAGTTGCAAATCTACGAAAGTATGATTTTCTATGTTTTGCAAATGCCCATTTAGTTAGCGTATTAATTAGAAATAATTTATTATCAATTATAATTGTTTCTCATTATTCTTATTTAATTTAACTAATAATTAAATAATTTGTTAAAGGAAGCATCAAAAAGATCAGCCGACGTAATCTTTTCCTTTTTCTTTTTAATATAAGCGAAGTGGCAACAAGTGAGACGTCTCATTATTTGAATCGATCAATAGATGGTTACGTCACTTTTTGATTGAATTAAATTCGATCAAAGCTTATTGTTTAATATCGTATGATGCAGTTTTTTTAATATACTCCACTAACGAATATAGTTCGTAATGTTTTATAAATCATAATAGTAAGAATAATATCAATTTAATTCCAATGAGAGAACATGTGAGAGTACAAATATAAAATGTGTAATTAGGTTTATCATTTCATTCCTTACGACACTTCTGCAGAGAACACTGCGTAAAGAATGAAAAAACATGTGCAACATTTGTATTGATGTGCAAGATTTGAATAATGGTAGACAGTTTATTGCAAAGAAGCTGGCAATTACTACCAATGGAAAAAAAACATTTACCATTATTATTTAAAACCACTCTTATCATTTAGGGATTTATCAGTAGAAGATAGGAAGCAGGCCGTATGGCAGACAAAAAATCACCATAAACTCGTTTCTGATGATGGTTTCGTGGAATATGAGGAATTGGAAGCCATTAGGAAAATGTTCGTTAAAGTGGATGATGATGATGCCATGTTTGTTCGCGCACATATCAAAAAGTAGTTTATTCGCGAATTTATGCCTTATGCACCAATATAAAATGTTGAAAATTGTCACGATGCCCCAAAATATGGAAAGAAAATGAATGTTTGTCCATTTCATTCAGATAGAAAATGTTAAACTTTGTGGAATTACGCTTTTGTTCGGAATAAGGTCTACCTAGATCGCTTATAGAGGATTTCCACTAAGACACATTTTAAATTTATTTATTATAATATAATTACAATAGTATTATTTACGTGTACATAAAATAAATATCATAACCATTCTAAATTGTTTATTTTCATTGAATCATTATAGCAGCATCACCAACGTATTTGCTAAGCATATTCCCCTCCCATAAGATTATATCGTACAAAACAACGATATTCGGTGATCTACAATTTTGGTTGTATTGGCAATAACGATAATCCTCTTCTTCTTCTTCGTCCGATGGCGGGAATTCTTGTGCATATTGCCCAAAACAATAATCGTCGACTTCTTCGACCGATGATATACAGGTGATTTCTCCGTCCTCATCATCCTCCTTCTGATCGACTTCTTCTTCCTTTTCGAATGTCTCCTCGGCTTCTAAGCGCACTTTTTCTTAAAACTGAAATTGTCAAAACGCTTCTGTGAAATTCCTCGATCTCCATCAGTAATCACTGTCTTCGATAATTCCAACTAATTTTAATTATTTATTCACAACAGCATTCGAAAATTGCTGACACACGTGTCGACTTCGTTAATAATCACCCAAAACTCCCACTCGAAAACTAACCAAGAACTCTCTTTTGGAACGGCCGATTTGCGCATCTTTTTTGCCGTCAGCGCGACAGTGGTGATGGTAGGATGATCGGTTTATCACCGCGACAAGGCTGCGCAAATCGTCGGCACAATTTCAACAAGAATCCATATCATCATCCAATTCGCAATACAAATTCTCTACCTCCAAATAGTTTGCTAAAAATAGACCGTCTGCATTATCATTCAACTAATGGGAAGAAGGAAAACTCACATTCCCACTTGATCCCTAATTATTTTCGTGACCATCAATGGAAGTCTTTATTTCCTTCCGTTAACAATCTTACGTAATACTTTATTTTTGAAATAAATGATATCTGCTGTCATTAACAATAGAAATCTGGCTCCATGACGAACAAATTACGTCCGATAGTTTATGTAAATTATGCGGCTATTCTTCGTTCAACTCACAAATTACCTAAATATCATAATAGGGTAAACAACAAAAGAGAAAGTGCTGCCGAACAGACAAGGAGATTACGATCTAGAGCTTACGTTTTTGCATCTATTTACGTGACGCCGTTATAAAAATTGATTGAAATCGCGAAACAATTTCGTGGATTCCGGGAATTCCGCGGATTTCACTTAATTAATGACAATATCACTTGCCTTGCAATTATGCAAATTGCGCTAGAACTCTCGTAGCTATGGTTATTAATTGACTTTTACTTTTTGACTTGACTAATTTCTAAATTCCACTAAGAATAATTTTCACGTACTCATTTTGAATATGGCAAGTAAGTAGTTCTGTTCTTCAAGGTTACAAAACAAATGCAATAGGAAATTATTATTCTTGAGTAGAAAAGAGAGAAGAAGAGGCTAATAAATCTTCAAGAGTTAATTAATCCAATGATATGGTTTATGTCATGAATGTACTGAAATGTGTCGCAAAACTGTGTTGCTTTGGATTTGAGAAAATTCTTTTCTTCAGCAAAGAAAATCAAGGGCCGCATATAAATATTCGTATTAACTATTTAGATTATTTTAGAGAGAGATAGAATATTTGTTTAAGTTCTACGTAATATGAAGGTACTTTTTATTTCTATAGAGCTCTTTGCATTTATATTCTAAACAAGAGCAGCAGCAAAATTTGGTCTGTGGTATAGAAAGCAGCAGCCCAAGATATGGACAAAGTTTACTGTGACCGCGGGTTTGTTATTCTCCCTCGTCGCTATTTTGTTCATTTACATCCAAACTAATTGGAAGAAAAGGGCATCTCACCAAATGATATCGAAGATACTTGGACCTCGAGGACTAGCATTAATCGGTGACACATTGATACTCGTGGGGCACACTAATGGTAAGTATTTTTCATTATCTTAATAAACCTTTAACACTTCGCACCTTTTTAGCGAATACGTTATATGAAGTCTAAAAGATACGTAAAGTTATAGTCGGCGGTCGCTTGAGCGTATTCATAAGTGAACCCGAAAATTTAAAATTGGCCTTGACCAAGTGCTTAAACAAGTGAGCAATGTACGAGAGTACGAGGATATTCGTTGGTAACAGTTTGTTCGCCGCGGAACGTAAGCGATATTCAAGCGATTTTGATCAAGATGAAAATAATTTCTTAATTAGTTTTGAATTTCCAGTTCAGAAATGGAGGATGCACAAGAAACGTTTAGTGGCGACATGGAATCAGCGATTATTGGACACATACGTGCCGATGTTTTGATGGAATGTCGTCAATTTGGAGACGACGCTGAAGAATCGCACTGGCAAAGTGATCGACATTTGTCATTTGTCTGTGGTAAGTCAGCTAAGTAAAATGGTTGGAACATTTGCTAAATCACCGTGTTCTTAAGGCACTTCGATGAGAATCCAAACGAAGAGGATTGAAAAGTTCGCCGTGTTACTACAAACGTACGAATCAATAATTTCTTTACAATTTCTTAACTTTAATGCCATTTTATCATGTTTTCTTTCAGTCTTCTGCGTGCGGCGCATAAACGTATCATAAATACGCCCAATTTCAACCTCTGGGTCGCAAAATCTCGAAAAGAGTGCAAAGAGTTTAACGAATTTGCGACACAGATAGTCAAAGATAAACGACTGGCAATGAAGGACAGACAACACGATGACTTTGAGAGTAAACTTAATCGATATGGATCGAGACGTATAAACGTGAACGATTTTGATTTCAGATGGCGAAGACACTCGATATAAATCATTTTGTGAAACTGTTAGTTGAGCTCTTCGAAAAAGGGGAAAAATTCGCAGATCAAAAGGTCATAGATGAAGTTTCTGCGCAATTAGTTGCCGTAAGAGCGTCACGCGTTCGTAGCTGCGTCTGCATAATTCCTCTTCATTTACTGCAGGGAGTAGACACCATGACGTCGGTCTGTTCTTTCGTATTTTTCATGCTGCGAATGCTTTCGAACGTGCAATAGAACGTTTACAACGAGGTGATCGATGTGTCAGGGCCCGATAAAGAGATCGAGTACGAGGATTTGCCCAAATTGAAGTACATCAAACTTTGCATCGACGAAACTTTGCGATTGTTCCCAATTGGACCTGCTGTCGGTCGGAGAGCCGACGAAGATTCCATCGTCAATTAGCAAATATAAAATTTGGACAGTTTCTGAAGCAACCCATTAATTTCTTATAATTACAGACGGGACAATCACACCGAAAGGCGCCTGCATTATCACGTGATCGTTTTACGCGTGCAGATCGGCGAAATACTCGAAGGAGTTCGATCCGGACCGCTTCTTGCCGGAGGAATGCGCGAAGTGACATCTTTACGCTTTTATACCGTTTTTATCGGGACCCAGATTTTGCATTGGTAATACAATCGAATTTATTGATTTATTATAAAACGTTTTCAATCACTTGTAGGTCACACATATGGTATGATGGCGGTGAAGACGTACGTTGCTCATCTGGCAAGAAGATTTAAGATTACGACGCCGTATAAGAGGATCGAAGACGTTAAGATCTCGCAAAGGATTATCATTGAAGCAATCGATGGCCGCAATTAGTTTAGAGAGAAGAATGATGACGGTTTATAATATAGGAATTGGATATAATTAAGGATTAACAGATAATTGCTTGTTACTAGTCGTCTGATGAAAGGAATCGAAAACACATGGATACATTTCGTAGAGTCTAAAGTCTTTTATGGAAAGTTTAAAACAAAACTACAATTTGCTCTGCATTCTCAGGGAATTTTGTTAAAACGCTATTCGTACCTGTGCTAATTAGTTTACTTCAATCTGGAATTACATCAATGGACCTACAATTTAATTACATGTTATATAATTTGTAAATTACGTTTGTGTAATAATTCGTTCCGACTCAAGACTGGAGCGATGATGATCGTGAAATGGTCGCAATGCCCACGTCAAGCTCCTTCGCAAGCTCACGAACAGAGCCTTTAATTCGTCGTCGTCGACAACGAATGGCCGACGACTGCGCTCTTCATCTTCAAGGCTCTCGTCACCGCTGCAGAATTTCTTGAACGAACCACCATTGTGCCGTACGTTCGTTAGTGGTTCCATGTCCAAATGCATCGTTGATATCGTTGTCTCGTTTTCCAACTAATTTGAACTCGAACAAAAAAAATTGTGCGAATTTGCCTCTTGTCCATACTATATTTGAAGTCGCGAAAAATGTTACCAAACTATCGAAAAGAAAACGAATGCAACGACTACATAGAGCGAAAAACGCGCTTTAAAATGACATATAAAGTCAAAGTATTTTAATTAAACTTTATTGTAAAATACATCATTGGAAATATAAATAACAAAAAGCGCAATAACTTTCCGAACAACCGAATAATTAAGGATCAACAGATAATCGCTTGTTACTAGTTGTCTAAATAAATTTTCTAGGGTCTAGAGGTTTTCATTAAAACTTTAACACGAAGCCTGTGCATTCCGAGGGCATTTTGTTAAAATGCTATTTAACTAGTTTGTTTCAATTTCTAATTACATCAATGGACCTATAATTGGATCATGAATTTCTTAAAAATTGCGTTTGTATAATAATTCGTTCAGACTCAAAATATAAGCGATAATCGTGAAACATTTTTCTTCGTTAATTTCCAATTGGGTAGACATTTGAGTAGATTATTTCCGCATTTACCATTACGCGTTTGAAACTAGGACACGTATAATCTTAAACTACGCGTAATTTAACGTTGCCAGATAATTGAGACTGGCGTTGAAAAAGTAAAACAGGTCTACGATTCAAACAAATCGTTATTGATTGACGTCGTCGCAATCGAAATAACAAATTACAGCTATAAAATCTACTTAAAAGCAGATTCGATGTATTTTATAATTAATTAATTTAGTTTAGGAGAAGCAAGTTTTTCCGGACGAGTGAATTCAGCTGACAGATCAAGCTACAATTACATTGTAAAATAAAGACGGCTGCTATCTAAGAAGAAATTGCTCGGATATTCAAGATTAAATTTTATAGAAAATAAATATAAAATAACGCAAGTTGTTGTACATCGAAATATAATATTCGATTTGTTAACGAACAATTGCGAGCCCGATTGATACAATTGAATGTTTATGAAAGGAGCAACAATAGTATTAGTTTGAAATCAAATTAGCATCTTGAGCATGATAAGGACGACAAAGAATCCTTTTAGCAAGTAACTTTATCACACTTTTCTTATCAGTTTCAATGTTTGATAGCTTTCGTTGTAAGTAAATTAGTACAGGGAAGCGACTCGCTGTTATGCAATTGTGCTTAAGGCTTTACTCAGTGTTTTGCCATGTTCATTTATATCTTAATCAGTAGTTTATAAGTTGTTAAGCAATTAGCTTCAGTTATCTTTGCCTAATTCCGATTTGTTTGTACTTCGTGTAAAGTTTATGCAATAGAGGGCTCTCTTCCTTTTTATCTCTCATCAGCAATCGTGTCTATGCGGGGCAATTGACGTAACTGCAGTAAATAGATGAAGGAAAAAAGAATAGCATAGACACGCAGAGTTACGATAACTGCGTAATATTTCTCCGATGCAGTCTACTGTACAGTAAAACGGAACGTTCTAGGGAAAACGATAAGAGCATCAATTTTTTTCAAAATTTTCATTGATGATTCCATCAATTTACGTCGCACTTAATCGTTAAGTTCATCACCAACAACTTCATTATTCTGATCATCCATCGCCTATGTTCGAATGGTACATTTGAAAAGAAACTCTTTCACGCAAAATGTTACGATAACAGGAAGTATGTAAATTATGGAAAGATTTATTTTCGGTTGAATTCTTGAAGATTAAGCGATTTCTTACGCGAAAAATCCTCAAGTAGTTAATTTTTCGCAAATATTTCCGTCAATGTAATTTACCAAATGAGAGAATTAATTAGAGAATCGCACACGCTCTGTCATCTCGCTTATAATTTGGTGTTTGCATTGTTCAGATTTCGTTTTGATATCGATAATAATGTTGGTGCCGGACGTTGATCGAACCGAATTGGAAATTGGTTTCTTTTATTGAATTCACTAAATTACTTAAATGATGGGGCTTTATTAAATTTAAAAGAAATAAGGCTCATATAAAATCAATTACCCCTTGAAGGAACTCGATCTTTATCGCATTCATTAAGTGCAGTTATCGGTTTATTACAAAAGTGCGTTGGCGTAATTGTCTTCGAAAATAAAATAGTTTTAGATGCTGGTAAAACTCGAGTGTCCTAAAGTGTATCTTGTTGTTCTGAAAGGTGAACAATATTTTAGACTTGAAACTATTAAAGCACGAAACAATAAGGATACAAAGAACGCTATTCATTTAATACCTTCACATGCCCTTAAGTCAATAACATGGTATTTATGGCAAAACAATTAAAAATTACCATCTTATTGATGTACGTGCATTGGTTTTTTAAAAGGTTATTTTTTGAATAGTTGGAATGCCGTTGAAATTTAGGAAAGTTACGTATTTCATTGAGAACTAATCGTATTTATTATTACATTTTTCTAACTCATATTTGGTCGAGGGAGGGGCGCCTAGCTACTTTTCTTGCATTACTTTTGCCCTTATGCCAAGAGCGTCCAAATCCATTTGTTTAATGCCGATTATGCAACCAACATTGCAAATTCTCTCTCACGAATGCACGTCAAATTCAAATTCTCCACGTGGAAATTATCCTCATGATAAATATTTGTGCATTTACCAATTTGTTCTTTTCTGTTAACTCTTAATTTAGGTACGTACATAATCGAATTAACTAACTTTTAAACCTTTTTACGGACACCTCGAAAGCGATTCGAATTGTTTGTCCTTTCACTCGACGATTATAATTCATCCAATATTCATTCAGAACACATTGAAATAAAATAGCTTCCACCTAAATAAATACACCACCAATAATCGAACGATTTATTCGTATTGCAAAGTACCAACTTGCGAAGTAAATGCCAACAGAAATACAAAGCAGCGATTAACAGAGAGAAACCTACAGTTTATTATTTACTTACGATTACTATCATTTACTTAATGGAAGAATCACTTTCCGCATTTCTCGATCTTCCACAAACACTGCGAATCGCACCCTTTTGGTATCCAAGTGGCCACGCGCCTTCTGTCCTCGTCGTAATCTATCGACTCTATCGGATAGAAATATTCGTCGAATTGAACGTTCTTAATGTAACAATGATCGTCCTGCGGCTCCAAACGCCAATATTCTTGGCCCTTCGCCGAATGCCCGCCCGGTATCCAAGTCAATACGCGTCGTCTCTCCTCGTCCAAGTTTAAACTTTCCGCCGTGTACAGATACTCGTTGAATTTCGCATTTTTAATGTAGAAATTACCATCCTCCGCCTCGAACATCCAAAACGCCATCGGCACGTTGTTTTGGCCACCCGGTTTCCACGTGAACGTCCTTCGTCGCAATGCGTCGTATTGGAACTTGTTGTCCGCATAAAAGTACTCTTTGTACTTGACGCTCTTTATGCAAACTTGCGCCTCCAGAACGGCGTTGCGAACGCACTCGGGCAGTTTCAGCTTCAACGATTCGTACTTTTCGTCAACGCCGCCGCCGTCGCTAGTAACCACCCTTTTGAGGCCTAAAGCTAGCGCAATTGTGGCCTGCGAATTCAGTTCGTTCCTCGTTTGAATCGTCTCGTATATTGCGTCGAGGCCGACGATCTTTTGCGTTGCATTCAATCGGGCGTCGAAATAGGAGATAATCTCGTTCACGCCGATCCTATTGTAAACGCTACCGACGACGTTCCTCACCGCTTTCGCGTACAGTCGCTCGTCGAAGTCGATTATCTTGCTCGTCAGACTGTCGACAATCTCGCTCGTTCGACTGCAACGTCGCAACATGTCGTCTTTGATGTGCGCAATCGCCTCCATCTCGATCGTCTCCCGGATCGCATTCGACAGTTGCTCCGCGTCTTTCTCTCTCGAATAAGAATTGGCCGTTTGCGTGCGTATCGCAGCGATTAATTCGATCAATTTCTCTACGTCTCCGTGACCGTTTGTCCTCATTTCGTCGTAGAGCGAATTCAATATCGAGAGACTCGCGGACGGTTCGTCGATGCTGCGCGCAAAGTTCAATATCAAATCGAAGTTGCCCAAGTGATTTCTGTACAATTCCTTAACGACGAATCGATTCTTCTGCGCGTCGTCGATCGTTTTAATCTTTGCGAATGCGCCCGCGTAATTGTGGCTCCGGATGTCGAACAATACGTCATTCAGTATCGCTTTGCTCTTGTTCTCCTCTTGCAATTCGATCAGCTTACGTTGCGTTTCCTCTTGCGTCTTCGTCAGTCGCCCGATGTGTTTCAATAGGGACGCCAACGTTTTCTGCATCTCCTCGAACGATTGCTTAGTTTCGCGATCTTGATTTTCCAATAGTCTGTTTGTGTTATCGAGTATGTTCTCCATCGTTGAAACATCTCTGTAATGTAAACTGTTTGATGCTTTCAATTGATCAAATACCGACTTTAACCGTTTCACATCGTCTTGTATCAATCGTATCTTACTCGTTGATGGCGGTTTCAGCCAAGAAGGTTTCGCGATGTTAGTATTGCTGATGTTCAGGAAATTCAAGATGTCGGATTCGTTGAATGTTTGGGAAATTCCCACGTTTATCCACGTCGTTAATACAAAAACTTGCCAAGTGATGATGCCCTTGAAATTCATTTTGATATATTACAATTAAGTCAGAAACACAACTTTCCGACGCAACTTCCGTTGGCTTACTGTTATTCATTTTGTTGAGAGCAACTGCTCGACCTCAGATGAAGACCAACTGATCTCTCGTCGATTAATTTAAAAAAAGAAAGAGGTTTCTCCCACATTTCAATTTATACAAACAATCTGCAAGTATTATTGATGCAGTTGAATATTTAAAATTATATAGTGGCTTTATAACAATGCTAAAAATACTATTGGAATTTCCGTTTATGCATGCGATAAAATTTCGTTCATACTCCCCATTAACACTTTTTCTTCTCTTCGGTCAAAGTCGCACATCACGAGGTCGTTCAGACAAACGTTGGCACTTGTTCGAAATCTAACAATGCTTTTGGATACAACATTAACAAAAGCGTTTTGTGCGTTATGTTAGAAAAGAAGTCACGGAGAAATACCAAATACACACAGGACAAAGAAGTAAAGGGAATTGACATAATTTGTTTGTAAAAGTCTAAATTTGAATAAAACATTCAAGCAAATATTCCTAATTTCTATTATAAACTTGTCGTTTCTGCAAAAAATCGTATTTTTGTTTAGTGTTCAACCTCCTTTTAGAATTACACGCACTCTTTTATGAATTTTGAGAGATAATGCAATTTGCAAGCGCAGCATAAGCTCAATAATGAATTATTTGCGTTGGTATATTCTAATAGAATTTTGCACGAATATTCTCTGTTTGCACACTTCGTGTAGCCCTTTTGCAATCTCACATGGCCTACGTAAGAGTGACCAACATTTAGTACGATAAAGAAACATCGATTTGTGCCTCAAATGTTTGCATTATTTTTATTAGTTTCCCAATCGTACGCAATTATTGCGTCAATTCCTTTCCCAAATTTCATTGATAATTCCATAAATTTCCATCGCACTTAATCGTTACGTTCATCCGTAACAACTTCATTATTCTTATCATGGCAAAATTGAAATGGGAGGAACGTTCTGCAATACAAAATGTTACAATAACTAAACAAAGAAAATATTAATAAATTATGCAAAGTTTCTTTTCTGTTGTTTACTGGAAGATGAAACAATTTCTCAGGGGAAGAATCTAGAAGAAATTAATTTTCATTCATAATTCCATCAATTTAATTTACCAAATGATGATTATGCGCTTATCGCATGTTCGAAGCCGAGCATCCGGTGCAACGGAGTTACACAGACACAATCTATCTCACATTTCTTCGGGAACACGGGGTTTGCTTGTAAACGGAGGTAATTTTAAATGCCGTTTATTAATTTCCATAAGAAATAAGTCTAATATTGATAAATGTCCCTAAATATATCGTAAATAGTTAATTATCTCAACAGAAGGGTGCGAAATCGAATTAAAAAAAAAAAAAAAATGCGTCAATTTCGCCTTCTAACACCTCGAGTCTCACGTCGGGAAGTGGGGTCGAACGCTCGGTACGAAAGAGAATCGAAAAATGGTGCGAGTAATCAAGTGATTACGTCATCGCCTCATTCTCTCGCCGATCTCGCTGCCCGTAACTTGACTTGAAATGCACGCGACGCATTTAAAATACACGGGACGCAATATGAACTATGTGTTTCTCGAATCGAGCGAAGAATCCCAAATGAGTGGGAGAGCAAATGGAGCGATGCCGTGCGTGCGGTAAAAACTTCCGAGGAAAATCGGCCATCCGAAGGGGTTGACCTTAGAAACTTTATGAAAAAAATTCACCATTCGAACTTTGCTGACGATTATACTAAAAGAAATAATCCGCACACATTGATGGAATTATGAATGAAAATTGTGGAAATGTGCACGGAAATAAATGAAATTGGGGAAATGTCGATGCGAATAATTCATTCATTCTGTTGTACGTAGGTAAAATAGTTTATTTTAAAGCAAACGATGTATTATTGATGATTATTCATGTTGATGCAATTTCTTTTCGAAATAAATCATATTGAGGAAATAGTGATGCCGAATAATTCACTATTAACGATATATGTAGGGAGATTTCGGAATATTTGGCTATTTTTTTGCGAAAATAATGATGTTTGTTGAATATAATTCGGTGAGAATGACTAGATTCGAGGGATTTTTGTTTCAAACTGAATTTTGGTGCGCCATTAAATATCATAAAGTAGCAATCATCTTATTATTTAAAGTGAAGATGAGTCCATTTATTTTAATTAATAAACTTGAAAATACACGGCATTTTAAAAATTCCTCTGCTTACAAGCCAACCGCGTCTTCCCGAAGAAGAGAGAGATGGATCTTGTTGCATTTTTCTCAGTTGCACCAAGTGCTCGACATCGAATATTACGATTGAGCACGTTAATTACATTCGGCGACTCAGTTTCGTTATTTATCGATATTAAACAGAGATTTGAATAAAGCAAAACTAAAAACGAAATAACAGGAGAGATGGCGAAGCACGTACGATCCTCTAATTAATTCTCTCATTCCGTAAATTAAATTGATGGAATTATCAATGAAAATTGGGCAAAAAGTTCATGCAATATGCGTTTGCCCGAAAATGCATCCGTATGCAATATGTACAATTGCGAAACTAACGAAAATAATGAAAACGATTGAGGCACAAATCGATTTTTTCTAACTTGAGAACGGAACGTGGTAAAATATTTTTTTAAATCGTAGAGCATGTTGACGGCTGTTACGTAGGTTACGTAGGCACGCGTTACGCCAAAATGTTGCTGAAGACTTTTATTCCGCACTTGATAAGGAATTTTAAGGTAACGACGCCGTACAAGACCGTCGAAGAAATTAAAGTGACGGTCTTCCTCATGATTAAACCGATCGATGGGTTTAAAGTACGATTCGTTCCGAGGGAAAATTGATGGCCGGACCTATTCACATGCTTTCTAGATTTATGACACTGAATAATATTTAATGGCTAATGGTGTATTATACGTTTATGTAGGGAAATTATTTATTAACTTTGTTACTGTTCCTACAACTTTAATTAGAGATAGTATGAATTGTTTGAAGAATGAGCATTCTTTTAATTTTGCGAGAGAGGTAATAAAGACGAATTCCTTAAACGGTCGAGGAGCATTGCCGTTGCAACTCCCGTAATCACGGATAATTTGTTACTTATTCGCTACGTAAGTTATTTGCAAAAGTTTGTAGAACACGTTGAACGTGAAAAATAAGAAAAATAGTTGTTGTTCAAGTCGACGGAATGCGTCGATTATTTTAAGGTCGCCGTCATTTGCGGATTTGTTTCAAGCAAAAAGAAGTTCGATGAGTTGAAGATGATTAAATCTGTTACATGATTGAAACCGAATACGAATTAAAGCTTTGTTCTGATACTAGTTTCGACAGAATCGCAGTGCTCCTATAGCGAGTGTTCTTTGAATTAATTATCAAACTAGTTTATTACGATTATCAATTGAAAACGAATTAGAGGAACCGGGTGGCAATGAACATGATGACGATGCGGAAAACGTGTAAAACGTAAAATTGCTTTATAATCGTCTAGGGCTCAGATCAAGGATTGCCTCCGAACAGAAAACAATTAGCAAGTGACGATTGAAACGATGGCATCGAGTACTTCGTTGACGGGGCTCTCAGTCGGCGCTTCGTTCCTCTTGGTCTTCGTCACGGCTCTCATCATTTACCTGGTGCAGGAACGCTGGAAGTGGCGACACTATTACAATTGCCTATCGAAGTTAGACGCCCCGAGATCGTTACCGCTCATCGGCCACTGTCATTTGTTTTTAGGAAAGATTAACGGTGAGCGTTTTGCTTTTACTTTCCTCTCCTTTTCACCCATTATCCTTTACTTAATTGATCACGTCTTCAACAATCCATCTAGATGCGCTTGATACGTTAAGCAAAGAGTTGCTCGACAAACACGAGGAGCCGGTTCTTCTTTATTTCGGACCGGTGGCGCACGTGGTTATAAGTGACCCGGAGAGTTACAAGATCGTGTTCAACAGTGCGAATTGTATTGGCAAATCTAACTTGTACGATGCCGCTAAAACTTTACTTGGCGAGGGAGACTCATTACAGCATGTGGTAAGTGATAATTGTGTTTAATCTTGTTCTTCCAATTAATTCCGATCGTGTTACAGTGGACGTGTGGAAAAGGGACCGCAGTCGACTCGCGACGACGTTCAATCCGCGTGTCTTGAACAATTACGGTTCCGTGTTCTACGAGAGCGCCGTTAACTTAGTGCAAGAGTTGGCGGACAATCGCGACGGCGACGTCGACATACTGAAACGGGCTATTTCTCACTTTTTTGCGTGCGTTTGCCGTAAGTGTGATTTATTTTCATCGTGTCTACGTTTCTCACGTTTCCATTGCTCGTCGTCTTGCAGAAACCTCGATGGACATTGACATGAACGATACGCAGAAGTTCGCGAAATATATTGATTCGCATCTACAGTGAGGGACAATAGAAACAACGACACGACACGAAATTATTTTGTATGTGTAGATTGACGGCCGCTAAACAAGATCGCATCATTAATCCGCTCTACGCCTCGGATTTCCTTTATTTCAATTTGCCGGCCGGACGTAGAGCGATGAAGCTCTACAACCGGCTGTTGGTCTTAACGAATAAAGTGATAGAAGAGCGACGAGCGGCAATGAAACGCAAATCGATCAGCAGTAACGACGACGTCTGCTTTACGGGTAAGAATCGCATTTCGATTTAATCTTGTTCGGTAACGAAAGGAATTGTCAAAATGTTGTTCGGGCCAGAGGAACATCAAATGAAATTTAAATCGTTCCTGGAGTTGCTGCTCGAAATGGAAGAAGACGATGCGTTCACGGACGAGCAAGTGCGCGATGAAGTGGGAACCACGATAGCAGCGGTCGGAGATATTGCAAAAATTGACACTGCAATAGCAATTCGTCGCTAATCGTTGATTCTATTAATTGCAGGCAATCGATACCTGCGCCATCACGTTATCCTTTCTATTGACGATGCTCGGAATGCATCCGGACATCCAAGAAAGAGTTTATAACGAATCGATCGAGACGTTCGGCATCGACGGCGCGATCGAATACGCCGATTTGTCTCAACTCAAATACACCGAACGTTGCATCAACGAGACAATGCGATTGTTTCCGGTGGCGCCCGTCATCGGACGGCACGTTGCTGGCGACGTGAAAATATGTTAACGAATCTTGCTTGTCACCCGTGAATTTGTTAATTTGCGATTTTGCACAGAGGGAAAAACCATTCCGGCCGGAAGCAATGTGATGATGAGCGTCTATCACACGCATCGATCGGCGAAATATTGGCCGGATCCGTTGAAATTCGATCCGGACCGTTTCCTGCCGGAAGAAGTCGCCAAACGCCATCCGTACGCTCACGTGCCGTATGCAGCGGGACCTAGAAACTGCATCGGTAGAAGATTCATATTAATTGCTATTTAATCTGAACTGTTAATTAACTCACTCCTTCTTTTAGGCACGCGTTACGCCAAAATGTTGCTGAAGACTTTTATTCCGCACTTGATAAGGAATTTTATGGTGACGACGCCGTACAAGACCGTCGAGGAAATTAAGGTGACGCTAGTCGTCATGATTAAACCGGTCGATGGATTTAAACTTCGATTCGTACCGAGGGAAAATTGATGGCCGGACCCATTCACATGCTTTCTGGATTTATGGCACTGAATAAGATTTAATGTGAAGCAATTTTATCACTGTCAATTATGAATTATACATTTACGCTGGTAAATTATTAAGTTTGCTATTGTCGTTACAAGTTCAGTCAGAAATGGTATAGGATTGTTTGAAGAATGAGCATTCTTTTTGTTTTGTGAGAGAACGAATAAAGACCAATTGCATAAAAGGTCGAGGAGCATTGCCATTGTAGCTCTCGTAACCACAAATAATTTGTTACTTATTCGCAACGTGAATTGCAAAAGATTGTCGAAGACATTCAATGCTGGTCCAACGTGAAATGTCAGCAAAGTGAAAGTTATTCAAGTCGAAGGAAAGCGTCGATTGCTTTAAGGTGACCACAATTTGTGGATTCGTTTCGGGCAAAAGCGAATTCGATGAATTGAAGACGATTAAATGTAGTTCATCGTTGAAACCGTTTCAACTTACACGTATGTTTTGCTAACAGTGCAAGCTCGTGTCGGGCGTTTCGATTTAAACCGCTCGTTTCGCAAACCAAATGACCAAAATCTGCATGCTTACGTTAGGTTCGCGAAAAGATTTAGGAAACTGCGTCGGTACGTTAGCGTTTAATTCAATTGATGGGCATTAATTGCGATTTCCTTTTTGAAGGTGCCAACTGAGGCAGTGAATGCGTTCATCGCGCATTTAGTGCGGAGATTTGAACTGAGTAAGAACGTGGTCGATTGATGGTCAACAGCGCCGGAACTAAGGGAAGAATGGTAGCAAGATATGCACAAGCAAGGATATGGAACGCATGCAAAAGAAGACGTGACTCTTGCAAATATATGACGGATATTCGTTTAGTTATTAGCATATTTGTTAATCTTCATTTAACTCAGTTAATTTAAAAGCCAGTTGAACAATTGTGGAACAAGTGACGAAATTTTTGTTTGCGGGTCAACTGCGTACCAAACACGATTTAATGAATCTCACCAATTTATTCAAATGATTCGATTGGCTAAAGTTCATCAATCGTTGATTAGCGCTGATGCTCAAATAATTAATTATTCGAGATTGATTTTAGGACATAATTGAAAAATATGTATATACCTGTGAGGAGAAGAAGCCATCAACCATTTCCCTTCGCAATGTATCGATAACTAATACTGAATGACAATGGTAAGGTGTAGTGAAACAATTACTTAAACTTGATGTGCATCAGCAAGTCGATAGAAATTAATTACCTATCCTGGTACTAGCTTTGTGTGCGCAAATGGGCTCGTATAACGAGCTAATTAAATTATTATCAAACTAGTTTATTACGATTATTAATTGATTACGAATTAGAAGCACCGGATGGCAATGAAGATAAATGTATAAAATGTGTAATAACCGATCAAACGTCCTTGTTCCAGCTGTCTACGCGTCCATTTCCTCCGAACAGAAAACAATTAGAAAGTTACGATTAAAACGA
Organism: Hololepta plana; assembly: GCA_963695495.1. Taxonomy (NCBI): domain Eukaryota; kingdom Metazoa; phylum Arthropoda; class Insecta; order Coleoptera; family Histeridae; genus Hololepta; species Hololepta plana. Next base: position 477,224 of record OY968841.1, on the reverse strand, counting down.
TGGCATCGAGTACTTCGTTGATGGGACTCTCAGTCGGCGCATCGTTCCTCTTGGTCTTCGTCACGGCTCTCATCATTTACCTGGTGCAGGATCGCTGGAAGTGGCGACACTATTACAATTGCCTATCGAAGTTAGACGGCCCTAAATCGTTACCGTTCATCGGCCACTGTCATTTGTTTTTAGGAAAAATTAACGGTGAGCGTTTTGCTTTTTCTTTCTTCTCCTTCTCACCGCTGAACCTTCACCTACTTGACCATCTCTGCAACAATCTACGTAGATACGCTTGAGACATTAAGCAAAGAGTTCATTGACAAACACGAGGAGCCGATTCTTATTTATTTAGGACCGAAACCGTATATGCTTCTCGGCGAACCGGAGAGTTACAAGGTGGTGTTCAACAGTGCGAAATGCTTGAACAAATCCGAGCATTACGCTCCTATTAAAAGTTTACTTGGCGAAGGACTGTTTTCTGCATCTGGTAAGTGATGGATGCCTTTAATCATGTCTTTCTAATTGATTCTGATCGTGTTTCAGTGCACGTGTGGAAGAAGAACCGGAGTCGGATCACGCCGACATTCAATCCACGCGTCTTGAACAATTACGGTTCCGTGTTCTACGAGAGCGCCGTTAATTTTGCGAAAGAGTTGGTAGGCAACTGCGACGGTAACATCGACATAGTGCATCGTGTCTCCTATTATTTTCTTGTTACCGTTTGTCGTAAGTCCGATTCGTGGAGAACTTCGGTTCTAATTTGTTCGTCTCCTTTGTTTCATCTTCGGTTCTTCTTTCAGAGACGTCGATGGGAGTAGAAATAAACGATAAGGAGCAGCTCGACGAATATTACAGTTTGCTTCTACAGTGAGGGACAATAAGAACAGCATCATTGCAAATTGTTTCAATAAAAGACACGAAATTATTTTATATTTGTAGATTGACAGCCGCCGTACAGGACCGCGTAATTAATCCATTCTACTTATCGGATTTCGTTTATTTCAATTTGCCTGCAGGACGTAAATCGATGAAGGCCTTCAACCGACTGTTGCTCTTAACGAATAAAGTAATAGAAGAGAAACGAGCGGCAATGAAACGCAAATCGATCAGCAGTAACGACGACGTCTGCTTTACGGGTAAGAATCGCATTTTGATTTAATTTTGTTCGGCACAGAAAAAAGTGTGAAAATGTTGCTCGGGCCAGAGGCACGTCAAATGAAATTCAAATCGTTCCTGGAGTTGCTGCTCGAAATGGAAGGCGGCGAAGCGTTCACCGACGAGCAAGTGCGCGACGAGGTGGGAACCTTATTAATAGCGGTCGGTGACGTTGCCTAAATTCGCATCACAATCGACAATTGCTCGCTAATCGTCTATTCGATTACCCGATTCTAGGCAGTCGACACTTGCGGCTTAACGATATCCTTTCTACTGACGATGCTCGCAATGCATCCGGACATCCAAAAGAGAGTTTATAACGAATCGATCGAGACTTTCGGCATCGACGGCGCGATCGAATACGCCGATTTGTCTCAACTCAAATACACCGAGCGTTGCATCAACGAGACAATGCGATTGTTTCCGGTGGCGCCCATCATCGGACGGCACGTTGCTGGCGACGTGAAAATAAGTTAGCGAACTTTGCAATTGCTTGTCGCCTGCGAATTTGTTAATTTTCCCATTTGCACAGAGGGAAAAACCATTCCGGCCGGAAGCAATGTGATGATGAGCGTCTATCACACGCATCGATCGGCGAAATATTGGCCGGATCCGTTGAAATTCGATCCGGACCGTTTCCTACCGGAAGAAGTCGCCAAACGCCATCCGTACGCTCACGTGCCGTATGCAGCGGGACCTAGAAACTGCATCGGTACAAGAGACCCATTTTCGTATCTCCCGAAAGTTTACATTAATCATCCGCTTGCTTTTCTTTGTTTTGTTTAGGCACGTATTATGCCAAAATGTTGCTGAAAACTTTTATCGCGCACTTGATAAGGAATTTCAAGGTAACGACGCCGTACAAGACGGTCGAGGAAATTAAGGTGACACTAGTCGTCATGATTAAACCGGTCGATGGATTTAAACTTCGATTCGTACCGAGGGAAAATTGATGGCCGGCCCTATTCACATGCTTTCTGGATCTATGGCACTGAATAAGATTTAATGACCCATGGTGTATTATACGTTTATGTAGGGAAAATATTTCTTAAGTTTGTCACTGTAATTATAAAATACATCGAATCTGCTTTTAAGTAGATTTTATAGCTGTAATTTGTGATTTCGATTAATGCGACGACGTCAATCAATAACGATTTGTTTGAATCGTAGACCTGTTTTACTTTTTCAACGCCCGTCTCAATTATCAGGCAACGTTAAATCACGCGTAGTTTAAGATTATACGTGTCCTAGTTTCAAACACGTAATGGTAAATGCGGAAATAATCTACCCAATTGGAAATTAACGAAGAAAAATCTTTCACCATTATCGCTTATATTTTGAGTCTGAACGAATTATTATACAAACGCAATTTATAAGAAATTGACGATCCAATTATAGGTCCATTGATGTAATTAGAAATTGAAATAAACTAATTAGCACAGGTACGAATAGCGTTTTAACAAAATTCCCTGAGAATGCAGAGCAAATTGTAGTTTTGTTTTAAACTTTCCATAAAAGACTTTAGACTCTACGAAATGTATCCATGTGTTTTCGATTCCTTTCATCAGACGACTAGTAACAAGCAATTATCTGTTAATCCTTAATTATATCCAATTCCTATATTATAAACCGTCATCATTCTTCTCTCTAAACTACTTGCGGCCATCGATTGCTTCAATGATAATCCTTTGCGAGATCTTAACGTCTTCGATCCTCTTATACGGCGTCGTAATCTTAAATCTTCTTGCCAGATGAGCAACGTACGTCTTCACCGCCATCATACCATATGTGTGACCTACAAGTGATTGACAAACGTTTTATAAGAAATCAATAAATTCGATTGTATTACCAATGCAAAATCTGGGTCCCGATAAAAACGGTATAAAAGCGTAAAGATGTCACTTCGCGCATTCCTCCGGCAAGAAGCGGTCCGGATCGAACTCCATCGAGTATTTCGCCGATCTGCACGCGTAAAACGATCACGTGATAATGCAGGCGCCTTTCGGTGTGATTGTCCCGTCTGTAATTATAAGAAATTAATGGGTTGCTTCAGAAACTGTCCAAATTTAATATTTTCTAACTGATGATGAAATCTTCGTCGGCTCTCCGACCGACAGCAGGTCCAATTGGGAACAATCGCAAAGTTTCGTCGATGCAACGTTTGATGTACTTCAATTTGGGCAAATCCTCGTTCTAGATCTCTTTATCGGGCCCTGACACATCGATCACCTCGTTGTAAACGTTCTATTGCACGTTCGAAAGCATTCGCAGCATGAAAAATACGAAAGAACAGACCGACGTCATGGTGTCTACTCCCTGCAGTAAATGAAGAGGAATTATGCAGACGCAGCTACGAACGCGTGACGCTCTTACGGCAACTAATTGCGCAGAAACTTCATCTATGACCTTTTGATCTGCGAATTTTTCCCCTTTTTCGAAGAGCTCAACTAACAGTTCCACAAAATGATTTATATCGAGTGTCTTCGCCATCTGAAATCAAAATCGTTCACGTTTATACTTCTCGATCCATATCGATTAAGTTTACTCTCAAACTCATCGTGTTGTCTGTCCTTTATTCCCAGTCGTTTATCTTTGATTATCTGTGACGCAAATTCGTTAAACTGTTTGCACTCTTTTCGAGATTTTGCGACCCAGAGGTTGAAATTGGGCGTATTTATGATACGTTTATGCGCCGCACGCAGAAGACTGAAAGAAAACATGATAAAATGGCATTAAAGTTAAGAAATTGTAAAGAAATGATTGATTCGTACGTTTGTAGTAACACGGCGAACTTTTCAATCCTCTTCGTTTGGATTCTCATCGAAGTGGCTTAAGAACACGGTGATTTAGCAAATGTTCCAACCATTTTACTTAGCTGACTTACCACAGACAAATGACAAATGTCGATCACTTTGCCAGTGCGATTCTTCAGCGTCGTCTCCAAATTGACGACATTCCATCAAAACATCGGCACTTGTGTCCAACAATCGCTGATTGAATGTCGTCACTAAACGTTTTTTGTGCATCCTCCATTTCTGAACTGGAAATTCAAAACTAATTAAGAAATTATTTTCATCTTGATCAAAATCGCTTGAATATCGCTTACGTTCCGCGGCGAACAAACTGTTACCAACGAATATCCTCGTACTCTCGTACATTGCTCACTTGTTTAAGCACCTGGTCAAGGCCAATTCTAAATTTTCGGGTTCACTTATGAATACGCTCAAGCGACCGCCGACTATAACTTTACGTGTCTTTTAGACTTCATATAACGTATTCGCTAAAAAGGTGCGAAGTGTTAAAGGTTTATTAAGATAATGAAAAATACTTACCATCATTGTGCCCCACGAGTATCAATGTGTCACCGATTAATGCTAGTCCTCGAGGTCCAAGTATCTTCGATATCATTTGGTGAGATGCCCTTTTCTTCCAATTAGTTCGGATGTAAATGAAGAAAATAGCGACGAGGGAGAATAACAAACCCGCGGTCACAGTAAACTTTGTCCATATCTTGGGCTGCTGCTTTCTATACCACAGACCAAATTTTGCTGCTGCTCTTGTTTAGAATATAAATGCAAAGAGTTCTATAGAAATAAAAAGTACCTTCATATTACGTAGAACTTAAACAAATATTCTATCTCTCTCTAAAATAATCTAAATAGTTAATACGAATATTTATATGCGGCCCTTGATTTTCTTTGCTGAAGAAAAGAATTTTCTCAAATCCAAAGCAACACAGTTTTGCGACACATTTCAGTACATTCATCACATAAACCATATCATTGGATTAATTAACTCTTGAAGATTTATTAGCCTCTTCTTCTCTCTTTTCTACTCAAGAATAATAATTTCCTATTGCATTTGTTTTGTAATCTTGAAGAACAGAACTACTTACTTGCCATATTCAAAATGAGTACGTGAAAATTATTCTTAGTGGAATTTAGAAATTAGTCAAGTCAAAAAGTAAAAGTCAATTAATAACCATAGCTACGAGAGTTCTAGCGCAATTTGCATAATTGCAAGGCAAGTGATATTGTCATTAATTAAGTGAAATCCGCGGAATTCCCGGAATCCACGAAATTGTTTCGCGATTTCAATCAATTTTTATAACGGCGTCACGTAAATAGATGCAAAAACGTAAGCTCTAGATCGTAATCTCCTTGTCTGGTCGGCAGCACTTTCTCTTTTGTTGTTTACCCTATTATGATATTTAGGTAATTTGTGAGTTGACCGACGAATAGCCGCATAATTTACATAAACTATCGGACGTAATTTGTTCGTGATACTAAACTATTGTTTTGGGCAAAATGCACAAGAATTCCCGCCATCGGACAAAGAAGAAGAAGAGGATTATCGTTATTGCCAATACAACCAAAATTGTAGATCACCGAATATCGTTGTTTTGTACGATATAATCTTATGGGAGAAGAATATGATTAGCGAATACATTGGTGATGCTGCTATAATGATTCAATGAAAATAAACAATTTAGAATGGTTATGATATTTATTTTATGTACACGTAAATAATACTATTGTAATTATATTATAATAAATAAATTTAAAATGTGTCTTAGTGGAAATCCTCTATAAGCGATCTAGGTAGACCTTATTCCGAACAAAAGCGTAATTCCACAAAGTTTAACATTTTCTATCTGAATGAAATGGACAAACATTCATTTTCTTTCCATATTTTGGGGCATCGTGACAATTTTCAACAATTTATATTGGTGCATAAGGCATAAATTCGCGAATAAACTACTTTTTGATATGTGCGCGAACAAACATTGCATCATCATCCACTTTAACGAACATTTTCCTAATGGCTTCCAATTCCTCATATTCCACGAAACCATCATCAGAAACTAGTTTATGGTGATTTTTTGTCTGCCATACTTCCTGTCCATGTCTTCTACTGATGAATCCCTAAATGATGATTTTTTCCATTGGTAGTAATTGCCAGCTTCTTTGCAATAAACTGTCTACCATTATTCAAATCTTGCACATCAATACAAACGTTGCACATGTTTTTTCATTCTTTACGCAGTGTTCTCTGCAGAAGTGTCGTAAGGAATGAAATGATAAACCTAATTACACATTTTATATTTGTACTCTCACATGTTCTCTCATTGGAATTAAATTGATATTATTCTTACTATTATGATTTATAAAACATTACGAACTATATTCGTTAGTGGAGTATATTACAAAAACTGCATCATACGATATTAAACAATAAGCTTTGATCGAATTTAATTCAATCCAAAAGTGACGTAACCATCTATTGATCGATTCAAATAATGAGACGTCTCACTTGTTGCCACTTCGCTTATATTAAAAAGAAAAAGGAAAAGATTACGTCGGCTGATCTTTTTGATGCTTCCTTTAACAAATTATTTAATTATTAGTTAAATTAAATAAGAATAATGAGAAACAATTATAATTGATAATAAATTATTTCTAATTAATACGCTAACTAAATGGGCATTTGCAAAACATAGAAAATCATACTTTCGTAGATTTGCAACTTCAAATTGTTTCTCCAAGTTCCTTTTGAATATATTTATTTCTTTTACTCTTCTTCGAGCTTCCTTTAATTCCACAATCATACGATCGACTGGTCATACTTTGAGGTTTAGATTGCCTTCTTAAAACTGCTAATCCCTAGAAGTAAAGTATATTCGTTTAGATGCTTCTAACGCATAATTTATATCTAGAACATTTTCATCCGGACAAAATGGAAAATTGTTCAGGAGAATTCATATGTGAATATATCGCAACAAAAAAAATTCGGTTGCCAGCATTAATACAATCAATTGCAAATGTACGTATTTTTTACTAGGTCATCGTCATTCTCTATTTTCGCAAGAATTAATTATATTTCTCGAAAATATACCAATTAAGTGTCGACACTTACGGAGTTATTCGTAAATTGATTTAAACATTTTACAAACAGATTTAAAGTTATGACCCTTCGAAAAAAGAAGTCCAAGTTCGAAAAATAAAAATACTTGACTGCCTATTCGAAAATCTGTCATTTTATACTGAAATATATATACATAGTATTAAACAAAAGAAAGTGGTATTAAGCTACAATGACGATAAAAGAATGGTAAATTATTTGTACACGGACACAAAACCGTGGGATTTGTTTAATGCAACTTTTTTTTTAATTATCCTCAAATATGTTTCTCTTTTATATCGCCATAATTACTTGGATCAGATGTTAGGAATATAATACTTTTAAAGGTAGGTTTTGTGTAGAATAGGACTCAGTAAAAGTTAGATGAATAAGCAAATTATAAGTTAAATAAGATGGCATTGTTTGGCGCAAAAGACAATAAACGATAGAGTTGTAAAAATAATAAACAATGTGAACACTCATTATATTGTTAGTTATATTCAGTTGCGATCTTAATATTGTCAGTTAATAGCTACTAAAAGAACATTTGTGTTGTAAGGAGTGAAAGAGGCCTTAGGTTGTTCAAATAAATTTCAATGTTCAAATAATTAGTAGTAAATCATAACCTATAAAAACGTTAAAATCTCTTCTGTTGTTACAAGAATAGGAGGCGGGATACTATGACTGCGGATGGTACATGGGGGGGGGGGGGGGGGCTCCCCACTCTTCAGCTATTACCTTAATGGTAACTAGCCATTGTACATTTTAAGTTGTGATGTTAATAAACCCTGTATATTATCGTAAAACGTTAATTGTAAATAGCTCTAGTCAATACGAGACAACTAGCAATCGATTGACTCTCTTGTTGTGATGAACCGTTTGTTTAAACATTGAAAAGAAGAAACAAACGTGAAATTGAAGGTTCATTGCAACAAGCGAGTGACTGTCGTGTTGATATTGTTACTAAGAGACAAAGCTGCCCACCAACAAAATCTTGTTTTGGGCAGTTGTGCCACGCAAAGGCACACTCCCCTCGCATTGGAAGGGGAGAGATAATTTGCCATATGAAATAAGAAACATCCTTAATGTCAGCAGAATTTTTCTATTGAACATTAGTCGACACCGTTTGGTTTTCTCGTTTGTTTCGTTCGTATTAACAGATTTTCTTTTATTGTCTTAAACGTTGGTCGACATCTTTTGATTTTCTCCTTATCGTTTGTTGCGTTCGTATTAACGTATTAACATATTCTATTACTTGAAGGCTTCATTACTAGGAGAAGCCGCAAAATTAATCGAAAGTCTCGAGCTAAGCGAAAAGTATTACTCAATTACATGGAAAAACATTAACGGAGCGATATGATAATCGCAAATTAATAATAATTAACCATGTCCGAGCTTTATTGAATCTGCTTCCCATCGGTAAATCTAACATTCGCGAATCCCCAGATACCATCACGAAAAATATTCGGGCATTAGAAGCATGCAAACTCCCCGTCGATCAATGGGATACAATTTTAATCGCAATATTCACAAGTAAGTTTGATAGCAAAATTAATGAAGATTGGGCGGATGTTGAATTCACAAAAGCTTCGAGGAATTCGTCGCATTCTTAACAAAGAAGGCAAAGATCGCTGATGCGGTCAACGAAAATAAATGGCAGGGTTCATACAACGCAAAAGCAAATGCCTACAAAATTCGAAACAACGAAGAAAACATTCGTTCTGCGATTATGTAAAATGTTTACTTTTTACTAGACTATCGCCATTCTCTGTTTTCGCAAGAATTTTAATTATATTTCTAGGAAATTAATTTTTCATTATTGCATAATCGGAAAATTTAACGATCAAGACGTAAGCATACATACAATGTACTAGAGTGATTTATCGACAATTATTATTTTTATTATTTTTGTTTGCATTATTGCATAATCGGGAAATTTAACGATGAAGACATAATATACTTAATTAAAATGATTTGTCGTTGTTTTTTTTTGTTGAATGTTTACTTGGTGCAATTAGCAAAAGATGCATAATTCATGCAATTATAATGATGCAAATGCATTTTGTTCCCTTACACGAAAAAACTATCTCCAAATAATAAGTTTTATTTGTATCTGTTCGTTTTTATTTAACGTTAGGATTTGACCATTTTTCATTTCATTCATGTTTAGTTATCGTTTATTGAAACCATAAAATTCTAATTGAAAATAAACCCCTTTGTAATATTAAACAACAACCAAATGTGAGGGGAGGAAAAACCGGTTACGTTGAGTTTTTCCCAGGAAAAAAATACCCAACTTTCTGCATTAATTTAACCAAATCCAACGGCCGGATTTTTTCTATCCCACCACCACCCCCATATTTAGAAAAGCCTTCCTACGAGGAGACATCACACTTTAAAAGAGAGAATTCGTCTTCAGGTCAAAGAGACAACACGTAACCAATTACCGAGAAACCGGAAATCATACAGCACTTGTAAATAAATGTACATATAATTGAGAAGAATCCACCAGTGTTTTATTGATTCCACGACTAATCGCCACGTTCGCGCACCGTGTAAATTTTACACAATCGATTGGTCAAGTATAATCCATTAACAAGCGTCGTGAGAGTATTTTAAAAGAAAACAAAAAAAAAGTATATTATTGAGCTGCAATGTTTTCAATATTTTAAAAATCCATTCACAATAAGAGAAATTGCTATTCATAATATGGCAACTGGAGAAATTAATCCATGCGCTGGTGAAATTGAAACACAATTTATCTAATTTCAATGAAATATTAATGATAAATCTTTGTCTCGCGAATAGGCAATGTCATGTTCCATGCATGCTTGATCTAATTTATTTTTAGGTTTATCACTTCGCATTAAGCGCTTTGCAAGTTTTGTACCTGGTCCACAATAATTATAACCGCCGGGTATATGCAATTCAAATGGTAGAGCATTAATTGCTCTATTTACTAAACCATTTCCCAAATAATAATATCTCATTATTCACGTGTGAACAGTTATGTAACTAAACATGAAATAAATAAAAACAGTATGCAAATGTTTTTTTAAGTCATTTTTAATATAATCATTCGGAATGCAAGTAGAGCCGCAGAAGGTTAAGTTTCGCATAGGCAATCACCACTTAAGTGCACTTGAATTGAAAAACCATAGTAAACATGGATCATTATTTCCTTCAACTGTACGTCGTATAATTGTTGGACCATCGAATTGTGGGAAAACTAGCGTTATGATAACTCTAATTGAACATGAAAATGAATTAAAATTTGAGAATTTAAAGACAATAACAACAAACAATAAAATAATTATCCTTTTGCAACATTGTATCTAAATTCTCTTTCATCAAAAATATATTAAAATTATCTCTAAAAGACGCAACGTCGGGAAAAATCCCAGTGCCATCCTCAATTTACCTCGAGGATAGGTATAAATAAGGAAGCATTTGCAGCTCCACGCCAGTTCCAGTTTTTACTCGTTAATATCGTTAAAGGTTCATAATTCTGCAACCGTCCTGTATTGTCAAAGTGAATATTGTAAAAAATCAAATGTACAGAATAAATATATTATTTTTCCACACAACGTATTGAAAAAGTTGTTGACTGGCGCAGTCGGTAGGATTGAGTTCTTGTTAAACGAGATTTAACAAGTTGAGGCACCTCCTCGTAAAAGCACCCGATCGGATCGCTTTATAAACCGCCATCGTTCAAATTTGCTAAAACGCCAGGTCCGTACACACAAAGACAGTTTCATCCAGCAGCAATGGAAGTAGATCCTACATGGAGTAGGGTTCGACAAGAATTCCCGAAGAAAAGGAAATTCGCTGAATTACATCAGCAAGAATCTACGGAAGAAGAAGTAGAGCAGCTGGATGAAGAAATTGACGAAAAGATATTCGATGAAGACACGGAACCGTATCCATGGACGATGCAAAATGATGAAGAACAAAAGTTTACAACGCCCGCCTCCACGGACGAACCACCAGATCAAATCTTCCAAGATCCATAGAAAATGTCGAAATCAACTATCAGCAAAAGCCAAATAAATTACCCTCCATTTATTTACCCGAAATCGACGCAAAATTATTGATAGACACAGGAGCATCTACTTCATCAATATCTCCAAAAATTGCTTACGAACAATTTCCGGATTATATCGAAAATTCACCCTTCATCGTAACAACGATGCATGGTACATCATCTCATGATGAAATTCTAGTAATTCCATTATTAGTCACATTTAATGCATACGGTCAATACCATAAATTTAATATAATAGATTTTTGCAATAAATACGACGGAATAATTGGCTATAAATTAATGCAACAAATGGGAGCGGTAATTGACACCGAACGAAAACTCCTACGCACTAAATTTGCAACGATACCCATTGAAACGGGGCCGAGAATAGAAATAGGGCCAAGAGAAAAGAAAGTAGTACAGATACCAGTGAGTGAAAATTTCAACGATATTAATTATTCAACATCAACAAGTCATCCCAGGGGTGGAAATACCAACGAATGTAACAAAAGCAAAAAATTATAATGCAATAACAGCAATAAATAATTATAATCCTATAGAACTTAAAGTGAGACAACCGATAAAAGCAGAACGCTTTCGAAAAAGTAATTCCGTTACACAAAATTCTAATTTAACAATACGAAAAATTGCTAAAATACAGGAGGAAAATATTCGAGAAAAATTACGAATTGAACACCTAAATCAGGAGGAACAAAAGGCAATAAGTCGATTATGTAGAGAACATAAAGATATAATACATGACGAACGAATACCATTAACCTTTACATCCGAAATAAAACATCAAATTCGGTTAAAAGATGAAACACCGATTTACATGAAACCATACAGAAAATCGCCAACGCAGCGTGCCGAAATTAATAAACAAATTAAACAAATGATGCAACAAAACATCTTTAAAGAAAGTGCAAGTCCATGGTCAGCACCCGTAGCAGTAGTACCAAGGAAATTGGATGCAACAGGAATACAAAAATATCGAGTAGTAATTGATTACGGAAAATTAAACGAAAAAACTATCGATGATAAATTTCCAATTCCGAATATTCACGACATTTTAGATAAATTAGGCCGTGCAAACTATTTCACAACGCTTGACCTTACTTCAGGATACCATCAAATAGAAATGGACAAGAAAGATCAGGAAAAAGCTGCGTTTAGGACAGAAAATGGTCATTATGAATTTAATAAGAGGATGCCCTTTGGATTGAAGAATGCACCCGCAACATTTCAGCGTGCGATGAATCACATATTGAGGGGATGTATCATGTATATCTTGACGAAATAATTGTCTATTCAACATCACATCAACATCACTTCAGGTTAAATTAAAAAAAGGTATTCACGAGATTACAAAATTCTAATATGAAAATTAGTTTAGACAAATGTGAATTTCTCAGAAAAGAAGTTGCTTATTTAGGCCATATTATTACACCAGAAGGAGTAAAACCCAATTCAGAAAAAAAATGAAGCAATAAAACAATACTCCATTCCAAAAACTAGAAAAGAAATTAAAAAATTTCTCGGACTAATTATAGAAGATTTATTTCAGATTTCGCTATAATGACAAAATAAATGTTTACGTAAAGCATAAAAAATTACATTCGTTGAAGAATATACAGAAGCATTCGAATTGTGTAAACATGCCCTAATGAATGACCCTGTATTGCAATACCCAGATTTCACGAAACCATTCTTGATAACAACCGATGCAAGTGATGATGCAATAGGAGCGGTATTAAGTGTATTTCCAAATTGGACTACGATCATGCTTGTAACGTTTGGAGAACGTTCAAAATTAAAAATATGCAAGAGTATGCGGAATTATATTTAAAAACGCATGTCTTGTTGCTATGTGACATTTTTGAAAATTTTCGAAAAGTCTGCAAATCTACCTACGGCTTGGATCCGTTGCATTACTTCACTGCACCCGGTTTAGCTTTTAGTGCAATGTTAAAAATAACAAATGTACATTTGACATTAATAACCGACATTGATATTCTAATGTTCGTCGAAAGAGGAATTCGAGGTGGCATTTCGCAGTGTTCCAACCGTTATGGGAAAGCGAATAACAAATATATGAAAGATTATAATGAAAAAATCGAAACATCATACTTGATGTATTTCGATATAAATAATTTATATGGAATGGCCATGAGTCAGTTTTTACCTGCAGGCGAGTTTCAATGGGTAGAAGATGTTTATTCGCTTTCGCATATTTACAAAATTCCAGACGATAATCCTGTGGAATATATTTATGAAGTGGATTTAACATATCCGCAGGAACTATTTAATAGTCATAAAGATTTACCACTATGTCCAGAACATTTAATACCACCTGGTTCTTCATCAAAAATTCCAAAACTAATGACAACCTTTTTTAAAAAACAAAAGTACATAATTCATTATAGAAATCTCAAACAAGCGATTGAATTAGGTGTGAAAATCGATAAGATTTATCGTATTTTACAATTCGCACAATCGGCTTGGTTGAAAACGTATATTGAATTGAATACGGAGTTGCGAAAGAAAAGTAATAATGATTTTGAGAAAAACTTTTATAAACTAATGAATAATGCAGTTTTTGGAAAAACGATGGAAAACGTTCGAAAGTATAAGAGCGTTAAATTAGTTACAAAATGGGGTGGGCGTTTTGGAGCAAAATATTACATCTCTCAACCAAACTTCCATAGTTGTTCCATTATTGACGATGATGTAATTTTAATTGAAATGAATAAAACAAAAATTAGATTCAATAAACCAATATATGTCGGTATGGCTATATTGGATATATCGAAAATATTTCTATATGACTTTCATTATAATTATATTATGAGAAAATTTGGAGATAAAGCAAAATTACTCTATACCGATACTGATTCGCTAATTTATCATTTATTCATCGATGATATATATGAGAACATTAAGATTGATATAGAGCGTTTCGATACATCTGACTATTCCTCCGACAATATTTTTAAAATTCCTTTGGCAAATAAGAAAGTAATTGGTTTGATGAAAGATGAAAATAACGGTCGTATTATGACGGAATTCATCGGTTTGAAATCGAAAATGTACAGTTTAAAAATACAAATGGATAATGATAATGAAATAGTGGAACTACGGAGGAAAATGGAAGAGAAAGGGGAACATAGCCGAGAAATAGACCTAGCAATAAGAGATTATGGTATAACAAAGAAAGCAAAAGGTGTAAAGGAAGCTTCATTGAAGAGGATAATCACATTCGAAAACTATTATGATTGTCTATTCGAGAATCTATCATTTTACATTAATCAATATCTATTTAAATCTGAAAAACACCAAGTATACAAAATCAAGCACAAGAAAGCAGCTTTAACCTTCCATGACGACAAACGAATTATAAATTATTTGCACACGGACACAAAACCTTGGGGTTTCGTTTAATGTAACTTCTTTAAAAACAACAACATCATTAAATTAAATTTCTCTCTCTCTCTCTCTCTTTTATATCATTTTCTTTGCTGTAGATACATCACAAACAGGTACAAAAAAATTTAATCAGTTTTATTCTTATATTTTGTATTTTATTTTTTCTAGATGGAATGCAATCGATTTTATTCTATAAGTTACAAAAGCAGCAAAACTAATATGGACAAATACTTTATTCATATATGCAATGCATGTATGTATTATAAAGTCCGAAAGGTTAGAGACAATTTGTGCGCTATCCTACGTCACAATCACAGTGTAATATTGCAACATTCCGCCTGTAGCCGCTGTCAAAAATCGATGACTATTCACATACGAAATCTGTGTCCTTTAATTGGTCACATGGGCTTATATAAAGTGTCTGTAATCCATACAATGAAAAAGTAACACATGCACTAATAGACAAAGGATTAAATAAATATCTCTCTCTTAGTAGTATGTACTATATAAACAAAAAATGTGGTTACTAAAAATCTATTTAAAGTCACCGACTTTATAAACTCATTTGTCGAGATGCCGTCAACAAGTTCAGACGTGCTACGAATAGTGCTGTTACTTGTATTAAGTTTTTACGGAATAATATCCTATGATCGTGAGCAAGTTAAAGATTATTTGAGTACGTATGGCTATTTGGAAGTGGATAAAAACAACGTTTCAAGAATATTACGAATTACCGAATATTACTGGAGAAATAGATAATGATACCATTGCTTTAATGAATAGACCAAGATGTGGGATAGCTGATAGCGTAAGTGACTATACGCTTGACCATTATAAGTGGAACAAAACGAATCTTAATTGGTTTCTTATCAATGAAAACGGTAATAAACGAAAACTGATAATAAAAGCCATAGATAAAGCGTTTAAAATATGGGAATTGGATTCAAATTTGCGGTTTAAACAAACCTCAAATAGGCATGCTGCTAATATACTTATATCATTTGACGATATTTATCATTCAATGAAAACGTCTAAAACAATGTGTAGCAGTCAGTTTCTCGCAGATAGAAATATCTTAGGTCATGCATATTCTCCGAGGTGGAATGGTGAACCAACAGAAATACACATGAATAAGCATGTAAAGTGGTGTCTAGATTTAAAAAAACCCACGGAAACTGAAACGAGTCTGTTTCTTGTTTTACTACATGAGATTGGTCACGCATTGGGTCTAAGACATACAAGCAGCTCTAGTGCAATTATGTTTCCATTCTACAGTATGCCTGCGAATCTAAGTAGCATTACCGATATCCGTTTAAATGTAGATGATGTAGCCGGCATCAAAAGTCTATACGGTGAGAAAAGAAACGTGACGTATATAAAAGGAAAAACTACCATAAAAAAATCTGCGACAACTACGACGACAACAACTACGACGACGACGACGACGACGACGACGACGATGAAAACACCTGCGGTTAATTCAAATGCTGATAAACCAATTCAAGATATATGCCATGTACCTCACATCGACGCGTATCTCATAATTAATAATAATATGTACGCCTTCTCCAAAAAATGGGTATGGATAAAAGCTCTTGATAGTGCCAAAGTTTTAGGTCCAAAAATAATAACAGATTGGTTAACATTTCTACCTGTCAATTTGACAAAAGTTGATGCCATATATCAAAGACCTAATAATGATGTAGCTATTTTTGTTGAAAATCGCATTTATCTCTTTAACATCCAAAATTTCGAATTATTACAAATAATTAATAGTTATAAAGAGATTGGACTACAACAACACATTTCTAAACTTAATGGAGTAGTTAATACATGTAAAGGATATACATATATATTCTATGATGATAATTTTTATAGCAAAATTGATGAATGTGAGTTTTATTCTAGTTCATTAGGGGAAATTAGAACTATTTTTCCCGCATTACCTCCAAATTTTAACAGCGTCTTTAGATATACAAATGGCTTATTATATTTTTTCTTCGATAATAAATTTTATGAAGTTAATGAATTTTATAAATCTGTTAAGAGCATTCAAAAGAATCACGTCTCCAAGTTCGACTTTCCTTGTCCGAATATCTCTCTCTTAGAACAATTAAAATTAATTAGTCAAAAACTTATTGATTGGAGTTATAATTTGTAAGGAATTATTGAGTATAAATAATATATGTAAAATAAAAAAAACTGTTTTTATTTTTATACCAATAATAATAATTACCAATAATAATATAATAATAACAGTCAAAAACTTATTGATTGGAGTTATAATTTGTAAGGAATTATTGAGTATAAATAAATAATATATGTAAAATAAAAAAAACTGTTTTTATTTTTATACCAATAATAATAATTACCAATAATAATATAATAATAACAGTCAAAAACTTATTGATTGGAGTTATAATTTGTAAGGAATTATTGAGTATAAATAAATAATATATGTAAAATAAAAAAAACTGTTTTTATTTTTATACCAATAATAATAATTACCAATAATAATATAATAATAACAGTCAAAAACTTATTGATTGGAGTTATAATTTGTAAGGAATTATTGAGTATAAATAAATAATATATGTAAAATAAAAAAAACTGTTTTTATTTTTATACCAATAATAATAATTACCAATAATAATATAATAATAACAGTCAAAAACTTATTGATTGGAGTTATAATTTGTAAGGAATTATTGAGTATAAATAATATATGTAAAATAAAAAAAACTGTTTTTATTTTTATACCAATAATAATAATTACCAATAATAATATAATAATAACAGTCAAAAACTTATTGATTGGAGTTATAATTTGTAAGGAATTATTGAGTATAAATAAATAATATATGTAAAATAAAAAAAACTGTTTTTATTTTTATACCAATAATAATAATTACCAATAATAATATAATAATAACAGTCAAAAACTTATTGATTGGAGTTATAATTTGTAAGGAATTATTGAGTATAAATAAATAATATATGTAAAATAAAAAAAACTGTTTTTATTTTTATACCAATAATAATAATTACCAATAATAATATAATAATAACAGTCAAAAACTTATTGATTGGAGTTATAATTTGTAAGGAATTATTGAGTATAAATAATATATGTAAAATAAAAAAAACTGTTTTTATTTTTATACCAATAATAATAATTACCAATAATAATATAATAATAACAGTCAAAAACTTATTGATTGGAGTTATAATTTGTAAGGAATTATTGAGTATAAATAAATAATATATGTAAAATAAAAAAAACTGTTTTTATTTTTATACCAATAATAATAATTACCAATAATAATATAATAATAACAGTCAAAAACTTATTGATTGGAGTTATAATTTGTAAGGAATTATTGAGTATAAATAAATAATATATGTAAAATAAAAAAAACTGTTTTTATTTTTATACCAATAATAATAATTACCAATAATAATATAATAATAACAGTCAAAAACTTATTGATTGGAGTTATAATTTGTAAGGAATTATTGAGTATAAATAATATATGTAAAATAAAAAAAACTGTTTTTATTTTTATACCAATAATAATAATTACCAATAATAATATAATAATAACAGTCAAAAACTTATTGATTGGAGTTATAATTTGTAAGGAATTATTGAGTATAAATAAATAATATATGTAAAATAAAAAAAACTGTTTTTATTTTTATATCAATAATAATAATAATTACCAATAATAATAATATATAATAACAAATAAGTGATGTAAAAAAATATACCCATAATAATAATATAATAAAAATAATAATGTAAAAAAATATACCCATAATAATAATATAATAAAAAATAATAAGTAATAAAAAAAAAGAAAGTAAAATCAGATCGCCCTTCGACTGCTGGGGAGTGATAGATGACATTAATAATCTGCATGAGTATTAGCATATTAAAGCAAATACAGACGTACTACTAAGACTAGTAGTATTAGTAGTAAGTTTATATGTGCCTGAATGTGCTAATACTCATACAGATTATTATCGTCATCTTTCACTTCCAGCTGTCGAAGGGCGACCTGATCATATTTTAGCGCCGGTGTCTAATTATCCAACCGCTTAGCAATTGAAAAATGGATGATGAAGATGATTTACGAACTTTCAAAAACACGGCGAATAATCTTACACCGACGTAATTTTATAACTCTTTTTTGTCTTTGACATCCTTCTTCTTCTCCTCCTCCTCCTCCCAAACTGTGCTGGCCTAATCCCACGCTTCTCTATACAAAAAAAAAATTAATATCTTTTGATTTTTTGTTTTGTTTTAAAACGTACTCCTGCGAGTGCACAATCACCTGTTGTTCATCGCTGTCGTCGTCGTCGTCATCCATCTCCTCCTGTCCCCTCAGGTTGTGGTCTGCTGTTTGTATCAACACAAAATTCTCCCTTCGGTGGCAGGTAAAGCGAGCGATTGCTTCCCCCCGTTGCACTATAATATCCCGATTAGTTGAATTTAATATCAAAATTTTAACCATCTCTTCGCAATCCGCTGTAGATATAATGGCTGCTGAGATAGTTAAAAATTTCTTCAACTGTTCTTTATGATCTGATAGACGGCCGTAGTGGTCGTCTGGAACTATTAGCCTCAGTCCCGTTGCCACTACCAACCGTCCCCGTTTCGGGATAATACAGCGTTCCGGGTTACGGATGATATAACCCGGCTCCAAATATCCCACTTCTGGGGCGTAAGCGTTCACGAAGACTTTCACAAATTTAATTTCTTGCATAGTAGTAGTAGAACTATACTTGTATACACTGAATTAATCCTTATTTTCAATCGCTATTTATACCAACATTTTCCGTTGAATTTGTTGAAAGTTGAAAATGTATTTGCATCATCTGCAATAATGCATAAGAATTGTATCATTCTAAACAAAATGCATAATTAATACACGAGGACGATGATGATGATGCCATACTTAAATTGTGTTTTTTATCGTTCCAATTGTACTCGAGATGCAATTATGCAATATTGCAAAAAGAACAAAGTTGAAAGTTGAAAGTGTATTTGCGTCATCTGCAATAATGCATAAAAATTGTATCATTCTAAACAAAGTGCATAATTAACACACGATGATGATGATGATGATGCTGATGATGATGATGATGCCATACTTAAATTGTGTTTTTTATCGTTCCAATTGTACTCGAGATGTAATTATGCAATATTGCAAAAAGAACAAAGTTGAAAGTTGAAAGTGTATTTGCGTCATCTGCAATAATGCATAAAAATTGTATCATTCTAAACAAAGTGCATAATTAACACATGAGGACGATGATGATGATGATGATGATGCAATACTTAAATGGTGTTTTTTATCGTTCCAATTGTACTCGAGATGCAATTATGCAATATTGCAAAAAGAAAAAATTGTTATTGAAAATACATTTGCAATAATACATAAAAATTGCATCATTCTAAACAAAATGCATAATTAATACACGAGGACGATGATGATGATGATGATGATGCCATACTTAAATTGTGTTTTTTATCGTTCCAATTGTACTCGAGATGCAATTATGCAATATTGCAAAGAGAACAAAGTTGAAAGTTTATTTGCATCATCTGCAATAATGCATAAAAATTGCATCATTCTAAACAAAATGCATAATTAATACACGAGGACGATGATGATGATGATGATGCCATACTTAAATGTTTTCACATCTATATATATATCCGACCATTATACGCTCCATTTGCAAAGCGACTCGGTAGCCGAACGTGTTACGGTCTTCGCCTACGAAGCTAGGGGTCCCGGGTTCGAAACTCGGCCGTCGGGAGTGCAAGAGTTTAGTTTATTCGTAATGCCGTGTCGGTTCTTCTTCGGGATGGTGGTGGCGTTCTTCGCGAACCAGAAGGGTGCCCCAACGTCTTCGGTGGTAAGTTCTTCAGATTTATACACCATCCACTTCTTCAGCTATGACCTTAAGTCTTCGAAGGTCAAGTCTTCCAAGGTCAGAGCTGAAGAGTGGTAACCCCCCCTTATACCATCCGCGGTCATAGTATCCCGCTACCTATACTACTGAAGACGTAAGCATACATACAATGTACTAGAGTGATTTATCGACAATTATTATTTTTATTATTTTTGTTTGCATTATTGCATAATCGGGAAATTTAACGATGAAGACATAATATACTTAATTAAAATGATTTGTTGTTGTTTTTTTTTGTTGAGTGGTTACTTGGTGCAATTAGCAAAAGATGCATAATTCACGCAATTATAAATAATAAGTTTTATTTGTATCTGTTCGTTTTTATTTAACGTTAGGATTTGACCATTTTTCATTTCATTCATGTTTAGTTATCGTTTATTTAAACCATAAAATTCTAATTGAAACTAAACCCCTTTGTAATATTAAACAACAACCAAATGTGAGGGGAGGAAAAACCGGTTACGTTGAGTTTTTCCCAGCAAAAAAAATACCCAACTTTCTCCATTAATTTAACCAAATCCAACGGCCGGATTTTTTCTATCCCACCACCACCCCCATATTTAGAAAAGCCTTCCTACGAGGAGACATCACACTTTAAAAGAGAGAATTCGTCTTCAGGTCAAAGAGACAACACGTAACCAATTACCGAGAAACCGGAAATCATACAGCACTTGTAAATAAATGTACATATAATTGAGAAGAATCCACCAGTGTTTTATTGATTCCACGACTAATCGCCACGTTCGCGCACCGTGTAAATTTTACACAATCGATTGGTCAAGTATAATCCATTAACAAGCGTCGTGAGAGTATGTTAAAAGAAAACAAAAAAAAAGTATATTATTGAGCTGCAATGTTTTCAATATTTTAAAAATCCATTCACAATAAGAGAAATTGCTATTCATAATATGGCAACTGGAGAAATTAATCCATGCGCTGGTGAAATTGAAACACAATTTATCTAATTTCAATGAAATATTAATGATAAATCTTTGTCTCGCGAATAGGCAATGTCATGTTCCATGCATGCTTGATCTAATTTATTTTTAGGTTTATCACTTCGCATTAAGCGCTTTGCAAGTTTTGTACCTGGTCCACAATAATTATAACCGCCGGGTATATGCAATTCAAGTGGTAGAGCATTAATTGCTCTATTTACCAATCCATTTCCCAAATAATAATATCTCATTATTCACGTGTGAACAGTTATGCAACTAAACATGCAATAAATAAAAACAGTATGCAAATGTTTTTTTAAGTAATTTTTAATATAATCATTCGGAATGCAAGTAGAGCCGCAGAAGGTTAAGTTTCGCATAGGCAATCACCACTTAAGTGCACTTGAATTGAAAAATCATAGTAAACATGGATCATTATTTCCTTCAACTGTACGTCGTATAATTGTTGGACCATCGAATTGTGGGAAAACTAGCGTTATGATAACTCTAATTGAACATGAAAATGAATTAAAATTTGAGAATTTAAAGACAATAACAACAAACAATAAAATAATTATCCTTTTGCAACATTGTATCTAAATTCTCTTTCATCAAAAATATATTAAAATTATCTCTAAAAGACGCAACGTCGGGAAAAATCCCAGTGCCATCCTCAATTTACCTCGAGGATAGGTATAAATAAGGAAGCATTTGCAGCTCCACGCCAGTTCCATTTTTTACTCGTTAATATCGTTAAAGGTTCATAATTCTGCAACCGTCCTGTATTGTCAAGGTGAATATTGTAAAAAATCAAATGTACAGAATAAATATATTATTTTTCCACACAACGTATTGAAAAAGTTGTTGACTGGCGCAGTCGGTAGGATTGAGTTCTTGTTAAACGAGATTTAACAAGTTCAGGCACCTCCTCGTAAAAGCACCCGATCGGATCGCTTTATAAACCGCCATCGTTCAAATTTGCTAAAACGCCAGATCAGTACACACAAAGACAGTTTCATCCAGCAGCAATGGAAGTAGATCCTACATGGAGTAGGGTTCGACAAGAATTCCCGAAGAAAAGGAAATTCGCTGAATTACATCAGCAAGAATCTACGGAAGATGAAGTAGAGCAGCTAGAAGAAGATATTCGATAAAAGATATTCGATGAAGACACGGAACCGTATCCATGGACGATGCAAAATGATGAAGAACAAAAGTTTACAACGCCCGCCTCCACGGACGAACCACCAGATCAAATCTTCCAAGATCCATAGAAAATGTCGAAATCAACTATCAGCAAAAGCCAAATAAATTACCCTCCATTTATTTACCCGAAATCGACGCAAAATTATTGATAGACACAGGAGCATCTACTTCATCAATATCTCCAAAAATTGCTTACGAACAATTTCCGGATTATATCGAAAATTCACCCTTCACCGTAACAACGATGCATGGTACATCTTCTCATGATGAAATTCTAGTAATTCCATTATTAGTCACATTTAATGCATACGGTCAATCCCATAAATTTAATATAATAGATTTTTCCAATAAATACGACGGAATAATTGGCTATAAATTAATGCAACAAATGGGAGCGGTAATTGACACCGAACGAAAACTCCTACGCACTAAATTTGCAACGATACCCATTGAAACGGGGCCGAGAATAGAAATAGGGCCAAGAGAAAAGAAAGTAGTACAGATACCAGTGAGTGAAAATTTCAACGATATTAATTATTCAACATCAACAAGTCATCCCAGGGGTGGAAATACCAACGAATGTAACGAAAGCAAAAAATTATAATGCAATAACAGCAATAAATAATTATAATCCTATAGAACTTAAAGTGAGACAACCGATAAAAGCAGAACGCTTTCGAAAAAGTAATTCCGTTACACAAAATTCTAATTTAACAATACGAAAAATTGCTAAAATACAGGAGGAAAATATTCAAGAAAAATTACGAATTGAACACCCAAATCAGGAGGAACAAAAGGCAATAAGTCGATTATGTAGAGAACATAAAGATATAATACATGACGAACGAATACCATTAACCTTTACATCCGAAATAAAACATCAAATTCGGTTAAAAGATGAAACACCGATTTACATGAAACCATACAGAAAATCGCCAACGCAGCGTGCCGAAATTAATAAACAAATTAAACAAATGATGCAACAAAAATCTTTAAAGAAAGTGCAAGTCCATGGTCAGCACCCGTAGCAGTAGTACCAAGGAAATTGGATGCAACAGGAATACAAAAATATCGAGTAGTAATTGATTACGGAAAATTAAACGAAAAAACTATCGATGATAAATTTCCAATTCCGAATATTCACGACATTTTAGATAAATTAGGCCGTGCAAACTATTTCACAACGCTTGACCTTACTTCAGGATACCATCAAATAGAAATGGACAAGAAAGATCAGGAAAAAGCTGCGTTTAGGACAGAAAATGGTCATTATGAATTTAATAAGAGGATGCCCTTTGGATTAAAGAATGCACCCGCAACATTTCAGCGTGCGATGAATCACATATTGAGGGGATGTATCATGTATATCTTGACGAAATAATTGTCTATTCAACATCACATCAACATTCACTTCAGGTTAAATTAAAAAAAGGTATTCACGAGATTACGAAATTCTAATATGAAAATTAGTTTAGACAAATGTGAATTTCTCAGAAAAGAAGTTGCTTATTTAGGCCATATTATTACACCAGAAGGAGTAAAACCCAATTCAGAAAAAAATGAAGCAATAAAACAATACTCCATTCCAAAAACTAGAAAAGAAATTAAAAAATTTCTCGGACTAATTATAGAAGATTTATTTCAGATTTCGCTATAATGACAAAATAAATGTTTACGTAAAGCATAAAAAATTACATTCGTTGAAGAATATACAGAAGCATTCGAATTGTGTAAACATGCTTTAATGAATGACCCTGTATTGCAATACCCAGATTTCACGAAACCATTCTTGATAACAACCGATGCAAGTGATGATGCAATAGGAGCGGTATTAAGTCAAGGATTAATTAATCAAGACAGACCGGTAGCTTATGCATCCAAAACACTTTCCCAAACGGAACAAAGATATTCCACGATTGAGAAAGAATTATTAGGAATTATTTGGGCATGCAAGCAATTTAGACCTTGTATATTTGGAACAAAATTTACAATAATAACAGATCATCGACCACTAATTCTATCCGCACACTAATCACAAACCCTATCGATACTATAATGTAACCGCATTATCAGTACCAATTCAAGGAAACAGCTTTAGACAAATGATACCTACAAAATCATATTTTGCAATTAAAAAAGACAAATTCGTATCATCCGAAAAATGTGTAAACAAATCACAAAAGTAACATTTTTATGTAATCACGAAATGGATCACTTTATCAATAAAAATTCGCCATGTGAAATTAATATCAGACAACAAACAACAAATTAAAAAAATTGTAAAATGAAGTATTCAATATAACCGAAACAGAAATTCGATCTTTAAAACATAACATTCATATAATTTTGAGTATAACACGAGAAAAACTCGTACAAAATTGTAAAAATAGAGAAGACACTATCTTACTCTTAGGAACATCTATCGTACGAAATCTAGATGGATGTAGCTACAAAATTAAAGATCATCTCATTCTGCATATGTACACCCCAATTGAAACTCAGTTTCAATTTATCGATGCCATTGAAAAACACGATAAAATTCCAAATGTAACTTTGCATCAAATCCATTTGTTAAAATTAGATGATCCAATTAAGGAACAAGAAAAATCTCTGAAAACCATAACTAATAATCATTTTGTACACCATAGTACCCAATATGTATTTTTATTTATAATAATCTGTATTCGTATTGTTTTAAGTATTAAGTATTGTAAAAATCAAATGTACAGAATAATTCTTTTTTTCTACACAACCAAGAAAAAGTTGTTAACTCATATATAATAATAACACCGACCATCTTACTCACTATTTACAAAGTGGCTCGACAGCCGAGCGTGTTACGCTCTTCGGGGTCCCGGGTTCGAAACTCGGCCGTCGCGAGTGCAAGTTTTTAGTTTATTCGCAATGACGTCGTCATCATCATCCACACCACATCTTCGGGATGGCGGTCTTCGCGAGCGAGAAGGGTGCAACGTCTTCTTCTTCGGTGGTAAGTACTTCTTCAGATTTACGTCATCCACTTCTTCAGCTACGACCCTAAGTCTTCCAAGGTCAGAGCTGAAGAGTGGTAACCCCTCCAAGGTCAGAGCTAAAGAGTGGTAACGCCCCCATGTACCATCCGCAGTCACACTATCCCGCTTCCTATACTACTAGTAATAACACCCAAAATATTTTCGAAAAATATGCTTGACGTCCAAGAAACTCAAAAATAATAATTGTGCATTAAATATCAGTAATTGATACTAAACCATATCAATATTATGCAAGCGAATTACCGGTATTTATTCAAGAAAACACCTTTAAGCAGACTACAGCAACAAAATCATATTTTTGTAATTTAAAAAATCAATGAATATCATATGAAAAGCATATGTAAACAATTTCATGTAAACACGAAATTGAACGCGCCAGATAGATTTCATTCGGAGGCACAGCGTGAACTCTAGATCGGCGATGTACTCGGGCTAACGACCTTTTAGTTATTGTTGTAGAAAAAATATAAAAGCAATATGTTGAATTAAAATAAATCATACATAAAAAAAGTATCGCCGTATTAAGATGTATTCAACCAAACACAGGATTAAATGCTGTAGCAATTCACCAGACGACAACATAACAATCTTGAACACTACTTGACGAATGTCATGTTCTTATTATATCACCGAAGTTAGTCCATGCAGGGTCCCTGCGAGGGCAGAAACTGCATGGAAATCCTAATCAGCCCGAAGATAAAATGGGGCACACGAAAGCTGGTTATTGTTTATAAATGTTTACTTATACGCTCATACACGCCACCCATATGTTGAGCGAAATAGAAAACTAGCATCACTTGAAAGCTTCTCTGGTCAAAGGCGCCGCAAAATTAATATGCAATGTCGAGATAACGACGCAGATTTATAGTATCGTCTTGCTGATAGATTTAACAACAGAAAGCAAAACATGAAAAATCACACACGACCGCTTTTGAGAACTACATAGCGTTGTGAAAGCAAACAAAAGGGAATTTCTAGACACCCTTAGATACCCCGTAGAACAATGGGACACATTATTCGTTGCGATAATAACAATCTGATTCGACTATAAACTGAACGAAGAATGGAACGACGGATTTAGAATCGCCTTCGTTCAACGAATTAATACAATTCTTAACTAGAAGAGCGAAAACCACAGAAGAAACAAATGAATCAATGCTTTTGGCTTTTGGCAGCAGTTGCATTAATGAAAAGGACATAGTGTTTACGCCGTAGTGAGTAACACTAACTCATTGTGCGTTATTAGAGTGGTGAATTGCCAGTGTACATTCGTGAATTGTAAATAGTCCTTGTACATTTTAGTTTGTGGATAAGCATTGTATAATATTAAACGTGAATTGTAAATAGCTTTGTTCAAACATTGAAAAGAAGAAACAAGCGCAAGATTGAATGTTCATTGCAACAAGGGAGTGACTGTCGTGTTGATATTATTGAGACAAACCTGCCAGCCAACAAAATCTGGTTTTGGGCAGTTTTATCTCACAAAAGCACACTCTCCCAGAACTGGAAGGGGAAAGATAATTTGCCATATAAATTAAGAAACATTTTTGATTTGAGCAGAATTTTTCTACTGAACATAAGTCGACATCGTTTGGTTTTCATCGTTTGTTTCGTGCATATTAAGAGAATTTTGTATTGAACATAAGCCGACAAGTGTTTGATTTAATTTATCTTTTGTTTCGTGTCATATTAACATTGACTGAATTAATGTACATATTTTGTAAATAAGTGTAAATAGAATTAAAGTTTATTCTACACATTGGTTCCGACCCATTAGTCGGTGGTCCTTCGAAACTAAAGAAAATTCGTACTCAAGACCGGGTACGAAACACATAGCTTAATTCATTTTATAAATACTCATGGGCGATGGTAAAAAATTCTTGTTCTAATCATAAGCAAAATAATATGTTAAACAACCAGATCGGAGTTTCTTATCATTTTAAAACACTTAAAACCTTGTAATCTTGCAACAAAGCCCGATCAAAAGTTGAAAATTAAATCAACGATTCAATACAACGAAGCGTCGTCTTTCGACCATCGTTCATGACGACGATCTTCTTTATTTGATATCGGGTGGCTTGCACTAAGAAGGCAATTTGGTAAGAGGAGACTCTCAAGCCATTGAAATATAGTTAAATATTAATGAGTAACACAGTGTGAACAAACATGGACCGTCGAGCCGGATAAGATATCCAAAGAGACAAAGTGTTGTGAAGGAAGGCTTTAGAAAAGATGCGTCCAAGGATACGAGGAGTAATTTAGCTTTAGCATTGAAGAACAAACTCTTTCCTGACGTCAAAGATTCGATGACGGCAATGGACCGTTTAGAACAGATAAATACAGCTAAAGCAATCACTATCTGCATAACAACAAGACAAATTGGCTTTGGAGTAGCTCATGTGTTTCAAGCCTTGAATAGGTTTAACAACTATCCGGTGGTTGCAAATGTTAACCAACTATACCGTGTCGCAGTGACCCGGAGCGGTAATGACATGTATTACTAAGAACAGCGAGCAAATTTTAAGAATTGATCTTGATTGTAACATGAACCGAGCTGCTAGAACGTGCTGCGTCCTACGCGATCAGCTTGCTTTACCAATTAACGCTGTTGGGAAAGTTAAAGTTTATAATAGAATGTATGTTCCGAAGGTTGGTAGAATGAATCATGATAGAGAAGGAAGATTCATCCCACAGCCCGAACAAGTCACCCTGAAGACGTTACGTCAAACCGTGCTTACTCTGGCTAATCCAGAGACAGCAATTGAAACACGACGTAGATTCTATATGAATAACGCGACACCTGGAACGATCTGGGCGAATGTACCTGACAACCCAGTACTACAAAATCCAGATGATATCATGCCTGAAGTCTACGGCCCATCTGAAGCGATAAACGCTAAAATAGGTTTTCTAGCGCGAAAAGCGCCTAAGTACTTTGATAAAAGCATCGGTATGGAACCTGATGGTAATAAAACTGTATTATGCTTTGTAGGATACACACTGCATTATTAATATATGTAGACACATTATAAATATATAAATATATGTGTATTTTAAATAAATGCAATATAAGCAGTTTGTAAATATTAAAATTGTTTGGAAATAAATTCGGCGAAGCGCTAGGAAGGGGGCTTATCGCAGCGAGCGCACTGGTTAAGGTTAAGCCCTGCCATCGTGGTCTGTTGGTTGTCCCTTCAGCACAACCGCGTTTACGGGTTGTCCCCGCAAGGCAGTCGGTACCTTTCTCTTGGAGCTTGCGAACACGCGCTGTCGAGTGCGTTCTGCGCGACTCAACGAAGCTCGACAAGCTTCGTTCGAATAACATACGCAAATAGCCAGATAGAGAAAGTCGCATGTAGACTGAAAACTATTTTCGTCGTTTACAAAAAATAATAAAAACAAATAATAAATCTCACGTCGGATTGTATGACGTGTCAATATAACAAACAAGCGGCATCATTTGCATCATCTGCAACGTATATTGCAGTCAAGTATATGCAGCAATTGGCCATAAATGAGTGACAGAACCACCCAACTGGCGCAACAATTTCCTTTTTTATTACTTGCTAAGTGGAGCAAATTGTTTTGAAAATGAAGAACTAGGTAATAGTGGAAGCATTGAAGACAAAATTGGAGAAACGGCTGAAGAAAAACGAATGACAAAAACAAAGACAAAAACACACTGAAAATAGCTCAATGTAACATCAATAGAAGCTTCGGAACGAAACGAGTAAAATCTGCCAAACAATCGAAGAATGTGAACTGGACATAATGTTTTCCCGTAATGGGGGTGGCTAAGACTTTAAACACCTTGGAAACGTTAATCCAAATGTCCAGCAGAAATTTGTTTGGCGATTCCTTAATACGACGCATTTGCCGAATCGACGAACAAAGTCCCGTTTCTAGCAGTTGAATATTAAGTATTGCCCCATTTGTTCAAGTAATACGTAAAATAGCGCACCGCCCATACCCCTCGTACGTGATACAAGGATTGGGATGGATTCTCGACGAGAATGGAATCGGACATAACTCTCGAAGGCTTCAAGCAAAGTGTGGCACTACTTTGAGTCCGTTATAAAAAGAAAAGGCGACAGCAGCGTTTATAATACACTAATTAGTGGAAAGCCCCATATGGCCACAATTTTATCGATCACGTGGAATGCAAGAATCAGCTGTAGAGACATTCATCGAATAAGTTTCGTGATATTTACAATAAGTTCTTCACGCTTTTTAAAAATATTCATAGAACGATATCGAAGCAGTTCGCTCATCAAGCATATGCTGTTGAGCTATTTGCTGGGCAATAACAGTCAACAGATGATTGTCGCCATTATAAAGGTTGATAAGAAACTTCAGCAAAAAAAAATAGAAAACTTAATTGTTGACATGTAAAATATTCCAACACACATATTTAACGAACACAAAAATTGCCAAGAGTTCAAAAGCGAAGACGACAATTATATGTCATCAACGTCCGACTGTGACATATGTGACAACACAATGGCAGCCGTACATCATCGCCTCATAAGTAACTGCTCCAGTTTGTTATTGAAAATGAATACAAACGGCGCAGAACATTACGATTAAATTCTATGTGAATTTGTGGGAGGAAAGCGTGTGAACGTCACGCAAATGAGAGGTTATAATATGAGAAGTGACACTTCCACTATAACACTCAACACATAAACAGACTTTTATGCTACAGCAATGAAAGACAGGATGTAGTATTATACGGAAAAGACACCGACACCCAAACAAAACAATGTTTAATAAAAATGAAGGTATCACGATGTGATAAACACTACGGCTTGCAGGTAGAAAGTCAACATGATGACACCTGAAGCATAGAGTAATCAGAAAATTAAACTAATAAAATCCTTTGAAGGAGGAAGCTCCGAAATTGAGGTTTGTATGGCGTAGAATATTGCTGGCCACCTGTCCGAGGGGCGTTAAGGTATTATCATTTAATTAAGCCCGAATATATTTTTTCTACTAGTTTCGCAAATTTCAACATTCCTGGATTGTCAACACTGCACAGGAAACAACGGCGCTTGTCAGCGATAATGAAATACTTGAAATAAAATGTCAATTTTCGATTAGTTGCTTACATTCGGAAGAGGAAGACAAATAAAAGATCCCAAATGTTGCTGAAGTTGATGGCAATACAAAACTTCCGTAGAAAAACTCCCATCGATATTACTATCAAATACAAAGGGCACTGCAAATAGCAACACGGTTTGTTACCTTGTGACTTTGAGTATAGCTGACATGCTTGTGGAAGTAATAGAAAGAGAATAAATGAAAGAGTGTGTATATCTCCAATTCGGTCCTAAACTAATCGGGAGACGTCCCACACAATTTTTTAATATTTTTATATTGAACACTCGACTCACGATGGAACCAATTGTAAGTATAGATTATGAACATTTGTATGTTGATGAATTTATTTTTATTTTAGGTACTGTGTGGAATTCAGTATTCAATGAAGCAGGGCGCAAGCTAACTAGACAAGTTCGTAGATAGTAAATCCTAGAAGCAACCCTTCAAATATCCGGATGTTTATTTAGTGGAAAAAGTACTACGAAAGAAAAAGGATAAAGTGTTCGTTACATAACAGCTGGATTGATAAGAAAAATAGCGTTTAACCTTTTTATATTACACACACAGACACACACACTTTCCTTATGTACTATATAAACGAAAATAATGTATTTGTGGCTAATAAGATTGTAGTTATTAAAAATCTATTTTTATTTCGTCTTTGATTCTCGCCAACCTAATAAACTAAGTAAAATATGTAAAACTATTTCATTTGTCGAGATGCCCTCGCCAAGTTCAGACATGCTACGAATAGTGTTGTTACTTGTATTAAGTTTTCACGAAATAATATCACATGATCGTGAGCAAGTTAGAGATTATTTGAGTACCTATAGGTGTTTGGAATTGGATAAAAACAACGTTTCAAGAATATTACGAATTACCGAATAGTACCGGCGAAATAGATAATGATACCATTGCTTTAATGAACAGACCAAGATGTGAGATGGCCGATAGCGTAAGTGAATATACGCTTGACCATTAGAAGTGCAACAAAACTAACCTTAATTGGTTTCTTACAAGTGTAAACGGTAAAAGACGAAAAATAATAATAAAAAACCATAGATAATGCGTTTAAAGTATGGGAATTGGATTCAAATTTGCGGTTTAAACAAACCTTAAATAGTCATGCTGCTGACATACTTATAGCATTTGATGATGTTTATCATTCAATTAAAACTTCTAAAACAATGTGTAACCGTGAGTTTCTCGCAAATAGAAATATCTTAGGTCATGCATATTCGCCGACATCGAATGGTGAACCAACAGAAATACACATGAATAAGCATGTAAAGTGGCGTCTAGATTAAGAAAAACCCACGGAAACTGAAATCAGTATGTTTCTTGTTTTACTACATGAGATTGGTCACGCATTGGGTCTAAGACATACAAGCAGCTCTAGTGCAATTATGTTTCCATTCTACGATATGCCCAAGAATCTAAGTAACATTACCGACATCCGTTTAAATGTAGATGATGTAGCCGGCATCAAAAGTCTATACGGTGGGAAAATAAACGTGACGTCCATGAAAGGAAAAACCACGATAAAATACCTGCGGTTAATCCAAATGCTGATAAACCTATTCAAGATATATGTCATGTACCTCACATCGACGCGTGTCTCATAATTAATGAAAATGTGTAGGCCTTCTACAAATAATGGTTATGGATAAAATCTCTTAATAGGATCAAAGTTTGGGGCCCGAAACTCATAACAGATTGATTAACGTTTCCACCTCGCAATTGGACTAAAGTTGATGCCATATCTCAAAGACCTAAAAATGACGTAGCTATTTTGATTGAAAATCGCATTTATCTCTTTGACATCCAAAATTTCCAATTATTACAACCAATTAGCAGTTATAATGAGATTGGACTACAAAAACAAATGTCTAAACCTAATGGAGTAGTTAATACGTATAAAGAATATACATATATATATATTCTATGATGATAATTTTTATAGCAAAATTGATGAATGCGAGTTTTATTCTAGTTCATTAGGGGAAATTCGAACTATTTTTCCCGCATTACCTCCAAATTTTAACAGCGTCTTTAGATATACAATTGGCTTATTATTTTTTTTTTCTTCGATGATCAATTTTATGAAGTAAATGAATTTTATGAATCTATCAAGAGCAGTCAAAAGAATCACGTCTCAAAGTTCCACTTTCTTTGTCCGAATATCGCTCTCTTAGAACAATTGAAATTAATTAGTCAAAAACTTATTGATTGGGGTTATAATTCGTAAGGAATTATTGATTAATAAATATATATATATGTTATAAATAAATTATTGATTAATAAAGAAAATAACATGTGTGTAATAACAAACAAACAACGAGAAAATCCGATTTCTTTTCTCATCCTTTCTATTATGCAATAATGCAAAAACATAAAATAACACTCGTCGATAAATAAAAAAAAACGTTTTTACACCTATGTATAATAATAACACCGGCCATCCTACTCCCTAATTACAAAGTGGCTCGACAGCCGAGCGTCTTACGGTATTCGCTTACGAATCTAGAGGTCCGGAATTCGAAACTCGGCCGTCGCGAGTGCACGATTTTAGTTTATTCGCAATGACGTCATCAACATCATCCACGCCACATCTTCGGGATGGCGGTCTTCGCGAGCGAGAAGGGTGCAACGTCTTCGGGGGGAAGTACTTCTTCAGATTTACACCATCCACTTTTGCAGCTATGACTTTAAGTCTTCCAAGGTCATAGCTGAAGAGTTGTTACCCCCCGATGTAGCATACGCAGTCATAGTATCCCGCCTCCTATACTACTTATTACAGAAATTTATTAAAAGAGGTCTACGTTAAAGGAGAAAATAAATATGCTTTATTGCTTGATATATTAAGAGACTATGCAATTATAAATTTAGATAATGATGAGGACACAATTACAGCAAAATTTGGAAAAGTAATTTTTGTCCCATTCGCAAATAATGAAAAAATATATAAATGTAATTTTCCTTATCTGCTATATAAACGAACATTAAGATTCATGGACCACGTTTGTGAGACGCATTAAGTAAAATTTAATACAACAAGCAAATTTCAATGTTGTCATTCAATACCAATATGGTGGGCCAGAGGGTATGAGACAAACAATTTGGACTCTAGTAACATCCGCTCTAATAATGTATTCCGTCGAAACTGTGGAAAATGTCATTGAAATGGAGGAGAGAAGCGATTATTTCCTTAAGAGCTAATATGTTAGTTAAAGAATCAAAGACATGGACGTCCAACCGGATTATAGAGCACAATAAACGGCGGTGGGGGTTCGGAATCCTAATTTCTAGCGCGATTAAATATGGACATGCCACATCAAACTAAGCAAATCGCAACAGAAAGACCTTTGGAATAATCATAAACGTATTCAACAAAATTTGTGGACATGTCCTGTTGTTTTTAACAAAAACTGATTTACATTTACATCCCCATGTAACGAAGAGGCATTTATTTCGAATGCTATCCGAGGTCGGGAAGATGTATGATGCGTATCGGTGCATCAAGAAGGTAAAAACAGAGGCTACGACTTTGTCACCTATTTCAATGAAACAGAGAAACTACCAAAACCCAAATCAGTGGTAGATTATGACTATGGCGCAGCAGGATTTTAATCCTAAATTCCCTTAACAATCGTAGTATAGGTATAAGAGGCACAGCAAAACATGTTAAGACCGATCACGTTAAGCTACAAATTCGTTAAGAAAATAGAGTAAATATTTTTGTAATGTGATAATATAATGCACATTTAATAGCTGTCTTTTTACGCTAACATTAATCTGAAAGTGTACGTAATTTCCTTAACCAAAATTATATAAATAGCGATGGAAAATGAGGATTAACTCAGTACATACAAGTCACTGACAAAGACAAAATGCAAGCTGCAATTAAATTCGTAAAAGTCTTCTTGGACGCTTACGCCCCAGAAGTAGGATTTTTGGAGCCGGGGTATGTCATCCGTAACCCGGAACGTTGTATTATCCCGAAACGAGGACGGTTGGTAGTGGCAACGGGACTGCGTCTAATAGATCCAGATAACTACTACGGCCGTCTATCCAATGTCAAGGAACAGTTAGAGAAATTTTTAACTGTCTCCGCGTCCATTATATCTGCAGCGGATTGTGAAGAGATGATCAAAATTATAATATTCAATTCAACCAATCGGGACATTATAGTCCAACGGGGGGAAGCAATCGCTCGATTTACCTGCCACCGGAAGGAGAATTATTATCATCTTATGCAAGTTTTGTTTATATAAAATAAGTAAAAAGAACTAAAAAAGCCCATTAAAATCCTCTCCACTAATTATCAAATAGAATACCAAAAGAAGCTATTATTTATAGAAGGTAGATTTCAGATTCTGTACGATAGTACAACAATAAAGACGTTCTTCGAATTGAAATAAAATTAAAAAAAAATATATTAAATGAAAGGCATTTTTTATTTAACTTATATAAGAAAATATTAATTTAGCAGGTTTTTTTTCTTTTTTATATAAAGATTTGGCGTTAAACAAATTACAGTGAGAATCTGACAAGTTATTATGAGTTTGTACTATTCACCTAAAAAGGAGAGTTTAGGTAAAAAATTCGGTAATATGCCTGTGAAATGTTACAGGCTAAATATCGAAAACGAAATGGAAATTGAATTATTTGAACGGTGCATCAAATCATTTGCCGTTAATTTGGATGACGATCAATATCAATCAATGATCTCGAATAATGGCGACAATCAACAATTGATGATGATAACAGACGGTGAGGATCATCATCAAAATAATGTCATAATCCATGATGACATTAGCGTGCTTATTGACGATGATGATTATAGTTAACGGCGAGAAAACACTTTTATGTCTAACCTCCGCGTGCTTTAATAAATTCAATTTACTTTTTATATCGCGACGTTTTTGAATAATTTTCTTTATTGAATATTTCAAAAATCGTACACATGCATTCTTATGGAGTTTATCGAATCATCCCAACAAATAGTAATGATAAAAAATTTCAAATGTGCAGCGAGAGAGTTTGATAAAAACTTTTATAAAAGAGACAAGTTACCGTATGCAAAAGTCAGTTTAAAAAATCTTAATTATTTTAAACGATTTACTATATTATCGTCGCAAAGCAAGTTTTTTTTTTATGATATGCCATCTATCCTTCTCAATCGAATGGAGGAAGGATGGTCGATTTTATTATAGATTCTATCAAATATGCAGAGATTGCTTCCGGCATAAAAAGAGAAGAGACAATGATACCAAAGAAAATCATACGGTATGTTGTCAATGAAAACGCCGAAAGGCTGCTAGAAGCATTGAAAACAGCAACAAAAGGAATAAGAAACCTCGAGGATGTCGTTCTTCTTAACACTGCATCTACACTTGAAGATTGAAACTACGACATGCCCCCTCAGACGGCAGAATTGATATCAGACAAGAGCTATGCAGTGTCATTGAGTTATTGGCCTCAATGCTACGAGAAGTAGGCTTTTTAATTTTACAGAGACAAACCAAGACAATGTTCAGACTCCAAGAGACATCTTTTATGCACCAAGCGAACTCAGAAGTTTCTTAACCCCCATATAGTTTCAAAAGTTGTCTGACACAGAAGCAGAATTAGGTCGGAAAATTGGGAAGTTTAAACCGATTAATATCAGAAGACAATACAGAGAACATTAATTTGGATTTATGACATTCTTCTTACCTATCATCTCGACGCTCTCTTTGGACTGTCAAGGTGTTACCAAAATTCTTATTTGCAAATCCAAAGATCATACGTGTTAAGTCATTCACGCGTCAAACCCCTTTTGAAAATGTCTTTTAAATCTTAACTCTTGCTATTTTATTTTTTATAAGAAAACGTTTGTAATTTTTGTGACGGACGAACACGTCCCCACCCCCGAAAGCTTCTCTGATATAACTCTGATAACATTTATAACATAGTGTTTTATTATATTATTTTAAAGTCCGTCTCTCTTAAAAAAAAAACAAAAACTCAGTGATAAAGAGGTTAGCATACATACATAAGTTAACCGTACGGTTAATAAAGATCCCTTTGTATAACCATACATTCGATAACTTTGTCAAGGCCCAGGTTATTGCAAAGTTATCGCAAAAACATTGCATCTTTCAATATTTAAACAATAAAACGATTATCCTTTTGCAACATTGTATCTAAATTCTCTTTCATCAAAAAGATATTAAAATTATCTCCAAAAGACGCAATGTTGGGAAAATCCAAGTGCTATCCTCAATTTACCTCGAGGATAGGAATAAATAAGGAAGCATTTGCAGCTTCGCGGGAGTTCCAGTTTTTTGATATTGCATTAGGAATATTAATTTTTTGCATCGAATTAGAATGATGCAATTTTTTGCATTATTGCAGCTGATGCAAATACATTTTCTTTTTGCAATTTTGCGACGCTAATATGTAATTTAATTTGTTTTTCTATTTCAATGGAAATTCAACGGAAAATGTTGATATAAATAGCGATGGAAAATAAGGATTAACTCAGTGCATACAAGTTACACGAAACAAAAAACACGATGCAAGCTCAAATCAAGTTTGTAAAAGTCTTCTTGGACGCTTACGCCCCAGAAGTAGGATTTTTGGAGCCCGGCTATGTCATCCGTAACCCGGAACGTTGTATTATCCCGAAACGAGGACGGTTGGTAGTGGCAACGGGACTGCGTCTCATAGTTCCAGATAACTACTACGGCCGTCTATCCGATGTTAAAGAACAGTTAGAAAAATTTTTAACTCTCGATGCGTCCATTATATCTGCAGCGGATTGTGAAGAGATGATCAAAATTATAATATTCAATTCAACCAATCGGGACATTATAGTCCAACGGGGGGAAGCAATCGCTCGATTTACCTGCCACCGGAAGGAGAATTTTGTGTTGGTACAAACAGAAGACCACAACCTGAGGGGGCAGGAGGAGGAGGATGACTTTTATCAGAGTCAAATATTTGCCAAATTCTAAAACAAACCGCATGACTGAATCGTCTAGATGTTTCGATAGTGTTATGTTTTACCTTATAAACACTTAATATGCTTTGTTGTTGGACATAATAAGATAAAGTCATAGTCGTATTCTTGAAATCAAGTAAAAGTGCAACAAATAGCAGAGACTAGGCTCTCGTGTTGCGATAAAGCCAGTGGAGGCACTGGCGATTTAAATAAAAATCGTAGAGTAAATTTAATGTTTATCAAAGAATGTGCTTGCAAAAGACGCAGATATTTCTAATTCTTCTCTTTAAGCGTAAAATTGTTTTCGTCGCAATGGAAAATTTAGAATGTAAAACTGGATTCATCAATCCCTTATAGATTTTGAGTATATTAAATTTTCTAATTCAAATTGTAGACTCCATCATTTGAAGAAAAATAATAATGTGGATGAAAAAAAATTACTTAATAACAACAATTACTCATACGAACGGTAATCGCGAAAAAAATTAAAACAAAAGGAAAACTGTGAAATGATGCGAGAAATTCAACGGATAAACAAAGCGATCGCATCTACTGGGCAGATGTAGAATCCGCATTCCTTATAATAATGAGAACGGATTGCACAACGAATTAAAGTTTTTCTTTTAAGATTCATGCACCACGTTTGTGAGACGCATTAAGAAAAATTTAATACAACAAACAAATTTCAATTTTGTCATTCAATACCAATATGGTGGGCCAGAGGGTATGAGACAAACAATTTGTACTCTAGTAACATCCTCTCTAAAATTTAAAAATCAACGAAGATAAATTTAATCAAAACATGCGACTTTTTTACAATTTTAGCAATGAGACTACAGCTTCCATTAACGAGGTTAAATATAATCAACTAATTGCAGAACGTTTTACCTCTTTCAATAAATTAAGTGTAAATTTAATTGAATGCGTCGACAACTTCGATCATCTTAGCGCATACAAATATTTTACTTCCCCATATTTTCTCGCCAGATCAAATGCTTCATTAACTTAGGATTTAATCATTTCCCAAACAATAGCAAATTACCGAATGATCTAAATTTTGTTCATATTTCCAAATATCTAAGACTTTGTAAAACAAAAATATTCGAAGGACGATCTCATCTTACTTTCCATTTTACATCACTTATTATTATATATATATTATTATTATTATTATTATTGTTCAGGGTATAAAAATTATTATTATTATGGTTGTTCAGGATATAAAAATAAATGTTTTTTTTTATTTTACATATGTTTTTTATTTATTTTTTTTTAACCAATTTATTTATAACGTAGATATATAGATATATTTTCTCGTGTTGTAACTAAGCCAGTGGAGCCACTGGCGTTTTAAATAAAAATCGTGGAGAAAATTTAATGGTTATCAAAGAATGTGCTTGCAAAAGACGTTGATATTAATACAACAAATTTCAATGTCGTCATTCAATACCAATATGGTGGGCCAGAGGGTATGAGACAAACAATTTGGACTCTAGTAACATCCGCTCTAATAATGTATTCCGTCGGAACTGTGGAAAATGTTAGGGCAAAGTGATAACCAGGCCATAACATTGAAATGGAGGAGAGCGAATATGTTAGTTAAAGAATCAGACTTACTTGGACGTCCGACCGGATTATAGAGCACAATAAACCTTTATGGGATCCCAATTTCTAGTCGGATTAAATGGACATGCCAGATCAAACTAAGCAAATCGCAATAGAAAGACCTTTGGAATAATCATAAACGTATTCAACAAAATACTGCCGCCATTTGGGGACATGTCTTATTGTTATTAAAAAAAAAGAGGCATTTATTTCGAATATATGATGCGTATCGGTGCATCAAGAAGGTAAAAACAGAGGCTACGACTTTGTCACCTATTTCAATGAAACAGTCAGAGAAACTACCAAAACCCAAATGAATGGTAGATTATGACTATGGCGCAGCAGGATTTTAATCCTAAATTCCCTTAACAATCGAAGTATATGCATAAGAGGCACACCAAAGCATGTTAAGACCGATCACGTTAAGCTACACATTGAAGCACAATTGCGTAAATTTACATTTAAAAAATATAATAGATTTACAATCATATTATTCACGATGTAGTGGTACTTTTCGCAGACAGATTCGTTAAAAAAGTAAAATAAAAATTGTTGTAATGTGATAAAAGAATTCACATTGAATAGCTGTCTTTATAGTAACAGTAGAATATAAATTAGATTTTTTGTTTACTCACTTTAGTTGAGATGCCATTTATCATTGTCTATGACCTTTCGTAAATATGATAATTGTAAAATATGCCGCAAAATTAGTCGCGATTGATTCCGTTATAAAATGCGTAAATCTCGTGAAAACCTCTAAGCGTGTGGACGTCAAAGACACGTGGATCATTATGTGGACGAACCTTGTCTTATCATTAAATGCTTCAAATCAAAATTTGCCGTCTCCAGTGCCAGATATTGGGGGATTTAAAAAAAAGTACCTCACGTAAAAGTAAAGGAAGATCAAATGGAGAAGCTTTTCAAACTCCTCTCAAGTAAGAATAAATAAAAGTTCTAGTGTAGGAGGACCCTAAGGTTTCGGTTGTTCGCACTGCTGGCACCCTTCTCAATTTCTTTCTCTTCCTTCATGTTTCCTTTCGTTTCTATTCCTTCTCTAATTCTGCGGCAGTGAGCAAGTTCAATTTAAAGCTATCGCCTGAGATTAATGTGATATGTGATAGTCTGAAACCGATGAATCATCATCATCACGGCAGAAAGATTATTTAAGTGCTTCCAATTGCTGCATTTGCGCAGGTATAATCAATTACAAAACAATATTATAAAAATATTTTAAATGTTTATTAACATATAACACGTAAGTAGATATTAAATTATTTTAAAAAAAAGTTCGTAGAAAAAGAGAAAAATTAATACATGTAAAAAAAAACCTCGCCTAGCATTCTGCACTATCGCACATAATACATGGATATCCAAAACATGAGTCAAACTTTCAGTGCAATAATTATGGAGACAACACCGAAAATACGAAAACAATTACTAGTAGGGAAAAGAAACAGAGGCTGGAGACGATGTACAACAGCCGATTATTTGCAATTGCTGCAATGTTACAATTGTTACGTAATAGGTCATAAAAGTAAAAAGTGTACTAAAGGCAAGACTGTGGGGAGGAAATATAATATTTCATATTGTGTGTTATTGAGAATGACTGAAGGAAAACACAAGTAAATCCATCCATGCATGAAAAAAAAAACTGCGTGGCAATTAAAAGAATTACGGCAAACATAAAAAATCTATTCAACATGAATAAACCAAGAAAATAATCGAAAATAGAAATTGACAGCGCTTTTATTAAACGATATACCAATCTTATGCAACGAATTTAAACGTGACACTAATCGTCAAGTGGAATTGTTATAGCCTTAGAGCGTTTTTTGGTGAGATAGAGGATTTCCGTCCCATCGAAAACATTCCGTCAGTAATGTCAAACACAATTCAAAGCCCACCGAAGCATGGGCTTGCTGCAGCTGAGCCAGCTGTTAAAGATAAAGGATTTAAATATGAGTGAAATGTCGCTCGTGTTTCTTAGATTAGAGCAGCTAAGTCTATTGATACTGATGACCAGAAAACTTGTATTTCGGTGGTAGGTACCTCTTCAGATTTACGCCATCCACTTCCTCAGATTGCCCTTAAAGGTTAAGTCTTTCATGCATCGCATGTATGTTTACCTCTTCATTTACAGTTACATTTTTTATTCGTACTTAGTTAAACTGATTGGTAGTTGTGTATTTTTATACTTGGTGCAAAGATGCATAATTGACGTAATCATAATGATGCAAATGCATTTTCTAGTCTCAATAACAATTTGTTTCTATTTCAACGGAAAATTTTACGATAACATTAATCTGAAACTGTACGTAATTTGCTCAACCAAAATTATATAAATAGCGATCGAAAATGAGGATTAATTCAGTACATACAAGTCAGTAAAAAAAAATGCAAGCTGAAATTAAGTTTATTAAAGTCTTCTGGGACGCTTACGCCCTAGAAGGAGGACTTTTGGGGCCGGGGGAATCCAGAACTCGAGCAATTTATCATAAAAACTTTGTAAGAAAACCAAACAGGGTATAAATAGGTGAAAATTCGATTTTCTGAAATCAGGTAATCGAAATACTTCGAGTGAAAATGATCACAATTGTCATCCAATGTCTTCAACATGGGTAGAGTGGCTATTTTCTCGAGGAAATAGCAATATTTTATATCCTTAAGGGAAAGTTCGCACAAACATTTGTGCGTGTGCCGTAAGATGTGTCGTGGTGAACTCAGTCGCTTAAACGACATTTCGACTTCACGACAGAAAATATCCATCGAATAACGTGGAACTAATGACAGAATTCTCGGAGATTTACCTTATGAATGCACTAACAAATTTCGTAAGAAATATTGTAGGCAATAATATTGCATACGTAAAAGGTGTGCAAAAGAGGGCATTAATCAAAATTATTTTGCCATATTTTTGTTACAATTCAATATATATGCAAAAATATGCATTTAATTTAATTCAGTGTATACAATTACAGTTCTACTATGCAAGCTCAAATTAAATTCGTAAAAGTCTTCGTGAACGCTTACGCCCCAGAAGTAGGATTTTTGGAGCCGGGCTATGTCATCCGTAACCCGGAACGTTGTATTATCCCGAAACGAGGACGGTTGGTAGTGGCAACGGGACTGCGTCTCATAGTTCCAGATAACTACTACGGCCGTCTATCCAATGTTAAAGAACAGTTAGAAAAATTTTTAACTGTCTCCGCGTCCATTATATCTGCAGCGGATTGTGAAGAGATGATCAAAATTATAATATTCAATTCAACCAATCGGGACATTATAGTCCAACGGGGGGAAGCAATCGCTCGATTTACCTGCCACCGAAAGGAGAATTATTATCATCTTATGCAAGTTTTGTTTATATAAAATAAGTAAAAAGAACTAAAAAAGCCCATTAAAATCCTCTCCACTAATTATCAAATAGAATACCAAAAGAAGCTATCATTTATAGAAGGTAGATTTCAGATTCTGTACGATAGTACAACAATAAAGACGTTCTTCGAATTGAAATAAAATTTAAAAAAATTATATTAAATGAAAGGCATTTTTTTATTTAACTTATATAAGAAAATATTAATTTAGCAGGTTTTTTTTTCTTTTTTGTATAAAGATTTGGCGTTAAACAAATTAGAGTGAGAAACTGACAAGTTATTATGAGTTTGTACTATTCACCTAAAAAGGAGAGTTTAGGTAAAAAATTCGGTAATATGCCTGTGAAGTGTTACAGGCTAAATATCG
The DNA here is from genome assembly GCA_963695495.1 of Hololepta plana. NCBI lineage: Eukaryota > Metazoa > Arthropoda > Insecta > Coleoptera > Histeridae > Hololepta > Hololepta plana. Next base: position 434,132 of record OY968841.1, on the reverse strand, counting down.
AAAACGAAATGGAAATTGAATTATTTGAACGGTGCATCAAATCATTTGCCGTTAATTTGGATGACGATCAATATCAATCAATGATCTCGAATAATGGCGACAATCAACAATTGATGATGATAACAGACGGTGAGGATCATCATCAAAATAATGTCATAATCCATGATGACATTAGCGTGATTATTGACGATGATGATTATAGTTAACGGCGAGAAAACACTTTTATGTCTAACCTCCCCGTGGTTTAATAAATTCAATTAATTTTTTATATCGCGACGTTTTAGAATAATTTCCTTTATTGAATATTTCAAAAATCGTACACATGCATTCTTATGGAGTTTATCGAATCATCCCAACAAATAGTAATGATAAAAAATTTCACATGCGCAGCGAGAGAGTTTGATAAAAACTTTTATAAAAGAGACAAGTTACCGTATGCAAAAGTCAGTTTAAAAAATCTTAATTCTTTTAAACGATTTACTATATTATCGTCGCAAAGCAAGTTTTTTTTAGATGATATGCCATCTATCCTTCTCAATCGAATGGAGGAAGAATGGTCGATTTTATTATAGATTCTATCAAATATGCAGAGATTGCTTCCGGCATAAAAAGAGAAGAGACAATGATACCAGAGAAAATCATACGGTATGTTGTCAATGAAAACGCCGAAAGGCTGCTAGAAGCATTGAAAACAGCAACAAAAAGAATAAAAAACCTCGAGGATGTCGTTCTTCTTAACACTGCATCTACATTTGAAGATTGAAACTACGACATGCCCCCTCAGACGGCAGAATTGATATCAGACAAGAGCTATGCAGTGTCATTGAGTTATTGGCCTCAATGCTACGAGAAGTAGGCTTTTTAATTTTACAGAGACAAACCAAGACAATGTTCAGACTCCAAGAGACATCTTTTATGCACCAAGCGAACTCAGAAGTTTCTTAACCCCCATATAGTTTCAAAAGTTGTCTGACACAGAAGCAGAATTAGGTCGGAAAATTGGGAAGTTTAAACCGATTAATATCAGAAGACAATACAGAGAACATTAATTTGGATTTATGACATTCTTCTTACCTATCATCTCGACGCTCTCTTTGGACTGTCAAGATGTTACCAAAATTCTTATTTGCAAATCCAAAGATCATACGTGTTAAGTCATTCACGCGTCAAACCCCTTTTGAAAATGTCTTTTAAATCTTAACTCTTGCTATTTTATTCTTTATAAGAAAACGTTTGTAATTTTTGTGACGGACGAACACGTCCCCACCCCCGAAAGCTTCTCTGATATAACTCTGATAACATTTATAACATAGTGTTTTATTATATTATTTTAAAGTCCGTCTCTCTTAAAAAAAACAAAAACTTGGCGATAAAGAGGTTAGCATACATACATAAGTTAACCGTACGGTTAATAAAGATCCCTTTGTATAACCATACATTCGATAACTTTGTCAAGGCCCAGGTTATTGCAAAGTTATCGCAAAAACATTGCATCTTTCAATATTTAAAGAATAAAGCGATTATCCTTTTGCAACATTGTATCTAAATTCTCTTTCATCAAAAAGATATTAAAATTATCTCCAAAAGACGCAATGTTGGGAAAATCCAAGTGCTATCCTCAATTTACCTCGAGGATAGGAATAAATAAGGAAGCATTTGCAGCTTCGCGGGAGTTCCAGTTTTTTGATATTGCATTAGGAATATTAATTTTTTGCATCGAATTAGAATGATGCAATTTTTTGCATTATTGCAGCTGATGCAAATACATTTTCTTTTTGCAATTTTGCGACGCTAATATGTAATTTTTTTTTTTTTTCTATTTCAATGGAAATTCAACGGAAAATGTTGATATAAATAGCGATGGAAAATAAGGATTAACTCAGTGCGTACAAGTTACACGAAACAAAAAACACGATGCAAGCTCAAATCAAGTTTGTAAAAGTCTTCTTGGACGCTTACGCCCCAGAAGTAGGATTTTTGGAGCCGGGCTATGTCATCCGTAACCCGGAACGTTGTATTATCTCGAAACGAGGACGGTTGGTAGTGGCAACGGGACTGCGTCTCATAGTTCCAGATAACTACTACGGCCGTCTATCCGATGTTAAAGAACAGTTAGAAAAATTTTTAACTGTCTCCGCGTCCATTATATCTGCAGCGGATTGTGAAGAGATGATCAAAATTATAATATTCAATTCAACCAATCGGGACATTATAGTCCAACGGGGGGAAGCAATCGCTCGATTTACCTGCCACCGGAAGGAGAATTTTGTGTTGGTACAAACAGAAGACCACAACCTGAGGGGGCAGGAGGAGGAGGATGACTTTTACCAGAGTCAAATATTTGCCAAATTCTAAAACAAACCGCATGACTGAATCGTCTAGATGTTTCGATAGTGTTATGTTTTACCTTATAAACACTTAATATGCTTTGTTGTTGGACATAATAAGATTAAGTCATAGTGGTATTCTTGAAATCAAGTAAAAGTGCAACAAATAGCAGAGACTAGGCTCTCGTGTTGCGATAAAGCCAGTGGAGCCACTGGCGATTTAAATAAAAATCGTAGAGTAAATTTAATATTTATCAAAGAATGTGCTTGCAAAAGACGCAGATATTTCTAATTCTTCTCTTTAAGCGTAAAATTGTTTTCGTCGCAATGGAAAATTTAGAATGTAAAACGGGATTCATCAATCCCTTATAGATTTTGAGTATATTAAATTTTCTAATTCAAATTGTAGACTCCATCATTTGAAGAAAAATAATAATGTGAATGAAAAAAAATTACTTAATAACAACAATTACTCATACGAACGGTAATCGCGAAAAAAATTAAAACAAAAGGAAAACTGTGAAATGATGCGAGAAATTCAACGGATAAACAAAGCGATCGCATCTACTGGGCAGATGTAGAATCCGCATTCCTTATAATAATGAGAACGGATTGCACAACGAATTAAAGTTTTTCTTTTAAGATTCATGCACCACGTTTGTGAGACGCATTAAGAAAAATTTAATACAACAAACAAATTTCAATTTTGTCATTCAATACCAATATGGTGGGCCAGAGGGTATGAGACAAACAATTTGGACTCTAGTAACATCCTCTCTAAAATTTAAAAATCAACGAAGATAAATTTAATCAAAACATGCGACTTTTTTACAATTTTAGCAATGAGACTACAGCTTCCATTAACGAGGTTAAATATAATCAACTAATTGCAGAACGTTTTACCTCTTTCAATAAATTAAGTGTAAATTTAATTGAATGCGTCGACAACTTCCATCATCTTAGCGCATACAAATATTTTACTTCCCCATATTTTCTCCCCAGATCAAATGCTTCATTAACTTAGGATTTAATCATTTCCCAAACAATAGCAAATTACCGAATTATCTAAAGTTTGTTCATATTTCCAAATATCTAAGACTTTGTAAAACAAAAATATTCGAAGGACGATCTCATCTTACTTTCCTTTTTACATCACTTATTACTATATATTATTATTATGATTGTTCAGGGTATAAAAATTATTATTATTATGGTTGTTCAGGATATAAAAATAAATAAATGTTTTTTTAATTTTACATATTTTATTTATTTATGTTTTTTTAACCAATTTATTTATAACGTAGATATATAGATATATTTTCTCGTGTTGTAACTAAGCCAGTGGAGCCACTGGCGTTTTAAATAAAAATCGTGGAGAAAATTTAATGGTTATCAAAGAATGTGCTTGCAAAAGACGTTGATATTAATACAACAAATTTCAATGTCGTCATTCAATACCAATATGGTGGGCCAGAGGGTATGAGGCAAACAATTTGGACTCTAGTAACATCCGCTCTAATAATGTATTCCGTCGAAACTGTGGAAAAAGTTAGAGCAAAGTGATAACCAGGCCATAACATTGAAATGGAGGAGAGCGAATATGTTAGTTAAAGAATCAGAGACTTACTTGGACGTCCGACCGGATTATAGAGCACAATAAACCTTTATGGGATCCCAATTTCTAGTCGGATTAAATGGACATGCCAGATCAAACTAAGCAAATCGCAATAGAATGACCTTTGGAATAATCATAAACGTATTCAACAAAATACTGCCGCCATTTGGGGACATGTCTTATTGTTATTTAAAAAAAAGAGGCATTTATTTCGAATATATGATGCGTATCGGTGCATCAAGAAGGTAAAAACAGAGGCTACGACTTTGTCACCTATTTCAATGAAACAGTCAGAGAAACTACCAAAACCCAAATGAATGGTAGATTATGATTATGGCGCAGCAGGATTTTAATCCTAAACTCCCTTAACAATCGCATAAGAGGCACACCAAAGCATGTTAAGACCGATCACGTTAAGCTACACATTGAAGCACAATTGCGTAAATTTACATTTAAAAAATATAATAGATTTACAACCATATTATTCACGATGTAGTGGTACTTTTCGCAGACAGATTCGTTAAAAAAGTAAAATAAAAATTGTTGTAATGTGATAAAAGAATTCACATTGAATAGCTGTCTTTATAGTAACAGTAGAATATAAATTAGATTTTTTGTTTACTCACTTTAGTTGAGATGCCATTTATCATTGTCTATAACCTTTCGTAAATATGATAATTATAAAATATGCCGCAAAATTAGTCGCGATTGATTCCGTTATAAAATGCGTAAATCTCGTGAAAACCTCTAAGCGTGTGGACGTCAAAGACACGTGGATCATTATGTGGACGAACCTTGTCTTATCATTAAATGCTTCAAATCAAAATTTGCCGTCTCCACTGCCAGATATTGGGGGATTTAAAAAAAAGTACCTCACGTAAAAGTAAAGGAAGATCAAATGGAGAAGCTTTTCAAACTCCTCTCAAGTAAGAATAAATAAAAGTTCTAGTGTAGGAGGACCCTAAGGTTTCGGTTGGTCGCACTGCTGGAACCCTTCTCAATTTCTTTCTCTTCCTTCATGTTTCCTTTCGTTTCTATTCCTTCTCTAATTCTGCGGCAGTGAGCAAGTTCAATTTAAAGCTATCGCCTGAGATTAATGTGATATGTGATAGTCTGAAACCGATGAATCATCATCATCACGGCAGAAAGATTATTTAAGTGCTTCCAATTGCTGCATTTGCGCAGGTATAATTAGTTACAAAACAATTCTTATTATTAGCAGCATTATCTCATCATCGGATAATTTTCTAACGCTAAAGACGTAAACAAACGTACAATGTAATATTTGCTTAATATTTAATATTTGTTTTCCTAATTTACTTAATTAAACTGATTTGTCGTTGATTTTTTTTTAATTGGTGCAATTAGCAAAAGATGCATAATTGACATAATTATAATGATACAAATGCATTTTCTAGTATCAATAACAATTTGTTTTTCTATTTCAACCGAAAATTTTCATATAAATAACGGTGGAAAACGAGGATTAATTCAGTACAAACAAGCAAGTCGAGTCAATACAAAATAAGTAAAGTAATTAAATAATGGAAGCTAGAGTAAAATTTACAAAAGTGTAACGAAGTTTCCTCTCCCCGGGTTTTGTGCTTCGCAATCCGGAAAGGATCGTTATAGCAAAGCGGGGACGCTACCTGGTGAACACTGGACTTCGCATCCAGTTGCACAGCACAAAAAATTCATTACCGTGGGCGAGGCCACCATCGGGGAGGGAGATGGTGAAGCAACGCTGCGGGTGCTTCTATACAATAATACAAATAGAGATATGGTCATCCAACGCGGGGAAGAGATAGCAAGGCTCATATACCATCGAAACGAGGACCTCAGGTTGGTCGAGACCACCGAAGACAACCTGAGGGAGGATAAGGAGGAGGAGGACCCGCAGGAGTAAGTTTTATTAAGAAACAAAAAAAAATCAAAGATATTTTTTTCTCTTTTTTTGTGAAATGTGGTAACTACAACATTAGGCCCGCACAGTTGAGAAGGAGGAGGAGTAAGTTTGTTAAAAAAAATTATATTTTCAAATTTCTTGAATCGCCCTTTATATTAAGTTTATATTTTTTGTTTTCTGTTTCAGAGAAGCTGTCAAGATTTTTCTTTGGGTACAACTTTAAAATAAACTTTTTAAAACTTTGTCAGTGTTAATGTTCTATTTTATTCTATTATATCATCTTCTTTGGAAACTTTAAGTTCATTAATTCGTTTAGATTTACGGTTTGTGAGAGTTGACATATTCACTTAGTCGCAAAGTGGAAGAGCCGATATGGTGCTCGTGATTTAGTTTAAAAATCAAATTTTCACAGTTCTTCAATATTTTCAGAGGATATGATAATAATAGAAATGAGTAAAGATGAAGTATATTTAAATAAGCCAATTTATGTAGGATTGTCTATATTAGATAATTCCAAGACATGTATTTATGATTTTCGTTATAATTTTATTAAAGAGCAGTTTTGGTAGTAAAGCTAAATTTTTATACTCCGACACGGACAGTTTAATATACCAATTTTTCACGAACGATATTTATGAAAATATTAAATTAAAAGTTGAAAAATTTGATACATCCGATTGTTACAATATTCATTTAGTAAATGAAAAGGTGTTGGGGTTAATGAAGAATGAAAATTGTGGGAAAATTATGAGCGAATTTATCGGTCTAAGATCAGAAATGTATTCTTTCGAAACACTTGATGTTAAGCCGGTGAAAAAGTCAACAGGAACTGCATCCTCAGTGACAATGACAGAATCATGGGGCAGTTACCTTATGAATGTACTGACAAATTTAGTAAGAAATATTGTAGGCAATAATATTTTGTACGTAAAAGTTGAGCAAAGGAGGGCATTAATCAAAATTATTTTCTCAGAAAACATTGTAATAAATGTGAACACATTTTCGTCTCTTAAAGGAACATGCAACAATTTAAAAGTGCATCGACTCCATGATGATTATATTTTTGTTACAATCCAATATATGGTTCAAGAGCTTCGGGTCTGCATAGAAGAAGATGCATTTAATTGGGTAGCTATTCATAATTTCACAAATATCAACGCTATCAATCTTCTAGTTCAAAATCGTTTAGATATTGATAAAATTGTAATAAGGGCGATAAGGTCGAAGATTGTTCAAAACAATAATTATCATCTTATGCAAGTTAAGTTATCTCACACACATTTCTATATCGATGATATCATCCATTTGTTTAGTCTAGGCCAGATTATCCACATTCATAATTAAGTAATCACTTATAAAGTAGAATACTTGTATTATTTGTTAATATAAAATAATTAAAAAGAACTAAAAGAGCCCATTAAAATCCTCCCCATTAATTATCAAATAGAATACCAAAAGAAGCTATTATTTATAGAAGGTAGATTTCAGATTCTGTACGATAGTACAACTGAAAAGACGTTCTTCAAATTGAAATAAAATATATTTTTTTATATTAAATAATAGGCATTTTATTTACGTTTTATAAGAAAATATTGATATGGCAGATTTTTTTTCTATTTTGTATAAATATTTGGCGATTTGAAGAGAGAAACTCACAAGTCATTGTGAGTTTATACTACTCAGCTTACTACTAATACTACAAGTCTTACTACTACGTCCGTTTGCTTTAATGTGCTGTTACCCAGGCAAATTGTCGTCTTTCACTTCATGGAGCCGAAGGGCGATTTGATCTTATTTTCACATTTTTTCTTCTCTCTCTCTCTCTCTCTCTCTCTCTCTTTCTCTCTCTTTCTGCCATCCTGCTGCTCTATTGTTATATTTTGTTATTATATATTTATCATTTATTTTTCTGGGTACATTATTATTACTTATTATTGTTATTATTATTGGGTTATTTTTCTGGTTGTTCAGGGTACAAAAATAAAAAAATTGTTTTTGTTTTTTAACCGTTTTATTTTATTCTATAACTTATAAAACTATTTATTGAGTAAACCATATATATAGTGCAATCGCATTCATTCTTGCGCAGGTTAAATTATTATTATTTCCATGTTGATTACAATGCGCGAAATCGGCATTAAAATTAATTACGAGAGATTGCAAAATCGGACAATTAAATTAATATGGACCAGATTCTTCTTGAAGTATGCTTAGAAGCCGAGGAAACATACGACAATGAAGAAGTCGATCGAAAGGAGGAGAAATCATCTATATTTCATCGGACGAAGAAGACGATTATTGTTTTGACGAAGAAGAGGATTATCGTGAGAGCCAATACACTCAAAATGGCAAAATAATTGTATATTATCGCTCTGCAAAGTTCTCAATATTTTAAACATCCATTCACAATAAGAGAAATTGCAATTTATTGCTCTCTTTTTATCGCTTCCTTCGACACCAGTTGTTTACTTTTCTTATGGAACTAAGTTAGAGAAGAACGTTTATGTCTGCTCCTTCATATAATGATCACTCGGGAAGTCTCCAAAATAAACATTGAAATACTCCATCAATGATTTGCTGTACAGGGTCCCAGTGAGGGCAAAAACTGCACAGAGAACCTAAACTTCCCGATAGTAAAATGTATTTAGGGAATATGGAAATTTCAATGCTCACAATTATAGGTTGGCAACACTTTTATCAGAGTCAAATATTTGCCAAATTCTAAAACAAACCGCATGACTGAATCGTCTAGATGTTTCGATAGTGTTATGTTTTACCTTATAAACACTTAATATGCTTTGTTGTTGGACATAATAAGATTAAGTCACAGTCGTATTCTTGAAATCAAGTAAAAGTGCAACAAATAGCAGAGACTAGGCTCTCGTGTTGCGATAAAGCCAGTGGAGCCACTGGCGATTTAAATAAAAATCGTAGAGTAAATTTAATATTTATCAAAGAATGTGCTTGCAAAAGACGCAGATATTTCTAATTCTTCTCTTTAAGCGTAAAATTGTTTTCGTCGCAATGGAAAATTTAGAATGTAAAACTGGATTCATCAATCCCTTATAGATTTTGAGTATATTAAATTTTCTAATTCAAATTGTAGACTCCATCATTTGAAGAAAAATAATAATGTGGATGAAAAAAAATTACTTAATAACAACAATTACTCATACGAACGGTAATCGCGAAAAAAATTAAAACAAAAGGAAAACTGTGAAATGATGCGAGAAATTCAACGGATAAACAAAGCGATCGCATCTACTGGGCAGATGTAGAATCCGCATTCCTTATAATAATGAGAACGGATTGCACAACGAATTAAAGTTTTTCTTTTAAGATTCATGCACCACGTTTGTGAGACGCATTAAGAAAAATTTAATACAACAAACAAATTTCAATTTTGTCATTCAATACCAATATGGTGGGCCAGAGGGTATGAGACAAACAATTTGGACTCTAGTAACATCCTCTCTAAAATTTAAAAATCAACGAAGATAAATTTAATCAAAACATGCGACTTGTTTACAATTTTAGCAATGAGACTACAGCTTCCATTAACGAGGTTAAATATAATCAACTAATTGCAGAACGTTTTACCTCTTTCAATAAATTAAGTGTAAATTTAATTGAATGCGTCGACAACCTCGATCATCTTAGCACATACAAATATTTTACTTCCCCATATTTTCTCGCCAGATCAAATGCTTCATTAACTTAGGATTTAATCATTTCCCAAACAATAGCAAATTACCGAATGATCTAAATTTTGTTCATATTTCCAAATATCTTTGTAAAACAAAAATATTCGGCATAAATGAAAACTTTATATTCGCGATCAAATTCCCTCTTGTTTATGACGAATAAACAAACATTTATCTTGTTTGTTACAGAGATTAGTGGCAACATTGTAAATTTTTAGTTTATTGATTCGTTTAGTTTTATGGTCTGCAGTTAAGAATAATTAGCGTCATTTCTTAAAAACCGGTTTATATTTTACTTATCCATACAATGGCAGCGGTCGTATCATTACGACAAGCAGCTGTTTTCGCTTGCGAATAAGCCGATATTAGAAGTATCGCATTGTCAGACATGCTTACGTCATTTGGTTGTTAATGCAGTCTATTTGTAATTTCCATTTAAACTGCGCTGTTTGCGTAATCTCTCTCTCAAGGTTCTAACAGCTCGTTCCATGATCGATGCATTTTTAACGCTGTGCACGTTATTATAATGATTAATTGTTACTATTCAAATAAAATTGTTTTGTTCGTTACAAAATTGAATACTGCGGAGTATGATTATTAAGACAAAACGAATGTTTTCTTTTTAATAACCATATTGATAATAAGTTTAAACAAGATGTAAAATTAGAAAAGTAAATGAATCAATAAAGATTAATCAGAAACGAAAACAGGCGAATCTCATTGAAAATTGCCGAAAATTTACCTTTCCCCCCCGATAGATTCCTAATTAGATCAATCAGTGAGAAGAAAACCAAGCAGGTGAAAATTGGTTGAGACGAATTAACGCCTCTAGCACATTTCATAAACTATATACTATTTGCATCGCAATAATTGAAAATGCAAGTAGAAAAAATCAAATGTTGGACTCTGGCGAAAAGTTCATTACGCGATTGCACATGAGGCTGCGAATAAGGACTAAACAGCCAACATTAAGTAGGCTAGAAGGGCAAAAGTATGTCTTGCTGAGATTCGAGACGTTTTTGAAAAGTTTGTAAATAATTGCAAAACGTTTTACTCCAGGTGTCCATGATAGATGTCTCTCCTCAGGCAATTCGTATCAGTCTGAGGCAAATAAGTACGGCATAAATTTTATTACTTTACTCGACCCGATAATGACGTACACATGCTAATAATTATCGATCACCTTGAAATTCTTTAACATACATTTTTTTATTCAACAATACTTGACACGTGTTCTTGCATATTCCAGCTAGAGAATAACAACAAAGTCATAAATATATTAATGCCGATTGGAATATTTTGCACATCAAATATGCTTTCTACTCAAATGTTTTGAAACGATGAAATGTTAACTGATCCGGCCCCAGAATCTAAAATTATTTGTGGAACAAAATGCAATCCACATGAAAAAAATAAACAAGTTGAAGATACGTTCGGCCAAGCATGACGTAATTCCAAATCGGAACTAACTGCCTCAAGTTTTAAACCACGACATGATTAAAGTTTTAGCAACCAATAAATACGATTCGATTAAAAAACGTGTCTTCTATTTAACGCACGCTTTGTATTTTTAATAGCATTTTTGTTAAAATTAATTTAATAGGGAATTTAGATAAATAAAGAGATCCTTGCTTTTATCAAACGGTTGACTCTTATTCTAAAGTTTTGCATGCGAGGCGGTAAAAAAAGAGTTTGAAACGCCGTGACGATGCGAATAAAAGTGTTGAGGTCGCGATTTCATCCAGTTGCAAAAAGAGTGCGAAAAAAATTGAAAATGGCGGTAGGTTTTCATATATCGTTTTCGGCCGTTGCAGTTTCAAATTGACATTATTCGGCTCCGGTGAATGGAATCGAGGTGGTAAAAAAAGAGTTTGAAAGGTCGTGACGATGCGAATCAAAGTGTTGAGGTCGCGATTTCATCCAGTTGCAAGAAAACTGCAAAAAAAATTCAAATCGCGCAACGTTTTGCAAATATCGTCATCGGCCGTCAGTTTAAATTTAAATTACTCGGCTCCGGTGAGGCGGATGGAGGTGGTAAAAAAAGCAATTGAAAGCCCGTGACAATGTGTATCCAACTGCTTTGGTCGCGATTTCATCCAGTTGCAAAAAGGTTGCGAAATAATTGAAGGAAAAAAGTTTTCTCAACGTGTCGCTTTTCGTTGGCCGAGTTTCAAATTAAAATAGCTCCGCCGCATGAAGAGATACAACGATTTTGAAAAAACCACTCGAAAGAGCGGGAAAATCTGAAGAGGCGTAACACTTTGCCGATTGCGCGACTTTAATTTTACTGTGCGCAAAATTGGAAAAACCGATTTTTTTTTCCGCACGGAACCGGTCCCACTTTTTCCCCAATATCTCCGTTATTTCTGCTCCAAAGTATCAACATTGATATTCCGTTGGAATCGCAACGAAATTTCCTATCCAAATATGCCATTTAATTGCCAAAATTCGAAATAACAATAAATTACCCTTCGGAGTTTTATCCTTTTTTTTTAAAGCAGTTTTTGAAAAATATTTCAAATTTTAACAATAATTAGCAAAAATAAATTATTAGTTAACATTATTTTCATTTTATTACGGAAGAAACTGTAATTTTTTTTTAACCAATATAATTTTAAAAAATTCAAATTTGCTTCGTTCGCGCGTCGCCCTTTCCCCAAATAGTCGCAGGAGTAGGTTTTATTAAGAAACAAAAAAAATTGTTGAATTGTTAATTATATTTACACTGCTACGAAACCTTGGGGGTATAACATACAACTCGAGCAATTTATCATAAAAACTTTGTAAGAAAACCAAACGGGGTGTAAATAGGTGAAAATTCGATTTTATGAAATCAGTTAATCGAAATTCTTCGAGTGAAAATGATCATAATTGTCATTCAATGTCTTCAACACCGATAGAGCCATATTGGGTATCCTTAAGGGAAAGTTCGCACAAACATTTGTGCGTGTGCCGTAAGATGTGTCGTGGTGAACTCACTCGCTTAAACGACATTTCGACTTCACGACAGAAAATATCCATCGGCTAACGTGGAACTAATGACAGAATTCTCGGGGATTTACCTTATGAATGCACTAAAAAATTTCGTAAAAAATATTGTAGGAAATTATATTGCATACGTAAAAGGTGTGCAAAAGAGGGCATTAATAAAAATTATTTTGCCATATTTTTGTTACAATCCAATATAAATAAGGAAGCATTTGCAGCTTCGCGGGAGTTCCAGTTTTTTGATATTGCATTAGGAATGTTAATTTTTTTTGTTTACATCTAATTTAGAATGATGCAATTTTTGTGCATTATTGCAGGTGATTTTTGCCATTTTGCGACGCTAATATGTAATTTAATTTTTTTTCTATTTCAATGGAAATTCAACGGAAATTGTTGATATAAATAGCGATGGAAAATAAGGATTAACTCAGTGCGTACAAGTTACACGAAACAAAAAACACGATGCAAGCTCAAATCAAGTTTGTAAAAGTCTTCTTGGACGCTTACGCCCCAGAAGTAGGATTTTTGGAGCCGGGGTATGTGATCCGTAACCCGGAACGCTGTATTATCCCGAAACGAGGACGGTTGGTAGTGGCAACGGGACTGCGTCTCATAGTTCCAGATAACTACTACGGCCGTCTATCCGATGTTAAAGAACAGTTAGAAAAATTTTTAACTGTCTCCGCGTCCATTATATCTGCAGCGGATTGTGAAGAGATGATCAAAATTATAATATTCAATTCAACCAATCGGGACATTATAGTCCAACGGGGGGAAGCAATCGCTCGATTTACCTGCCACCGGAAGGAGAATTTTGTGTTGGTACAAACAGAAGACCACAACCTGAGGGGGCAGGAGGAGGAGGATGACTTTTATCAGAGTCAAATATTTGCCAAATTCTAAAACAAACCGCATGACTGAATCGTCTAGATGTTTCGATAGTGTTATATTTTACCTTATAAACACTTAATATGCTTTGTTGTTGGACATAATAAGATTAAGTCACAGTCGTATTCTTGAAATCAAGTAAAAGTGCAACAAATAGCAGAGACTAGGCTCTCGTGTTGCGATAAAGCCAGTGGAGGCACTGGCGATTTAAATAAAAATCGTAGAGTAAATTTAATGTTTATCAAAGAATGTGCTTGCAAACGACGTGGATATTTCTAATTCTTCTCTTTAAGCGTAAAATTGTTTTCGTCGCAATGGAAAATTTAGAATGTAAAACTGGATTCATCAATCCCTTATAGATTTTGAGTATATTAAATTTTCTAATTCAAATTGTAGACTCCATCATTTGAAGAAAAATAATAATGTGGATGAAAAAAAATTACTTAATAACAACAATTACTCATACGAACGGTAATCGCGAAAAAAATTAAAACAAAAGGAAAACTGTGAAATGATGCGAGAAATTCAACGGATAAACAAAGCGATCGCATCTACTGGGCAGATGTAGAATCCGCATTCCTTATAATAATGAGAACGGATTGCACAACGAATTAAAGTTTTTCTTTTAAGATTCATGCACCACGTTTGTGAGACGCATTAAGAAAAATTTAATACAACAAACAAATTTCAATTTTGTCATTCAATACCAATATGGTGGGCTAGAGGGTATGAGACAAACAATTTGGACTCTAGTAACATCCTCTCTAAAATTTAAAAATCAACGAAGATAAATTTAATCAAAACATGCGACTTGTTTACAATTTTAGCAATGAGACTACAGCTTCCATTAACGAGGTTAAATATAATCAACTAATTGCAGAACGTTTTACCTCTTTCAATAAATTAAGTGTAAATTTAATTGAATGCGTCGACAACTTCGATCATCTTAGCGCATACAAATATTTTACTTCCCCATATTTTCTCGCCAGATCAAATGCTTCATTAACTTAGGATTTAATCATTTCCCAAACAATAGCAAATTACCGAATGATCTAAATTTTGTTCATATTTCCAAATATCTAAGACTTTGTAAAACAAAAATATTCGAAGGACGATCTCATCTTACTTTCCTTTTTACATCACTTATTATTATATATTATTATTATTATTATTATGATTGTTCAGGGTATAAAAATTATTATTATTATGGTTGTTCAGGATATAAAAATAAATGTTTTTTTAATTTTACATATCTTATTTTTTTATTTTTTTTAACCAATTTATTTATAACGTAGATATATAGATATATTTTCTCGTGTTGTAAGTAAGCCAGTGGAGCCACTGGCGTTTTAAATAAAAATCGTGGAGAAAATTTAATGGTTATCAAAGAATGTGCTTGCAAAAGACGTTGATATTAATACAACAAATTTCAATGTCGTCATTCAATACCAATATGGTGGGCCAGAGGGTATGAGGCAAACAATTTGGACTCTAGTAACATCCTCTCTAAAATCTAAAAATCAACGAAGATAAATTTAATCAAAACATGCGACTTGTTTACAATTTTAGCAATGAGACTACAGCTTCCATTAACGAGGTTAAATATAATCAACTAATTGCAGAACGTTTTACCTCTTTCAATAAATTAAGTGTAAATTTAATTGAATGCGTCGACAACTTCGATCATCTTAGCGCATACAAATATTTTACTTCCCCATATTTTCTCGCCAGATCAAATGCTTCATTAACTTAGGATTTAATCATTTCCCAAACAATAGCAAATTACCGAATGATCTAAATGTTGTTCATATTTCCAAATATCTAAGACTTTGTAAAACAAAAATATTCGAAGGACGATCTCATCTTACTTTCCTTTTTACATCACTTATTATTATATATTATTATTATTATTATTATTATGATTGTTCAGGGTATAAAAATTATTATTATTATGGTTGTTCAGGATATAAAAATAAATGTTTTTTTTATTTTACATATGTTTTTTATTTATTTTTTTTTAACCAATTTATTTATAACGTAGATATATAGATATATTTTCTCGTGTTGTAACTAAGCCAGTGGAGCCACTGGCGTTTTAAATAAAAATCGTGGAGAAAATTTAATGGTTATCAAAGAATGTGCTTGCAAAAGACGTTGATATTAATACAACAAATTTCAATGTCGTCATTCAATACCAATACGGTGGGCCAGAGGGTATGAGGCAAACAATTTGGACTCTAGTAACATCCGCTCTAATAATGTATTCCGTCGGAACTGTGGAAAATGTTAGGGCAAAGTGATAACCAGGCCATAACATTGAAATGGAGGAGAGCGAATATGTTAGTTAAAGAATCAGAGACTTACTTGGACGTCCGACCGGATTATAGAGCACAATAAACCTTTATGGGATCCCAATTTCTAGTCGGATTAAATGGACATGCCAGATCAAACTAAGCAAATCGCAATAGAATGACCTTTGGAATAATCATAAACGTATTCAACAAAATACTGCCGCCATTTGGGGACATGTCTTATTGTTATTTAAAAAAAAGAGGCATTTATTTCGAATATATGATGCGTATCGGTGCATCAAGAAGGTAAAAACAGAGGCTACGACTTTGTCACCTATTTCAATGAAACAGTCAGAGAAACTACCAAAACCCAAATGAATGGTAGATTATGACTATGGCGCAGCAGGATTTTAATCCTAAACTCCCTTAACAATCGCATAAGAGGCACACCAAAGCATGTTAAGACCGATCACGTTAAGCTACACATTGAAGCACAATTGCGTAAATTTACATTTAAAAAATATAATAGATTTACAATCATATTATTCACGATGTAGTGGTACTTTTCGCAGACAGATTCGTTAAAAAAGTAAAATAAAAATTGTTGTAATGTGATAAAAGAATTCACATTGAATAGCTGTCTTTATAGTAACAGTAGAATATAAATTAGATTTTTTGTTTACTCACTTTAGTTGAGATGCCATTTATCATTGTCTATGACCTTTCGTAAATATGATAATTATAAAATATGCCGCAAAATTAGTCGCGATTGATTCCGTTATAAAAAGCGTAAATCTCGTGAAAACCTCTAAGCGTGTGGACGTCAAAGACACGTGGATCATTATGTGGACGAACCTTGTCTTATCATTAAATGCTTCAAATCAAAATTTGCCGTCTCCACTGCCAGATATTGGGGGATTTAAAAAAAAGTACCTCACGTAAAAGTAAAGGAAGATCAAATGGAGAAGCTTTTCAAACTCCTCTCAAGTAAGAATAAATAAAAGTTCTAGTGTAGGAGGACCCTAAGGTTTCGGTTGGTCGCACTGCTGGAACCCTTCTCAATTTCTTTCTCTTCCTTCATGTTTCCTTTCGTTTCTATTCCTTCTCTAATTCTGCGGCAGTGAGCAAGTTCAATTTAAAGCTATCGCCTGAGATTAATGTGATATGTGATAGTCTGAAACCGATGAATCATCATCATCACGGCAGAAAGATTATTTAAGTGCTTCCAATTGCTGCATTTGCGCAGGTATAATTAGTTACAAAACAATTCTTATTATTAGCAGCATTATCTCATCATCGGATAATTTTCTAACGCTAAAGACGTAAACAAACGTACAATGTAATATTTGCTTAATATTTAATATTTGTTTTCCTAATTTACTTAATTAAACTGATTTGTCGTTGATTTTTTTTTAATTGGTGCAATTAGCAAAAGATGCATAATTGACATAATTATAATGATACAAATGCATTTTCTAGTATCAATAACAATTTGTTTTTCTATTTCAACCGAAAATTTTCATATAAATAACGGTGGAAAACGAGGATTAATTCAGTACAAACAAGCAAGTCGAGTCAATACAAAATAAGTAAAGTAATTAAATAATGGAAGCTAGAGTAAAATTTACAAAAGTGTAACGAAGTTTCCTCTCCCCGGGTTTTGTGCTTCGCAATCCGGAAAGGATCGTTATAGCAAAGCGGGGACGCTACCTGGTGAACACTGGACTTCGCATCCAGTTGCACAGCACAAAAAATTCATTACCGTGGGCGAGGCCACCATCGGGGAGGGAGATGGTGAAGCAACGCTGCGGGTGCTTCTATACAATAATACAAATAGAGATATGGTCATCCAACGCGGGGAAGAGATAGCAAGGCTCATATACCATCGAAACGAGGACCTCAGGTTGGTCGAGACCACCGAAGACAACCTGAGGGAGGATAAGGAGGAGGAGGACCCGCAGGAGAGAGTTTTATTAAGAAACAAAAAAAAATCAAAGATATTCTTTTCTCTTTTTTTTTTGTGAAATGTGGTAACTACAACATTAGGCCCGCACAGTTGAGAAGGAGGAGGAGTAAGTTTGTTAAAAAAATTATATTTTCAAATTTCTTGAATCGCCCTTTATATTAAGTTTATATTTTTTGTTTTCTGTTTCAGAGAAGCTGTCAAGATTTTTCTTTGGGTACAACTTTAAAATAAACTTTTTAAAACTTTGTCAGTGTTAATGTTCTATTTTATTCTATTATATCATCTTCTTTGGAAACTTTAAGTTCATTAATCCGTTTAGATTTACGGTTTGTGAGAGTTGACATATTCACTTAGTCGCAAAGTGGAAGAGCCGATATGGTGCTCGTGATTTAGTTTAAAAATCAAATTTTCACAGTTCTTCAATATTTTCAGAGGATATGATAATAATAGAAATGAGTAAAGATGAAGTATATTTAAATAAGCCAATTTATGTAGGATTGTCTATATTAGATAATTCCAAGACATGTATTTATGATTTTCGTTATAATTTTATTAAAGAGCAGTTTTGGTAGTAAAGCTAAATTTTTATACTCCGACACGGACAGTTTAATATACCAATTTTTCACTAACGATATTTATGAAAATATTAAATTAAAAGTT
Organism: Hololepta plana; assembly: GCA_963695495.1. Lineage (NCBI taxonomy): Eukaryota > Metazoa > Arthropoda > Insecta > Coleoptera > Histeridae > Hololepta > Hololepta plana. The sequence goes on along the minus strand of OY968841.1, from coordinate 415,787 downwards.
GAAAAATTTGATACATCCGATTGTTACAATATTCATTTAGTAAATGAAAAGGTGTTGGGGTTAATGAAGAATGAAAATTGTGGGAAAATTATGACCGAATTTATCGGTCTAAGATCAGAAATGTATTCTTTCAAAACACTTGATGTTAAGCCGGTGAAAAAGTCAACAGGAACTGCATCCTCAGTGACAATGACAGAATCATGGGGCAGTTACCTTATGAATGCACTGACAAATTTAGTAAGAAATATTGTAGGCAATAATATTTTGTACGTAAAAGTTGAGCAAAAGAGGGCATTAATCAAAATTATTTTCTCAGAAAACATTGTAATAAATATGGAAACATTTTCGTCTCTTAAAGGAACATGCAACAATTTAAAAGTGCATCGACTCCATGATGATTATATTTTTGTTACAATCCAATATATGGTTCAAGAGCTTCGGGTCTGCATAGAAGAAGATGCATTTAATTGGGTAGCTATTCATAATTTCACAAATATCAACGCTATCAATCTTCTAGTTCAAAATCGTTTAGATATTGATAAAATTGTAATAAGGGCGATAAGGTCGAAGATTGTTCAAAACAATAATTATCATCTTATGCAAGTTAAGTTATCTCACACACATTTCTATATCGATGATATCATCCATTTGTTTAGTCTAGGCCAGATTATCCACATTCATAATTAAGTAATCACTTATAAAGTAGAATACTTGTATTATTTGTTAATATAAAATAATTAAAAAGAACTAAAAGAGCCCATTAAAATCCTCCCCATTAATTATCAAATAGAATACCAAAAGAAGCTATTATTTATAGAAGGTAGATTTCAGATTCTGTACGATAGTACAACTGAAAAGACGTTCTTCAAATTGAAATAAAATATATTTTTTTATATTAAATAATAGGCATTTTATTTACGTTTTATAAGAAAATATTGATATGGCAGATTTTTTTTCTATTTTGTATAAATATTTGGCGATTTGAAGAGAGAAACTCACAAGTCATTGTGAGTTTATACTACTCAGCTTACTACTAATACTACAAGTCTTACTACTACGTCCGTTTGCTTTAATGTGCTGTTACCCAGGCAAATTGTCGTCTTTCACTTCATGGAGCCGAAGGGCGATTTGATCTTATTTTCACATTTTTTCTTCTCTCTCTCTCTCTCTCTCTCTCTCTCTTTCTCTCTCTTTCTGCCATCCTGCTGCTCTATTGTTATATTTTGTTATTATATATTTATCATTTATTTTTCTGGGTACATTATTATTACTTATTATTGTTATTATTATTGGGTTATTTTTCTGGTTGTTCAGGGTACAAAAATAAAAAAATTGTTTTTGTTTTTTAACCGTTTTATTTTATTCTATAACTTATAAAACTATTTATTGAGTAAACCATATATATAGTGCAATCGCATTCATTCTTGCGCAGGTTAAATTATTATTATTTCCATGTTGATTACAATGCGCGAAATCGGCATTAAAATTAATTACGAGAGATTGCAAAATCGGACAATTAAATTAATATGGACCAGATTCTTCTTGAAGTATGCTTAGAAGCCGAGGAAACATACGACAATGAAGAAGTCGATCGAAAGGAGGAGAAATCATCTATATTTCATCGGACGAAGAAGACGATTATTGTTTTGACGAAGAAGAGGATTATCGTGAGAGCCAATACACTCAAAATGGCAAAATAATTGTATATTATCGCTCTGCAAAGTTCTCAATATTTTAAACATCCATTCACAATAAGAGAAATTGCAATTTATTGCTCTCTTTTTATCGCTTCCTTCGACACCAGTTGTTTACTTTTCTTATGGAACTAAGTTAGAGAAGAACGTTTATGTCTGCTCCTTCATATAATGATCACTCGGGAAGTCTCCAAAATAAACATTGAAATACTCCATCAATGATTTGCTGTACAGGGTCCCAGTGAGGGCAAAAACTGCACAGAGAACCTAAACTTCCCGATAGTAAAATGTATTTAGGGAATATGGAAATTTCAATGCTCACAATTATAGGTTGGCAACACTTTTATCAGAGTCAAATATTTGCCAAATTCTAAAACAAACCGCATGACTGAATCGTCTAGATGTTTCGATAGTGTTATGTTTTACCTTATAAACACTTAATATGCTTTGTTGTTGGACATAATAAGATTAAGTCACAGTCGTATTCTTGAAATCAAGTAAAAGTGCAACAAATAGCAGAGACTAGGCTCTCGTGTTGCGATAAAGCCAGTGGAGCCACTGGCGATTTAAATAAAAATCGTAGAGTAAATTTAATATTTATCAAAGAATGTGCTTGCAAAAGACGCAGATATTTCTAATTCTTCTCTTTAAGCGTAAAATTGTTTTCGTCGCAATGGAAAATTTAGAATGTAAAACTGGATTCATCAATCCCTTATAGATTTTGAGTATATTAAATTTTCTAATTCAAATTGTAGACTCCATCATTTGAAGAAAAATAATAATGTGGATGAAAAAAAATTACTTAATAACAACAATTACTCATACGAACGGTAATCGCGAAAAAAATTAAAACAAAAGGAAAACTGTGAAATGATGCGAGAAATTCAACGGATAAACAAAGCGATCGCATCTACTGGGCAGATGTAGAATCCGCATTCCTTATAATAATGAGAACGGATTGCACAACGAATTAAAGTTTTTCTTTTAAGATTCATGCACCACGTTTGTGAGACGCATTAAGAAAAATTTAATACAACAAACAAATTTCAATTTTGTCATTCAATACCAATATGGTGGGCCAGAGGGTATGAGACAAACAATTTGGACTCTAGTAACATCCTCTCTAAAATTTAAAAATCAACGAAGATAAATTTAATCAAAACATGCGACTTGTTTACAATTTTAGCAATGAGACTACAGCTTCCATTAACGAGGTTAAATATAATCAACTAATTGCAGAACGTTTTACCTCTTTCAATAAATTAAGTGTAAATTTAATTGAATGCGTCGACAACCTCGATCATCTTAGCACATACAAATATTTTACTTCCCCATATTTTCTCGCCAGATCAAATGCTTCATTAACTTAGGATTTAATCATTTCCCAAACAATAGCAAATTACCGAATGATCTAAATTTTGTTCATATTTCCAAATATCTTTGTAAAACAAAAATATTCGGCATAAATGAAAACTTTATATTCGCGATCAAATTCCCTCTTGTTTATGACGAATAAACAAACATTTATCTTGTTTGTTACAGAGATTAGTGGCAACATTGTAAATTTTTAGTTTATTGATTCGTTTAGTTTTATGGTCTGCAGTTAAGAATAATTAGCGTCATTTCTTAAAAACCGGTTTATATTTTACTTATCCATACAATGGCAGCGGTCGTATCATTACGACAAGCAGCTGTTTTCGCTTGCGAATAAGCCGATATTAGAAGTATCGCATTGTCAGACATGCTTACGTCATTTGGTTGTTAATGCAGTCTATTTGTAATTTCCATTTAAACTGCGCTGTTTGCGTAATCTCTCTCTCAAGGTTCTAACAGCTCGTTCCATGATCGATGCATTTTTAACGCTGTGCACGTTATTATAATGATTAATTGTTACTATTCAAATAAAATTGTTTTGTTCGTTACAAAATTGAATACTGCGGAGTATGATTATTAAGACAAAACGAATGTTTTCTTTTTAATAACCATATTGATAATAAGTTTAAACAAGATGTAAAATTAGAAAAGTAAATGAATCAATAAAGATTAATCAGAAACGAAAACAGGCGAATCTCATTGAAAATTGCCGAAAATTTACCTTTCCCCCCCGATAGATTCCTAATTAGATCAATCAGTGAGAAGAAAACCAAGCAGGTGAAAATTGGTTGAGACGAATTAACGCCTCTAGCACATTTCATAAACTATATACTATTTGCATCGCAATAATTGAAAATGCAAGTAGAAAAAATCAAATGTTGGACTCTGGCGAAAAGTTCATTACGCGATTGCACATGAGGCTGCGAATAAGGACTAAACAGCCAACATTAAGTAGGCTAGAAGGGCAAAAGTATGTCTTGCTGAGATTCGAGACGTTTTTGAAAAGTTTGTAAATAATTGCAAAACGTTTTACTCCAGGTGTCCATGATAGATGTCTCTCCTCAGGCAATTCGTATCAGTCTGAGGCAAATAAGTACGGCATAAATTTTATTACTTTACTCGACCCGATAATGACGTACACATGCTAATAATTATCGATCACCTTGAAATTCTTTAACATACATTTTTTTATTCAACAATACTTGACACGTGTTCTTGCATATTCCAGCTAGAGAATAACAACAAAGTCATAAATATATTAATGCCGATTGGAATATTTTGCACATCAAATATGCTTTCTACTCAAATGTTTTGAAACGATGAAATGTTAACTGATCCGGCCCCAGAATCTAAAATTATTTGTGGAACAAAATGCAATCCACATGAAAAAAATAAACAAGTTGAAGATACGTTCGGCCAAGCATGACGTAATTCCAAATCGGAACTAACTGCCTCAAGTTTTAAACCACGACATGATTAAAGTTTTAGCAACCAATAAATACGATTCGATTAAAAAACGTGTCTTCTATTTAACGCACGCTTTGTATTTTTAATAGCATTTTTGTTAAAATTAATTTAATAGGGAATTTAGATAAATAAAGAGATCCTTGCTTTTATCAAACGGTTGACTCTTATTCTAAAGTTTTGCATGCGAGGCGGTAAAAAAAGAGTTTGAAACGCCGTGACGATGCGAATAAAAGTGTTGAGGTCGCGATTTCATCCAGTTGCAAAAAGAGTGCGAAAAAAATTGAAAATGGCGGTAGGTTTTCATATATCGTTTTCGGCCGTTGCAGTTTCAAATTGACATTATTCGGCTCCGGTGAATGGAATCGAGGTGGTAAAAAAAGAGTTTGAAAGGTCGTGACGATGCGAATCAAAGTGTTGAGGTCGCGATTTCATCCAGTTGCAAGAAAACTGCAAAAAAAATTCAAATCGCGCAACGTTTTGCAAATATCGTCATCGGCCGTCAGTTTAAATTTAAATTACTCGGCTCCGGTGAGGCGGATGGAGGTGGTAAAAAAAGCAATTGAAAGCCCGTGACAATGTGTATCCAACTGCTTTGGTCGCGATTTCATCCAGTTGCAAAAAGGTTGCGAAATAATTGAAGGAAAAAAGTTTTCTCAACGTGTCGCTTTTCGTTGGCCGAGTTTCAAATTAAAATAGCTCCGCCGCATGAAGAGATACAACGATTTTGAAAAAACCACTCGAAAGAGCGGGAAAATCTGAAGAGGCGTAACACTTTGCCGATTGCGCGACTTTAATTTTACTGTGCGCAAAATTGGAAAAACCGATTTTTTTTTCCGCACGGAACCGGTCCCACTTTTTCCCCAATATCTCCGTTATTTCTGCTCCAAAGTATCAACATTGATATTCCGTTGGAATCGCAACGAAATTTCCTATCCAAATATGCCATTTAATTGCCAAAATTCGAAATAACAATAAATTACCCTTCGGAGTTTTATCCTTTTTTTTTAAAGCAGTTTTTGAAAAATATTTCAAATTTTAACAATAATTAGCAAAAATAAATTATTAGTTAACATTATTTTCATTTTATTACGGAAGAAACTGTAATTTTTTTTTAACCAATATAATTTTAAAAAATTCAAATTTGCTTCGTTCGCGCGTCGCCCTTTCCCCAAATAGTCGCAGGAGTAGGTTTTATTAAGAAACAAAAAAAATTGTTGAATTGTTAATTATATTTACACTGCTACGAAACCTTGGGGGTATAACATACAACTCGAGCAATTTATCATAAAAACTTTGTAAGAAAACCAAACGGGGTGTAAATAGGTGAAAATTCGATTTTATGAAATCAGTTAATCGAAATTCTTCGAGTGAAAATGATCATAATTGTCATTCAATGTCTTCAACACCGATAGAGCCATATTGGGTATCCTTAAGGGAAAGTTCGCACAAACATTTGTGCGTGTGCCGTAAGATGTGTCGTGGTGAACTCACTCGCTTAAACGACATTTCGACTTCACGACAGAAAATATCCATCGGCTAACGTGGAACTAATGACAGAATTCTCGGGGATTTACCTTATGAATGCACTAAAAAATTTCGTAAAAAATATTGTAGGAAATTATATTGCATACGTAAAAGGTGTGCAAAAGAGGGCATTAATAAAAATTATTTTGCCATATTTTTGTTACAATCCAATATAAATAAGGAAGCATTTGCAGCTTCGCGGGAGTTCCAGTTTTTTGATATTGCATTAGGAATGTTAATTTTTTTTGTTTACATCTAATTTAGAATGATGCAATTTTTGTGCATTATTGCAGGTGATTTTTGCCATTTTGCGACGCTAATATGTAATTTAATTTTTTTTCTATTTCAATGGAAATTCAACGGAAATTGTTGATATAAATAGCGATGGAAAATAAGGATTAACTCAGTGCGTACAAGTTACACGAAACAAAAAACACGATGCAAGCTCAAATCAAGTTTGTAAAAGTCTTCTTGGACGCTTACGCCCCAGAAGTAGGATTTTTGGAGCCGGGGTATGTGATCCGTAACCCGGAACGCTGTATTATCCCGAAACGAGGACGGTTGGTAGTGGCAACGGGACTGCGTCTCATAGTTCCAGATAACTACTACGGCCGTCTATCCGATGTTAAAGAACAGTTAGAAAAATTTTTAACTGTCTCCGCGTCCATTATATCTGCAGCGGATTGTGAAGAGATGATCAAAATTATAATATTCAATTCAACCAATCGGGACATTATAGTCCAACGGGGGGAAGCAATCGCTCGATTTACCTGCCACCGGAAGGAGAATTTTGTGTTGGTACAAACAGAAGACCACAACCTGAGGGGGCAGGAGGAGGAGGATGACTTTTATCAGAGTCAAATATTTGCCAAATTCTAAAACAAACCGCATGACTGAATCGTCTAGATGTTTCGATAGTGTTATATTTTACCTTATAAACACTTAATATGCTTTGTTGTTGGACATAATAAGATTAAGTCACAGTCGTATTCTTGAAATCAAGTAAAAGTGCAACAAATAGCAGAGACTAGGCTCTCGTGTTGCGATAAAGCCAGTGGAGGCACTGGCGATTTAAATAAAAATCGTAGAGTAAATTTAATGTTTATCAAAGAATGTGCTTGCAAACGACGTGGATATTTCTAATTCTTCTCTTTAAGCGTAAAATTGTTTTCGTCGCAATGGAAAATTTAGAATGTAAAACTGGATTCATCAATCCCTTATAGATTTTGAGTATATTAAATTTTCTAATTCAAATTGTAGACTCCATCATTTGAAGAAAAATAATAATGTGGATGAAAAAAAATTACTTAATAACAACAATTACTCATACGAACGGTAATCGCGAAAAAAATTAAAACAAAAGGAAAACTGTGAAATGATGCGAGAAATTCAACGGATAAACAAAGCGATCGCATCTACTGGGCAGATGTAGAATCCGCATTCCTTATAATAATGAGAACGGATTGCACAACGAATTAAAGTTTTTCTTTTAAGATTCATGCACCACGTTTGTGAGACGCATTAAGAAAAATTTAATACAACAAACAAATTTCAATTTTGTCATTCAATACCAATATGGTGGGCTAGAGGGTATGAGACAAACAATTTGGACTCTAGTAACATCCTCTCTAAAATTTAAAAATCAACGAAGATAAATTTAATCAAAACATGCGACTTGTTTACAATTTTAGCAATGAGACTACAGCTTCCATTAACGAGGTTAAATATAATCAACTAATTGCAGAACGTTTTACCTCTTTCAATAAATTAAGTGTAAATTTAATTGAATGCGTCGACAACTTCGATCATCTTAGCGCATACAAATATTTTACTTCCCCATATTTTCTCGCCAGATCAAATGCTTCATTAACTTAGGATTTAATCATTTCCCAAACAATAGCAAATTACCGAATGATCTAAATTTTGTTCATATTTCCAAATATCTAAGACTTTGTAAAACAAAAATATTCGAAGGACGATCTCATCTTACTTTCCTTTTTACATCACTTATTATTATATATTATTATTATTATTATTATGATTGTTCAGGGTATAAAAATTATTATTATTATGGTTGTTCAGGATATAAAAATAAATGTTTTTTTAATTTTACATATCTTATTTTTTTATTTTTTTTAACCAATTTATTTATAACGTAGATATATAGATATATTTTCTCGTGTTGTAAGTAAGCCAGTGGAGCCACTGGCGTTTTAAATAAAAATCGTGGAGAAAATTTAATGGTTATCAAAGAATGTGCTTGCAAAAGACGTTGATATTAATACAACAAATTTCAATGTCGTCATTCAATACCAATATGGTGGGCCAGAGGGTATGAGGCAAACAATTTGGACTCTAGTAACATCCTCTCTAAAATCTAAAAATCAACGAAGATAAATTTAATCAAAACATGCGACTTGTTTACAATTTTAGCAATGAGACTACAGCTTCCATTAACGAGGTTAAATATAATCAACTAATTGCAGAACGTTTTACCTCTTTCAATAAATTAAGTGTAAATTTAATTGAATGCGTCGACAACTTCGATCATCTTAGCGCATACAAATATTTTACTTCCCCATATTTTCTCGCCAGATCAAATGCTTCATTAACTTAGGATTTAATCATTTCCCAAACAATAGCAAATTACCGAATGATCTAAATGTTGTTCATATTTCCAAATATCTAAGACTTTGTAAAACAAAAATATTCGAAGGACGATCTCATCTTACTTTCCTTTTTACATCACTTATTATTATATATTATTATTATTATTATTATTATGATTGTTCAGGGTATAAAAATTATTATTATTATGGTTGTTCAGGATATAAAAATAAATGTTTTTTTTATTTTACATATGTTTTTTATTTATTTTTTTTTAACCAATTTATTTATAACGTAGATATATAGATATATTTTCTCGTGTTGTAACTAAGCCAGTGGAGCCACTGGCGTTTTAAATAAAAATCGTGGAGAAAATTTAATGGTTATCAAAGAATGTGCTTGCAAAAGACGTTGATATTAATACAACAAATTTCAATGTCGTCATTCAATACCAATACGGTGGGCCAGAGGGTATGAGGCAAACAATTTGGACTCTAGTAACATCCGCTCTAATAATGTATTCCGTCGGAACTGTGGAAAATGTTAGGGCAAAGTGATAACCAGGCCATAACATTGAAATGGAGGAGAGCGAATATGTTAGTTAAAGAATCAGAGACTTACTTGGACGTCCGACCGGATTATAGAGCACAATAAACCTTTATGGGATCCCAATTTCTAGTCGGATTAAATGGACATGCCAGATCAAACTAAGCAAATCGCAATAGAATGACCTTTGGAATAATCATAAACGTATTCAACAAAATACTGCCGCCATTTGGGGACATGTCTTATTGTTATTTAAAAAAAAGAGGCATTTATTTCGAATATATGATGCGTATCGGTGCATCAAGAAGGTAAAAACAGAGGCTACGACTTTGTCACCTATTTCAATGAAACAGTCAGAGAAACTACCAAAACCCAAATGAATGGTAGATTATGACTATGGCGCAGCAGGATTTTAATCCTAAACTCCCTTAACAATCGCATAAGAGGCACACCAAAGCATGTTAAGACCGATCACGTTAAGCTACACATTGAAGCACAATTGCGTAAATTTACATTTAAAAAATATAATAGATTTACAATCATATTATTCACGATGTAGTGGTACTTTTCGCAGACAGATTCGTTAAAAAAGTAAAATAAAAATTGTTGTAATGTGATAAAAGAATTCACATTGAATAGCTGTCTTTATAGTAACAGTAGAATATAAATTAGATTTTTTGTTTACTCACTTTAGTTGAGATGCCATTTATCATTGTCTATGACCTTTCGTAAATATGATAATTATAAAATATGCCGCAAAATTAGTCGCGATTGATTCCGTTATAAAAAGCGTAAATCTCGTGAAAACCTCTAAGCGTGTGGACGTCAAAGACACGTGGATCATTATGTGGACGAACCTTGTCTTATCATTAAATGCTTCAAATCAAAATTTGCCGTCTCCACTGCCAGATATTGGGGGATTTAAAAAAAAGTACCTCACGTAAAAGTAAAGGAAGATCAAATGGAGAAGCTTTTCAAACTCCTCTCAAGTAAGAATAAATAAAAGTTCTAGTGTAGGAGGACCCTAAGGTTTCGGTTGGTCGCACTGCTGGAACCCTTCTCAATTTCTTTCTCTTCCTTCATGTTTCCTTTCGTTTCTATTCCTTCTCTAATTCTGCGGCAGTGAGCAAGTTCAATTTAAAGCTATCGCCTGAGATTAATGTGATATGTGATAGTCTGAAACCGATGAATCATCATCATCACGGCAGAAAGATTATTTAAGTGCTTCCAATTGCTGCATTTGCGCAGGTATAATTAGTTACAAAACAATTCTTATTATTAGCAGCATTATCTCATCATCGGATAATTTTCTAACGCTAAAGACGTAAACAAACGTACAATGTAATATTTGCTTAATATTTAATATTTGTTTTCCTAATTTACTTAATTAAACTGATTTGTCGTTGATTTTTTTTTAATTGGTGCAATTAGCAAAAGATGCATAATTGACATAATTATAATGATACAAATGCATTTTCTAGTATCAATAACAATTTGTTTTTCTATTTCAACCGAAAATTTTCATATAAATAACGGTGGAAAACGAGGATTAATTCAGTACAAACAAGCAAGTCGAGTCAATACAAAATAAGTAAAGTAATTAAATAATGGAAGCTAGAGTAAAATTTACAAAAGTGTAACGAAGTTTCCTCTCCCCGGGTTTTGTGCTTCGCAATCCGGAAAGGATCGTTATAGCAAAGCGGGGACGCTACCTGGTGAACACTGGACTTCGCATCCAGTTGCACAGCACAAAAAATTCATTACCGTGGGCGAGGCCACCATCGGGGAGGGAGATGGTGAAGCAACGCTGCGGGTGCTTCTATACAATAATACAAATAGAGATATGGTCATCCAACGCGGGGAAGAGATAGCAAGGCTCATATACCATCGAAACGAGGACCTCAGGTTGGTCGAGACCACCGAAGACAACCTGAGGGAGGATAAGGAGGAGGAGGACCCGCAGGAGAGAGTTTTATTAAGAAACAAAAAAAAATCAAAGATATTCTTTTCTCTTTTTTTTTTGTGAAATGTGGTAACTACAACATTAGGCCCGCACAGTTGAGAAGGAGGAGGAGTAAGTTTGTTAAAAAAATTATATTTTCAAATTTCTTGAATCGCCCTTTATATTAAGTTTATATTTTTTGTTTTCTGTTTCAGAGAAGCTGTCAAGATTTTTCTTTGGGTACAACTTTAAAATAAACTTTTTAAAACTTTGTCAGTGTTAATGTTCTATTTTATTCTATTATATCATCTTCTTTGGAAACTTTAAGTTCATTAATCCGTTTAGATTTACGGTTTGTGAGAGTTGACATATTCACTTAGTCGCAAAGTGGAAGAGCCGATATGGTGCTCGTGATTTAGTTTAAAAATCAAATTTTCACAGTTCTTCAATATTTTCAGAGGATATGATAATAATAGAAATGAGTAAAGATGAAGTATATTTAAATAAGCCAATTTATGTAGGATTGTCTATATTAGATAATTCCAAGACATGTATTTATGATTTTCGTTATAATTTTATTAAAGAGCAGTTTTGGTAGTAAAGCTAAATTTTTATACTCCGACACGGACAGTTTAATATACCAATTTTTCACTAACGATATTTATGAAAATATTAAATTAAAAGTTGAAAAATTTGATACATCCGATTGTTACAATATTCATTTAGTAAATGAAAAGGTGTTGGGGTTAATGAAGAATGAAAATTGTGGGAAAATTATGACCGAATTTATCGGTCTAAGATCAGAAATGTATTCTTTCAAAACACTTGATGTTAAGCCGGTGAAAAAGTCAACAGGAACTGCATCCTCAGTGACAATGACAGAATCATGGGGCAGTTACCTTATGAATGCACTGACAAATTTAGTAAGAAATATTGTAGGCAATAATATTTTGTACGTAAAAGTTGAGCAAAAGAGGGCATTAATCAAAATTATTTTCTCAGAAAACATTGTAATAAATATGGAAACATTTTCGTCTCTTAAAGGAACATGCAACAATTTAAAAGTGCATCGACTCCATGATGATTATATTTTTGTTACAATCCAATATATGGTTCAAGAGCTTCGGGTCTGCATAGAAGAAGATGCATTTAATTGGGTAGCTATTCATAATTTCACAAATATCAACGCTATCAATCTTCTAGTTCAAAATCGTTTAGATATTGATAAAATTGTAATAAGGGCGATAAGGTCGAAGATTGTTCAAAACAATAATTATCATCTTATGCAAGTTAAGTTATCTCACACACATTTCTATATCGATGATATAATTCATTTGTTTAGTCTAGGCCAGATCAGCCACTCATAATTAAGTAATCACTTATAAAGTAGAATACTTGTATTATTTGTTAATATAAAATAATTAAAAAGAACTAAAAGAGCCCATTAAAATCCTCCCCATTAATTATCAAATAGAATACCAAAAGAAGCTATCATTTATAGAAGGTAGATTTCAGATTCTGTACGATAGTACAACTGAAAAGACGTTCTTCAAATTGAAATAAAATAAATTTTTTTATATTAAATAATAGGCATTTTATTTACGTTTTATAAGAAAATATTGATATGGCAGATTTTTTTTCTATTTTGTATAAATATTTGGCGATTTGAAGAGAGAAACTCACAAGTCATTGTGAGTTTATACTACTCAGCTTACTACTAATACTACAAGTCTTACTACTACGTCCGTTTGCTTTAATGTGCTGTTACCCAGGCAAATTGTCGTCTTTCACTTCATGGAGCCGAAGGGCGATTTGATCTTATTTTCACATTTTTTCTTCTCTCTCTCTCTCTCTCTCTTTCTGCCATCCTGCTCCTCTATTGTTATATTTTGTTATTATATATTTATCATTTATTTTTCTGGGTACATTATTATTACTTATTATTGTTATTATTATTGGGTTATTTTTCTGGTTGTTCAGGGTACAAAAATAAAAAAATTGTTTTTGTTTTTTAACCGTTTTATTTTATTCTATAACTTATAAAACTATTTATTGAGTAAACCATATATATAGTGCAATCGCATTCATTCTTGCGCAGGTTAAATTATTATTATTTCCATGTTGATTACAATGCGCGAAATCGGCATTAAAATTAATTACGAGAGATTGCAAAATCGGACAATTAAATTAATATGGACCAGATTCTTCTTGAAGTATGCTTAGAAGCCGAGGAAACATACGACAATGAAGAATTCGATCGAAAGGAGGAGAAATCGTCTATATTTCATCGGACGAAGAAGACGATTATTGTTTTGACGAAGAAGAGGATTATCGTGAGAGCCAATACACTCAAAATTGCAAAATAATTGTATATTATCGCTCTGCAAAGTTCTCAATATTTTAAACAGCCATTCACAATAAGAGAAATTGCAATTTATTGCTCTCTTTTTATCGCTTCCTTCGACACCAGTTGTTTACTTTTCTTATGGAACTAAGTTAGAGAAGAACGTTTATGTCTGCTCCTTCATGTAATGATCACTCGGGAAGTCTCCAAAATAAACATTGAAATACTCCATCAATGATTTGCTGTACAGGGTCCCAGTGAGGGCAAAAACTGCACAGAGAACCTAAACTTCCCGATAGTAAAATGTATTTAGGGAATATGGAAATTTCAATGCTCACAATTATAGGTTGGCAACACTTTTATCAGAGTCAAATATTTGCCAAATTCTAAAACAAACCGCATGACTGAATCGTCTAGATGTTTCGATAGTGTTATGTTTTACCTTATAAACACTTAATATGCTTTGTTGTTGGACATAATAAGATTAAGTCATAGTCGTATTCTTGAAATCAAGTAAAAGTGCAACAAATAGCAGAGACTAGGCTCTCGTGTTGCGATAAAGCCAGTGGAGCCACTGGCGATTTAAATAAAAATCGTAGAGTAAATTTAATATTTATCAAAGAATGTGCTTGCAAACGACGTTGATATTTCTTCTTCCGACGGACAATAGACAAATACAAACTGACGAACCAACGAATAAAAAATGTTTATAGTAGCATTTCTCATTTTACAACTATTCAAAAATTAAAAATCATGGAAGATAAATTCAATCAAAACTTTTTAACAATTTTAGCAATGAGACTACGGCTTCCATTAACGAAGTTAAATATAATCAACTAATTGCAGAACGTTTTACCTCTTTCAATAAATTAAGTGTAAATTTAATTGAATGCGTCGACAACTTCGATCATCTTAGCGCATACAAATATTTTACTTTCCCATATTCTCTCGCCAGATCAAATGCTTCATTAACTTAGCATTTAATCATTTCCCAAACAATAGCAAATTACCGAATGATCTAAATTTTGTTCATATTCCCAAATATCTAAAACTTTCTAAAACAGAAATATTTGGCATAAATCAAAATTTTCTGTTCGCAATCAAATTCTTGTTTATGACGAATAAACAAACATTTATCTTGTTTGTTACAGAGATTAGTGGCAACATTGTAAATTTTTAGTTTATCGATTCGTTTAGTTTTATGGTCTGCAGTTAAGAATAATTAGCGTCATTTCTTAAAAACCGGTTTATATTTTACTTATCCATACAATGGCAGCGGTCGTATCATTACGACAAGCAGCTGTTTTCGCTTGCGAATAAGCCGATATTAGAAGTATCGCTTTGTCAGATATGCTTACGTCATTTGGTTGTTAATGCAGTCTATTTGTAATTTCCATTTAAACTGCGCTGTTTGCGTAATCTCTCTCTCAAGGTTATAACAGCTCGTTCCATGATCGATGCACGCTGTGCATGTTATTATAATGATTAATTGTTAGTATTCAAATACAATTGTTTTTTTTTTGTTCGTTACAAAATTGAATACTGCGGAGTATGATTATTAAGACAAAACGAATGTTTTCTTTTTAATAACCATATTGATAATAAGTTTAAACAAGATGTAAAATTAGAAAAGTAAATGAATCAATAAAGATTAATCAGAAACGAAAACAGGCGAATCTCATTGAAAATTGCCGAAAATTTACCCTTCCCGCCCCCCCCCCCCCCCCCCCCCCGATAGATTCCTAATTAGATCAATCAGTGAGAAGAAAACCAAGAAGGTGAAAATTGGTTGAGACGAATTAACGCCTCTAGCACATTTCATAAAATATATACTATTTGCATCGCAATAATTGAAAATGCAAGTAGAAAAAAATCAAATGTTGGACTCTGGCGAAAAGTTCATTACGCGATTGCACATGAGGCTGGGAATAAGGACTAAACAGCCAACATTAAGTAGGCTAGAAGGGCAAAGGTATGTCTTGCTGAGATTCGAGACGTTTTTGAAAAGTTTGTAAATAATTGCAAAACGTTTTACTCCAGGTGTCCATGATAGATGTCTCTCCTCAGGCAATTCGTATCAATCTAAGACAAATTAGTACGGCATAAATTTTCTTACTTTACTTAGCCCGATAATGACGTACACATGCTAATAATTATCGATCACCTTGAAATTCTTTAACATACATTTTTGTTATTCAACAATACTTGACACGTGTTCTTGCATATTCCAGCTAGAGAATAACAACAAAGTCATAAATATATTAATGCCGATTGGAATATTTTGCACATCAAATATGCTTTGTACTCAAATGTTTTGAAACGATGAAATGTTAACAGATCCGGCCCCAGAATCTAAAATTATTTGTGGAACAAAATGCAATCCACGTGAAAAAATAAACAATTTGCGATACGTTCGGCCAAGCATGACGTAATTCCAAATCGGAACTAACTGCTTCAAGTTTTAAACCACGACATGATTAAAGTTTTAGCAACCAATAAATACGATTCGATTAAAAAACGTGTCTTAAATTTAACGCGCGCTTTGTATTTTTAATAGCATTTTTGTTAAAATTAATTTCGTAGGGAATTTAGATAAATAAAGAGATCCTTGCTTTTATCAAACGGTTGACTCTTATTCAAAAGTTTTGCATGCAACAATGGGCATATTCGTATGATTTGTAAAAGAAACGACCGGAAGGACGTAATAACTAACAAAACAATTGATGTTGTAGTTTCACTGACCTTTTGTTTAGCAGAGCCATTATTGCTTGCTTCCGAACGGAACATTACAGCAGATGACTGGTTCAGAGACGTAAACCTCATGGGTTATCTAAAGAGAAATTATCATACGACCGTAATTCTTAAAAATCCCTTCAAATAAACTTCCACCCAAAAAAAAACTATTAATAATTTCGTGTAAGTCTTTTGTACCGTGTAGCTAAAATATGCAATTCTAACGGGTAACCATCGGAAGAGATTAGTCTTTTGCGAAGAGCAATTGAACAAATTGTTGAAACAAATAATGCAAATCAAAATAAAGATTAGATTGTAGAAGAAATCACTTTTTATTAACGTTGAAATTAATTGTAAAATGTTACTATTTAACGTAAATTTAAGCTGTTCCCCTCGTATCTCGAGGAATTTATATAGAGAAACAAGAATGCAGCGAATGTCGTTTTTACCAATTTAATCATCTCTAGCTGTGAGCAACACAAAGTATTCTAATTTTTTTTTATATTCACGTTGTCGCATCTTTTGCTTTTACTTTTTGTCCTCGAACAAATAAAACTACCTTGGGCCTGTTTTTTTTTTGCTCCAACCATTATATTAGCGTTCCATGCGCAATTATCAACTACGACTTATGCAAGTCGACCTCGTAACTTCACTAATTTATAGAGAAAAGGCGTGGACTAAAAACATTTTTACGCAAAAACTTGCATTTGCAAAAAATATAAAACAAACTCAAATAAACACTACCTTGATTTCCAATGTGGCTTCTTAGCAACTTTCACCATATTGATTTAATGTTTAACACTAGCAATCATTTAAAAAGTTGCACAATATCAAATTAAATAATTAACCGTATGTCCAACATTACTTCAACAAATTCGCGTTCGCAATGCAACGTTTGCATCACGATTGCAATTTCCCATACTAAGCGAACAACTTCTTATTACACATGCGTAAACACTAGCGAACTTTCTACCAGACATTGGATTCGAATCAAATGCGATGGGAATATGTTTGTAATAGCGATTTGTGCAACAGGTAATTTATTTCCGCACTAGCGATGGAATTTTAATTACAACAATAGTCTCGATAAAAAAGTCCTCAATCGCCACTCGGTGCACGTTTTCATCGAGGTTGACGCACTTTGCACACTCGAATCTTCTTTATGAGGATTTACGTGATATTGCTGGAGTTTCCGGTGAAAGTGGTCGGTGCGTTATTTTCCGCAATTAGATCGTTTCGATTCATTCTTCGAGCGTGTTTTATCGATTCTCTTTTATAGATTGCCAACAGATAAAACAACATTCGAATTTATATGATAATTAATGGAAATGCCATTAATTTGATTTTTGCGTATGCGATATGTTAAAATTATCTATGAAATCGTTCAATAATTTGCGAACATTCGGTTCGCATCGTTGATCGATCGATTCTAATCGGTGTTTAATTTCTTAAACGTGCCTTCGATGTCGATTACATCGGACCCGTTCTTCAGTTTGCCGTTTTGTTAAAGTCTGCATTATCGTACATCGACTTGTTCGTCTAAAATAGAAACAAGTAATAAATGTTTGGAATAATTGATTCTTCTGCCAAAGCGTTACCGTGTAGTTTTTGAGTGGAATAATGCGGAATGTCGTAATCGATCGGTAATCATTCTCTCGGTTCGTACTCGTAGAGCGTTTCAGTATTCGAATGGATGCGTGCCTAAAAAACCGTTATTCGAAGTAAAATTTAAATCGCAATAAAACTGAAAATATTAGAAAGTATCAATTTAAAAAGATCGCTCTTTATGAACGTTTTGCACATCATTGTGATCTTTTAAATTCGTAATTTTTTACATTTTCAGACATTAATTCCAACTTTTTGTAGAAGGTCCATCGTGACTTCTGGTGACATTCGTCATTAGAAACGTATAATTTGTCAAATCTAATGACACAGATCAAGTCTATGTCTCAAATTTGTCATATCTAGCGACACATTTGGTCGTTTCTAAAGTTTAACTGGACACTTCTAGTGGCATTAGTGATTAGAAATGTTCAATTTCTAGCGTTTAACGTCTACCGACACATTTGATCGTTTCTAACTTCTGAATTGAAGTTTCTAATAACATTAGTTGCTAGAAATCCTTAATTTGTCATATCTAGCCTTAGTCTTGCTTGAACCTACATTCAAATTCAATTAAAGTGAAATGACATTTAGAAATATCATTTCTTTTCTTTCCCATAATATTGTTGTTGTTTGCCTTTAGCTCTTCTTCTGGTTTAGCTACTTCTGCATTTGTCTCTTTGACAATATGTTCCTTTGCATGCTCATCAGTCTCCTCTACAACAAATGAGAGCATGTCATTAATAATCGATGAACAAGAATGTTACCTATTTTAATAACAAGGATAATTTTTATATGAAGAAAGCAACATTCGTTGAATGAGTGCTCAATTAAACACTTAAACAATTGAATCAATTGACTTTACCATCTTCAATATGTTGTTCTTCAATTGCTACTTGTGGTGTTAATTTCTCACCATCAACTTCATTGTAATCTTTGCAATTCTATTTTCTTTTTACATCAACAACTTTTTCCTTTAACTTCTCTCTTTAAATGACATATTTCATCATCAGCAACTTCCCTCTTGCTCATTCCATCATCATCTTCTTTGCCTTAACCCATTTCATCCATTAGTTTATTCGTCTTTGACTTCTTTGTGCATTTGTCTACAATGTTTAAAAAATGCAGGTTAGAATTCAATTATTTGAGGTTGATTGTTTGATTAACGACTTAATGCATGATATTATTGTATCATGGATTTAATGTAAACAGTCAATTGTTTCCTTCTTTACCAATCTCTTCTGCAGACTTTCTCTTTTCCTATATTAGTCGTAAGAATCGACTGTTGCTCTTTTCTTTTCGTAAATGTCTTTCTGCACCACCATCATCAGAAAATGGTCGTTGTTGATTACCATCATCCTTTTGGTTGGTTCAAATTAAAAATAACTTCTCGATTCTTTGTTTTATTAGTACTCATCGTATCGATTTCTGTATTTTATTTTTGTTTTTCAGTGCTAACTGCAATATATTATCTTTGGCCAAAGATAATACCACATTGAACTATTCAGGGGTTGCTATCATTGACATAATTCAGTTCGGTGAACAGCGGCTTGTCGGCATCTATTGAGCAAAAGAAGCGATCGTGCTCTGTTCAACTTCAAATGAAGAGTTTCTGAGAATATAATATAATATGAAAAGTAATTATTAAAGAAACAAGTTTCTGTTTGAGAGTTCCACGCGAAAGAAATAGTTTGCAAATGTAATATGAATTAATACTTTATAACATCGATTACAACACGTACCTGTAAATTCGAACTAATTGCGCTATAATTGAATGTGTAAACAGCGCCATCTTCAGTTGGATCGACCAAAAGTCGTAATTTAGCCAATATGCTCTAACGAAATCGTCCACATTCTACTTTACCATCGAGATCGTAAACATCTTTAGGAGTTTGTAATGTTCATTCAAAAATTTAATAATCATCGATGAAATGAATAACACCGGCAACGCATAACGGTTGATTTATCTCGTTAAAATAAGCCGAACCATAGTCCGAAAATACTTGGTCTTCGAAATATCGGCCGTCAAAGTTCGATTTGAAAATCACAATTGTATTCGTAAAAAATAAAGGAAAGCGTATTTTCTTTCGGGCTTTGGCGCATCTTATCTCTTCATGTTAAGTAGCTTCTTTTGACGTTATTTCAAACTTTGAAAAACTGCTGGAAAATGGTGTTCTCGATGGCCTACTTCTTTCCAGAAGCCAGAACTTTTTGTCTTTAGAACGCGTTCGCGGCGGTTTACGCGTCGCGACTGATCTACGGCGTCGCTTGAAGTACCGCTTCGAATACCGCTTCGAGCGGTACAGAGCGGAAAGCGTTAATCGACGAAGTCGATGAGGAATCGCGTGCGGAAATGTCGGATGTTTTGGGGACGTATGCGGTAGATGAGGCGGTATCGAGCGGTCCACCGCGGTACTCGACGGATTTGGGCGTGGCGGTGGAGGGCGTCACATTGCGACAACTGGGGGAGGCGATACCGGCGTAAATCGGGGGGATTTGGAGGCGTTTCGGGCGATTTAAGCGAGGTAAAACTTGGTTTTAAGCGGTTTTAGCGACGAAAAACTAGTTTCTAGGCGATTTCCATCGCTAGAAATTGAGATTTGTGCAATTTAAGCGACTTAAAAGTGACTTTTAAACGGTTTTAGCGGTTAGAATTGAGTCTTTAGGGATGTTCAACAACTTCAACTTCACATTTAGGTAATTAAATCGACTTGAAAGTGAGTTTTAAGCAATTTATGCGATGAAAAACTAGTTTCTACGCAACTTTAATCGTTTAAGATTGAGTTTTGAGCAACTTAAGCTACTTAAAAATGACTAAGGCAATTTTAACAACTTTAAATTTGTGGTTAGTCAGTTTTAGTAACATTTTAGTGACTTTTAAGCAATTTTTCCGACGAAAAACTAGTTTCTACGCAACTTTAATCGCTTAAGATTGAGTTTTGAACAATTTAAGCGACTTAAAAGTTACTTTTAAGCAACTTTAAATCTGCAATTTAAGCGACTTAAAAGTGACTTTAAGGCAATTTTAACAACTTTAAACTTGTTCTTGGTCAGTTGTAGCAATTTTAAAGGGACTTTTAAACGATTTTTGCGACGAAAAACTAGTTTCTACGCAACTTTATTCGCTTAAAATTGAGTTTTGAGCAATTTAAGCGACTTAATAAAAGTGACTTTTAAGCAATTTTAGCAACTTTAGACTTGTTTTTGGTCCGTTTTAGGAACTTAAAAGTGACTTTTAAGCAATTTGAGCAACTTTAAACTAGTTTTTGGTCAGTTTTCGCCACTTTACTGTAGTTTCTAAGGTACTGTATCGCAAGAAAACACGAAAAATAAACGCTAGACTCATTTTATATAACAATTTAATTCGATTCAATCAACGTTTCCCTCATTTGTACATGATTATTTGATCGCTATTGCTGCTGCTGATGATGATTCGCAAACAAATTCCGCGTCAGATCGCGCTCGCTCATCGTGGTGACGCGCGGTTTCCGCTCCGGACTGATCGCACTCCCGGTCACCTTGAGCAGCGTCGGCAGCCGCTTCAGGATCTCGCAGAGCCGTCTACAAGAACAAAAATCGCAAAAATCAACAAAAAACCTCGTAAAACTCGGAGAAAAACAAGATGGCGACCTGTTCTCCTCGCGCAGCGCCATCACCTCGACGGCGTCCTCCATCGATGGCGGAAACGCGCACTAAAACGCAACAATTGAAACGTGTTACGGGTCGAAAAACTCGACTACGATCGCTTATTCGCGCCTTGTTTACCTTGTTCCCCGGCAACTCGGGCAGTTTCGCGCGCCGCCGCGTCACACCTGAAGCGAAAACACAAGCGATAATCAATTTCCCTTCAATTTGACACACGTTCCGCTCACTTTCGTCGCGGTTCCGCGCCGTTTTACCGCTCGAATCCGCGTCGAAAGTGCGCTGAAGACGTCGTCGTCTCCCTGGTAACTTGAGGCGCATTTCTAGCTCGGGCAAGGCGTCGGCGGCGCCGTGGGCGTCGAAATTGTTGGCGCCCGACACGGTCACGGACCATTCGTCTGAAAAATGGCGGCCAAAAAGGCGGGGGGGGGGGGGGAAGAGATAAACAATCGAGTAAGCGATCGAATTGTGGCTGTTGTGCTCACTGCGTTTCGAATGGTGGCGCTGCGGTCGCCGATGGTGGGGATGATGGTGGCGGTGGAGGCGCTGATGATGATGGTCCGTCCTCTGACGGCAATTGTTGGCGTTTTTGTTGTTGGCGTTGTTGTTGTGGCGTTTGCTTCGGTTGTTGTGCGCGGTTCCTGTGGAGAGTTTGAGCGACGTAAAAGTCACTTTCAAGCGAGTTTAAAGCACTCAAAAGTAGCTTCTTAAGCGAGCTTTATGAGTCTAATTTGACTTTCAAGCAATTTCAGCAACTTGAAAGTGACTTTGAGCAATGTAAAACGCACTTTTGAGCAATTTGAGCCCCTTTAAGGTCACTTTTAAGCAACTTAAACAGCTTGGAGTTGACTTTTCAGCAATTTTAGCAACTTGAAAGTGACTTTTAAGCAATACTGGCAACTCAAAATTTACTTTGAGCGAGTTTAACAACTTGAGTGTTACATTTAGCAACTTTTAGCAATTCAAAATTGACTTTTGAGCAAGTGTAGCAACCCAAAAGTGACTTTCAGCAACTTAAAACTCACTTTTGAGCCAATTTAACATCAATAAAGTGACTTTAAGCTACTTTGAGCAACTGAAATCTCACTTTTGAGCAACTTTAAAGTGACTTTGAGCTACTTTGAGCAACATAATTCTCACTTTCGAGCGACTTAAAAGTGAGTTTGAGCTATTTTGAGTAACTTAAAACTCACTCTTGAGCAATCTTTAAAACTCTAAGGGGTCTTTGAGCAACTTAAAACTCACTTTTAAGAACTTTCAACAACTTTAAAGTGGTTTTGAGCTACTTTAGCAACTTAAATCTCACTTTTGAGCAGCTCTAACAACTTCAAAGTGAGTTTTGAGCCACTTAAAACTCACTTTTAGCTGGTTTAACAACTTTAAAGTGACTTTAAGCTGCTTAGAGCAACTTAAATCTCACTTTTGAGCAATTCAAGCAACTTTAAAGTGACTTGAAGCTACTTTGAGCAACTTAATTCTCACTTTTTAGCTATTTGAGCGACTTGAGAGTGACTTTAAGCAACGTAGAACTCACTTTTGAGCAAATTTAACAACTTTAAAGTGACTTTGAGCTATTTTGTGTAACTTTAAACTCACTTCTAAGCAATCTGTAAAACTCTAAAGGGACTTTGAGCAACTAGTATCTCACTTTTGAGCAATTTCAACAACTTTAGAGTGACTTTGAGCAACTTAAAACCTACTTTCAAGCACTTTGAACAACTTGAACGAGAGTTTTGAGCAACTTAAAACTCCTACCTTCCTCCGCCGCGCTATCCGCTGACCCACCACAATCATCCCCAACAACATCACCATAGTCATCGTCCCGTTCCAACATAAAAAACGTGATCCAACCCTCCTTCTCCTCAACAACTCCCTCCTCCTCCTCCTCCTCCTCGCAACAACTCCCCGCCGACCAAGAACCACCAATACCCCCACCGCCGCTCTCCTCCTCCGCAATCGCATCGAAGCGACGCGCGCGTCTCGACGGTGGCGCCGCAGGCGCCGCCAACGGCGTCCGATTCAACCCATCGATCAAAATGTTCGCAATCAACTGGTCGATCCGATTCCGCGGCCCTTGCGCTTGCACATCATCCAAATACCGCGGCGAGCGATCATCGAGGAGCGTTTTCCGCTTCGAACTTTGGTCGCGCATCGACGGTGGCGCCGCCGCCACCGGAATCCGCGAACGATTCCGATTCTTATCGCCGCCGCCGTTCGTAGTTGCAATCGGCGCCAACGGAGGGCGGTAGCGACGCGGTATCCGCTTCACCACACTTTTGCTAACTGCGCTCCGCTCGATACGCGGCAAGCGGAGCGGTTTAACGCGCGATGGCGCCATCGGTTGCGTTCGCGTTTGCGCGATTCGCTGCTCGCGTTTCACCTGTCGCCGCGACAGTCGCGCCCTCACCTTCGCAGGTAGAAGGTCGGCAACCGGTCGAACTACCTCCTCCCCCATCACCTCCGTGCGTTCCCCCGTGGTTTTTGGCGATACCGCGTCGAGCGATACCGCATCGAGCGATACCGCGTCGAGCGGTACATAGAAAGTTGCCGATTTGCGCGTGCGCGATCGTTCGCCGCTGTTGTCCGGCAGGGGGAGCCGAAGCGGCGACAAGATGGCGCCCCGCACCGGTTTGCCGTCGTGTCCGCGAGGGCGGCGCTGTAATCGCCTCTTGTCGCTTGCGTCCTCCTCCTCCAAACTGTCGACTAAACTCAACGTGTCGTCGTCGGATGCGGATCGCGCGTCTTCGTCGTCATTCGCGTGGATTTCCGCGTTATTATTGTTGTTGAGGTCGTGTAGAACGCGATCGAAAATCGTGTCGATCGTCGATTGGCTCAATGCAACGTTCGAGATGATGTTCAAGTTGTTGCGGCTGTTGGTTTGCGTCGATTCGTGGACGTGAGCGGTCGTTACCGCTGCGGATTCGGTCAGCGCCCGCTTTGGCGACGATCGCTGCGACCTCTGGGCGGTTTTCGGTGGAAGTTGTGAGGTTTTGTCGTTTTCATTGTCGTAGAGTCGACGTACGAGTGTCGATTGGCGATTGAGAGCGAGATCGCGGGCGGCGGCGTCGTTGTTGTTGTTGCGTAAGTTTTGGTCGCTGTTGCGGGTCGCCGTCGATGGCGGTGTGCCGCCGTCGCTGCCCTCGTCCAATCGCTGTTGCGCCAGCGTGTGCCTGATGATGATGATGCGTGGGAAATGAGCAAAAAGAGCGGTTTGGCAAGTTAAACGTGAGTTTTCAGTGAGTTTCGTAACGCAAAAGCGAGTTTCGAGCGAGATTAGCGACTTGAAGGTGAGTTTTCAGTGAGTTTAGCAGTTTAAACGTGACTTTTGACCGGTTTTTGTTGAGTTTTGAGCAAGTTTAGCAACTTAAAATAGAGTTTTGAGTGAGTTTAGCAACTTTAAATTGAGTTTTGAGCGACTTCAGCGACTGAAAGGTGACGTTTGAGTTAGTTTAGCAACTTTAAATTGAGTTTTAAGCAATTTTAGAGACTTAAAATTGAGTTTTGAGAAAGTCAAGCAACTCAAAAGTGACGTTTGAGCAAGTTTAGCAACTTAAAAGTAACATTTCAGCAAGTTTGGCAACTTAAAATCGAGTTTTGATTGAATTTAACAAGGTAAAATTGACTTTTAAGAAAGTTTAGCAATTCAAAAGTGACTTTTGAGCAAGTTTAACAATCTATAATTAACTGTCGAGTGAGTTAAGCAACTTAAAATTGAGTTTTGAATGAGTTTAGCAACTTAAAATTGACTTCCGAACGAGTTTGGCGACTTACAAGTGAGTTTGGAGCAAGTTTAGCGAATATAAATTGACTTTTGAGTGAGTTTAGCGACTTACATGCGAGCTTTGAATGAGTTTAGCAACTTAAAAGTGAGTTTTCAGGGTGTTTAGCAACTGGAAAGTGCGTTTTAAGCAAGTTTAGCAAGTTAAAATTGACTTTTGAGTGAGGTTAGCAACTTACAAATGAGTTTGGAGCAAGTTTAGCAACTTAAAAGTGAGTTTTGGGTGAGTTTAGTAATTTAAATGTGAGTTTTGAGCAACTTTAGCAATTTAAAAGTGAGTTTTAAACGAGTTTAGCCATTTAAAAGTAACTTTTGAGTGTGTTTAGCGCCTTAAAAGTGAGTTTTAAGCTAGTTTAGCAAATTAAAAGTAACTTTTGAGTGTGTTTAGCGACTTAAACGTGCGTTTTAAGCGAGTTTAACAACTTAAAAGTTACTTTTGAGTGCGTTTAGCGACTTAAAAGCGAGTTTTAAGCAAGTTTAAAAATACAAAAGTGACTTGTGTGCAAGTTTAGTAACTTAAAAGTGACTTTTGAACGAGTTTAGCAACTTGAAAGTGAGTCTTGAGCAAGTTTAGTAATTAAAAAGTGACTTTTAGTAACTTAAAAATGACTTTAAAGCAATTTTTACCACTAAAAAGTGACATTTGATCGATTCACTCACTTTCTCATGATCGTCTCGGGGGCGCTGAGTCTTCGCCGTCGCAAAACAATCGGCGACGACGCCACCTCCGACGTCGTCGTCGTCATCATCATCATCGACGTCTTACCGCTGCATCCGATCGCCTCCTCGCTCGACAACATCTTCGTCTCGCAATTACGATTCGCACGACTAAAACTAAAACAAGCAACACGTCAGCTTTTGGAGCAAAAAAATGCGCGGCCTGCTAATAATTTCCAGCGCTATTTTAAGAGCGCTCTCTCTCTTTCTTCTCTATTTTTGGATTTTAATTTATCTAGGACGGCGAACGAGAGGAATTCGTGGACTTTTCGGTTGGAATTTGCGTTTGGTATTGAGAAAAAGTGGCAAAAAAGTCGATTAATTGCTCGTTTCGAGCGGTAAAAAGTTTGTTACCTGTCCAATTGGCGATGTGGCGGGATCCAAACTCGCTTGAGCGTGTTTAGCACCTCGTCGAATGTGATCGTGTCCACGTGTTGCGGCCGCTGCACGTGATCTTTTTGGAAATTTTCGTTAATTAATTGAAGAAAAATAGTGCAAAGGCACTTTTAAGTGGCTAAAATTGCTCAAAAGTAAATTTTAAGCTGCTAAATTTGCTCAAAAGACACATTTAAGTTACTGAAATTGCTCAAAAGTAACTTTTAAGTTGCTAAACTTGCTCTCAAAAATCAGTTTTAAGTTACTTACATTGTTCAAAATTCACTTTTAAGTTGCTAAACGTGTTCAAAAGTCAGTTTAAAGTGATTGATTTAGCTCAAACTTCAGTTTTAAGTTACTGAAATTGCTTACAACTCTCTTTTAAGTTGCTAAACTTGCTCAAAAGTGAGTTTTAAGTTACTAAACTTGCTCAGGAGTCACTTTTAAGTTGATAAACTTGCACAAAACTCAATATTAACTTACTGAAATTGCTTAAAACTTTCTTTTAAGTTGCTAAACTTGCTCATAAGTGAGTATTAAGTTGCTAAACTTGATCAAAACTCAATTTTAAGTTACTGAAGTTGCTTGAAACTCCCTTTTAAGTTGCTAAACTTGCTTAAAACTCACTTTTAAGTTACTCAAATTGCTCAAGACTCACTTGTGACTAAAATTGCTTAAAAGTCACTTTTAAGTTGCTTAAATTACTAAAAAGTGTGTTTTAAGTTGCTAAACTTGTTCAGATATCACTTTTAAGTTGCTAAACTCGCCCAAAAGGCACTTTTACTGGTTAAAATCGCCTAAAATTCCAACAATTCACTTACCTGTCAGAAATTTCTCTATTTTATTCGCGACTCCTTGCGTTTCGCGTTGCGGCGGCCGCAAGCGGATGGCGGAGACGCGAATCCTCCGCCCCTCGATCGCCTCCTACACCGTGACAATTGGTTACCACTCGATTAAACTCCCGAATAAAACTTTCACGTGGCAAATTTTATCGATTCAAATGGCGTTAAAAGCGTGTGAACAAGTGCGGGTGGCGATTAATTAAGTGCAATTTCTCGTTCGTTACCTGGCTCGTGTCACTCTGATGCTCTTCAGAGTTCATCTTTCACTTGGAGGCGGCGTTGGTTTGAGTGAAACCATCGAGGTTTTGTTGTTGTTGTTTGTTGAATTGGTAACAATCAGTGAGAGTCACCTTCGTTTGTTTGTTTTCAATTTCAGGTAATCGATAGGGCCGAGTAAAATTGATCTGTGTTCATTCGCGGTTGCCTAGCAATTCGTTATTTACTGTTTGGATTGTCTGGACGTTGGTTGTTTTTAGGGTTTAGAAACTTTAACGAACTTAAAACAACAATTTAGTTACTTTTAGTAGGTTTTTCGTGAGATTTCCAACTAATTTTTGAGTTAATTGCAGTTTTACCAACGTGAAACTGAGTTTTATTTACTTTTTTGTTGCTTCTAATTAGTTTCTAGTGAAATTTCCAACTGATTATCGAGTTAATTTCAGTTTTACCGACTCGAAGCCGAGTTTTAGTGACTTTTCTGTCACCTTTAGTTAGTTTCTAGCGACTTTTCCAAGTGGTTTTTAAGCTGATTTCAGTTTTATCAATTAAAATTCAAAGTTTAGTTACTTTTCAGTTATTTTAAGTTAGTTTTTAGTGAGTTTTTCAACTAAGTCAACTTTTAGCAACTTGATTTGAGTTAGTTTTCCGTCATTTTCAGTTACGTTTTTGGCGTTTTCTGTCGCCTAATCGCGATTTTCTACGTTTCTAATCGATAATTAAGCGATTTCTGTTGCTTTGGAAGCAAATTGTTTTTTTTTTTTCGATTTTCCCTTTAAAGCGAAATATCTCGATAACCGTGCGCCCTACGCGAAAATTGCTAAGCATCTTTTCGTCAGATCTCACGACGACCGACAATTTTGCAAAGAGCAAAATTTCCGCCCAAATCGCAAATAAGCGAGATATCGGCGAAAAACGTGCGTACGCCCTTTTCGCCCCATAACCTCGACAACCGTCTTTAATGTGATCAATTCTGGCAGATTCTCGGCGCATCCCGTGATAATTTGCGTCCAGAAATCTTTCACATATTCTAAGCAAATAGATTCTTTCAGATTATTTGAGGCTTATGTCTTTCAACTGATTTCAGTTTCAGTTGCTGGTCGAATCTTATTTTCCTCATATACACATAGAGCTCATATGGTTTGTCTGGTAAGAATGCAGTTTAGCACACACGCTAATGCGCGAGCGCGCAGTGCTGTATAATATATACAATGTATAATAAGAAACATGAAAATAATAAAGAATATATATATATAGAATATATATATATATATATATATATATATATATATATATATATATATATATATTTGGGTAAGAATATATATAAATGTCCGGCATCGATCTTAAGATGCTGCCTTCTTCCTCCACGTCGTCGTGATCGTCCTCGATTCGCCATTTCGATCGATTCACTTGCGCTCCAGCCGTTAATATTATCTTCGATGACGTCCAAGAGTTTCGTGCCTTTTTGGTATCAATGCGGCGTGCGATTGGACCATCAACAATCGCAAGGATCGTTTATACTCCGCCGTCGACGTCAGCGTTTTATTGCTAATCGCCAGCGAATCGATTTCCCATAGCTACAATATAAAGTTAAAGTTAATAAAAGACTCCTTGTTAACTTCAAACTTTGTTACTCGTTGCCCCAGCGGACTCTTCGCCAAATCGGCATCTAAAACGTGTAAACAGCGCAAAAAGAAATGAAAGAGTCGCATATGATCGTGCAACTTTTCAATCTCTTCGATTAGCACGCGTTCGAAATGGTCGTCGTCCGGCAGAAGTTCGATCCGTTCGGCGTTCGGTCGGCCATCGATTAAACAGCATCAGGAGCTGAGCACGAATAAAGAAGATTTTTATATATATTGATTCATAAGTTGAGTTAAAGACTACAAACCTTCAAGTTCTGCACGAACCGCTGACGGAGAGATCGTAGAAGAGGAAAACGTCGACGAGAAGATCGAGCATTTGTCGATCCAAATGGAAACGAACGTCTTCCGAAAGGACGCGATCGTGGAAATTGTCGATCGCGAACGTCGATCCTCGTTGCCACGTGGCATTTGAACGTCGAACGACGTGGCAACACCAAATATCATGACGATCGGTTAATTTTGCTCTTCGACGTACGTGCCAAGGATCAGGATGAAGGTTTGCAAGACCCTCGTCGGAGGTTTCGAAATCTTCGAGCATCAGCAGCAGGTTCCTTTTCTTCTTCTTCTTGTTATCTTTGTGGTGAAGCTTATTGCACC
This sequence comes from Hololepta plana, assembly GCA_963695495.1. NCBI lineage: Eukaryota > Metazoa > Arthropoda > Insecta > Coleoptera > Histeridae > Hololepta > Hololepta plana. The sequence goes on along the minus strand of OY968841.1, from coordinate 386,138 downwards.
AGCAGCTTAATTCTGCCAAACTGCTTTGCGATTTCTTTATGGTGCTTTCATCATTTAACTCATTATCACCATCTTCAACCTTGAGAAAGAAATACTCTAAGATAAAGGATGTCTTTGGTGATAAGTACAAAAACCTCCAAAATCCTAGCTAATTGTGCTGATTGATAAAGCAACAATTGATGTTATCCATCAGAGATTTCACATTTTGGCAATTGCTTGCAAATTAATGATGTGATGTCGCTTTTGCCTTAATAATCTCCTTCTGCCGAATGATCAGGTGTGTTCATACCAGTCAATAAAACAGCTGCCAATATTGTTTCTCTAACCTCCATGCGATAACTGACATTTGTGAATTCGATGAGATTTTGTAAAACTTCCAAAGACATTGTGTCAGTCAAGTGCTACAAAAATACAACGAGATCAATATCACTTATTTTACCTAAACAATTAGCTTGATTAGGTTAGAAGTACTTGCGTCGCATCTTCAATGGATTTCAATTGCCTCTTCTTGTATGATTTGTACCATAAAGTCTTTGTAAATGTGCGGCCATTTACATTACCATCATTATTTTTCGTAGCCTTCGACTTTCTGTTCTTGACTGATGCAGTTTCACTCATGAAGAGAAACACTCCCTTAAAATGAAGGAATATTAAAATAATTGCTTCTCGAAATAACTAACTTCTGAGTTAAAACTACTTACCTGTGACACCCAAACGCTTTGATCCATTTGCGCGTAAAGATGTAGTTTAGCACACACGCTAATGCGCAAGCGCGCAATGCTGCCAACCGCACGAAAAATTAACAATATCGAACATTCAATTTTGAAATGAAGACATTTAAATAATCAAATTAACATCAGTAGTAAATAAAATATAAATTAACATTAATCTTCAAGTATGCTTAAACAATTAATTAACACGTTCAATGCAGTTTAATTAGAGATAGTTATTACTTAACTTTCTAAAATGAATTATTTTAATTTTATTATGCAGCTACCAAGATGATTTCTTTCTGCTCTATGAATATACAGCCTATTTTGCACTTAGCAGAGGTTGGATGCTGTTAGAAGGTGCAAAAAATTGGTAGCTGCATAATAAAATTCAAATAATTCATTTTAGAAAGTTAAGTAATAACTATCTCTAATTAAACTGCATTGAACGTGTCAATTAATTGTTTAAGCATACTTGAAGATTAATGTTAATTTATATTTTATTTACTACTGATGTTAATTTGATTATTTAAATGTCTTCATTTCAAAATTGAATGTTCGATATTGTTAATTTCCTATGGACATGAAATATTGTTGATGCAGTAGATGATATTTTTGTAATTAGAATGCAATTGTAAAATTTTTCCAGTATCGTTTTTCTTTTTAAGTTTAGAATCTAGGATTTATGTGTTATATGTTATTAAGAAAAAATTGCGGCTGCTCCTATGCAATATAATTTAAAATAATTCACTTTCTTATTTTAATTTCATTTGTGATGACTATTGAAACAGAAAATAAATTTTTCAGCCTACGAAGCAAGTATTTTAGTTTTCCCTTATATTATATTCCTTTTTTCCTTTTCTCCCCACACTACGCGCGTTCTTGGGCTGAAAGTTTTTTCCGATTCGCTTTTATGCGAGCATTCTACGGTCTTCGTGATTGCGTGAACCGAGAGAGAAAACGCGCAGAAGTTGGTGTGTTAGACACGATAGTTCTCTTAATTCTTTTCTTTCTACATGGTGTTTTCAAGATTATTTGAATTTAATTTTTCGTGCGGTTGGCAGCATTGCGCGCTTGCGCATTAGCGTGTGTGCTAAACTACATCTTTACCCCATTTGCGATAATAAATTAAACGGATTTACGCTGATGATTAAGAAATTAACTTATTGTTAGATTTTAACTGAACATTTCAAACTCGTAAAGATGTTTACAATGTCTTTGGTAAAGTAGAAAGTGGACGATTTCTTTATCGGCTAATGGCCGATATGTCACAACATTTGGTCGACCTAAATGAAGATGGCGCTGGCTAATTATTTAAATAGCTACTGTGTAACTATTAGAGTCTGCTCAATTAGAACAAATCAATATTTACTTTTTATTTAACTTTATAATTAAAACAACACAATACAACTCCATCAATCAACATCTAACAATAATAATGGCGAACACGTTGTTCTCTTGCTTGTGTACCAACTGTTGAACCTCTCTCACCGTGCCTCTAGTGGCCGTTAGCCGAAGCTCGAACATGACCGCCACATTTATTTACAGTGCAATTAAGAGTCCTATACACCGAAAATGCAACCAGGAATACACTGTGAATCTTCCATAAGAAACCATTGAAAGCTTTGGGGCAAGATATTTCCTTCATTTCAGACTGAATCCGTTAAAATAATGAATCCAATTGTTTATAAATGAAATCTGACGGGGCTGTCACAGCTCCTTTTTTGAGTTTCGCTTTCATAATTGAGAAATTTCAAAAAATGTGGTGAAAAAAGATTGATTTCGCTTAAATGGAATTTATGCAAAAAAGGGCTTCTGACAAGATCGGAAGCGATTTCTTTAATGAATTTTGGTACAAGTACTTTTAGAAATCGTTAACGATTAAGGGAGAAATATTGTTCCAAACGAGTTAAAAACTGCTAAACTGCTGCCATCACTGCGAATTAAAATGAAAATTGTAAATTTGGCAAGGCAGCTAATGTTTAATAACGCAATTCTGATATATTATTTTCTGCTAGATTATTAAACTATTCTAGTAACTTGTTATCGGTATTTCATCAGATCGAAAGGGAAATTACGGCACCGGAAGAATGTGAATTTGCGCGCAATGAAACAAATTTACCTTCAAATTGATAACAAAATTAATGCAATTGCTACCATAATGCTATCCTTGTATATATTTGGAGGAATAGAAATATTTAGAATGTATACTGTACAACTGATAATGAAAATAGTATGATTGAAAACATTTTAGAATTAATTTATGTTACGTAATGCACCCAATTATGCGAAATATTAAAAATATTTCCTACACAATCATCTCACCGTAAATTTGTACTAAAAAAATCTTAAGGACAGCCAACATAATCTTCTAATATGCATCTCTGTTGTGTTGTTGAAAATATTTTTTATGGCATGTTTACTACAAAATTCACGTAGAAATTTCACGTTTCAAATTTTAAAACAAAATGGGATTAACAGGTGGTTCTAATGATGAAAATGTCTCAAATAGTACATTCTAAATTGCAGCAACGATCGATTACTTAACATCGGGTTATTTTAAATTGATATCATTTATGACGAAGAATCCTATTTTAAATTTGAAAGAAATAATGTCTACATTATAAAATTAATATCATTACGCAGAAAACAAGCAAAACATTACGGGTGAAAATCGTGCATTAAAAGTTGAAATGTATTCAAAATCGTTTGTAATACGACTCAAAAAATAATTGATGCTACGATAATAATCAAATTCTAAGCATCTGTTGCTCATATTTTTGGTTTGCTTGATAAATAGATTTTGCAAATAGTCTCAATCTTTAATAAGCAAAAACCAGATGCGAATTTAAGAGTTTAAAAGTGCGATAACTTTAAAACCGCTGGACCGATCGCGCTGTAATTTGCACGCGAATTAGGTTTCATCTGTCCCTACAAATGGTGCGAGTTTCAGCCAATACGGGGGGATGATGGAAAATGATAAAAATCCTCCTTGATTTTTTTGCAAAAAACGGCAAAAATCAATTTTTTCTAAATCGACCGGAATTGAATGAGGAACGATTAGAACTAGAAAAACACCGAAAACTGCATGAAGATCGATGAAAAACTAAGAGAAAAAGCGAAATATTCGTTTAGCTTGTAATACGAATGTACTATTAGTGTTTTCTGAAAATTATTTCAAAGATACTTCATTAGAAATATGCTTTGAAATTTACTTTCAATATAGAATTTGAGATGAAATAGATGATCTTTTAAGGACAATTCTATATTTTATTGTACTTTCTTGTACATTTCGATTGAATTTATAAGTTTCATAATTCAATTTTGTAGATTATAAAATTATACTTATATTTACTGTAATAAGTTAATTTAAGGGAATAATTTCATAAATGAGCAATTAATAATTATTTCGAATTTAAATTTAATGCGCCACATCATGTGCGTTTCGTTGAGATTTAATTGTTGAGAATTAGTTTCGTAAAGTATATCGAAATATTGTTCGAAGTGCGATAAAATAACACTCGCAAAAAGTAATTAATTTAATGAGTATTCGTAATCAGAAAGCGTGTAACGTTGCCAATTTTCTTCCACATATTCGTATCGATTTAGTGACCAGCAACAATTACTCCGATTATCCTTTATTAGTGCGCGCATTCGAGCCTCCGAGCGCGAGACGTATCGCTTAGAATTGTTCAGGTCGAGGATTTGCGTATATGTCACCAATGGATACGTAAGCCGACTGTTTGTTTACATCGGAGTTGATCATGTGGTGTATAGGACTCTTAACAGCTGTTGGATTAACCTGAGGTGGGGATTTGAAGAGAATTGGCAACGTTGTTGCGCAGATGCCTTGAATAGTGCGAATTAAAAAGGGAGACTACGATCAACTACGAAAAAAAGTTGATTGCTGACGATACAATTGGATCATGACAAATGCTCGTTAAATGAATTAGACTTTTATTTGATGGACAACAATCCTTTGATATACTTGACAAAACTAATCCTGATCAATTGTATTTCAACGGAATGCGCATTATAATGTGGCTCGTGGAATTCAAATTCGAAATAATTATTACTTCTTTATTCAAGAAATTAATTTAATAAGCTATATGATTATGAGGGTGAAATTTTATTTAAAAAATCAACAGAATTTTATCACAAAATTAGTTAATTCAATAAAAGTGGACAAATCACTGAATAAATAAACTTTTCTCTCTCATCTCAAATCGTACAGGACAAACAAATATCCCTTTAGATCTGAAGAAGTAGCGATAAGAAGTCGATGGAATAATGTATTATATCCATTCGAATAGAATATATCGGTACCGGGTTATTAATCATAAGCTGCCTTGCAGAAATTTACAATTTGCATTTAAATTTGCAGAGATGGAGCAGTTCAGTGGGTCAAATTATTCATTGAAATGTACCCAAGAATCTGGCTTAACTTATAACTACTTTCCAATGTTCCCATGCCCAAATTATTAGGAAAAATCGCCAATGCATTATCGTACATCGACTTGCTCATCTAAAATTAAAAAAAGAAATAAATTTTTGCAATAATTAATTATTTTTTATAAATATTACCGTTCAGTTTTTGTAAGGAATCATTCTCTCAATACGTACTCATAGAGCCTTTCAATATTCGAATGGATGCGTGCCTAAAATAATAAGCGGTTATTCGAATTTAAATCGCAATAGATCCGAAACTGTTAAATAGTATCAATTTAAAAGGATCGTTCTTTATAAACGATTGATACATCACTTCAGATTATCGCCGGTAATACGTCCTAAAAATAAATGCTTCTATGCAAAGAGGTAATAAATTCCCAATTTTTCACATTCCTATACATTAATTCCAACACTTATTATATGACACCCTTCGACACTTCTAGTGAATATTAGTCATTTTAGAAACGTTAAATTTATTTTTCATCTAGAGACACATTTGATAGTTTCTAATGTACAAGTTGCCATTTGCAGTGACATTAGTCATTAGAAACATTTAATTTGTCAAATCAAGCAACACTTTTGGTTGTTTCTACTGTCTTGAATTGAAATTTGCCCTTAGAAACACCTGATTTTAGAAATCTAATGAGGCAATTCATCGTTTCTAATGTCTAACTTTACATATTCAGTGACATTATACCTTAGAAACTTTTGTCATATCCAGCGATACATTTGGTCGTGACAATTCTAATGACGTTTGTCCTTAAAAACGCCAAATTTTTAAAATCTAATGACAGATTTCATTGTTTCTAACGCCTTAGTTGACTACTGTCAAACGTCATTAGAAATGTTTAGTTTGTCATAGCTAATCTTATTTTTAGTCTTGCTTACACCTACATTCAAATTTAATTAAAGCGAAATGACATTTAGCAATATCAATTTGCTTCTTTGCCATAATATTTTTGTTGTTTGCTTTCAGCTCTTCTTCTGGTTTAGCTACTTGTTCATTTGTCTCTTTGTTTGATTCCTGCTTGTTGGCTTGTTTGACAATAGCCAACTTTTCTTGCTCATCAATCTCCTCTACAACAAATGTGAACATATTGTTAGTAATTGATAAACAAGAAATTTAATTATTTTAGTATAATGGATAATTTTGATATGAAAAAAGCAACATATATTGAATGAATGCTTAATTAAAAACTCTATCGATTGACTTTACCATCTTCAGCATCCTGTTTTTCAGTTGCTACTTGTAGTGTTAATACTTCACCATCATCTTCTTTGTCATTTGATTCTTTTTTACCTCAATAACTATTTGTTTTAACTTCTCTTTTTAAACGAGGTACTTCATCATCAGTTACTTTCCTTTTGTTCATACCATCATCATCTTCTTTGTTTTTGTTATTATTCCCTTAACATATTAGAGCAATTAGAAGTTTATTCGTCATTGACTCCTTTGGATTCTGTCTACAATATTTAAGAAATACAGGTTAGAATTAAGTTTTTAGAGGTTGAATGTTTGATTAACGCTTTAATGGAAGCAGTGAATTGTTTTCTTCCTTACCAATGATTTTTCCAGCCACAGCGACTCATTTGTTTTGCTCCTTGATCAGAATCAGAAATTAACAAGTTTAGAGATTAGTTGTGGAACAATCGCATTTCTTTCTATAGACGATTACTCACCATTTTCATTACTCATTTGAAAGGAAATTTTATTTGCTGGTTGAAAAGCTTATTTGCTTTTTGTAGTTTAACGGACGAACAAAAATTAATTTAACACATTGTTTAAAAATTATGAATTTATTTTTCTAGGTTATGAACGCAACTTGTTTATCAAGTTTACGCAAAACGTCACTCGCACAAGTGCACACTCTCAAGTTACAAAAGCATGCCATCGGGGGAGCCACAGGTTCCTTCGTTTATAAAAAGAAATATTTTCGAAGAATATTGAGCCATATAATTAATTAAAAACTTATTTTCCAGTTAAGAAAACATTTATCACGTATATTTCGTGACAACAGTCTTCATTAAAAGGAGAAGCAATCGCATTGTGAGGTGGGTTTTTACCTAGTTGAACTTCTGCAAACTTTCTTAAGACAGTTTCCCTCTCAAATCCCTATTTCATATTAGCAGTTTAGTTTGGTTTTCGTCAGTGGCTTTTTGAGTATGTACAAATTTTCAGTGAAATTATTGTACCAGATCTTATTAACATTTCGCATAATTTTTAATATTCCCATTGAAATCAATGAGTAATTTCAATGCATAAATATATGTTACTTGGTAATTGCAATTGTTTTACAAAACACAAATGTTTTTAGTTATACTATTTTCATTATCAATTGTGTAACATACATTCTAAAGATCTTCTGTCCTCGAAACAGGTACATGGATAGCATAATTGCCATAATAGTAATTATTTGCTAATTAATTTTAATTTCAATATCCCTTTAGAACTGATGAAGTAGCGATCAGAAGTTGAAAGAATAATGTATTACAACCAGTGGAATAAAATTTATCAGAATTGCATTATTAGTTATATGTTGCCTTACAAAATTTAGATTTTGCATTTAAATATGGAGATATGGCAGCACTTTACAGGGTCAAATTATTTATTCAAAGGAACATAAAATACTCGATTAACTTAGAACTATTTTAAAAAGTAATTGCACTAAAATTCATTAAAAAATCACCCTTTTTTTTAAAATAAATTCCATTTAAGCGAAATCGACATTTTTTTCGCTGTTTTCTTTTAATTTCTCAATTATCAAAGCGAAAATCAAAAATAGGTTCTCGAGGGTCCCACCGGAATTTCCTCCTGAAAAACTCGTTGCAGGTTCTTAAAAGATTAAGTGCGTATTAGGGGTTACTTATGCTCCCAAAGGTTTCAATGGAGTCTTATGGGATTTTGAAGGTGTATTCCTGGTTCCATTTGAGGCACTGTCGCCTCTTAAAAGTTGGGGTTGCTTACATTATAATCTAACAACGGAAACCAAACAAGCTGCGAAAATCCTTTGCGTCTGTGTTTCTTTCCTCTTCTATTGAGGACGCAACTCTCCGTATTCTATGCATGTGCGGGAATTGCCGTCCAAGAGAAAACTTGCGCGAGCAACTTTCACGTGTACCTTCATTAAAACTTACCTGGGACAATAACTAACATACCTGACGCGTTTCCACTGTTCACCAGATGTCGACAATCCGCTATTCGTTGAATCGAGTGTTCTTCCTAGTCATATCAACTCGAAGCCGTAATATCCACATCGCTTCTCGGCCTATGGCTAAGATCAAAGTGTAGTATCTGTTCTTATCAGCTTAATATCTGATACGCTCCGCATGCGGAGCCAGTATATTAAACTGATTTTTGGAAATGGGTGAGATTTAGGGGCTTGCTCCACTCTCACCACGGGTTGGCCTAGCATTGCAGTACCGCTAGGATCGGCCCACATTAATAACAATGAAACAAAGTTTTCAAAGTACCCAAAACTCTGGTAATTTAGAACATTTGTTGTTTATTTTGCAGTGGTATCCATTAAAAGGATTTGGAAGAAGACGTAATTTATACTCGTTTTATTTTTAGTTTTAGACCCGTTCTGACTGCTTAATTTTTTATTCGCTTTATGTATGACGATTACTAATGATTAAGTTCCAATGAACTTCTGCTCAAGCGTTCAATGAAGAAAATTGTTTACAAATGCAAAGGAACTTAATGCACCTTCAGTAATAAAGGAAACTTTTATTTATAGAAGTTCTGTTATAATAAATTTTTTCGTTTTCGAATTTCGTGTTTTATAAAACTGTCTAAATTTCTCCTCGCCTCTGTCGTATAACTTAATTTATCCATTTCTATAACCTTAGTAGCGAATTATCAATCATTTTAATTGTTCATCAGGAATAAAAATGCTAATACAAAATTTGTCTTTCCGGTAATTTTAAACGTACGCACATTTGCTTAAATGCACACTAACTTCTTATCCTGTCATAGTAATAATTCAATTAAATTAAAATCACGAAAGCTTTTGAAGACTTGTTCCAACGATCATGTAAATTCTGGTAGTTTGAATTATTTTTTCAGCAGTTAATAAACATCCAACAAAATGTTTGTCCCTATTCCGTCAAAACACTCTTCGTGTTGAACAGAGATTGATTTTGCCATTCGTAGATGGCAGCTTCCTACGGCTACGTACCGAGAACCCTTCTTGCGGTCGAATAGCTCTAAGTCGGAAAATTGCGTTACTCTGGTTTCTCTTCAATACGAATAAATCTTTCGCCTTTTACTAAAGATTTCCGTGGAGAGGAACAACTCAAATGAGTCTGATTTAATTTTTCAGTTGGCTCGACCACATCATGTAGTTGAGCCTCATATTAATAATCTAATAATAGCTGTTTAAATTACAGACACACTTATTATCCTTAAACTGACTTGTTTCAATGCATTAATTATGAGAATTAGCCATATGCCAGAAATTTGCATTTTTTGATAAATTTTTATTTTGTGGTCAACCTCGTTTTACAATTATGCGCTTTTTTGGTCAATTTACAAAACATTAATTGATTATGATGATGATAATTAATTGATTAATTATGGAAATAAACATCAACCTGTTCGGTTAATAAGTGATTCATTCATTTTTCAGCATTTTTTCCCTTCATTCTTGCATTCCTACAGAAGAACCCTTCATTCCTCTGGAAATCACAGGAAGATTTCGGTTACTATTTATATTTATAGCTTTACTGAACTAATTTATTGATTATTAGTGCCTTTTTTCTAATTGTCTGTAACCAGGGAAAGTTGGCGGAAATGCAAAAATTTCGTGGTTTAATTTCTAATCTGAATTTCTGGTTTTCTCTTACAAATTGTTTACTGAAAAATCAGATTTCTAAAGATAGCTTGGATTTATTCTTTTATAAATAGTCAAAATTCAATTAAGCGTCCTTTGAATGACATACAAGATTCGAAATATACAAGTAACCAAATCGCGATTTTAAGTAAAGAAAGTATATAAATGTTGTTAAAAATGTGCAAATTGTTAATTTTTAATAAAATTAGAATATAACATTGTTTAAAACTAAATAAATAAATAAAAACCTCCTCACATTATTCATATCGTAGAGGAAGCTTCTGTGTATATTTTTGTTCTTTTAGAGATACACGTTTGAAACGATTTCTTTGATACGATTGATAGGAAAATGAAAGGCAACATGTATCTTAGTGTAGGGCACATTATATTGTTATGTTTTGTTGAATGCAAGCAATTTACTGCTTTCTGATCGTTTTTTCATCAATTTACTGCCTTAGACGTAGGATAAAGGCATTTACTAAAGCAATAACAATTGAGGAAATAAGTCTTGGAAATTGAAAAGGTTTAATTGTGTGTGAAATTTCATTCGTCAGCTTCAAACCACGACAATGTGAATAGTGTTGAAAAAAAGCGAACAAATCACAAGAACACAGAACACAATCGAAACGTTGATAAATATTTTCGCATTTTAATAATAAACTAATGATAATGAATTGGAATAAAATATATTTACAACATACTAAAATAATAAAATAAAAACGAAAAAACAAATAATATACACAATAAATGTATGTATAGTATGATTTAATTTTTCTTTTTATTTATTACTTTTTGTCTTCAAAATTGTCATATTTTTTAAATGCTTCCATCGTTTCTCTTATTTATAATTTCTCTTCGTAAATGTGTCGTTACAAGAAGTGCACGTTGTCATTCGAAAGTGGTCAAGTATTTTTTCTTATATATTTTTTGATTAATTAAGATACACATTATTGCTTCTTATTCCTCACAATTTTAGTTTTTTTTTTCTATTTATTTATCATAATATTAATTTAATTTCATTAATTTTTTTTGAAGAAACATCACTTATTTTCCATATTCTCTAGGTTTTTTACCTTTTCCTTTTGGCAACCTTCTGCCTAACCATAACGTACCAAATTACCATTCGTTTCAAATTCTTTTCCTTTTCAAATACGTATTAGGGAAATAAACAATTCGAATTAATATTAACGAGTATTAATAAATGAGGAAATAATATTCAATCAATATTGATGGTAACATACAAACAATTAATCGATTACGTTAATTTATCATTACAACAGCTGCACCTATTTTATTTTCTTCAATATGATGCGAAGCTAAAAGATTTTCACATTTTGTTTTAATTTACTTGAAAATTTCAACCTCTTCTTTCGAATAATAAAACAAATTTTATTCGCCTATTTTTTTGGTCACACTCTAAATTGATTATTATTTAAGTATTTATAAAATTCGTACATTTACACACATACACGTGTTAATAAGCTTAACTAAGTAAATTTTACTCCTTTAATTACGGTAGGCAAGTAGATATGAATTCATTAAATGTGAATATCTTTCGCGTTTCAAAGTTATTCGGTTGTCAGCAAATTAATTAATTTCATTTAGTACCATCACTTCGATTACAGACACTTATTTTATTACCGAATTAAAACGGTTTGGCTTTATTTCAAACATTAAAAGAATTAATCAAATTGTTCAGAAGTAGAAACCTATTCGAGTGTCGGAGCCTCTTTTTTGAGTTTTGCTATATTATCATTAAATGTGATGACATAATTGTTATTAAGAATGTATCCAATCCAATTGAATAAACTTTTTTAGGTCTTTATTAAAAGACGAATCCAATATATTTGCCTTTATTCACATATTTATATTTCTCGTTTCGCATATGACAGACGGCAAAACCTCGCAAGCCACATCGTTCCAACTATTTCCGCGAATCTCTGCAAAATGCCCCGTAATTCGCGAATTTTCCAGTTGATTCCGTACAAATCCGTTAGAAATAATCTTGCGTCTGGTCGGCATCCAAGTGACTCTGCAACATCCTGAAATCGAAGAAACAAAAGGCCAATTAGTTACGTTGATCGTAGTAGTAAAATTATCTTCACATAAATCCAGATACAAACGATTGTTCGCTTCACTCTAACCGATTTCTGTTTGTTGTTCCTCGTTATCGATCGTAGCGAGACGTGTGTCGATCGAGTTGTGGAAATCGTTCGCCCCGAACCAATTGACCTAAGCAACGAAAAAAATTAATAATTTTTGTTATCTAGGTTATGTCCCACTGCAATAAATTTACGTTTGGGCTGCAAAAAAAAATTGCGTAGCATTTGGTAGTTTTTATTGGCAAGTAACCCATATACTGTTTTGTGATGAGACCATCACATTGTTTGCTTGTGGAGTTAAAATCTTTGTAGTGATTTCTATTTGAATAAGCCTGCAAAATAAATTAAAGTCCATTTTTGTGTGTTTTTTTAATTGAGTTACTTGATGTCGCGACTGTTGTTTGGAGATGAGCACATTTTAATTGCTGCAATGTTAAAATGCTGGATTGGAAGAATGGGAAAGAGATGGCGAAAGGCAGAATAAATATTAATTACTTCCTGTCGCCTCTTAAGGGAGAAATATTGCTCCAAACGAGTTAAAAATTTGACCCCGTAAACTGCTGCCATCTCTGCGAATTAAAATGAAAATTGTAAATTTGGCAAGGCAGCTAATGTTTAATAACGCAATTCTGATATATTATTTTCTGCTAGATTATTAAACTATTCTAGTAACTTGTTATCGGTATTTCATCAGATCGAAAGGGAAATTACGGCACCGGAAGAATGTGAATTTGCGCGCAATGAAACAAATTTACCTTCAAATTGATAACAAAATTAATGCAATTGCTACCATAATGCTATCCTCGTATATATTTGGAGGAATAGAAATATTTAGAATGTATACTGTACAACTGATAATGAAAATAGTATGATTGAAAACATTTTAGAATTAATTTATGTTACGTAATGCACCCAATTATGCGAAATATTAAAAATATTTCCTACACAATCATCTCACCGTAAATTTGTACTAAAAAAATCTTAAGGACAGCCAACATAAACTTCTAATATGCATCTCTGTTGTGTTGTTGAAAATATTTTTTATGGCATGTTTACTACAAAATTCACGTAGAAATTTCACGTTTCAAATTTTAAAACAAAATGGGATTAACAGGTGGTTCTAATGATGAAAATGTCTCAAATAGTACATTCTAAATTGCAGCAACGATCGATTACTTAACATCGGGTTATTTTAAATTGATATCATTTATGACGAAGAATCCTATTTTAAATTTGAAAGAAATAATGTCTATATTATAAAATTAATATCATTATGCAGAAAACAAGCAAAACATTACGGGTGAAAATCGTGCATTAAAAGTTGAAACGTATACAAAATAGTTTGTAGTACAACTTGATGCTACGATAATAATCAAATTCTAAGCATCTGTTGCTCATATTTTTGGTTTGCTTGATAAATAGATTTTGCAAATAGTCTCAATCTTTAATAAGCAAAAACCAGATGCGAATTTAAGCGATTAAAAGTGCGATAACTTTTAAACGGCTGCACCGATTGGGCTGTAATTTGCACGCGAATTACCTTTCATCTGACCCCACAAATGGTGCGAGTTCAGGCAATTCGGGGAGATGAAAAAAAAAATGCGAAAACTCAAAAAAATCCAATTACCCTTGATTTTTTTCCAAAAGACGGCAAAAATCAATTTTTTCTAAATCGACCGGAATTGAATGAGGAACGATTAGAATTAGAAAAACACCGAAAACTGCATGAATATCGATGAAGAACTAAGAGAAAAAGCGAAATATAAGGCAAAAAAAAGATGCGAATTTAAGCGATTAAAAGTGCGATAACTTTTAAACGGCTGCACCGATTGGGCTGTAATTTGCACGCGAATTACCTTTCATCTGACCCCACAAATGGTGCGAGTTCAGGCAATTCGGGGAGATGAAAAAAAAATGCGAAAACTCAAAAAAATCCAATTACCCTTGATTTTTTTCCAAAAGACGGCAAAAATCAATTTTTTCTAAATCGACCGGAATTGAATGAGGAACGATTAGAATTAGAAAAACACCGAAAACTGCATGAATATCGATGAAAAACTAAGAGAAAAAGCGAAATATAAGGCAAAAAAAAAAGATGCGAATTTAAGCGATTAAAAGTGCGATAACTTTTAAACGGCTGCACCGATTGGGCTGTAATTTGCACGCGAATTACCTTTCATCTGACCCCACAAATGGTGCGAGTTCAGGCAATTCGGGGAGATGAAAAAAAAATGCGAAAACTCAAAAAAATCCAATTACCCTTGATTTTTTTCCAAAAGACGGCAAAAATCAATTTTTTCTAAATCGACCGGAATTGAATGAGGAATGATTAGAATTAGAAAAACACCGAAAACTGCATGAATATCGATGAAAAACTAAGAGAAAAAGCGAAATATAAGGCAAAAAAAAGATGCGAATTTAAGCGATTAAAAGTGCGATAACTTTTAAACGGCTGCACCGATTGGGCTGTAATTTGCACGCGAATTACCTTTCATCTGACCCCACAAATGGTGCGAGTTCAGGCAATTCGGGGAGATGAAAAAAAAAATGCGAAAACTCAAAAAAATCCAATTACCCTTGATTTTTTTCCAAAAGACGGCAAAATCAATTTTTTCTAAATCGACCGGAATTGAATGAGGAACGATTAGAATTAGAAAAACACCGAAAACTGCATGAATATCGATGAAAAACTAAGAGAAAAAGCGAAATATAAGGCAAGAAAAAAAAAAGATGCGAATTTAAGCGATTAAAAGTGCGATAACTTTTAAACGGCTGCACCGATTGGGCTGTAATTTGCACGCGAATTACCTTTCATCTGACCCCACAAATGGTGCGAGTTCAGGCAAATCGGGGAGATGAAAAAAAAAATGCGAAAACTCAAAAAAATCCAATTACCCTTGATTTTTTTCCAAAAGACGGCAAAATCAATTTTTTCTAAATCGACCGGAATTGAATGAGGAACGATTAGAATTAGAAAAACACCGAAAACTGCATGAATATCGATGAAAAACTAAGAGAAAAAGCGAAATATAAGGCAAGAAAAAAAAAAGATGCGAATTTAAGCGATTAAAAGTGCGATAACTTTTAAACGGCTGCACCGATTGGGCTGTAATTTGCACGCGAATTACCTTTCATCTGACCCCACAAATGGTGCGAGTTCAGGCAATTCGGGGAGATGAAAAAAAAAATGCGAAAACTCAAAAAAATCCAATTACCCTTGATTTTTTTCCAAAAGACGGCAAAATCAATTTTTTCTAAATCGACCGGAATTGAATGAGGAACGATTAGAATTAGAAAAACACCGAAAACTGCATGAATATCGATGAAAAACTAAGAGAAAAAGCGAAATATAAGGCAAGAAAAAAAAAAGATGCGAATTTAAGCGATTAAAAGTGCGATAACTTTTAAACGGCTGCACCGATTGGGCTGTAATTTGCACGCGAATTACCTTTCATCTGACCCCACAAATGGTGCGAGTTCAGGCAATTCGGGGAGATGAAAAAAAAAATGCGAAAACTCAAAAAAATCCAATTACCCTTGATTTTTTTCCAAAAGACGGCAAAATCAATTTTTTCTAAATCGACCGGAATTGAATGAGGAACGATTAGAATTAGAAAAACACCGAAAACTGCATGAATATCGATGAAAAACTAAGAGAAAAAGCGAAATATAAGGCAAGAAAAAAAAAGATGCGAATTTAAGCGATTAAAAGTGCGATAACTTTTAAACGGCTGCACCGATTGGGCTGTAATTTGCACGCGAATTACCTTTCATCTGACCCCACAAATGGTGCGAGTTCAGGCAATTCGGGGAGATGAAAAAAAAAATGCGAAAACTCAAAAAAATCCAATTACCCTTGATTTTTTTCCAAAAGACGGCAAAATAAATTTTTTCTAAATCGACCGGAATTGAATGAGGAACGATTAGAATTAGAAAAACACCGAAAACTGCATGAATATCGATGAAAAACTAAGAGAAAAAGCGAAATATAAGGCAAAAAAAAAGATGCGAATTTAAGCGATTAAAAGTGCGATAACTTTTAAACGGCTGCACCGATTGGGCTGTAATTTGTACGCGAATTACCTCTCATCTGACCCCACAAATGGTGCGAGTTCAGGCAATTCGGGGAGATGAAAAAAAAATGCGAAAACTCAAAAAAATCCAATTACCCTTGATTTTTTTCCAAAAGACGGCAAAAATCAATTTTTTCTAAATCGACCGGAATTGAATGAGGAACGATTAGAATTAGAAAAACACCGAAAACTGCATGAATATCGATGAAAAACTAAGAGAAAAAGCGAAATTTAAGGCAAGAAAAAAAAAAGATGCGAATTTAAGCGATTAAAAGTGCGATAACTTTTAAACGGCTGCACCGATTGGGCTGTAATTTGCACGCGAATTACCTTTCATCTGACCCCACAAATGGTGCGAGTTCAGGCAATTCGGGGAGATGAAAAAAAAAATGCGAAAACTCAAAAAAATCCAATTACCCTTGATTTTTTTCCAAAAGACGGCAAAAATCAATTTTTTCTAAATCGACCGGAATTGAATGAGGAACGATTAGAATTAGAAAAACACCGAAAACTGCATGAATATCGATGAAAAACTAAGAGAAAAAGCGAAATATAAGGCAAGAAAAAAAAAGATGCGAATTTAAGCGATTAAAAGTGCGATAACTTTTAAACGGCTGCACCGATTGGGCTGTAATTTGCACGCGAATTACCTTTCATCTGACCCCACAAATGGTGCGAGTTCAGGCAATTCGGGGAGATGGAAAAAAAATGCGAAAACTCAAAAAAATCCAATTACCCTTGATTTTTTTCCAAAAGACGGCAAAAATCAATTTTTTCTAAATCGACCGGAATTGAATGAGGAACGATTAGAATTAGAAAAACACCGAAAACTGCATGAATATCGATGAAAAACTAAGAGAAAAAGCGAAATATAAGGCAAAAAAAAAAGATGCGAATTTAAGCGATTAAAAGTGCGATAACTTTTAAACGGCTGCACCGATTGGGCTGTAATTTGCACGCGAATTACCTTTCATCTGACCCCACAAATGGTGCGAGTTCAGGCAATTCGGGGAGATGAAAAAAAAATGCGAAAACTCAAAAAAATCCAATTACCCTTGATTTTTTTCCAAAAGACGGCAAAAATCAATTTTTTCTAAATGGACCGGAATTGAATGAGGAACGATTAGAATTAGAAAAACACCGAAAACTGCATGAATATCGATGAAAAACTAAGAGAAAAAGCGAAATATAAGGCAAGAAAAAAAAAGATGCGAATTTAAGCGATTAAAAGTGCGATAACTTTTAAACGGCTGCACCGATTGGGCTGTAATTTGCACGCGAATTACCTTTCATCTGACCCCACAAATGGTGCGAGTTCAGGCAATTCGGGGAGATGGAAAAAAAATGCGAAAACTCAAAAAAATCCAATTACCCTTGATTTTTTTCCAAAAGACGGCAAAAATCAATTTTTTCTAAATCGACCGGAATTGAATGAGGAACGATTAGAATTAGAAAAACACCGAAAACTGCATGAATATCGATGAAAAACTAAGAGAAAAAGCGAAATATAAGGCAAGAAAAAAAAAGATGCGAATTTAAGCGATTAAAAGTGCGATAACTTTTAAACGGCTGCACCGATTGGGCTGTAATTTGCACGCGAATTACCTTTCATCTGACCCCACAAATGGTGCGAGTTCAGGCAATTCGGGGAGATGAAAAAAAAAATGCGAAAACTCAAAAAAATCCAATTACCCTTGATTTTTTTCCAAAAGACGGCAAAAATCAATTTTTTCTAAATGGACCGGAATTGAATGAGGAACGATTAGAATTAGAAAAACACCGAAAACTGCATGAATATCGATGAAAAACTAAGAGAAAAAGCGAAATATAAGGCAAGAAAAAAAAAGATGCGAATTTAAGCGATTAAAAGTGCGATAACTTTTAAACGGCTGCACCGATTGGGCTGTAATTTGCACGCGAATTACCTTTCATCTGACCCCACAAATGGTGCGAGTTCAGGCAATTCGGGGAGATGGAAAAAAAATGCGAAAACTCAAAAAAATCCAATTACCCTTGATTTTTTTCCAAAAGACGGCAAAAATCAATTTTTTCTAAATCGACCGGAATTGAATGAGGAACGATTAGAATTAGAAAAACACCGAAAACTGCATGAATATCGATGAAAAACTAAGAGAAAAAGCGAAATATAAGGCAAGAAAAAAAAAGATGCGAATTTAAGCGATTAAAAGTGCGATAACTTTTAAACGGCTGCACCGATTGGGCTGTAATTTGCACGCGAATTACCTTTCATCTGACCCCACAAATGGTGCGAGTTCAGGCAATTCGGGCAGATGAAAAAAAAATGCGAAAACTCAAAAAAATCCAATTACCCTTGATTTTTTTCCAAAAGACGGCAAAAATCAATTTTTTCTAAATCGACCGGAATTGAATGAGGAACGATTAGAATTAGAAAAACACCGAAAACTGCATGAATATCGATGAAAAACTAAGAGAAAAAGCGAAATATAAGGCAAAAAAAAAGATGCGAATTTAAGCGATTAAAAGTGCGATAACTTTTAAACGGCTGCACCGATTGGGCTGTAATTTGCACGCGAATTACCTTTCATCTGACCCCACAAATGGTGCGAGTTCAGGCAATTCGGGGAGATGAAAAAAAAAATGCGAAAACTCAAAAAAATCCAATTACCCTTGATTTTTTTCCAAAAGACGGCAAAAATCAATTTTTTCTAAATCGACCGGAATTGAATGAGGAACGATTAGAATTAGAAAAACACCGAAAACTGCATGAATATCGATGAAAAACTAAGAGAAAAAGCGAAATATAAGGCAAGAAAAAAAAAGATTCGAATTTAAGCGATTAAAAGTGCGATAACTTTTAAACGGCTGCACCGATTGGGCTGTAATTTGCACGCGAATTACCTTTCATCTGACCCCACAAATGGTGCGAGTTCAGGCAATTCGGGGAGATGAAAAAAAAATGCGAAAACTCAAAAAAATCCAATTACCCTTGATTTTTTTCCAAAAGACGGCAAAAATCAATTTTTTCTAAATCGACCGGAATTGAATGAGGAACGATTAGAATTAGAAAAACACCGAAAACTGCATGAATATCGATGAAAAACTAAGAGAAAAAGCGAAATATAAGGCAAGAAAAAAAAAGATGCGAATTTAAGCGATTAAAAGTGCGATAACTTTTAAACGGCTGCACCGATTGGGCTGTAATTTGCACGCGAATTACCTTTCATCTGACCCCACAAATGGTGCGAGTTCAGGCAATTCGGGGAGATGAAAAAAAAATGCGAAAACTCAAAAAAATCCAATTACCCTTGATTTTTTTCCAAAAGACGGCAAAAATCAATTTTTTCTAAATCGACCGGAATTGAATGAGGAACGATTAGAATTAGAAAAACACCGAAAACTGCATGAATATCGATGAAAAACTAAGAGAAAAAGCGAAATATAAGGCAAGAAAAAAAAAGATGCGAATTTAAGCGATTAAAAGTGCGATAACTTTTAAACGGCTGCACCGATTGGGCTGTAATTTGCACGCGAATTACCTTTCATCTGACCCCACAAATGGTGCGAGTTCAGGCAATTCGGGGAGATGAAAAAAAAATGCGAAAACTCAAAAAAATCCAATTACCCTTGATTTTTTTCCAAAAGACGGCAAAAATCAATTTTTTCTAAATCGACCGGAATTGAATGAGGAACGATTAGAATTAGAAAAACACCGAAAACTGCATGAATATCGATGAAAAACTAAGAGAAAAAGCGAAATATAAGGCAAGAAAAAAAAAGATGCGAATTTAAGCGATTAAAAGTGCGATAACTTTTAAACGGCTGCACCGATTGGGCTGTAATTTGCACGCGAATTACCTTTCATCTGACCCCACAAATGGTGCGCGTTCAGGCAATTCGGGGAGATGAAAAAAAAATGCGAAAACTCAAAAAAATCCAATTACCCTTGATTTTTTTCCAAAAGACGGCAAAATCAATTTTTTCTAAATCGACCGGAATTGAATGAGGAACGATTAGAATTAGAAAAACACCGAAAACTGCATGAATATCGATGAAAAACTAAGAGAAAAAGCGAAATATAAGGCAAAAAAAAAAGATGCGAATTTAAGCGATTAAAAGTGCGATAACTTTTAAACGGCTGCACCGATTGGGCTGTAATTTGCACGCGAATTACCTTTCATCTGACCCCACAAATGGTGCGAGTTCAGGCAATTCGGGGAGATGAAAAAAAAATGCGAAAACTCAAAAAAATCCAATTACCCTTGATTTTTTTCCAAAAGACGGCAAAAATCAATTTTTTCTAAATCGACCGGAATTGAATGAGGAACGATTAGAATTAGAAAAACACCGAAAACTGCATGAATATCGATGAAAAACTAAGAGAAAAAGCGAAATATAAGGCAAGAAAAAAAAAGATGCGAATTTAAGCGATTAAAAGTGCGATAACTTTTAAACGGCTGCACCGATTGGGCTGTAATTTGCACGCGAATTACCTTTCATCTGACCCCACAAATGGTGCGAGTTCAGGCAATTCGGGGAGATGAAAAAAAAATGCGAAAACTCAAAAAAATCCAATTACCCTTGATTTTTTTCCAAAAGACGGCAAAAATCAATTTTTTCTAAATCGACCGGAATTGAATGAGGAACGATTAGAATTAGAAAAACACCGAAAACTGCATGAATATCGATGAAAAACTAAGAGAAAAAGCGAAATATAAGGCAAGAAAGAAAAAAAAGATGCGAATTTAAGCGATTAAAAGTGCGATAACTTTTAAACGGCTGCACCGATTGGGCTGTAATTTGCACGCGAATTACCTTTCATCTGACCCCACAAATGGTGCGAGTTCAGGCAATTCGGGGAGATGAAAAAAAATGCGAAAACTCAAAAAAATCCAATTACCCTTGATTTTTTTCCAAAAGACGGCAAAAATCAATTTTTTCTAAATCGACCGGAATTGAATGAGGAACGATTAGAATTAGAAAAACACCGAAAACTGCATGAATATCGATGAAAAACTAAGAGAAAAAGCGAAATATAAGGCAAGAAAAAAAAAGATGCGAATTTAAGCGATTAAAAGTGCGATAACTTTTAAACGGCTGCACCGATTGGGCTGTAATTTGCACGCGAATTACCTTTCATCTGACCCCACAAATGGTGCGAGTTCAGGCAATTCGGGGAGATGAAAAAAAAATGCGAAAACTCAAAAAAATCCAATTACCCTTGATTTTTTTCCAAAAGACGGCAAAAATCAATTTTTTCTAAATCGACCGGAATTGAATGAGGAACGATTAGAATTAGAAAAACACCGAAAACTGCATGAATATCGATGAAAAACTAAGAGAAAAAGCGAAATATAAGGCAAGAAAAAAAAAGATGCGAATTTAAGCGATTAAAAGTGCGATAACTTTTAAACGGCTGCACCGATTGGGCTGTAATTTGCACGCGAATTACCTTTCATCTGACCCCACAAATGGTGCGAGTTCAGGCAATTCGGGGAGATGAAAAAAAAATGCGAAAACTCAAAAAAATCCAATTACCCTTGATTTTTTTCCAAAAGACGGCAAAATCAATTTTTTCTAAATCGACCGGAATTGAATGAGGAACGATTAGAATTAGAAAAACACCGAAAACTGCATGAATATCGATGAAAAACTAAGAGAAAAAGCGAAATATAAGGCAAGAAAAAAAAAGATGCGAATTTAAGCGATTAAAAGTGCGATAACTTTTAAACGGCTGCACCGATTGGGCTGTAATTTGCACGCGAATTACCTTTCATCTGACCCCACAAATGGTGCGAGTTCAGGCAATTCGGGGAGATGAAAAAAAAATGCGAAAACTCAAAAAAATCCAATTACCCTTGATTTTTTTCCAAAAGACGGCAAAAATCAATTTTTTCTAAATCGACCGGAATTGAATGAGGAACGATTAGAATTAGAAAAACACCGAAAACTGCATGAATATCGATGAAAAACTAAGAGAAAAAGCGAAATATAAGGCAAGAAAGAAAAAAAAGATGCGAATTTAAGCGATTAAAAGTGCGATAACTTTTAAACGGCTGCACCGATTGGGCTGTAATTTGCACGCGAATTACCTTTCATCTGACCCCACAAATGGTGCGAGTTCAGGCAATTCGGGGAGATGAAAAAAAAATGCGAAAACTCAAAAAAATCCAATTACCCTTGATTTTTTTCCAAAAGACGGCAAAATCAATTTTTTCTAAATCGACCGGAATTGAATGAGGAACGATTAGAATTAGAAAAACACCGAAAACTGCATGAATATCGATGAAAAACTAAGAGAAAAAGCGAAATATAAGGCAAAAAAAAAAAGATGCGAATTTAAGCGATTAAAAGTGCGATAACTTTTAAACGGCTGCACCGATTGGGCTGTAATTTGCACGCGAATTACCTTTCATCTGACCCCACAAATGGTGCGAGTTCAGGCAATTCGGGGAGATGAAAAAAAAATGCGAAAACTCAAAAAAATCCAATTACCCTTGATTTTTTTCCAAAAGACGGCAAAAATCAATTTTTTCTAAATCGACCGGAATTGAATGAGGAACGATTAGAATTAGAAAAACACCGAAAACTGCATGAATATCGATGAAAAACTAAGAGAAAAAGCGAAATATAAGGCAAGAAAAAAAAAGATGCGAATTTAAGCGATTAAAAGTGCGATAACTTTTAAACGGCTGCACCGATTGGGCTGTAATTTGCACGCGAATTACCTTTCATCTGACCCCACAAATGGTGCGAGTTCAGGCAATTCGGGGAGATGAAAAAAAAAATGCGAAAACTAAAAAAAATCCAATTACCCTTGATTTTTTTCCAAAAGACGGCAAAAATCAATTTTTTCTAAATCGACCGGAATTGAATGAGGAACGATTAGAATTAGAAAAACACCGAAAACTGCATGAATATCGATGAAAAACTAAGAGAAAAAGCGAAATATAAGGCAAAAAAAAGATGCGAATTTAAGCGATTAAAAGTGCGATAACTTTTAAACGGCTGCACCGATTGGGCTGTAATTTGCACGGGAATTACCTTTCATCTGACCCTACAAATGGTGCGAGTTCAGGCAATTCGGGGAGATGAAAAAAAAATGCGAAAACTCAAAAAAATCCAATTACCCTTGATTTTTTTCCAAAAGACGGCAAAAATCAATTTTTTCTAAATCGACCGGAATTGAATGAGGAACGATTAGAATTAGAAAAACACCGAAAACTGCATGAATATCGATGAAAAACTAAGAGAAAAAGCGAAATATAAGGCAAAAAAAAGATGCGAATTTAAGCGATTAAAAGTGCGATAACTTTTAAACGGCTGCACCGATTGGGCTGTAATTTGCACGCGAATTACCTTTCATCTGACCCCACAAATGGTGCGAGTTCAGGCAATTCGGGGAGATGAAAAAAAAATGCGAAAACTCAAAAAAATCCAATTACCCTTGATTCTTTTCCAAAAGACGGCAAAAATCAATTTTTTCTAAATCGACCGGAATTGAATGAGGAACGATTAGAATTAGAAAAACACCGAAAACTGCATGAATATCGATGAAAAACTAAGAGAAAAAGCGAAATATAAGGCAAAAAAAAAAGATGCGAATTTAAGCGATTAAAAGTGCGATAACTTTTAAACGGCTGCACCGATTGGGCTGTAATTTGCACGCGAATTACCTTTCATCTGACCCCACAAATGGTGCGAGTTCAGGCAATTCGGGGAGATGAAAAAAAAATGCGAAAACTCAAAAAAATCCAATTACCCTTGATTTTTTTCCAAAAGACGGCAAAAATCAATTTTTTCTAAATCGACCGGAATTGAATGAGGAACGATTAGAATTAGAAAAACACCGAAAACTGCATGAATATCGATGAAAAACTAAGAGAAAAAGCGAAATATAAGGCAAAAAAAAAAAGATGCGAATTTAAGCGATTAAAAGTGCGATAACTTTTAAACGGCTGCACCGATTGGGCTGTAATTTGCACGCGAATTACCTTTCATCTGACCCCACAAATGGTGCGAGTTCAGGCAATTCGGGGAGATGAAAAAAAAATGCGAAAACTCAAAAAAATCCAATTACCCTTGATTTTTTTCCAAAAGACGGCAAAATCAATTTTTTCTAAATCGACCGGAATTGAATGAGGAACGATTAGAATTAGAAAAACACCGAAAACTGCATGAATATCGATGAAAAACTAAGAGAAAAAGCGAAATATAAGGCAAGAAAAAAAAAAGATGCGAATTTAAGCGATTAAAAGTGCGATAACTTTTAAACGGCTGCACCGATTGGGCTGTAATTTGCACGCGAATTACCTTTCATCTGACCCCACAAATGGTGCGAGTTCAGGCAATTCGGGGAGATGAAAAAAAAATGCGAAAACTCAAAAAAATCCAATTACCCTTGATTTTTTTCCAAAAGACGGCAAAATCAATTTTTTCTAAATCGACCGGAATTGAATGAGGAACGATTAGAATTAGAAAAACACCGAAAACTGCATGAATATCGATGAAAAACTAAGAGAAAAAGCGAAATATAAGGCAAGAAAAAAAAAAGATGCGAATTTAAGCGATTAAAAGTGCGATAACTTTTAAACGGCTGCACCGATTGGGCTGTAATTTGCACGCGAATTACCTTTCATCTGACCCCACAAATGGTGCGAGTTCAGGCAATTCGGGGAGATGAAAAAAAAATGCGAAAACTCAAAAAAATCCAATTACCCTTGATTTTTTTCCAAAAGACGGCAAAATCAATTTTTTCTAAATCGACCGGAATTGAATGAGGAACGATTAGAATTAGAAAAACACCGAAAACTGCATGAATATCGATGAAAAACTAAGAGAAAAAGCGAAATATAAGACAAGAAAAAAAAGATGCGAATTTAAGCGATTAAAAGTGCGATAACTTTTAAACGGCTGCACCGATTGGGCTGTAATTTGCACGCGAATTACCTTTCATCTGACCCCACAAATGGTGCGAGTTCAGGCAATTCGGGGGATGAAAAAAAAATGCGAAAACTCAAAAAAATCCAATTACCCTTGATTTTTTTCCAAAAGACGGCAAAAATCAATTTTTTCTAAATCGACCGGAATTGAATGAGGAACGATTAGAATTAGAAAAACACCGAAAACTGCATGAATATCGATGAAAAACTAAGAGAAAAAGCGAAATATAAGACAAGAAAAAAAAGATGCGAATTTAAGCGATTAAAAGTGCGATAACTTTTAAACGGCTGCACCGATTGGGCTGTAATTTGCACGCGAATTACCTTTCATCTGACCCCACAAATGGTGCGAGTTCAGGCAATTCGGGGGATGAAAAAAAAATGCGAAAACTCAAAAAAATCCAATTACCCTTGATTTTTTTCCAAAAGACGGCAAAAATCAATTTTTTCTAAATCGACCGGAATTGAATGAGGAACGATTAGAATTAGAAAAACACCGAAAACTGCATGAATATCGATGAAAAACTAAGAGAAAAAGCGAAATATAAGACAAGAAAAAAAAGATGCGAATTTAAGCGATTAAAAGTGCGATAACTTTTAAACGGCTGCACCGATTGGGCTGTAATTTGCACGCGAATTACCTTTCATCTGACCCCACAAATGGTGCGAGTTCAGGCAATTCGGGGGATGAAAAAAAAATGCGAAAACTCAAAAAAATCCAATTACCCTTGATTTTTTTCCAAAAGACGGCAAAAATCAATTTTTTCTAAATCGACCGGAATTGAATGAGGAACGATTAGAATTAGAAAAACACCGAAAACTGCATGAATATCGATGAAAAACTAAGAGAAAAAGCGAAATATAAGGCAAAAAAAAAAGATGCGAATTTAAGCGATTAAAAGTGCGATAACTTTTAAACGGCTGCACCGATTGGGCTGTAATTTGCACGCGAATTACCTTTCATCTGACCCCACAAATGGTGCGAGTTCAGGCAATTCGGGGGATGAAAAAAAAATGCGAAAACTCAAAAAAATCCAATTACCCTTGATTTTTTTCCAAAAGACGGCAAAAATCAATTTTTTCTAAATCGACCGGAATTGAATGAGGAACGATTAGAATTAGAAAAACACCGAAAACTGCATGAATATCGATGAAAAACTAAGAGAAAAAGCGAAATATAAGACAAGAAAAAAAAGATGCGAATTTAAGCGATTAAAAGTGCGATAACTTTTAAACGGCTGCACCGATTGGGCTGTAATTTGCACGCGAATTACCTTTCATCTGACCCCACAAATGGTGCGAGTTCAGGCAATTCGGGGAGATGAAAAAAAAATGCGAAAACTCAAAAAAATCCAATTACCCTTGATTTTTTTCCAAAAGACGGCAAAATCAATTTTTTCTAAATCGACCGGAATTGAATGAGGAACGATTAGAATTAGAAAAACACCGAAAACTGCATGAATATCGATGAAAAACTAAGAGAAAAAGCGAAATATAAGGCAAGAAAAAAAAAAGATGCGAATTTAAGCGATTAAAAGTGCGATAACTTTTAAACGGCTGCACCGATTGGGCTGTAATTTGCACGCGAATTACCTTTCATCTGACCCCACAAATGGTGCGAGTTCAGGCAATTCGGGGAGATGAAAAAAAAATGCGAAAACTCAAAAAAATCCAATTACCCTTGATTTTTTTCCAAAAGACGGCAAAATCAATTTTTTCTAAATCGACCGGAATTGAATGAGGAACGATTAGAATTAGAAAAACACCGAAAACTGCATGAATATCGATGAAAAACTAAGAGAAAAAGCGAAATATAAGGCAAAAAAAAAAAGATGCGAATTTAAGCGATTAAAAGTGCGATAACTTTTAAACGGCTGCACCGATTGGGCTGTAATTTGCACGCGAATTACCTTTCATCTGACCCCACAAATGGTGCGAGTTCAGGCAATTCGGGGAGATGAAAAAAAAAATGCGAAAACTCAAAAAAATCCAATTACCCTTGATTTTTTTCCAAAAGACGGCAAAAATCAATTTTTTCTAAATCGACCGGAATTGAATGAGGAACGATTAGAATTAGAAAAACACCGAAAATTGCATGAATATCGATGAAAAACTAAGAGAAAAAGCGAAATATAAGGCAAAAAAAAGATGCGAATTTAAGCGATTAAAAGTGCGATAACTTTTAAACGGCTGCACCGATTGGGCTGTAATTTGCACGCGAATTACCTTTCATCTGACCCCACAAATGGTGCGAGTTCAGGCAATTCGGGGAGATGAAAAAAAAATGCGAAAACTCAAAAAAATCCAATTACCCTTGATTTTTTTCCAAAAGACGGCAAAATCAATTTTTTCTAAATCGACCGGAATTGAATGAGGAACGATTAGAATTAGAAAAACACCGAAAACTGCATGAATATCGATGAAAAACTAAGAGAAAAAGCGAAATATAAGGCAAAAAAAAAAGATGCGAATTTAAGCGATTAAAAGTGCGATAACTTTTAAACGGCTGCACCGATTGGGCTGTAATTTGCACGCGAATTACCTTTCATCTGACCCCACAAATGGTGCGAGTTCAGGCAATTCGGGGGATGAAAAAAAAATGCGAAAACTCAAAAAAATCCAATTACCCTTGATTTTTTTCCAAAAGACGGCAAAAATCAATTTTTTCTAAATCGACCGGAATTGAATGAGGAACGATTAGAATTAGAAAAACACCGAAAACTGCATGAATATCGATGAAAAACTAAGAGAAAAAGCGAAATATAAGACAAGAAAAAAAAGATGCGAATTTAAGCGATTAAAAGTGCGATAACTTTTAAACGGCTGCACCGATTGGGCTGTAATTTGCACGCGAATTACCTTTCATCTGACCCCACAAATGGTGCGAGTTCAGGCAATTCGGGGAGATGAAAAAAAAATGCGAAAACTCAAAAAAATCCAATTACCCTTGATTTTTTTCCAAAAGACGGCAAAATCAATTTTTTCTAAATCGACCGGAATTGAATGAGGAACGATTAGAATTAGAAAAACACCGAAAACTGCATGAATATCGATGAAAAACTAAGAGAAAAAGCGAAATATAAGGCAAGAAAAAAAAAAGATGCGAATTTAAGCGATTAAAAGTGCGATAACTTTTAAACGGCTGCACCGATTGGGCTGTAATTTGCACGCGAATTACCTTTCATCTGACCCCACAAATGGTGCGAGTTCAGGCAATTCGGGGAGATGAAAAAAAAATGCGAAAACTCAAAAAAATCCAATTACCCTTGATTTTTTTCCAAAAGACGGCAAAATCAATTTTTTCTAAATCGACCGGAATTGAATGAGGAACGATTAGAATTAGAAAAACACCGAAAACTGCATGAATATCGATGAAAAACTAAGAGAAAAAGCGAAATATAAGGCAAAAAAAAAAAGATGCGAATTTAAGCGATTAAAAGTGCGATAACTTTTAAACGGCTGCACCGATTGGGCTGTAATTTGCACGCGAATTACCTTTCATCTGACCCCACAAATGGTGCGAGTTCAGGCAATTCGGGGAGATGAAAAAAAAAATGCGAAAACTCAAAAAAATCCAATTACCCTTGATTTTTTTCCAAAAGACGGCAAAAATCAATTTTTTCTAAATCGACCGGAATTGAATGAGGAACGATTAGAATTAGAAAAACACGGAAAATTGCATGAATATCGATGAAAAACTAAGAGAAAAAGCGAAATATAAGGCAAAAAAAAGATGCGAATTTAAGCGATTAAAAGTGCGATAACTTTTAAACGGCTGCACCGATTGGGCTGTAATTTGCACGCGAATTACCTTTCATCTGACCCTACAAATGGTGCGAGTTCAGGCAATTCGGGGAGATGAAAAAAAATGCGAAAACTCAAAAAAATCCAATTACCCTTGATTTTTTTCCAAAAGACGGCAAAAATCAATTTTTTCTAAATCGACCGGAATTGAATGAGGAACGATTAGAATTAGAAAAACACCGAAAACTGCATGAATATCGATGAAAAACTAAGAGAAAAAGCGAAATATAAGGCAAGAAAAAAAAAAGATGCGAATTTAAGCGATTAAAAGTGCGATAACTTTTAAACGGCTGCACCGATTGGGCTGTAATTTGCACGCGAATTACCTTTCATCTGACCCCACAAATGGTGCGAGTTCAGGCAATTCGGGGAGATGAAAAAAAAAATGCGAAAACTCAAAAAAATCCAATTACCCTTGATTTTTTTCCAAAAGACGGCAAAAATCAATTTTTTCTAAATCGACCGGAATTGAATGAGGAACGATTAGAATTAGAAAAACACCGAAAACTGCATGAATATCGATGAAAAACTAAGAGAAAAAGCGAAATATAAGGCAAGAAAAAAAAAAGATGCGAATTTAAGCGATTAAAAGTGCGATAACTTTTAAACGGCTGCACCGATTGGGCTGTAATTTGCACGCGAATTACCTTTCATCTGACCCCACAAATGGTGCGAGTTCAGGCAATTCGGGGAGATGAAAAAAAAAATGCGAAAACTCAAAAAAATCCAATTACCCTTGATTTTTTTCCAAAAGACGGCAAAAATCAATTTTTTCTAAATCGACCGGAATTGAATGAGGAACGATTAGAATTAGAAAAACACCGAAAACTGCATGAATATCGATGAAAAACTAAGAGAAAAAGCGAAATATAAGGCAAGAAAAAAAAAAGATGCGAATTTAAGCGATTAAAAGTGCGATAACTTTTAAACGGCTGCACCGATTGGGCTGTAATTTGCACGCGAATTACCTTTCATCTGACCCCACAAATGGTGCGAGTTCAGGCAATTCGGGGAGATGAAAAAAAATGCGAAAACTCAAAAAAATCCAATTACCCTTGATTTTTTTCCAAAAGACGGCAAAAATCAATTTTTTCTAAATCGACCGGAATTGAATGAGGAACGATTAGAATTAGAAAAACACCGAAAACTGCATGAATATCGATGAAAAACTAAGAGAAAAAGCGAAATATAAGGCAAGAAAAAAAAAAGATGCGAATTTAAGCGATTAAAAGTGCGATAACTTTTAAACGGCTGCACCGATTGGGCTGTAATTTGCACGCGAATTACCTTTCATCTGACCCCACAAATGGTGCGAGTTCAGGCAATTCGGGGAGATGAAAAAAAAAATGCGAAAACTCAAAAAAATCCAATTACCCTTGATTTTTTTCCAAAAGACGGCAAAAATCAATTTTTTCTAAATCGACCGGAATTGAATGAGGAACGATTAGAATTAGAAAAACACCGAAAACTGCATGAATATCGATGAAAAACTAAGAGAAAAAGCGAAATATAAGGCAAAAAAAAGATGCGAATTTAAGCGATTAAAAGTGCGATAACTTTTAAACGGCTGCACCGATTGGGCTGTAATTTGCACGGGAATTACCTTTCATCTGACCCTACAAATGGTGCGAGTTCAGGCAATTCGGGGAGATGAAAAAAAATGCGAAAACTCAAAAAAATCCAATTACCCTTGATTTTTTTCCAAAAGACGGCAAAAATCAATTTTTTCTAAATCGACCGGAATTGAATGAGGAACGATTAGAATTAGAAAAACACCGAAAACTGCATGAATATCGATGAAAAACTAAGAGAAAAAGCGAAATATAAGGCAAAAAAAAGATGCGAATTTAAGCGATTAAAAGTGCGATAACTTTTAAACGGCTGCACCGATTGGGCTGTAATTTGCACGGGAATTACCTTTCATCTGACCCTACAAATGGTGCGAGTTCAGGCAATTCGGGGAGATGAAAAAAAAATGCGAAAACTCAAAAAAATCCAATTACCCTTGATTTTTTTCCAAAAGACGGCAAAAATCAATTTTTTCTAAATCGACCGGAATTGAATGAGGAACGATTAGAATTAGAAAAACACCGAAAACTGCATGAATATCGATGAAAAACTAAGAGAAAAAGCGAAATATAAGGCAAAAAAAAGATGCGAATTTAAGCGATTAAAAGTGCGATAACTTTTAAACGGCTGCACCGATTGGGCTGTAATTTGCACGGGAATTACCTTTCATCTGACCCTACAAATGGTGCGAGTTCAGGCAATTCGGGGAGATGAAAAAAAAATGCGAAAACTCAAAAAAATCCAATTACCCTTGATTTTTTTCCAAAAGACGGCAAAAATCAATTTTTTCTAAATCGACCGGAATTGAATGAGGAACGATTAGAATTAGAAAAACACCGAAAACTGCATGAATATCGATGAAAAACTAAGAGAAAAAGCGAAATATAAGGCAAAAAAAAGATGCGAATTTAAGCGATTAAAAGTGCGATAACTTTTAAACGGCTGCACCGATTGGGCTGTAATTTGCACGGGAATTACCTTTCATCTGACCCTACAAATGGTGCGAGTTCAGGCAATTCGGGGAGATGAAAGAAAAATGCGAAAACTCAAAAAAATCCAATTACCCTTGATTTTTTTCCAAAAGACGGCAAAAATCAATTTTTTCTAAATCGACCGGAATTGAATGAGGAACGATTAGAATTAGAAAAACACCGAAAACTGCATGAATATCGATGAAAAACTAAGAGAAAAAGCGAAATATAAGGCAAGAAAAAAAAAGATGCGAATTTAAGCGATTAAAAGTGCGATAACTTTTAAACGGCTGCACCGATTGGGCTGTAATTTGCACGCGAATTACCTTTCATCTGACCCCACAAATGGTGCGAGTTCAGGCAATTCGGGGAGATGAAAAAAAAATGCGAAAACTCAAAAAAATCCAATTACCCTTGATTTTTTTCCAAAAGACGGCAAAATCAATTTTTTCTAAATCGACCGGAATTGAATGAGGAACGATTAGAATTAGAAAAACACCGAAAACTGCATGAATATCGATGAAAAACTAAGAGAAAAAGCGAAATATAAGGCAAAAAAAAAAGATGCGAATTTAAGCGATTAAAAGTGCGATAACTTTTAAACGGCTGCACCGATTGGGCTGTAATTTGCACGCGAATTACCTTTCATCTGACCCCACAAATGGTGCGAGTTCAGGCAATTCGGGGAGATGAAAAAAAAATGCGAAAACTCAAAAAAATCCAATTACCCTTGATTTTTTCCAAAAGACGGCAAAAATCAATTTTTTCTAAATCGACCGGAATTGAATGAGGAACGATTAGAATTAGAAAAACACCGAAAACTGCATGAATATCGATGAAAAACTAAGAGAAAAAGCGAAATATAAGGCAAAAAAAAGATCCGAATTTAAGCGATTAAAAGTGCGATAACTTTTAAACGGCTGCACCGATTGGGCTGTAATTTGCACGCGAATTACCTTTCATCTGACCCCACAAATGGTGCGAGTTCAGGCAATTCGGGGAGATGAAAAAAAAAATGCGAAAACTCAAAAAAATCCAATTACCCTTGATTTTTTTCCAAAAGACGGCAAAAATCAATTTTTTCTAAATCGACCGGAATTGAATGAGGAACGATTAGAACTAGAAAAACACCGAAAACTGCATGAATATCGATGAAAAACTAAGAGAAATAGCGAAATATAAGGCAAAAAAAAGATGCGAATTTAAGCGATTAAAAGTGCGATAACTTTTAAACGGCTGCACCGATTGGGCTGTAATTTGCACGCGAATTACCTTTCATCTGACCCTACAAATGGTGCGAGTTCAGGCAATTCGGGGAGATGAAAAAAAAATGCGAAAACTCAAAAAAATCCAATTACCCTTGATTTTTTTCCAAAAGATGGCAAAAATCAATTTTTTCTAAATCGACCGGAATTGAATGAGGAACGATTAGAATTAGAAAAACACCGAAAACTGCATGAATATCGATGAAAAACTAAGAGAAAAAGCGAAATATAAGGCAAAAAAAAGATGCGAATTTAAGCGATTAAAAGTGCGATAACTTTTAAACGGCTGCACCGATTGGGCTGTAATTTGCACGCGAATTACCTTTCATCTGACCCTACAAATGGTGCGAGTTCAGGCAATTCGGGGAGATGAAAAAAAAATGCGAAAACTCAAAAAAACCCAATTACCCTTGATTTTTTTCCAAAAGACGGCAAAAATCAATTTTTTCTAAATCGACCGGAATTGAATGAGGAACGATTAGAATTAGAAAAACACCGAAAACTGCATGAATATCGATGAAAAACTAAGAGAAAAAGCGAAATATAAGGCAAAAAAAAGATGCGAATTTAAGCGATTAAAAGTGCGATAACTTTTAAGCGGCTGCACCGATTGGGCTGTAATTTGCACGCGAATTACCTTTCATCTGACCCTACAAATGGTGCGAGTTGAGCCAATTCGGGGAGATGAAAAAAAAAAGCGAAAACTCAAAAAAATCCAATTACCCTTGATTTTTTTCCAAAAGACGGCAAAAACAATTTTTTCTAAATCGACCGGAATTGAATGAGGAACGATTAGAATTAGAAAAACACCGAAAACTGCATGAATATCGATGAAAAACTAAGAGAAAAAGCGAAATATAAGGCAAAAAAAAGATGCGAATTTAAGCGATTAAAAGTGCGATAACTTTTAAACGGCTGCACCGATTGGGCTGTAATTTGCACGCGAATTACCTTTCATCTGACCCTACAAATGGTGCGAGTTGAGCCAATTCGGGGAGATGAAAAAAAAAAGCGAAAACTCAAAAAAACCCAATTACCCTTGATTTTTTTCCAAAAGACGGCAAAAATCAATTTTTTCTAAATCGACCGGAATTGAATGAGGAACGATTAGAATTAGAAAAACACCGAAAACTGCATGAATATCGATGAAAAACTAAGAGAAAAAGCGAAATATAAGGCAAAAAAAAGATGCGAATTTAAGCGATTAAAAGTGCGATAACTTTTAAACGGCTGCACCGATTGGGCTGTAATTTGCACGCGAATTACCTTTCATCTGACCCTACAAATGGTGCGAGTTGAGCCAATTCGGGGAGATGAAAAAAAAAAGCGAAAACTCAAAAAAATCCAATTACCCTTGATTTTTTTCCAAAAGACGGCAAAAACAATTTTTTCTAAATCGACCGGAATTGAATGAGGAACGATTAGAATTAGAAAAACACCGAAAACTGCATGAATATCGATGAAAAACTAAGAGAAAAAGCGAAATATAAGGCAAGAAAAAAAAAGATGCGAATTTAAGCGATTAAAAGTGCGATAACTTTTAAACGGCTGCACCGATTGGGCTGTAATTTGCACGCGAATTACCTTTCATCTGACCCTACAAATGGTGCGAGTTGAGCCAATTCGGGGAGATGAAAAAAAAAGCGAAAACTCAAAAAAATCCAATTACCCTTGATTTTTTTCCAAAAGACGGCAAAAATCAATTTTTTCTAAATCGACCGGAATTGAATGAGGAACGATTAGAATTAGAAAAACACCGAAAACTGCATGAATATCGATGAAAAACTAAGAGAAAAAGCGAAATATAAGGCAAAAAAAAGATGCGAATTTAAGCGATTAAAAGTGCGATAACTTTTAAACGGCTGCACCGATTGGGCTGTAATTTGCACGGGAATTACCTTTCATCTGACCCTACAAATTGTGCGAGTTCAGGCAATTCGGGGAGATGAAAAAAAAATGCGAAAACTCAAAAAAATCCAATTACCCTTGATTTTTTTCCAAAAGACGGCAAAAATCAATTTTTTCTAAATCGACCGGAATTGAATGAGGAACGATTAGAATTAGAAAAACACCGAAAACTGCATGAATATCGATGAAAAACTAAGAGAAAAAGCGAAATATAAGGCAAAAAAAAGATGCGAATTTAAGCGATTAAAAGTGCGATAACTTTTAAACGGCTGCACCGATTGGGCTGTAATTTGCACGCGAATTACCTTTCATCTGACCCTACAAATGGTGCGAGTTCAGGCAATTCGGGGAGATGAAAAAAAAATGCGAAAACTCAAAAAAATCCAATTACCCTTGATTTTTTTCCAAAAGACGGCAAAAATCAATTTTTTCTAAATCGACCGGAATTGAATGAGGAACGATTAGAATTAGAAAAACACCGAAAACTGCATGAATATCGATGAAAAACTAAGAGAAAAAGCGAAATATAAGGCAAGAAAAAAAAGATGCGAATTTAAGCGATTAAAAGTGCGATAACTTTTAAACGGCTGCACCGATTGGGCTGTAATTTGCACGCGAATTACCTTTCATCTGACCCTACAAATGGTGCGAGTTCAGGCAATTCGGGGAGATGAAAAAAAAAATGCGAAAACTCAAAAAAACCCAATTACCCTTGATTTTTTTCCAAAAGACGGCAAAAATCAATTTTTTCTAAATCGACCGGAATTGAATGAGGAACGATTAGAATTAGAAAAACACCGAAAACTGCATGAATATCGATGAAAAACTAAGAGAAAAAGCGAAATATAAGGCAAAAAAAAGATGCGAATTTAAGCGATTAAAAGTGCGATAACTTTTAAGCGGCTGCACCGATTGGGCTGTAATTTGCACGCGAATTACCTTTCATCTGACCCTACAAATGGTGCGAGTTGAGCCAATTCGGGGAGATGAAAAAAAAAGCGAAAACTCAAAAAAATCCAATTACCCTTGATTTTTTTCCAAAAGACGGCAAAAACAATTTTTTCTAAATCGACCGGAATTGAATGAGGAACGATTAGAATTAGAAAAACACCGAAAACTGCATGAATATCGATGAAAAACTAAGAGAAAAAGCGAAATATAAGGCAAGAAAAAAAAAGATGCGAATTTAAGCGATTAAAAGTGCGATAACTTTTAAACGGCTGCACCGATTGGGCTGTAATTTGCACGCGAATTACCTTTCATCTGACCCCACAAATGGTGCGAGTTGAGCCAATTCGGGGAGATGAAAAAAAAAATGCGAAAACTCAAAAAAATCCAATTACCCTTGATTTTTTTCCAAAAGACGGCAAAAATCAATTTTTTCTAAATCGACCGGAATTGAATGAGGAACGATTAGAATTAGAAAAACACCGAAAACTGCATGAATATCGATGAAAAACTAAGAGAAAAAGCGAAATATAAGGCAAAAAAAAGATGCGAATTTAAGCGATTAAAAGTGCGATAACTTTTAAACGGCTGCACCGATTGGGCTGTAATTTGCACGCGAATTACCTTTCATCTGACCCCACAAATGGTGCGAGTTGAGCCAATTCGGGGAGATGAAAAAAAAAATGCGAAAACTCAAAAAAATCCAATTACCCTTGATTTTTTTCCAAAAGACGGCAAAAACAATTTTTTCTAAATCGACCGGAATTGAATGAGGAACGATTAGAATTAGAAAAACACCGAAAACTGCATGAATATCGATGAAAAACTAAGAGAAAAAGCGAAATATAAGGCAAAAAAAAGATGCGAATTTAAGCGATTAAAAGTGCGATAACTTTTAAACGGCTGCACCGATTGGGCTGTAATTTGCACGCGAATTACCTTTCATCTGACCCCACAAATGGTGCGAGTTCAGGCAATTCGGGGAGATGAAGAAAAAAATGCGAAAACTCAAAAAAATCCAATTACCCTTGATTTTTTTCCAAAAGACGGCAAAAATCAATTTTTTCTAAATCGACCGGAATTGAATGAGGAACGATTAGAATTAGAAAAACACCGAAAACTGCATGAATATCGATGAAAAACTAAGAGAAAAAGCGAAATATAAGGCAAGAAAAAAAAAGATGCGAATTTAAGCGATTAAAAGTGCGATAACTTTTAAACGGCTGCACCGATTGGGCTGTAATTTGCACGCGAATTACCTTTCATCTGACCCCACAAATGGTGCGAGTTGAGCCAATTCGGGGAGATGAAAAAAAAAATGCGAAAACTCAAAAAAATCCAATTACCCTTGATTTTTTTCCAAAAGACGGCAAAAACAATTTTTTCTAAATCGACCGGAATTGAATGAGGAACGATTAGAATTAGAAAAACACCGAAAACTGCATGAATATCGATGAAAAACTAAGAGAAAAAGCGAAATATAAGGCAAAAAAAAGATGCGAATTTAAGCGATTAAAAGTGCGATAACTTTTAAACGGCTGCACCGATTGGGCTGTAATTTGCACGGGAATTACCTTTCATCTGACCCTACAAATGGTGCGAGTTCAGGCAATTCGGGGAGATGAAAAAAAAATGCGAAAACTCAAAAAAATCCAATTACCCTTGATTTTTTTCCAAAAGACGGCAAAAATCAATTTTTTCTAAATCGACCGGAATTGAATGAGGAACGATTAGAATTAGAAAAACACCGAAAACTGCATGAATATCGATGAAAAACTAAGAGAAAA
Source organism: Hololepta plana (assembly GCA_963695495.1). Classification (NCBI taxonomy): domain Eukaryota; kingdom Metazoa; phylum Arthropoda; class Insecta; order Coleoptera; family Histeridae; genus Hololepta; species Hololepta plana. Next base: position 348,799 of record OY968841.1, on the reverse strand, counting down.
AGCGAAATATAAGGCAAAAAAAAAAGATGCGAATTTAAGCGATTAAAAGTGCGATAACTTTTAAACGGCTGCACCGATTGGGCTGTAATTTGCACGCGAATTACCTTTCATCTGACCCTACAAATGGTGCGAGTTCAGGCAATTCGGGGAGATGAAAAAAAAATGCGAAAACTCAAAAAAATCCAATTACCCTTGATTTTTTTCCAAAAGACGGCAAAAATCAATTTTTTCTAAATCGACCGGAATTGAATGAGGAACGATTAGAATTAGAAAAACACCGAAAACTGCATGAATATCGATGAAAAACTAAGAGAAAAAGCGAAATATAAGGCAAAAAAAAGATGCGAATTTAAGCGATTAAAAGTGCGATAACTTTTAAACGGCTGCACCGATTGGGCTGTAATTTGCACGCGAATTACCTTTCATCTGACCCTACAAATGGTGCGAGTTGAGCCAATTCGGGGAGATGAAAAAAAAAATGCGAAAACTCAAAAAAATCCAATTACCCTTGATTTTTTTCCAAAAGACGGCAAAAACAATTTTTTCTAAATCGACCGGAATTGAATGAGGAACGATTAGAATTAGAAAAACACCGAAAACTGCATGAATATCGATGAAAAACTAAGAGAAAAAGCGAAATATAAGGCAAAAAAAAGATGCGAATTTAAGCGATTAAAAGTGCGATAACTTTTAAACGGCTGCACCGATTGGGCTGTAATTTGCACGGGAATTACCTTTCATCTGAACCTACAAATGGTGCGAGTTCAGGCAATTCGGGGAGATGAAAAAAAAATGCGAAAACTCAAAAAAATCCAATTACCCTTGATTTTTTTCCAAAAGACGGCAAAAATCAATTTTTTCTAAATCGACCGGAATTGAATGAGGAACGATTAGAATTAGAAAAACACCGAAAACTGCATGAATATCGATGAAAAACTAAGAGAAAAAGCGAAATATAAGGCAAAAAAAAAGATGCGAATTTAAGCGATTAAAAGTGCGATAACTTTTAAACGGCTGCACCGATTGGGCTGTAATTTGCACGGGAATTACCTTTCATCTAACCCTACAAATGGTGCGAGTTGAGCCAATTCGGGGAGATGAAAAAAAAAAATGCGAAAACTCAAAAAAATCCAATTACCCTTGATTTTTTCCAAGAGACGGCAAAAACAATTTTTTCTAAATCGACCGGAATTGAATGAGGAACGATTAGAATTAGAAAAACACCGAAAACTGCATGAATATCGATGAAAAACTAAGAGAAAAAGCGAAATATAAGGCAAGAAAAAAGATGCGAATTTAAGCGATTAAAAGTGCGATAACTTTTAAACGGCTGCACCGATTGGGCTGTAATTTGCACGGGAATTACCTTTCATCTGAACCTACAAATGGTGCGAGTTCAGGCAATTCGGGGAGATGAAAAAAAAATGCGAAAACTCAAAAAAATCCAATTACCCTTGATTTTTTTCCAAAAGACGGCAAAAATCAATTTTTTCTAAATCGACCGGAATTGAATGAGGAACGATTAGAATTAGAAAAACACCGAAAACTGCATGAATATCGATGAAAAACTAAGAGAAAAAGCGAAATATAAGGCAAGAAAAAAGATGCGAATTTAAGCGATTAAAAGTGCGATAACTTTTAAACGGCTGCACCGATTGGGCTGTAATTTGCACGGGAATTACCTTTCATCTGAACCTACAAATGGTGCGAGTTCAGGCAATTCGGGGAGATGAAAAAAAAATGCGAAAACTCAAAAAAATCCAATTACCCTTGATTTTTTTCCAAAAGACGGCAAAAATCAATTTTTTCTAAATCGACCGGAATTGAATGAGGAACGATTAGAATTAGAAAAACACCGAAAACTGCATGAATATCGATGAAAAACTAAGAGAAAAAGCGAAATATAAGGCAAAAAAAAGATGCGAATTTAAGCGATTAAAAGTGCGATAACTTTTAAACGGCTGCACCGATTGGGCTGTAATTTGCACGGGAATTACCTTTCATCTGAACCTACAAATGGTGCGAGTTCAGGCAATTCGGGGAGATGAAAAAAAAATGCGAAAACTCAAAAAAATCCAATTACCCTTGATTTTTTTCCAAAAGACGGCAAAAATCAATTTTTTCTAAATCGACCGGAATTGAATGAGGAACGATTAGAATTAGAAAAACACCGAAAACTGCATGAATATCGATGAAAAACTAAGAGAAAAAGCGAAATATAAGGCAAAAAAAAAGATGCGAATTTAAGCGATTAAAAGTGCGATAACTTTTAAACGGCTGCACCGATTGGGCTGTAATTTGCACGGGAATTACCTTTCATCTAACCCTACAAATGGTGCGAGTTGAGCCAATTCGGGGAGATGAAAAAAAAAATGCGAAAACTCAAAAAAATCCAATTACCCTTGATTTTTTCCAAGAGACGGCAAAAACAATTTTTTCTAAATCGACCGGAATTGAATGAGGAACGATTAGAATTAGAAAAACACCGAAAACTGCATGAATATCGATGAAAAACTAAGAGAAAAAGCGAAATATAAGGCAAGAAAAAAGATGCGAATTTAAGCGATTAAAAGTGCGATAACTTTTAAACGGCTGCACCGATTGGGCTGTAATTTGCACGCGAATTACCTTTCATCTGACCCTACAAATGGTGCGAGTTGAGCCAATTCGGGGAGATGAAAAAAAAATGCGAAAACTCAAAAAAATCCAATTACCCTTGATTTTTTCCAAAAGACGGCAAAAACAATTTTTTCTAAATCGACCGGAATTGAATGAGGAACGATTAGAATTAGAAAAACACCGAAAACTGCATGAATATCGATGAAAAACTAAGAGAAAAAGCGAAATATAAGGCAAAAAAAAAAAGATGCGAATTTAAGCGATTAAAAGTGCGATAACTTTTAAACGGCTGCACCGATTGGGCTGTAATTTGCACGCGAATTACCTTTCATCTGACCCTACAAATGGTGCGAGTTGAGCCAATTCGGGGAGATGAAAAAAAAATGCGAAAACTCAAAAAAATCCAATTACCCTTGATTTTTTTCCAAAAGACGGCAAAAACAATTTTTTCTAAATCGACCGGAATTGAATGAGGAACGATTAGAACTAGAAAAACACCGAAAACTGCATGAATATCGATGAAAAACTAAGAGAAAAAGCGAAATATAAGGCAAGAAAAAAAAAGATGCGAATTTAAGCGATTAAAAGTGCGATAACTTTTAAACGGCTGCACCGATTGGGCTGTAATTTGCACGCGAATTACCTTTCATCTGACCCTACAAATGGTGCGAGTTGAGCCAATTCGGGCAGATGAAAAAAAAATGCGAAAACTCAAAAAAATCCAATTACCCTTGATTTTTTCCAAAAGACGGCAAAAACAATTTTTTCTAAATCGACCGGAATTGAATGAGGAACGATTAGAACTAGAAAAACACCGAAAACTGCATGAATATCGATGAAAAACTAAGAGAAAAAGCGAAATATAAGGCAAGAAAAAAAAAAGATGCGAATTTAAGCGATTAAAAGTGCGATAACTTTTAAACGGCTGCACCGATTGGGCTGTAATTTGCACGCGAATTACCTTTCATCTGACCCTACAAATGGTGCGAGTTGAGCCAATTCGGGGAGATGAAAAAAAAATGCGAAAACTCAAAAAAATCCAATTACCCTTGATTTTTTCCAAAAGACGGCAAAAACAATTTTTTCTAAATCGACCGGAATTGAATGAGGAACGATTAGAACTAGAAAAACACCGAAAACTGCATTAATATCGATGAAAAACTAAGAGAAAAAGCGAAATATAAGGCAAGAAAAAAAAAAGATGCGAATTTAAGCGATTAAAAGTGCGATAACTTTTAAACGGCTGCACCGATTGGGCTGTAATTTGCACGCGAATTACCTTTCATCTGACCCTACAAATGGTGCGAGTTGAGCCAATTCGGGGAGATGAAAAAAAAATGCGAAAACTCAAAAAAATCCAATTACCCTTGATTTTTTCCAAAAGACGGCAAAAACAATTTTTTCTAAATCGACCGGAATTGAATGAGGAACGATTAGAACTAGAAAAACACCGAAAACTGCATGAATATCGATGAAAAACTAAGAGAAAAAGCGAAATATAAGGCAAGAAAAAAAAAGATGCGAATTTAAGCGATTAAAAGTGCGATAACTTTTAAACGGCTGCACCGATTGGGCTGTAATTTGCACGCGAATTACCTTTCATCTGACCCTACAAATGGTGCGAGTTGAGCCAATTCGGGGAGATGAAAAAAAAATGCGAAAACTCAAAAAAATCCAATTACCCTTGATTTTTTCCAAAAGACGGCAAAAACAATTTTTTCTAAATCGACCGGAATTGAATGAGGAACGATTAGAACTAGAAAAACACCGAAAACTGCATGAATATCGATGAAAAACTAAGAGAAAAAGCGAAATATAAGGCAAGAAAAAAAAAGATGCGAATTTAAGAGATTAAAAGTGCGATAACTTTTAAACGGCTGCACCGATTGGGCTGTAATTTGCACGCGAATTACCTTTCATCTGACCCTACAAATGGTGCGAGTTGAGCCAATTCGGGGAGATGAAAAAAAAATGCGAAAACTCAAAAAAATCCAATTACCCTTGATTTTTTCCAAAAGACGGCAAAAACAATTTTTTCTAAATCGACCGGAATTGAATGAGGAACGATTAGAACTAGAAAAACACCGAAAACTGCATGAATATCGATGAAAAACTAAGAGAAAAAGCGAAATATAAGGCAAGAAAAAAAAAGATGCGAATTTAAGAGATTAAAAGTGCGATAACTTTTAAACGGCTGCACCGATTGGGCTGTAATTTGCACGCGAATTACCTTTCATCTGACCCTACAAATGGTGCGAGTTGAGCCAATTCGGGGAGATGAAAAAAAAAATGCGAAAACTCAAAAAAATCCAATTACCCTTGATTTTTTCCAAAAGACGGCAAAAACAATTTTTTCTAAATCGACCGGAATTGAATGAGGAACGATTAGAACTAGAAAAACACCGAAAACTGCATGAATATCGATGAAAAACTAAGAGAAAAAGCGAAATATAAGGCAAGAAAAAAAAGATGCGAATTTAAGAGATTAAAAGTGCGATAACTTTTAAACGGCTGCACCGATTGGGCTGTAATTTGCACGCGAATTACCTTTCATCTGACCCTACAAATGGTGCGAGTTGAGCCAATTCGGGGAGATGAAAAAAAAAATGCGAAAACTCAAAAAAATCCAATTACCCTTGATTTTTTCCAAAAGACGGCAAAAACAATTTTTTCTAAATCGACCGGAATTGAATGAGGAACGATTAGAACTAGAAAAACACCGAAAACTGCATGAATATCGATGAAAAACTAAGAGAAAAAGCGAAATATAAGGCAAGAAAAAAAAAAGATGCGAATTTAAGAGATTAAAAGTGCGATAACTTTTAAACGGCTGCACCGATTGGGCTGTAATTTGCACGCGAATTACCTTTCATCTGACCCTACAAATGGTGCGAGTTGAGCCAATTCGGGGAGATGAAAAAAAAAATGCGAAAACTCAAAAAAATCCAATTACCCTTGATTTTTTTCCAAAAGACGGCAAAAACAATTTTTTCTAAATCGACCGGAATTGAATGAGGAACGATTAGAACTAGAAAAACACCGAAAACTGCATGAATATCGATGAAAAACTAAGAGAAAAAGCGAAATATAAGGCAAGAAAAAAGATGCGAATTTAAGCGATTAAAAGTGCGATAACTTTTAAACGGCTGCACCGATTGGGCTGTAATTTGCACGCGAATTACCTTTCATCTGACCCTACAAATGGTGCGAGTTGAGCCAATTCGGGGAGATGAAAAAAAAATGCGAAAACTCAAAAAAATCCAATTACCCTTGATTTTTTCCAAAAGACGGCAAAAACAATTTTTTCTAAATCGACCGGAATTGAATGAGGAACGATTAGAACTAGAAAAACACCGAAAACTGCATGAATATCGATGAAAAACTAAGAGAAAAAGCGAAATATAAGGCAAGAAAAAAAAAGATGCGAATTTAAGAGATTAAAAGTGCGATAACTTTTAAACGGCTGCACCGATTGGGCTGTAATTTGCACGCGAATTACCTTTCATCTGACCCTACAAATGGTGCGAGTTGAGCCAATTCGGGGAGATGAAAAAAAAATGCGAAAACTCAAAAAAATCCAATTACCCTTGATTTTTTCCAAAAGACGGCAAAAACCATTTTTTCTAAATCGACCGGAATTGAATGAGGAACGATTAGAACTAGAAAAACACCGAAAACTGCATGAATATCGATGAAAAACTAAGAGAAAAAGCGAAATATAAGGCAAGAAAAAAAAAAGATGCGAATTTAAGAGATTAAAAGTGCGATAACTTTTAAACGGCTGCACCGATTGGGCTGTAATTTGCACGCGAATTACCTTTCATCTGACCCTACAAATGGTGCGAGTTGAGCCAATTCGGGGAGATGAAAAAAAAAATGCGAAAACTCAAAAAAATCCAATTACCCTTGATTTTTTTCCAAAAGACGGCAAAAACCATTTTTTCTAAATCGACCGGAATTGAATGAGGAACGATTAGAACTAGAGAAACACCGAAAACTGCATGAATATCGATGAAAAACTAAGAGAAAAAGCGAAATATAAGGCAAGAAAAAAAAAGATGCGAATTTAAGAGATTAAAAGTGCGATAACTTTTAAACGGCTGCACCGATTGGGCTGTAATTTGCACGCGAATTACCTTTCATCTGACCCTACAAATGGTGCGAGTTGAGCCAATTCGGGGAGATGAAAAAAAAAATGCGAAAACTCAAAAAAATCCAATTACCCTTGATTTTTTCCAAAAGACGGCAAAAACCATTTTTTCTAAATCGACCGGAATTGAATGAGGAACGATTAGAACTAGAAAAACACCGAAAACTGCATGAATATCGATGAAAAACTAAGAGAAAAAGCGAAATATAAGGCAAGAAAAAAAAAAGATGCGAATTTAAGAGATTAAAAGTGCGATAACTTTTAAACGGCTGCACCGATTGGGCTGTAATTTGCACGCGAATTACCTTTCATCTGACCCTACAAATGGTGCGAGTTGAGCCAATTCGGGGAGATGAAAAAAAAAATGCGAAAACTCAAAAAAATCCAATTACCCTTGATTTTTTTCCAAAAGACGGCAAAAACAATTTTTTCTAAATCGACCGGAATTGAATGAGGAACGATTAGAACTAGAAAAACACCGAAAACTGCATGAATATCGATGAAAAACTAAGAGAAAAAGCGAAATATAAGGCAAGAAAAAAGATGCGAATTTAAGCGATTAAAAGTGCGATAACTTTTAAACGGCTGCACCGATTGGGCTGTAATTTGCACGCGAATTACCTTTCATCTGACCCTACAAATGGTGCGAGTTGAGCCAATTCGGGGAGATGAAAAAAAAAATGCGAAAACTCAAAAAAATCCAATTACCCTTGATTTTTTTCCAAAAGACGGCAAAAACAATTTTTTCTAAATCGACCGGAATTGAATGAGGAACGATTAGAACTAGAAAAACACCGAAAACTGCATGAATATCGATGAAAAACTAAGAGAAAAAGCGAAATATAAGGCAAGAAAAAAGATGCGAATTTAAGCGATTAAAAGTGCGATAACTTTTAAACGGCTGCACCGATTGCGCTGTAATTTGCACGCGAATTACCTTTCATCTGACCCTACAAATGGTGCGAGTTGAGCCAATTCGGGGAGATGAAAAAAAAAATGCGAAAACTCAAAAAAATCCAATTACCCTTGATTTTTTTCCAAAAGACGGCAAAAACAATTTTTTCTAAATCGACCGGAATTGAATGAGGAACGATTAGAATTAGAAAAACACCGAAAACTGCATGAATATCGATGAAAAACTAAGAGAAAAAGCGAAATATAAGGCAAGAAAAAAGATGCGAATTTAAGCGATTAAAAGTGCGATAACTTTTAAACGGCTGCACCGATTGCGCTGTAATTTGCACGCGAATTACCTTTCATCTGACCCTACAAATGGTGCGAGTTGAGCCAATTCGGGGAGATGAAAAAAAAAAATGCGAAAACTCAAAAAAATCCAATTACCCTTGATTTTTTTCCAAAAGACGGCAAAAACAATTTTTTCTAAATCGACCGGAATTGAATGAGGAACGATTAGAACTAGAAAAACACCGAAAACTGCATGAATATCGATGAAAAACTAAGAGAAAAAGCGAAATATAAGGCAAGAAAAAAGATGCGAATTTAAGCGATTAAAAGTGCGATAACTTTTAAACGGCTGCACCGATTGCGCTGTAATTTGCACGCGAATTACCTTTCATCTGACCCCACAAATGGTGCGAGTTGAGCCAATTCGGGGAGATGAAAAAAAAAATGCGAAAACTCAAAAAAATCCAAAGGGGTTAGTCTTGATTTTTTTCCAAAAGACGGCAAAAATCAATTTTTTCTAAATCGACCGGAATTGAATGAGGAACGATTAGAACTAGAAAAACACCGAAAACTGCATGAATATCGATGAAAAACTAAGAGAAAAAGCGAAATATAAGGCAAGAAAAAAGATGCGAATTTAAGCGATTAAAAGTGCGATAACTTTTAAACGGCTGCACCGATTGCGCTGTAATTTGCACGCGAATTACCTTTCATCTGACCCTACAAATGGTGCGAGTTGAGCCAATTCGGGGAGATGAAAAAAAAAATGCGAAAACTCAAAAAAATCCAATTACCCTTGATTTTTTTCCAAAAGACGGCAAAAACAATTTTTTCTAAATCGACCGGAATTGAATGAGGAACGATTAGAACTAGAAAAACACCGAAAACTGCATGAATATCGATGAAAAACTAAGAGAAAAAGCGAAATATAAGGCAAGAAAAAAGATGCGAATTTAAGCGATTAAAAGTGCGATAACTTTTAAACGGCTGCACCGATTGCGCTGTAATTTGCACGCGAATTACCTTTCATCTGACCCCACAAATGGTGCGAGTTGAGCCAATTCGGGGAGATGAAAAAAAAAATGCGAAAACTCAAAAAAATCCAAAGGGGTTAGTCTTGATTTTTTTCCAAAAGACGGCAAAAATCAATTTTTTCTAAATCGACCGGAATTGAATGAGGAACGATTAGAACTAGAAAAACACCGAAAACTGCATGAATATCGATGAAAAACTAAGAGAAAAAGCGAAATATAAGGCAAGAAAAAAGATGCGAATTTAAGCGATTAAAAGTGCGATAACTTTTAAACGGCTGCACCGATTGGGCTGTAATTTGCACGCGAATTACCTTTCATCTGACCCTACAAATGGTGCGAGTTGAGCCAATTCGGGGAGATGAAAAAAAAAATGCGAAAACTCAAAAAAATCCAATTACCCTTGATTTTTTTCCAAAAGACGGCAAAAACAATTTTTTCTAAATCGACCGGAATTGAATGAGGAACGATTAGAACTAGAAAAACACCGAAAACTGCATGAATATCGATGAAAAACTAAGAGAAGAAGCGAAATATAAGGCAAGAAAAAAGATGCGAATTTAAGCGATTAAAAGTGCGATAACTTTTAAACGGCTGCACCGATTGGGCTGTAATTTGCACGCGAATTACCTTTCATCTGACCCTACAAATGGTGCGAGTTGAGCCAATTCGGGGAGATGAAAAAAAAAAATGCGAAAACTCAAAAAAATCCAAAGGGGTTAGTCTTGATTTTTTTCCAAAAGACGGCAAAAACAATTTTTTCTAAATCGACCGGAATTGAATGAGGAACGATTAGAACTAGAAAAACACCGAAAACTGCATGAATATCGATGAAAAACTAAGAGAAAAAGCGAAATATAAGGCAAGAAAAAAAAAAGATGCGAATTTAAGAGATTAAAAGTGCGATAACTTTTAAACGGCTGCACCGATTGGGCTGTAATTTGCACGCGAATTACCTTTCATCTGACCCTACAAATGGTGCGAGTTGAGCCAATTCGGGGAGATGAAAAAAAAATGCGAAAACTCAAAAAAATCCAATTACCCTTGATTTTTTTCCAAAAGACGGCAAAAACAATTTTTTCTAAATCGACCGGAATTGAATGAGGAACGATTAGAACTAGAAAAACACCGAAAACTGCATGAAGCGAAATATAAGGCAAGAAAAAAGATGCGAATTTAAGCGATTAAAAGTGCGATAACTTTTAAACGGCTGCACCGATTGGGCTGTAATTTGCACGCGAATTACCTTTCATCTGACCCTACAAATGGTGCGAGTTGAGCCAATTCGGGGAGATGAAAAAAAAATGCGAAAACTCAAAAAAATCCAATTACCCTTGATTTTTTTCCAAAAGACGGCAAAAACAATTTTTTCTAAATCGACCGGAATTGAATGAGGAACGATTAGAACTAGAAAAACACCGAAAACTGCATGAAGCGAAATATAAGGCAAGAAAAAAGATGCGAATTTAAGCGATTAAAAGTGCGATAACTTTTAAACGGCTGCACCGATTGGGCTGTAATTTGCACGCGAATTACCTTTCATCTGACCCTACAAATGGTGCGAGTTGAGCCAATTCGGGGAGATGAAAAAAAAAATGCGAAAACTCAAAAAAATCCAATTACCCTTGATTTTTTCCAAAAGACGGCAAAAACAATTTTTTCTAAATCGACCGGAATTGAATGAGGAACGATTAGAACTAGAAAAACACCGAAAACTGCATGAATATCGATGAAAAACTAAGAGAAAAAGCGAAATATAAGGCAAGAAAAAAAAAGATGCGAATTTAAGCGATTAAAAGTGCGATAACTTTTAAACGGCTGCACCGATTGGGCTGTAATTTGCACGCGAATTACCTTTCATCTGACCCTACAAATGGTGCGAGTTGAGCCAATTCGGGGAGATGAAAAAAAAATGCGAAAACTCAAAAAAATCCAATTACCCTTGATTTTTTCCAAAAGACGGCAAAAACAATTTTTTCTAAATCGACCGGAATTGAATGAGGAACGATTAGAACTAGAAAAACACCGAAAACTGCATGAATATCGATGAAAAACTAAGAGAAAAAGCGAAATATAAGGCAAGAAAAAAGATGCGAATTTAAGCGATTAAAAGTGCGATAACTTTTAAACGGCTGCACCGATTGGGCTGTAATTTGCACGCGAATTACCTTTCATCTGACCCTACAAATGGTGCGAGTTGAGCCAATTCGGGGAGATGAAAAAAAAAATGCGAAAACTCAAAAAAATCCAAAGGGGTTATTCTTGATTTTTTTCCAAAAGACGGCAAAAACAATTTTTTCTAAATCGACCGGAATTGAATGAGGAACGATTAGAACTAGAAAAACACCGAAAACTGCATGAATATCGATGAAAAACTAAGAGAAAAAGCGAAATATAAGGCAAGAAAAAAAAAGATGCGAATTTAAGCGATTAAAAGTGCGATAACTTTTAAACGGCTGCACCGATTGGGCTGTAATTTGCACGCGAATTACCTTTCATCTGACCCTACAAATGGTGCGAGTTGAGCCAATTCGGGGAGATGAAAAAAAAATGCGAAAACTCAAAAAAATCCAATTACCCTTGATTTTTTCCAAAAGACGGCAAAAACAATTTTTTCTAAATCGACCGGAATTGAATGAGGAACGATTAGAACTAGAAAAACACCGAAAACTGCATGAATATCGATGAAAAACTAAGAGAAAAAGCGAAATATAAGGCAAGAAAAAAGATGCGAATTTAAGCGATTAAAAGTGCGATAACTTTTAAACGGCTGCACCGATTGGGCTGTAATTTGCACGCGAATTACCTTTCATCTGACCCTACAAATGGTGCGAGTTGAGCCAATTCGGGGAGATGAAAAAAAAATGCGAAAACTCAAAAAAATCCAATTACCCTTGATTTTTTCCAAAAGACGGCAAAAACAATTTTTTCTAAATCGACCGGAATTGAATGAGGAACGATTAGAACTAGAAAAACACCGAAAACTGCATGAATATCGATGAAAAACTAAGAGAAAAAGCGAAATATAAGGCAAGAAAAAAGATGCGAATTTAAGCGATTAAAAGTGCGATAACTTTTAAACGGCTGCACCGATTGGGCTGTAATTTGCACGCGAATTACCTTTCATCTGACCCTACAAATGGTGCGAGTTGAGCCAATTCGGGGAGATGAAAAAAAAATGCGAAAACTCAAAAAAATCCAATTACCCTTGATTTTTTCCAAAAGACGGCAAAAACAATTTTTTCTAAATCGACCGGAATTGAATGAGGAACGATTAGAACTAGAAAAACACCGAAAACTGCATGAATATCGATGAAAAACTAAGAGAAAAAGCGAAATATAAGGCAAGAAAAAAGATGCGAATTTAAGCGATTAAAAGTGCGATAACTTTTAAACGGCTGCACCGATTGGGCTGTAATTTGCACGCGAATTACCTTTCATCTGACCCTACAAATGGTGCGAGTTGAGCCAATTCGGGGAGATGAAAAAAAAATGCGAAAACTCAAAAAAATCCAATTACCCTTGATTTTTTCCAAAAGACGGCAAAAACAATTTTTTCTAAATCGACCGGAATTGAATGAGGAACGATTAGAACTAGAAAAACACCGAAAACTGCATGAATATCGATGAAAAACTAAGAGAAAAAGCGAAATATAAGGCAAGAAAAAAGATGCGAATTTAAGCGATTAAAAGTGCGATAACTTTTAAACGGCTGCACCGATTGGGCTGTAATTTGCACGCGAATTACCTTTCATCTGACCCTACAAATGGTGCGAGTTGAGCCAATTCGGGGAGATGAAAAAAAAATGCGAAAACTCAAAAAAATCCAATTACCCTTGATTTTTTCCAAAAGACGGCAAAAACAATTTTTTCTAAATCGACCGGAATTGAATGAGGAACGATTAGAACTAGAAAAACACCGAAAACTGCATGAATATCGATGAAAAACTAAGAGAAAAAGCGAAATATAAGGCAAGAAAAAAGATGCGAATTTAAGCGATTAAAAGTGCGATAACTTTTAAACGGCTGCACCGATTGGGCTGTAATTTGCACGCGAATTACCTTTCATCTGACCCTACAAATGGTGCGAGTTGAGCCAATTCGGGGAGATGAAAAAAAAATGCGAAAACTCAAAAAAATCCAATTACCCTTGATTTTTTCCAAAAGACGGCAAAAACAATTTTTTCTAAATCGACCGGAATTGAATGAGGAACGATTAGAACTAGAAAAACACCGAAAACTGCATGAATATCGATGAAAAACTAAGAGAAAAAGCGAAATATAAGGCAAGAAAAAAGATGCGAATTTAAGCGATTAAAAGTGCGATAACTTTTAAACGGCTGCACCGATTGGGCTGTAATTTGCACGCGAATTACCTTTCATCTGACCCTACAAATGGTGCGAGTTGAGCCAATTCGGGGAGATGAAAAAAAAAATGCTAAAACTCAAAAAAATCCAATTACCCTTGATTTTTTCCAAAAGACGGCAAAAACAATTTTTTCTAAATCGACCGGAATTGAATGAGGAACGATTAGAACTAGAAAAACACCGAAAACTGCATGAATATCGATGAAAAACTAAGAGAAAAAGCGAAATATAAGGCAAGAAAAAAAAAGATGCGAATTTAAGCGATTAAAAGTGCGATAACTTTTAAACGGCTGCACCGATTGGGCTGTAATTTGCACGCGAATTACCTTTCATCTGACCCTACAAATGGTGCGAGTTGAGCCAATTCGGGGAGATGAAAAAAAAATGCGAAAACTCAAAAAAATCCAATTACCCTTGATTTTTTCCAAAAGACGGCAAAAACAATTTTTTCTAAATCGACCGGAATTGAATGAGGAACGATTAGAACTAGAAAAACACCGAAAACTGCATGAATATCGATGAAAAACTAAGAGAAAAAGCGAAATATAAGGCAAGAAAAAAGATGCGAATTTAAGCGATTAAAAGTGCGATAACTTTTAAACGGCTGCACCGATTGGGCTGTAATTTGCACGCGAATTACCTTTCATCTGACCCTACAAATGGTGCGAGTTGAGCCAATTCGGGGAGATGAAAAAAAAAATGCGAAAACTCAAAAAAATCCAAAGGGGTTATTCTTGATTTTTTTCCAAAAGACGGCAAAAACAATTTTTTCTAAATCGACCGGAATTGAATGAGGAACGATTAGAACTAGAAAAACACCGAAAACTGCATGAATATCGATGAAAAACTAAGAGAAAAAGCGAAATATAAGGCAAGAAAAAAGATGCGAATTTAAGCGATTAAAAGTGCGATAACTTTTAAACGGCTGCACCGATTGGGCTGTAATTTGCACGCGAATTACCTTTCATCTGACCCCACAAATGGTGCGAGTTCAGGCAATTCGGGGAGATGAAAAAAAAATGCGAAAACTCAAAAAAATCCAATTACCCTTGATTTTTTTCCAAAAGACGGCAAAAATCAATTTTTTCTAAATCGACCGGAATTGAATGAGGAACGATTAGAACTAGAAAAACACCGAAAACTGCATGAATATCGATGAAAAACTAAGAGAAAAAGCGAAATATAAGGCAAGAAAAAAGATGCCAATTTAAGCGATTAAAAGTGCGATAACTTTTAAACGGCTGCACCGATTGCGCTGTAATTTGCACGCGAATTAGGTTTCATCTGTCCCTACAAATGGTGCGAGTTGAGCCAATTCGGGGAGATGAAAAAAAAAATGCGAAAACTCAAAAAAATCCAATTACCCTTGATTTTTTCCAAAAGACGGCAAAAACAATTTTTTCTAAATCGACCGGAATTGAATGAGGAACGATTAGAACTAGAAAAACACCGAAAACTGCATGAATATCGATGAAAAACTAAGAGAAAAAGCGAAATATAAGGCAAGAAAAAAAAAAGATGCGAATTTAAGCGATTAAAAGTGCGATAACTTTTAAACGGCTGCACCGATTGGGCTGTAATTTGCACGCGAATTATCTTTCATCTGACCCTACAAATGGTGCGAGTTGAGCCAATTCGGGGAGATGAAAAAAAAAAATGCGAAAACTCAAAAAAATCCAATTACCCTTGATTTTTTCCAAAAGACGGCAAAAACAATTTTTTCTAAATCGACCGGAATTGAATGAGGAACGATTAGAACTAGAAAAACACCGAAAACTGCATGAATATCGATGAAAAACTAAGAGAAAAAGCGAAATATAAGGCAAGAAAAAAAAAGATGCGAATTTAAGCGATTAAAAGTGCGATAACTTTTAAACGGCTGCACCGATTGGGCTGTAATTTGCACGCGAATTACCTTTCATCTGACCCTACAAATGGTGCGAGTTGAGCCAATTCGGGGAGATGAAAAAAAAAATGCGAAAACTCAAAAAAATCCAATTACCCTTGATTTTTTCCAAAAGACGGCAAAAACAATTTTTTCTAAATCGACCGGAATTGAATGAGGAACGATTAGAACTAGAAAAACACCGAAAACTGCATGAATATCGATGAAAGACTAAGAGAAAAAGCGAAATATAAGGCAAGAAAAAAAAAGATGCGAATTTAAGCGATTAAAAGTGCGATAACTTTTAAACGGCTGCACCGATTGGGCTGTAATTTGCACGCGAATTACCTTTCATCTGACCCTACAAATGGTGCGAGTTGAGCCAATTCGGGGAGATGAAAAAAAAAATGCGAAAACTCAAAAAAATCCAAAGGGGTTATTCTTGATTTTTTTCCAAAAGACGGCAAAAACAATTTTTTCTAAATCGACCGGAATTGAATGAGGAACGATTAGAACTAGAAAAACACCGAAAACTGCATGAATATCGATGAAAAACTAAGAGAAAAAGCGAAATATAAGGCAAGAAAAAAAAAAGATGCGAATTTAAGCGATTAAAAGTGCGATAACTTTTAAACGGCTGCACCGATTGGGCTGTAATTTGCACGCGAATTACCTTTCATCTGACCCTACAAATGGTGCGAGTTGAGCCAATTCGGGGAGATGAAAAAAAAAATGCGAAAACTCAAAAAAATCCAAAGGGGTTATTCTTGATTTTTTTCCAAAAGACGGCAAAAACAATTTTTTCTAAATCGACCGGAATTGAATGAGGAACGATTAGAACTAGAAAAACACCGAAAACTGCATGAATATCGATGAAAGACTAAGAGAAAAAGCGAAATATAAGGCAAGAAAAAAAAAGATGCGAATTTAAGCGATTAAAAGTGCGATAACTTTTAAACGGCTGCACCGATTGGGCTGTAATTTGCACGCGAATTACCTTTCATCTGACCCTACAAATGGTGCGAGTTGAGCCAATTCGGGGAGATGAAAAAAAAAATGCGAAAACTCAAAAAAATCCAATTACCCTTGATTTTTTCCAAAAGACGGCAAAAACAATTTTTTCTAAATCGACCGGAATTGAATGAGGAACGATTAGAACTAGAAAAACACCGAAAACTGCATGAATATCGATGAAAAACTAAGAGAAAAAGCGAAATATAAGGCAAGAAAAAAAAGATGCGAATTTAAGCGATTAAAAGTGCGATAACTTTTAAACGGCTGCACCGATTGGGCTGTAATTTGCACGCGAATTACCTTTCATCTGACCCCACAAATGGTGCGAGTTCAGGCAATTCGGGGAGATGAAAAAAAAATGCGAAAACTCAAAAAAATCCAATTACCCTTTTTTTTTCCAAAAGACGGCAAAAATCAATTTTTTCTAAATCGACCGGAATTGAATGAGGAACGATTAGAACTAGAAAAACACCGAAAACTGCATGAATATCGATGAAAAACTAAGAGAAAAAGCGAAATATAAGGCAAGAAAAAAAAGATGCGAATTTAAGCGATTAAAAGTGCGATAACTTTTAAACGGCTGCACCGATTGGGCTGTAATTTGCACGCGAATTACCTTTCATCTGACCCCACAAATGGTGCGAGTTCAGGCAATTCGGGGAGATGAAAAAAAAATGCGAAAACTCAAAAAAATCCAATTACCCTTTTTTTTTCCAAAAGACGGCAAAAACAATTTTTTCTAAATCGACCGGAATTGAATGAGGAACGATTAGAACTAGAAAAACACCGAAAACTGCATGAATATCGATGAAAAACTAAGAGAAAAAGCGAAATATAAGGCAAGAAAAAAAAGATGCGAATTTAAGCGATTAAAAGTGCGATAACTTTTAAACGGCTGCACCGATTGGGCTGTAATTTGCACGCGAATTACCTTTCATCTGACCCCACAAATGGTGCGAGTTCAGGCAATTCGGGGAGATGAAAAAAAAATGCGAAAACTCAAAAAAATCCAATTACCCTTTTTTTTTCCAAAAGACGGCAAAAATCAATTTTTTCTAAATCGACCGGAATTGAATGAGGAACGATTAGAACTAGAAAAACACCGAAAACTGCATGAATATCGATGAAAAACTAAGAGAAAAAGCGAAATATAAGGCAAGAAAAAAAAGATGCGAATTTAAGCGATTAAAAGTGCGATAACTTTTAAACGGCTGCACCGATTGCGCTGTAATTTGCACGCGAATTAGGTTTCATCTGTCCCTACAAATGGTGCGAGTTGAGCCAATTCGGGGAGATGAAAAAAAAAATGCGAAAACTCAAAAAAATCCAAAGGGGTTAGTCTTGATTTTTTTCCAAAAGACGGCAAAAATCAATTTTTTCTAAATCGACCGGAATTGAATGAGGAACGATTAGAACTAGAAAAACACCGAAAACTGCATGAATATCGATGAAAAACTAAGAGAAAAAGCGAAATATAAGGGAAGAAAAAAAAGATGCGAATTTAAGCGATTAAAAGTGCGATAACTTTTAAACGGCTGCACCGATTGGGCTGTAATTTGCACGCGAATTACCTTTCATCTGACCCCACAAATGGTGCGAGTTCAGGCAATTCGGGGAGATGAAAAAAAAATGCGAAAACTCAAAAAAATCCAATTACCCTTGATTTTTTTCCAAAAGACGGCAAAAATCAATTTTTTCTAAATCGACCGGAATTGAATGAGGAACGATTAGAATTAGAAAAACACCGAAAACTGCATGAATATCGATGAAAAACTAAGAGAAAAAGCGAAATATAAGGCAAGAAAAAAAAGATGCGAATTTAAGCGATTAAAAGTGCGATAACTTTTAAACGGCTGCACCGATTGCGCTGTAATTTGCACGCGAATTACCTTTCATCTGACCCTACAAATGGTGCGAGTTGAGCCAATTCGGGGAGATGAAAAAAAAAATGCGAAAACTCAAAAAAATCCAATTACCCTTGATTTTTTCCAAAAGACGGCAAAAACAATTTTTTCTAAATCGACCGGAATTGAATGAGGAACGATTAGAACTAGAAAAACACCGAAAACTGCATGAATATCGATGAAAAACTAAGAGAAAAAGCGAAATATAAGGCAAGAAAAAAAAGATGCGAATTTAAGCGATTAAAAGTGCGATAACTTTTAAACGGCTGCACCGATTGCGCTGTAATTTGCACGCGAATTACCTTTCATCTGACCCTACAAATGGTGCGAGTTGAGCCAATTCGGGGAGATGAAAAAAAAAATGCGAAAACTCAAAAAAATCCAATTACCCTTGATTTTTTCCAAAAGACGGCAAAAACAATTTTTTCTAAATCGACCGGAATTGAATGAGGAACGATTAGAACTAGAAAAACACCGAAAACTGCATGAATATCGATGAAAAACTAAGAGAAAAAGCGAAATATAAGGCAAGAAAAAAAAGATGCGAATTTAAGCGATTAAAAGTGCGATAACTTTTAAACGGCTGCACCGATTGGGCTGTAATTTGCACGCGAATTACCTTTCATCTGACCCTACAAATGGTGCGAGTTGAGCCAATTCGGGGAGATGAAAAAAAAAAATGCGAAAACTCAAAAAAATCCAAAGGGGTTAGTCTTGATTTTTTTCCAAAAGACGGCAAAAACAATTTTTTCTAAATCGACCGGAATTGAATGAGGAACGATTAGAACTAGAAAAACACCGAAAACTGCATGAATATCGATGAAAAACTAAGAGAGAAAGCGAAATATAAGGCAAGAAAAAAAAAGATGCGAATTTAAGCGATTAAAAGTGCGATAACTTTTAAACGGCTGCACCGATTGGGCTGTAATTTGCACGCGAATTACCTTTCATCTGACCCTACAAATGGTGCGAGTTGAGCCAATTCGGGGAGATGAAAAAAAAATGCGAAAACTCAAAAAAATCCAATTACCCTTGATTTTTTCCAAAAGACGGCAAAAACAATTTTTTCTAAATCGACCGGAATTGAATGAGGAACGATTAGAACTAGAAAAACACCGAAAACTGCATGAATATCGATGAAAAACTAAGAGAGAAAGCGAAATATAAGGCAAGAAAAAAAAAGATGCGAATTTAAGCGATTAAAAGTGCGATAACTTTTAAACGGCTGCACCGATTGGGCTGTAATTTGCACGCGAATTACCTTTCATCTGACCCCACAAATGGTGCGAGTTGAGCCAATTCGGGGAGATGAAAAAAAAATGCGAAAACTCAAAAAAATCCAATTACCCTTGATTTTTTCCAAAAGACGGCAAAAACAATTTTTTCTAAATCGACCGGAATTGAATGAGGAACGATTAGAACTAGAAAAACACCGAAAACTGCATGAATATCGATGAAAAACTAAGAGAGAAAGCGAAATATAAGGCAAGAAAAAAAAAGATGCGAATTTAAGCGATTAAAAGTGCGATAACTTTTAAACGGCTGCACCGATTGGGCTGTAATTTGCACGCGAATTACCTTTCATCTGACCCCACAAATGGTGCGAGTTGAGCCAATTCGGGGAGATGAAAAAAAAATGCGAAAACTCAAAAAAATCCAATTACCCTTGATTTTTTCCAAAAGACGGCAAAAACAATTTTTTCTAAATCGACCGGAATTGAATGAGGAACGATTAGAACTAGAAAAACACCGAAAACTGCATGAATATCGATGAAAAACTAAGAGAGAAAGCGAAATATAAGGCAAGAAAAAAAAAGATGCGAATTTAAGCGATTAAAAGTGCGATAACTTTTAAACGGCTGCACCGATTGGGCTGTAATTTGCACGCGAATTACCTTTCATCTGACCCTACAAATGGTGCGAGTTGAGCCAATTCGGGGAGATGAAAAAAAAATGCGAAAACTCAAAAAAATCCAATTACCCTTTTTTTTTCCAAAAGACGGCAAAAATCAATTTTTTCTAAATCGACCGGAATTGAATGAGGAACGATTAGAACTAGAAAAACACCGAAAACTGCATGAATATCGATGAAAAACTAAGAGAAAAAGCGAAATATAAGGCAAGAAAAAAAAGATGCGAATTTAAGCGATTAAAAGTGCGATAACTTTTAAACGGCTGCACCGATTGGGCTGTAATTTGCACGCGAATTACCTTTCATCTGACCCCACAAATGGTGCGAGTTCAGGCAATTCGGGGAGATGAAAAAAAAATGCGAAAACTCAAAAAAATCCAATTACCCTTTTTTTTTTCCAAAAGACGGCAAAAATCAATTTTTTCTAAATCGACCGGAATTGAATGAGGAACGATTAGAACTAGAAAAACACCGAAAACTGCATGAATATCGATGAAAAACTAAGAGAAAAAGCGAAATATAAGGCAAGAAAAAAAAGATGCGAATTTAAGCGATTAAAAGTGCGATAACTTTTAAACGGCTGCACCGATTGCGCTGTAATTTGCACGCGAATTAGGTTTCATCTGTCCCTACAAATGGTGCGAGTTGAGCCAATTCGGGGAGATGAAAAAAAAAATGCGAAAACTCAAAAAAATCCAAAGGGGTTAGTCTTGATTTTTTTCCAAAAGACGGCAAAAATCAATTTTTTCTAAATCGACCGGAATTGAATGAGGAACGATTAGAACTAGAAAAACACCGAAAACTGCATGAATATCGATGAAAAACTAAGAGAAAAAGCGAAATATAAGGGAAGAAAAAAAAGATGCGAATTTAAGCGATTAAAAGTGCGATAACTTTTAAACGGCTGCACCGATTGCGCTGTAATTTGCACGCGAATTAGGTTTCATCTGTCCCTACAAATGGTGCGAGTTGAGCCAATTCGGGGAGATGAAAAAAAAAATGCGAAAACTCAAAAAAATCCAAAGGGGTTAGTCTTGATTTTTTTCCAAAAGACGGCAAAAATCAATTTTTTCTAAATCGACCGGAATTGAATGAGGAACGATTAGAACTAGAAAAACACCGAAAACTGCATGAATATCGATGAAAAACTAAGAGAAAAAGCGAAATATAAGGGAAGAAAAAAAAGATGCGAATTTAAGCGATTAAAAGTGCGATAACTTTTAAACGGCTGCACCGATTGGGCTGTAATTTGCACGCGAATTACCTTTCATCTGACCCCACAAATGGTGCGAGTTCAGGCAATTCGGGGAGATGAAAAAAAAATGCGAAAACTCAAAAAAATCCAATTACCCTTTTTTTTTCCAAAAGACGGCAAAAATCAATTTTTTCTAAATCGACCGGAATTGAATGAGGAACGATTAGAACTAGAAAAACACCGAAAACTGCATGAATATCGATGAAAAACTAAGAGAAAAAGCGAAATATAAGGGAAGAAAAAAAAGATGCGAATTTAAGCGATTAAAAGTGCGATAACTTTTAAACGGCTGCACCGATTGGGCTGTAATTTGCACGCGAATTACCTTTCATCTGACCCCACAAATGGTGCGAGTTCAGGCAATTCGGGGAGATGAAAAAAAAATGCGAAAACTCAAAAAAATCCAATTACCCTTGATTTTTTTCCAAAAGACGGCAAAAATCAATTTTTTCTAAATCGACCGGAATTGAATGAGGAACGATTAGAATTAGAAAAACACCGAAAACTGCATGAATATCGATGAAAAACTAAGAGAAAAAGCGAAATATAAGGCAAGAAAAAAAAGATGCGAATTTAAGCGATTAAAAGTGCGATAACTTTTAAACGGCTGCACCGATTGCGCTGTAATTTGCACGCGAATTACCTTTCATCTGACCCTACAAATGGTGCGAGTTGAGCCAATTCGGGGAGATGAAAAAAAAAATGCGAAAACTCAAAAAAATCCAATTACCCTTGATTTTTTCCAAAAGACGGCAAAAACAATTTTTTCTAAATCGACCGGAATTGAATGAGGAACGATTAGAACTAGAAAAACACCGAAAACTGCATGAATATCGATGAAAAACTAAGAGAAAAAGCGAAATATAAGGCAAGAAAAAAAAGATGCGAATTTAAGCGATTAAAAGTGCGATAACTTTTAAACGGCTGCACCGATTGGGCTGTAATTTGCACGCGAATTACCTTTCATCTGACCCTACAAATGGTGCGAGTTGAGCCAATTCGGGGAGATGAAAAAAAAAAATGCGAAAACTCAAAAAAATCCAAAGGGGTTAGTCTTGATTTTTTTCCAAAAGACGGCAAAAACAATTTTTTCTAAATCGACCGGAATTGAATGAGGAACGATTAGAACTAGAAAAACACCGAAAACTGCATGAATATCGATGAAAAACTAAGAGAGAAAGCGAAATATAAGGCAAGAAAAAAAAAGATGCGAATTTAAGCGATTAAAAGTGCGATAACTTTTAAACGGCTGCACCGATTGGGCTGTAATTTGCACGCGAATTACCTTTCATCTGACCCTACAAATGGTGCGAGTTGAGCCAATTCGGGGAGATGAAAAAAAAATGCGAAAACTCAAAAAAATCCAATTACCCTTGATTTTTTCCAAAAGACGGCAAAAACAATTTTTTCTAAATCGACCGGAATTGAATGAGGAACGATTAGAACTAGAAAAACACCGAAAACTGCATGAATATCGATGAAAAACTAAGAGAGAAAGCGAAATATAAGGCAAGAAAAAAAAAGATGCGAATTTAAGCGATTAAAAGTGCGATAACTTTTAAACGGCTGCACCGATTGGGCTGTAATTTGCACGCGAATTACCTTTCATCTGACCCTACAAATGGTGCGAGTTGAGCCAATTCGGGGAGATGAAAAAAAAATGCGAAAACTCAAAAAAATCCAATTACCCTTGATTTTTTCCAAAAGACGGCAAAAACAATTTTTTCTAAATCGACCGGAATTGAATGAGGAACGATTAGAACTAGAAAAACACCGAAAACTGCATGAATATCGATGAAAGACTAAGAGAAAAAGCGAAATATAAGGCAAGAAAAAAAAAGATGCGAATTTAAGCGATTAAAAGTGCGATAACTTTTAAACGGCTGCACCGATTGGGCTGTAATTTGCACGCGAATTACCTTTCATCTGACCCTACAAATGGTGCGAGTTGAGCCAATTCGGGGAGATGAAAAAAAAATGCGAAAACTCAAAAAAATCCAATTACCCTTGATTTTTTCCAAAAGACGGCAAAAACAATTTTTTCTAAATCGACCGGAATTGAATGAGGAACGATTAGAACTAGAAAAACACCGAAAACTGCATGAATATCGATGAAAAACTAAGAGAGAAAGCGAAATATAAGGCAAGAAAAAAAAAGATGCGAATTTAAGCGATTAAAAGTGCGATAACTTTTAAACGGCTGCACCGATTGGGCCGTAATTTGCACGCGAATTACCTTTCATCTGACCCTACAAATGGTGCGAGTTGAGCCAATTCGGGGAGATGAAAAAAAAAATGCGAAAACTCAAAAAAATCCAATTACCCTTGATTTTTTCCAAAAGACGGCAAAAACAATTTTTTCTAAATCGACCGGAATTGAATGAGGAACGATTAGAACTAGAAAAACACCGAAAACTGCATGAATATCGATGAAAGACTAAGAGAAAAAGCGAAATATAAGGCAAGAAAAAAAAAGATGCGAATTTAAGCGATTAAAAGTGCGATAACTTTTAAACGGCTGCACCGATTGGGCTGTAATTTGCACGCGAATTACCTTTCATCTGACCCTACAAATGGTGCGAGTTGAGCCAATTCGGGGAGATGAAAAAAAAAATGCGAAAACTCAAAAAAATCCAATTACCCTTGATTTTTTCCAAAAGACGGCAAAAACAATTTTTTCTAAATCGACCGGAATTGAATGAGGAACGATTAGAACTAGAAAAACACCGAAAACTGCATGAATATCGATGAAAAACTAAGAGAGAAAGCGAAATATAAGGCAAGAAAAAAAAAGATGCGAATTTAAGCGATTAAAAGTGCGATAACTTTTAAACGGCTGCACCGATTGGGCTGTAATTTGCACGCGAATTACCTTTCATCTGACCCTACAAATGGTGCGAGTTGAGCCAATTCGGGGAGATGAAAAAAAAATGCGAAAACTCAAAAAAATCCAATTACCCTTGATTTTTTCCAAAAGACGGCAAAAACAATTTTTTCTAAATCGACCGGAATTGAATGAGGAACGATTAGAACTAGAAAAACACCGAAAACTGCATGAATATCGATGAAAGACTAAGAGAAAAAGCGAAATATAAGGCAAGAAAAAAAAAGATGCGAATTTAAGCGATTAAAAGTGCGATAACTTTTAAACGGCTGCACCGATTGGGCTGTAATTTGCACGCGAATTACCTTTCATCTGACCCTACAAATGGTGCGAGTTGAGCCAATTCGGGGAGATGAAAAAAAAATGCGAAAACTCAAAAAAATCCAATTACCCTTGATTTTTTCCAAAAGACGGCAAAAACAATTTTTTCTAAATCGACCGGAATTGAATGAGGAACGATTAGAACTAGAAAAACACCGAAAACTGCATGAATATCGATGAAAAACTAAGAGAAAAAGCGAAATATAAGGCAAGAAAAAAAAAGATGCGAATTTAAGCGATTAAAAGTGCGATAACTTTTAAACGGCTGCACCGATTGGGCCGTAATTTGCACGCGAATTACCTTTCATCTGACCCTACAAATGGTGCGAGTTGAGCCAATTCGGGGAGATGAAAAAAAAAATGCGAAAACTCAAAAAAATCCAAAGGGGTTATTCTTGATTTTTTTCCAAAAGACGGCAAAAACAATTTTTTCTAAATCGACCGGAATTGAATGAGGAACGATTAGAACTAGAAAAACACCGAAAACTGCATGAATATCGATGAAAAACTAAGAGAAAAAGCGAAATATAAGGCAAGAAAAAAAAAAGATGCGAATTTAAGCGATTAAAAGTGCGATAACTTTTAAACGGCTGCACCGATTGGGCTGTAATTTGCACGCGAATTACCTTTCATCTGACCCTACAAATGGTGCGAGTTGAGCCAATTCGGGGAGATGAAAAAAAAAATGCGAAAACTCAAAAAAATCCAATTACCCTTGATTTTTTCCAAAAGACGGCAAAAACAATTTTTTCTAAATCGACCGGAATTGAATGAGGAACGATTAGAACTAGAAAAACACCGAAAACTGCATGAATATCGATGAAAAACTAAGAGAAAAAGCGAAATATAAGGCAAGAAAAAAAAGATGCGAATTTAAGCGATTAAAAGTGCGATAACTTTTAAACGGCTGCACCGATTGGGCTGTAATTTGCACGCGAATTACCTTTCATCTGACCCCACAAATGGTGCGAGTTGAGCCAATTCGGGGAGATGAAAAAAAATGCGAAAACTCAAAAAAATCCAATTACCCTTGATTTTTTCCAAAAGACGGCAAAAACAATTTTTTCTAAATCGACCGGAATTGAATGAGGAACGATTAGAACTAGAAAAACACCGAAAACTGCATGAATATCGATGAAAAACTAAGAGAAAAAGCGAAATATAAGGCAAGAAAAAAAAAGATGCGAATTTAAGCGATTAAAAGTGCGATAACTTTTAAACGGCTGCACCGATTGGGCTGTAATTTGCACGCGAATTACCTTTCATCTGACCCTACAAATGGTGCGAGTTGAGCCAATTCGGGGAGATGAAAAAAAAAAAATGCGAAAACTCAAAAAAATCCAAAGGGGTTATTCTTGATTTTTTTCCAAAAGACGGCAAAAACAATTTTTTCTAAATCGACCGGAATTGAATGAGGAACGATTAGAACTAGAAAAACACCGAAAACTGCATGAATATCGATGAAAAACTAAGAGAAAAAGCGAAATATAAGGCAAGAAAAAAAAAAGATGCGAATTTAAGCGATTAAAAGTGCGATAACTTTTAAACGGCTGCACCGATTGGGCTGTAATTTGCACGCGAATTACCTTTCATCTGACCCTACAAATGGTGCGAGTTGAGCCAATTCGGGGAGATGAAAAAAAAAATGCGAAAACTCAAAAAAATCCAATTACCCTTGATTTTTTCCAAAAGACGGCAAAAACAATTTTTTCTAAATCGACCGGAATTGAATGAGGAACGATTAGAACTAGAAAAACACCGAAAACTGCATGAATATCGATGAAAAACTAAGAGAAAAAGCGAAATATAAGGCAAGAAAAAAAAGATGCGAATTTAAGCGATTAAAAGTGCGATAACTTTTAAACGGCTGCACCGATTGCGCTGTAATTTGCACGCGAATTACCTTTCATCTGACCCCACAAATGGTGCGAGTTCAGGCAATTCGGGGAGATGAAAAAAAAATGCGAAAACTCAAAAAAATCCAATTACCCTTTTTTTTCCAAAAGACGGCAAAAATCAATTTTTTCTAAATCGACCGGAATTGAATGAGGAACGATTAGAATTAGAAAAACACCGAAAACTGCATGAATATCGATGAAAAACTAAGAGAAAAAGCGAAATATAAGGCAAGAAAAAAAAGATGCGAATTTAAGCGATTAAAAGTGCGATAACTTTTAAACGGCTGCACCGATTGCGCTGTAATTTGCACGCGAATTAGGTTTCATCTGTCCCTACAAATGGTGCGAGTTGAGCCAATTCGGGGAGATGAAAAAAAAAATGCGAAAACTCAAAAAAATCCAAAGGGGTTAGTCTTGATTTTTTTCCAAAAGACGGCAAAAATCAATTTTTTCTAAATCGACCGGAATTGAATGAGGAACGATTAGAACTAGAAAAACACCGAAAACTGCATGAATATCGATGAAAAACTAAGAGAAAAAGCGAAATATAAGGCAAGAAAAAAAAGATGCGAATTTAAGCGATTAAAAGTGCGATAACTTTTAAACGGCTGCACCGATTGGGCTGTAATTTGCACGCGAATTACCTTTCATCTGACCCCACAAATGGTGCGAGTTCAGGCAATTCGGGGAGATGAAAAAAAAATGTGAAAACTCAAAAAAATCCAATTACCCTTGATTTTTTTCCAAAAGACGGCAAAAATCAATTTTTTCTAAATCGACCGGAATTGAATGAGGAACGATTAGAATTAGAAAAACACCGAAAACTGCATGAATATCGATGAAAAACTAAGAGAAAAAGCGAAATATAAGGCAAGAAAAAAAAGATGCGAATTTAAGCGATTAAAAGTGCGATAACTTTTAAACGGCTGCACCGTTTGCGCTGTAATTTGCACGCGAATTAGGTTTCATCTGTCCCTACAAATGGTGCGAGTTCAGGCAATTCGGGGAGATGAAAAAAAAAATGCGAAAACTCAAAAAAATCCAATTACCCTTGATTTTTTCCAAAAGACGGCAAAAACAAATTTTTCTAAATCGACCGGAATTGAATGAGGAACGATTAGAACTAGAAAAACACCGAAAACTGCATGAATATCGATGAAAAACTAAGAGAAAAAGCGAAATATAAGGCAAGAAAAAAAAAGATGCGAATTTAAGCGATTAAAAGTGCGATAACTTTTAAACGGCTGCACCGATTGGGCTGTAATTTGCACGCGAATTACCTTTCATCTGACCCCACAAATGGTGCGAGTTCAGGCAATTCGGGGAGATGAAAAAAAAATGCGAAAACTCAAAAAAATCCAATTACCCTTGATTTTTTTCCAAAAGACGGCAAAAATCAATTTTTTCTAAATCGACCGGAATTGAATGAGGAACGATTAGAATTAGAAAAACACCGAAAACTGCATGAATATCGATGAAAAACTAAGAGAAAAAGCGAAATATAAGGCAAGAAAAAAAAGATGCGAATTTAAGCGATTAAAAGTGCGATAACTTTTAAACGGCTGCACCGATTGCGCTGTAATTTGCACGCGAATTACCTTTCATCTGACCCTACAAATGGTGCGAGTTGAGCCAATTCGGGGAGATGAAAAAAAAAATGCGAAAACTCAAAAAAATCCAATTACCCTTGATTTTTTCCAAAAGACGGCAAAAACAATTTTTTCTAAATCGACCGGAATTGAATGAGGAACGATTAGAACTAGAAAAACACCGAAAACTGCATGAATATCGATGAAAAACTAAGAGAAAAAGCGAAATATAAGGCAAGAAAAAAAAGATGCGAATTTAAGCGATTAAAAGTGCGATAACTTTTAAACGGCTGCACCGATTGGGCTGTAATTTGCACGCGAATTACCTTTCATCTGACCCTACAAATGGTGCGAGTTGAGCCAATTCGGGGAGATGAAAAAAAAAATGCGAAAACTCAAAAAAATCCAAAGGGGTTAGTCTTGATTTTTTTCCAAAAGACGGCAAAAACAATTTTTTCTAAATCGACCGGAATTGAATGAGGAACGATTAGAACTAGAAAAACACCGAAAACTGCATGAATATCGATGAAAAACTAAGAGAGAAAGCGAAATATAAGGCAAGAAAAAAAAAGATGCGAATTTAAGCGATTAAAAGTGCGATAACTTTTAAACGGCTGCACCGATTGGGCTGTAATTTGCACGCGAATTACCTTTCATCTGACCCTACAAATGGTGCGAGTTGAGCCAATTCGGGGAGATGAAAAAAAAATGCGAAAACTCAAAAAAATCCAATTACCCTTGATTTTTTCCAAAAGACGGCAAAAACAATTTTTTCTAAATCGACCGGAATTGAATGAGGAACGATTAGAACTAGAAAAACACCGAAAACTGCATGAATATCGATGAAAAACTAAGAGAGAAAGCGAAATATAAGGCAAGAAAAAAAAAGATGCGAATTTAAGCGATTAAAAGTGCGATAACTTTTAAACGGCTGCACCGATTGGGCTGTAATTTGCACGCGAATTACCTTTCATCTGACCCTACAAATGGTGCGAGTTGAGCCAATTCGGGGAGATGAAAAAAAAATGCGAAAACTCAAAAAAATCCAATTACCCTTGATTTTTTCCAAAAGACGGCAAAAACAATTTTTTCTAAATCGACCGGAATTGAATGAGGAACGATTAGAACTAGAAAAACACCGAAAACTGCATGAATATCGATGAAAAACTAAGAGAAAAAGCGAAATATAAGGCAAGAAAAAAAAAGATGCGAATTTAAGCGATTAAAAGTGCGATAACTTTTAAACGGCTGCACCGATTGGGCTGTAATTTGCACGCGAATTACCTTTCATCTGACCCTACAAATGGTGCGAGTTGAGCCAATTCGGGGAGATGAAAAAAAAAATGCGAAAACTCAAAAAAATCCAAAGGGGTTATTCTTGATTTTTTTCCAAAAGACGGCAAAAACAATTTTTTCTAAATCGACCGGAATTGAATGAGGAACGATTAGAACTAGAAAAACACCGAAAACTGCATGAATATCGATGAAAAACTAAGAGAAAAAGCGAAATATAAGGCAAGAAAAAAAAAAGATGCGAATTTAAGCGATTAAAAGTGCGATAACTTTTAAACGGCTGCACCGATTGGGCTGTAATTTGCACGCGAATTACCTTTCATCTGACCCTACAAATGGTGCGAGTTGAGCCAATTCGGGGAGATGAAAAAAAAAATGCGAAAACTCAAAAAAATCCAATTACCCTTGATTTTTTCCAAAAGACGGCAAAAACAATTTTTTCTAAATCGACCGGAATTGAATGAGGAACGATTAGAACTAGAAAAACACCGAAAACTGCATGAATATCGATGAAAAACTAAGAGAAAAAGCGAAATATAAGGCAAGAAAAAAAAGATGCGAATTTAAGCGATTAAAAGTGCGATAACTTTTAAACGGCTGCACCGATTGGGCTGTAATTTGCACGCGAATTACCTTTCATCTGACCCCACAAATGGTGCGAGTTGAGCCAATTCGGGGAGATGAAAAAAAATGCGAAAACTCAAAAAAATCCAATTACCCTTGATTTTTTCCAAAAGACGGCAAAAACAATTTTTTCTAAATCGACCGGAATTGAATGAGGAACGATTAGAACTAGAAAAACACCGAAAACTGCATGAATATCGATGAAAAACTAAGAGAAAAAGCGAAATATAAGGCAAGAAAAAAAAAGATGCGAATTTAAGCGATTAAAAGTGCGATAACTTTTAAACGGCTGCACCGATTGGGCTGTAATTTGCACGCGAATTACCTTTCATCTGACCCTACAAATGGTGCGAGTTGAGCCAATTCGGGGAGATGAAAAAAAAAATGCGAAAACTCAAAAAAATCCAAAGGGGTTATTCTTGATTTTTTTCCAAAAGACGGCAAAAACAATTTTTTCTAAATCGACCGGAATTGAATGAGGAACGATTAGAACTAGAAAAACACCGAAAACTGCATGAATATCGATGAAAAACTAAGAGAAAAAGCGAAATATAAGGCAAGAAAAAAAAAAGATGCGAATTTAAGCGATTAAAAGTGCGATAACTTTTAAACGGCTGCACCGATTGGGCTGTAATTTGCACGCGAATTACCTTTCATCTGACCCTACAAATGGTGCGAGTTGAGCCAATTCGGGGAGATGAAAAAAAAAATGCGAAAACTCAAAAAAATCCAATTACCCTTGATTTTTTCCAAAAGACGGCAAAAACAATTTTTTCTAAATCGACCGGAATTGAATGAGGAACGATTAGAACTAGAAAAACACCGAAAACTGCATGAATATCGATGAAAAACTAAGAGAAAAAGCGAAATATAAGGCAAGAAAAAAAAGATGCGAATTTAAGCGATTAAAAGTGCGATAACTTTTAAACGGCTGCACCGATTGCGCTGTAATTTGCACGCGAATTACCTTTCATCTGACCCCACAAATGGTGCGAGTTCAGGCAATTCGGGGAGATGAAAAAAAAATGCGAAAACTCAAAAAAATCCAATTACCCTTTTTTTTTCCAAAAGACGGCAAAAATCAATTTTTTCTAAATCGACCGGAATTGAATGAGGAACGATTAGAATTAGAAAAACACCGAAAACTGCATGAATATCGATGAAAAACTAAGAGAAAAAGCGAAATATAAGGCAAGAAAAAAAAGATGCGAATTTAAGCGATTAAAAGTGCGATAACTTTTAAACGGCTGCACCGATTGCGCTGTAATTTGCACGCGAATTAGGTTTCATCTGTCCCTACAAATGGTGCGAGTTGAGCCAATTCGGGGAGATGAAAAAAAAAATGCGAAAACTCAAAAAAATCCAAAGGGGTTAGTCTTGATTTTTTTCCAAAAGACGGCAAAAATCAATTTTTTCTAAATCGACCGGAATTGAATGAGGAACGATTAGAACTAGAAAAACACCGAAAACTGCATGAATATCGATGAAAAACTAAGAGAAAAAGCGAAATATAAGGCAAGAAAAAAAAGATGCGAATTTAAGCGATTAAAAGTGCGATAACTTTTAAACGGCTGCACCGATTGGGCTGTAATTTGCACGCGAATTACCTTTCATCTGACCCCACAAATGGTGCGAGTTCAGGCAATTCGGGGAGATGAAAAAAAAATGTGAAAACTCAAAAAAATCCAATTACCCTTGATTTTTTTCCAAAAGACGGCAAAAATCAATTTTTTCTAAATCGACCGGAATTGAATGAGGAACGATTAGAATTAGAAAAACACCGAAAACTGCATGAATATCGATGAAAAACTAAGAGAAAAAGCGAAATATAAGGCAAGAAAAAAAAGATGCGAATTTAAGCGATTAAAAGTGCGATAACTTTTAAACGGCTGCACCGTTTGCGCTGTAATTTGCACGCGAATTAGGTTTCATCTGTCCCTACAAATGGTGCGAGTTCAGGCAATTCGGGGAGATGAAAAAAAAAATGCGAAAACTCAAAAAAATCCAATTACCCTTGATTTTTTCCAAAAGACGGCAAAAACAAATTTTTCTAAATCGACCGGAATTGAATGAGGAACGATTAGAACTAGAAAAACACCGAAAACTGCATGAATATCGATGAAAAACTAAGAGAAAAAGCGAAATATAAGGCAAGAAAAAAAAAGATGCGAATTTAAGCGATTAAAAGTGCGATAACTTTTAAACGGCTGCACCGATTGGGCTGTAATTTGCACGCGAATTAGGTTTCATCTGTCCCTACAAATGGTGCGAGTTCAGGCAATTCGGGGAGATGAAAAAAAAAAATGCGAAAACTCAAAAAAATCCAATTACCCTTGATTTTTTCCAAAAGACGGCAAAAACAAATTTTTCTAAATCGACCGGAATTGAATGAGGAACGATTAGAACTAGAAAAACACCGAAAACTGCATGAATATCGATGAAAAACTAAGAGAAAAAGCGAAATATAAGGCAAGAAAAAAAAAGATGCGAATTTAAGCGATTAAAAGTGCGATAACTTTTAAACGGCTGCACCGATTGGGCTGTAATTTGCACGCGAATTACCTTTCATCTGACCCTACAAATGGTGCGAGTTGAGCCAATTCGGGGAGATGAAAAAAAAAATGCGAAAACTCAAAAAAATCCAATTACCCTTGATTTTTTCCAAAAGACGGCAAAAACAATTTTTTCTAAATCGACCGGAATTGAATGAGGAACGATTAGAACTAGAAAAACACCGAAAACTGCATGAATATCGATGAAAAACTAAGAGAAAAAGCGAAATATAAGGCAAGAAAAAAAAAAGATGCGAATTTAAGCGATTAAAAGTGCGATAACTTTTAAACGGCTGCACCGATTGGGCTGTAATTTGCACGCGAATTACCTTTCATCTGACCCTACAAATGGTGCGAGTTGAGCCAATTCGGGGAGATGAAAAAAAAAAATGCGAAAACTCAAAAAAATCCAAAGGGGTTAGTCTTGATTTTTTTCCAAAAGACGGCAAAAACAATTTTTTCTAAATCGACCGGAATTGAATGAGGAACGATTAGAACTAGAAAAACACCGAAAACTGCATGAATATCGATGAAAAACTAAGAGAAAAAGCGAAATATAAGGCAAGAAAAAAAAAGATGCGAATTTAAGCGATTAAAAGTGCGATAACTTTTAAACGGCTGCACCGATTGGGCTGTAATTTGCACGCGAATTACCTTTCATCTGACCCTACAAATGGTGCGAGTTGAGCCAATTCGGGGAGATGAAAAAAAAAATGCGAAAACTCAAAAAAATCCAATTGCCCTTGATTTTTTCCAAAAGACGGCAAAAACAATTTTTTCTAAATCGACCGGAATTGAATGAGGAACGATTAGAACTAGAAAAACACCGAAAACTGCATGAATATCGATGAAAAACTAAGAGAAAAAGCGAAATATAAGGCAAGAAAAAAAAGATGCGAATTTAAGCGATTAAAAGTGCGATAACTTTTAAACGGCTGCACCGTTTGCGCTGTAATTTGCACGCGAATTAGGTTTCATCTGTCCCTACAAATGGTGCGAGTTCAGGCAATTCGGGGAGATGAAAAAAAAAATGCGAAAACTCAAAAAAATCCAATTACCCTTGATTTTTTCCAAAAGACGGCAAAAACAAATTTTTCTAAATCGACCGGAATTGAATGAGGAACGATTAGAACTAGAAAAACACCGAAAACTGCATGAATATCGATGAAAAACTAAGAGAAAAAGCGAAATATAAGGCAAGAAAAAAAAAGATGCGAATTTAAGCGATTAAAAGTGCGATAACTTTTAAACGGCTGCACCGATTGGGCTGTAATTTGCACGCGAATTACCTTTCATCTGACCCTACAAATGGTGCGAGTTGAGCCAATTCGGGGAGATGAAAAAAAAAATGCGAAAACTCAAAAAAATCCAATTACCCTTGATTTTTTCCAAAAGACGGCAAAAACAATTTTTTCTAAATCGACCGGAATTGAATGAGGAACGATTAGAACTAGAAAAACACCGAAAACTGCATGAATATCGATGAAAAACTAAGAGAAAAAGCGAAATATAAGGCAAGAAAAAAAAAAGATGCGAATTTAAGCGATTAAAAGTGCGATAACTTTTAAACGGCTGCACCGATTGGGCTGTAATTTGCACGCGAATTACCTTTCATCTGACCCTACAAATGGTGCGAGTTGAGCCAATTCGGGGAGATGAAAAAAAAAATGCGAAAACTCAAAAAAATCCAAAGGGGTTAGTCTTGATTTTTTTCCAAAAGACGGCAAAAACAATTTTTTCTAAATCGACCGGAATTGAATGAGGAACGATTAGAACTAGAAAAACACCGAAAACTGCATGAATATCGATGAAAAACTAAGAGAAAAAGCGAAATATAAGGCAAGAAAAAAAAAAGATGCGAATTTAAGCGATTAAAAGTGCGATAACTTTTAAACGGCTGCACCGTTTGCGCTGTAATTTGCACGCGAATTAGGTTTCATCTGTCCCTACAAATGGTGCGAGTTCAGGCAATTCGGGGAGATGAAAAAAAAAATGTGAAAACTCAAAAAAATCCAATTACCCTTGATTTTTTTCCAAAAGACGGCAAAAATCAATTTTTTCTAAATCGACCGGAATTGAATGAGGAACGATTAGAATTAGAAAAACACCGAAAACTGCATGAATATCGATGAAAAACTAAGAGAAAAAGCGAAATATAAGGCAAGAAAAAAAAGATGCGAATTTAAGCGATTAAAAGTGCGATAACTTTTAAACGGCTGCACCGTTTGCGCTGTAATTTGCACGCGAATTAGGTTTCATCTGTCCCTACAAATGGTGCGAGTTCAGGCAATTCGGGGAGATGAAAAAAAAAATGCGAAAACTCAAAAAAATCCAATTACCCTTGATTTTTTCCAAAAGACGGCAAAAACAAATTTTTCTAAATCGACCGGAATTGAATGAGGAACGATTAGAACTAGAAAAACACCGAAAACTGCATGAATATCGATGAAAAACTAAGAGAAAAAGCGAAATATAAGGCAAGAAAAAAAAAGATGCGAATTTAAGCGATTAAAAGTGCGATAACTTTTAAACGGCTGCACCGATTGGGCTGTAATTTGCACGCGAATTACCTTTCATCTGACCCTACAAATGGTGCGAGTTGAGCCAATTCGGGGAGATGAAAAAAAAAAATGCGAAAACTCAAAAAAATCCAATTACCCTTGATTTTTTCCAAAAGACGGCAAAAACAATTTTTTCTAAATCGACCGGAATTGAATGAGGAACGATTAGAACTAGAAAAACACCGAAAACTGCATGAATATCGATGAAAAACTAAGAGAAAAAGCGAAATATAAGGCAAGAAAAAAAAAAGATGCGAATTTAAGCGATTAAAAGTGCGATAACTTTTAAACGGCTGCACCGATTGGGCTGTAATTTGCACGCGAATTACCTTTCATCTGACCCTACAAATGGTGCGAGTTGAGCCAATTCGGGGAGATGAAAAAAAAAAATGCGAAAACTCAAAAAAATCCAAAGGGGTTAGTCTTGATTTTTTTCCAAAAGACGGCAAAAACAATTTTTTCTAAATCGACCGGAATTGAATGAGGAACGATTAGAACTAGAAAAACACCGAAAACTGCATGAATATCGATGAAAAACTAAGAGAAAAAGCGAAATATAAGGCAAGAAAAAAAAAGATGCGAATTTAAGCGATTAAAAGTGCGATAACTTTTAAACGGCTGCACCGATTGGGCTGTAATTTGCACGCGAATTACCTTTCATCTGACCCTACAAATGGTGCGAGTTGAGCCAATTCGGGGAGATGAAAAAAAAAAATGCGAAAACTCAAAAAAATCCAATTGCCCTTGATTTTTTCCAAAAGACGGCAAAAACAATTTTTTCTAAATCGACCGGAATTGAATGAGGAACGATTAGAACTAGAAAAACACCGAAAACTGCATGAATATCGATGAAAAACTAAGAGAAAAAGCGAAATATAAGGCAAGAAAAAAAAAGATGCGAATTTAAGCGATTAAAAGTGCGATAACTTTTAAACGGCTGCACCGATTGGGCTGTAATTTGCACGCGAATTACCTTTCATCTGACCCTACAAATGGTGCGAGTTGAGCCAATTCGGGGAGATGAAAAAAAAAATGCGAAAACTCAAAAAAATCCAATTACCCTTGATTTTTTCCAAAAGACGGCAAAAACAATTTTTTCTAAATCGACCGGAATTGAATGAGGAACGATTAGAACTAGAAAAGCACCGAAAACTGCATGAATATCGATGAAAAACTAAGAGAAAAAGCGAAATATAAGGCAAGAAAAAAAAAGATGCGAATTTAAGCGATTAAAAGTGCGATAACTTTTAAACGGCTGCACCGATTGGGCTGTAATTTGCACGCGAATTACCTTTCATCTGACCCTACAAATGGTGCGAGTTGAGCCAATTCGGGGAGATGAAAAAAAAATGCGAAAACTCAAAAAAATCCAATTACCCTTGATTTTTTCCAAGAGACGGCAAAAACAATTTTTTCTAAATCGACCGGAATTGAATGAGGAACGATTAGAACTAGAAAAGCACCGAAAACTGCATGAATATCGATGAAAAACTAAGAGAAAAAGCGAAATATAAGGCAAGAAAAAAAAAGATGCGAATTTAAGCGATTAAAAGTGCGATAACTTTTAAACGGCTGCACCGATTGGGCTGTAATTTGCACGCGAATTACCTTTCATCTGACCCTACAAATGGTGCGAGTTGAGCCAATTCGGGGAGATGAAAAAAAAATGCGAAAACTCAAAAAAATCCAATTACCCTTGATTTTTTCCAAGAGACGGCAAAAACAATTTTTTCTAAATCGACCGGAATTGAATGAGGAACGATTAGAACTAGAAAAACACCGAAAACTGCATGAATATCGATGAAAAACTAAGAGAAAAAGCGAAATATAAGGCAAGAAAAAAGATGCGAATTTAAGCGATTAAAAGTGCGATAACTTTTAAACGGCTGCACCGATTGGGCTGTAATTTGCACGCGAATTACCTTTCATCTGACCCTACAAATGGTGCGAGTTGAGCCAATTCGGGGAGATGAAAAAAAAAATGCGAAAACTCAAAAAAATCCAATTACCCTTGATTTTTTTCCAAAAGACGGCAAAAACAATTTTTTCTAAATCGACCGGAATTGAATGAGGAACGATTAGAACTAGAAAAACACCGAAAACTGCATGAATATCGATGAAAAACTAAGAGAAAAAGCGAAATATAAGGCAAGAAAAAAGATGCGAATTTAAGCGATTAAAAGTGCGATAACTTTTAAACGGCTGCACCGATTGGGCTGTAATTTGCACGCGAATTACCTTTCATCTGACCCTACAAATGGTGCGAGTTGAGCCAATTCGGGGAGATGAAAAAAAAAATGCGAAAACTCAAAAAAATCCAATTACCCTTGATTTTTTCCAAAAGACGGCAAAAACAATTTTTTCTAAATCGACCGGAATTGAATGAGGAACGATTAGAACTAGAAAAACACCGAAAACTGCATGAATATCGATGAAAAACTAAGAGAAAAAGCGAAATATAAGGCAAGAAAAAAAAAGATGCGAATTTAAGCGATTAAAAGTGCGATAACTTTTAAACGGCTGCACCGATTGGGCTGTAATTTGCACGCGAATTACCTTTCATCTGACCCTACAAATGGTGCGAGTTGAGCCAATTCGGGGAGATGAAAAAAAAAATGCGAAAACTCAAAAAAATCCAATTACCCTTGATTTTTTTCCAAAAGACGGCAAAAACAATTTTTTCTAAATCGACCGGAATTGAATGAGGAACGATTAGAACTAGAAAAACACCGAAAACTGCATGAATATCGATGAAAAACTAAGAGAAAAAGCGAAATATAAGGCAAGAAAAAAGATGCGAATTTAAGCGATTAAAAGTGCGATAACTTTTAAACGGCTGCACCGATTGGGCTGTAATTTGTACGCGAATTACCTTTCATCTGACCCTACAAATGGTGCGAGTTTCAGCCAATTCGGGGAGGTGAAAAAAAAATGCGAAAACTCAAAAAATCCAATTACCCTTGATTTTTTCCAAAAGACGGCAAAAACAATTTTTTCTAAATCGACCGGAATTGAATGAGGAACGATTAGAACTAGAAAAACACCGAAAACTGCATGAATATCGATGAAAAACTAAGAGAAAAAGCGAAATATAAGGCAAGAAAAAAAAAGATGCGAATTTAAGCGATTAAAAGTGCGATAACTTTTAAACGGCTGCACCGATTGGGCTGTAATTTGCACGCGAATTACCTTTCATCTGACCCTACAAATGGTGCGAGTTTCAGCCAATTCGGGGAGATGAAAAAAAAATGCGAAAACTCAAAAAAATCCAATTACCCTTGATTTTTTCCAAAAGACGGCAAAAACAATTTTTTCTAAATCGACCGGAATTGAATGAGGAACGATTAGAACTAGAAAAACACCGAAAACTGCATGAATATCGATGAAAAACTAAGAGAAAAAGCGAAATATAAGGCAAGAAAAAAGATGCGAATTTAAGCGATTAAAAGTGCGATAACTTTTAAACGGCTGCACCGATTGGGCTGTAATTTGCACGCGAATTACCTTTCATCTGACTCTACAAATGGTGCGAGTTGAGCCAATTCGGGGAGATGAAAAAAAAAATGCGAAAACTCAAAAAAATCCAATTACCCTTGATTTTTTCCAAAAGACGGCAAAAACAATTTTTTCTAAATCGACCGGAATTGAATGAGGAACGATTAGAACTAGAAAAACACCGAAAACTGCATGAATATCGATGAAAAACTAAGAGAAAAAGCGAAATATAAGGCAAGAAAAAAAAGATGCGAATTTAAGCGATTAAAAGTGCGATAACTTTTAAACGGCTGCACCGATTGGGCTGTAATTTGCACGCGAATTACCTTTCATCTGACCCTACAAATGGTGCGAGTTGAGCCAATTCGGGGAGATGAAAAAAAAATGCGAAAACTCAAAAAAATCCAATTACCCTTGATTTTTTTCCAAAAGACGGCAAAAACAATTTTTTCTAAATCGACCGGAATTGAATGAGGAACGATTAGAACTAGAAAAACACCGAAAACTGCATGAATATCGATGAAAAACTAAGAGAAAAAGCGAAATATAAGGCAAGAAAAAAGATGCGAATTTAAGCGATTAAAAGTGCGATAACTTTTAAACGGCTGCACCGATTGGGCTGTAATTTGCACGCGAATTACCTTTCATCTGACCCTACAAATGGTGCGAGTTGAGCCAATTCGGGGAGATGAAAAAAAAATGCGAAAACTCAAAAAAATCCAATTACCCTTGATTTTTTCCAAAAGACGGCAAAAACAATTTTTTCTAAATCGACCGGAATTGAATGAGGAACGATTAGAATTAGAAAAACACCGAAAACTGCATGAATATCGATGAAAAACTAAGAGAAAAAGCGAAATATAAGGCAAAAAAAAAAAGATGCGAATTTAAGCGATTAAAAGTGCGATAACTTTTAAACGGCTGCACCGATTGGGCTGTAATTTGCACGCGAATTACCTTTCATCTGACCCTACAAATGGTGCGAGTTGAGCCAATTCGGGGAGATGAAAAAAAAATGCGAAAACTCAAAAAAATCCAATTACCCTTGATTTTTTTCCAAAAGACGGCAAAAACAATTTTTTCTAAATCGACCGGAATTGAATGAGGAACGATTAGAACTAGAAAAACACCGAAAACTGCATGAATATCGATGAAAAACTAAGAGAAAAAGCGAAATATAAGGCAAGAAAAAAAAGATGCGAATTTAAGCGATTAAAAGTGCGATAACTTTTAAACGGCTGCACCGATTGGGCTGTAATTTGCACGCGAATTACCTTTCATCTGACCCTACAAATGGTGCGAGTTGAGCCAATTCGGGGAGATGAAAAAAAAATGCGAAAACTCAAAAAAATCCAATTACCCTTGATTTTTTTCCAAAAGACGGCAAAAACAATTTTTTCTAAATCGACCGGAATTGAATGAGGAACGATTAGAACTAGAAAAACACCGAAAACTGCATGAATATCGATGAAAAACTAAGAGAAAAAGCGAAATATAAGGCAAGAAAAAAAAGATGCGAATTTAAGCGATTAAAAGTGCGATAACTTTTAAACGGCTGCACCGATTGGGCTGTAATTTGCACGCGAATTACCTTTCATCTGACCCTACAAATGGTGCGAGTTGAGCCAATTCGGGGAGATGAAAAAAAAATGCGAAAACTCAAAAAAATCCAATTACCCTTGATTTTTTTCCAAAAGACGGCAAAAACAATTTTTTCTAAATCGACCGGAATTGAATGAGGAACGATTAGAACTAGAAAAACACCGAAAACTGCATCAATATCGATGAAAAACTAAGAGAGAAAGCGAAATATAAGGCAAGAAAAAAAAAAGATGCGAATTTAAGCGATTAAAAGTGCGATAACTTTTAAACGGCTGCACCGATTGGGCTGTAATTTGCACGCGAATTACCTTTCATCTGACCCTACAAATGGTGCGAGTTGAGCCAATTCGGGGAGATGAAAAAAAAATGCGAAAACTCAAAAAAATCCAATTACCCTTGATTTTTTCCAAAAGACGGCAAAAACAATTTTTTCTAAATCGACCGGAATTGAATGAGGAACGATTAGAACTAGAAAAACACCGAAAACTGCATGAATATCGATGAAAAACAAAGAGAAAAAGCGAAATATAAGGCAAGAAAAAAAAAGATGCGAATTTAAGCGATTAAAAGTGCGATAACTTTTAAACGGCTGCACCGATTGGGCTGTAATTTGCACGCGAATTACCTTTCATCTGACCCTACAAATGGTGCGAGTTGAGCCAATTCGGGGAGATGAAAAAAAAATGCGAAAACTCAAAAAAATCCAATTACCCTTGATTTTTTCCAAAAGACGGCAAAAACAATTTTTTCTAAATCGACCGGAATTGAATGAGGAACGATTAGAACTAGAAAAACACCGAAAACTGCATGAATATCGATGAAAAACTAAGAGAAAAAGCGAAATATAAGGCAAGAAAAAAAAAGATGCGAATTTAAGCGATTAAAAGTGCGATAACTTTTAAACGGCTGCACCGATTGGGCTGTAATTTGCACGCGAATTACCTTTCATCTGACCCTACAAATGGTGCGAGTTGAGCCAATTCGGGGAGATGAAAAAAAAAATGCGAAAACTCAAAAAAATCCAATTAACCCTGATTTTTTCCAAAAGACGGCAAAAACAATTTTTTCTAAATCGACCGGAATTGAATGAGGAACGATTAGAACTAGAAAAACACCGAAAACTGCATGAATATCGATGAAAAACTAAGAGAAAAAGCGAAATATAAGGCAAGAAAAAAAAAGATGCGAATTTAAGCGATTAAAAGTGCGATAACTTTTAAACGGCTGCACCGATTGGGCTGTAATTTGCACGCGAATTACCTTTCATCTGACCCTACAAATGGTGCGAGTTGAGCCAATTCGGGGAGATGAAAAAAAAATGCGAAAACTCAAAAAAATCCAATTACCCTTGATTTTTTCCAAAAGACGGCAAAAACAATTTTTTCTAAATCGACCGGAATTGAATGAGGAACGATTAGAACTAGAAAAACACCGAAAACTGCATGAATATCGATGAAAAACTAAGAGAAAAAGCGAAATATAAGGCAAGAAAAAAAAAGATGCGAATTTAAGCGATTAAAAGTGCGATAACTTTTAAACGGCTGCACCGATTGGGCTGTAATTTGCACGCGAATTACCTTTCATCTGACCCTACAAATGGTGC
The DNA here is from genome assembly GCA_963695495.1 of Hololepta plana. Taxonomy (NCBI): domain Eukaryota; kingdom Metazoa; phylum Arthropoda; class Insecta; order Coleoptera; family Histeridae; genus Hololepta; species Hololepta plana. Next base: position 307,054 of record OY968841.1, on the reverse strand, counting down.
GAGTTGAGCCAATTCGGGGAGATGAAAAAAAAATGCGAAAACTCAAAAAAATCCAATTACCCTTGATTTTTTCCAAAAGACGGCAAAAACAATTTTTTCTAAATCGACCGGAATTGAATGAGGAACGATTAGAACTAGAAAAACACCGAAAACTGCATGAATATCGATGAAAAACTAAGAGAAAAAGCGAAATATAAGGCAAGAAAAAAAAAGATGCGAATTTAAGCGATTAAAAGTGCGATAACTTTTAAACGGCTGCACCGATTGGGCTGTAATTTGCACGCGAATTACCTTTCATCTGACCCTACAAATGGTGCGAGTTGAGCCAATTCGGGGAGATGGAAAAAAAATGCGAAAACTCAAAAAAATCCAATTACCCTTGATTTTTTCCAAAAGACGGCAAAAACAATTTTTTCTAAATCGACCGGAATTGAATGAGGAACGATTAGAACTAGAAAAACACCGAAAACTGCATGAATATCGATGAAAAACAAAGAGAAAAAGCGAAATATAAGGCAAGAAAAAAAAAGATGCGAATTTAAGCGATTAAAAGTGCGATAACTTTTAAACGGCTGCACCGATTGCGCTGTAATTTGCACGCGAATTAGGTTTCATCTGTCCCTACAAATGGTGCGAGTTCAGGCAATTCGGCGAGATGAAAAAAAAATGCGAAAACTCAAAAAAATCCAATTACCCTTGATTTTTTTCCAAAAGACGGCAAAAATCAATTTTTTCTAAATCGACCGGAATTGAATGAGGAACGATTAGAATTAGAAAAACACCGAAAACTGCATGAATATCGATGAAAAACTAAGAGAAAAAGCGAAATATAAGGCAAGAAAAAAAAAAGATGCGAATTTAAGCGATTAAAAGTGCGATAACTTTTAAACGGCTGCACCGATTGGGCTGTAATTTGCACGCGAATTACCTTTCATCTGACCCCACAAATGGTGCGAGTTGAGCCAATTCGGGGAGATGAAAAAAAAAATGCGAAAACTCAAAAAAATCCAATTACCCTTGATTTTTTTCCAAAAGACGGCAAAAATCAATTTTTTCTAAATCGACCGGAATTGAATGAGGAACGATTAGAACTAGAAAAACACCGAAAACTGCATGAATATCGATGAAAAACTAAGAGAAAAAGCGAAATATAAGGCAAGAAAAAAAAGATGCGAATTTAAGCGATTAAAAGTGAGATAACTTTTAAACGGCTGCACCGATTGGGCTGTAATTTGCACGCGAATTACCTTTCATCTGACCCTACATATGGTGCGAGTTGAGCCAATTCGGGGAGATGAAAAAAAAATGCGAAAACTCAAAAAAATCCAATTACCCTTGATTTTTTCCAAAAGACGGCAAAAACAATTTTTTCTAAATCGACCGGAATTGAATGAGGAACGATTAGAACTAGAAAAACACCGAAAACTGCATGAATATCGATGAAAAACTAAGAGAAAAAGCGAAATATAAGGCAAGAAAAAAAAGATGCGAATTTAAGCGATTAAAAGTGCGATAACTTTTAAACGGCTGCACCGATTGGGCTGTAATTTGCACGCGAATTACCTTTCATCTGACCCTACAAATGGTGCGAGTTGAGCCAATTCGGGGAGATGAAAAAAAAATGCGAAAACTCAAAAAAATCCAATTACCCTTGATTTTTTCCAAAAGACGGCAAAAACAATTTTTTCTAAATCGACCGGAATTGAATGAGGAACGATTAGAACTAGAAAAACACCGAAAACTGCATGAATATCGATGAAAAACTAAGAGAAAAAGCGAAATATAAGGCAAGAAAAAAAAGATGCGAATTTAAGCGATTAAAAGTGCGATAACTTTTAAACGGCTGCACCGATTGGGCTGTAATTTGCACGCGAATTACCTTTCATCTGACCCCACAAATGGTGCGAGTTCAGGCAATTCGGGGAGATGAAAAAAAAATGCGAAAACTCAAAAAAATCCAATTACCCTTGATTTTTTTCCAAAAGACGGCAAAAATCAATTTTTTCTAAAACGACCGGAATTGAATAAGGAACGATTAGAACTAGAAAAACACCGAAAACTGCATGAGAATCGATGAAACACTAAGAGAAAATGTGAAATATAAGGCAAAAAAATATGCGAATTTAAGAGATTAAAAGTGCGATAACTTTTAAACGGCTGCACCGATTGGGCTGTAATTTGCACACGAATTACCTTTCATCTGACCCTACAAATGGTGCGAGTTTCAGCCAATTCGGGGAGATGAAGAAAAATGCGAAAACTAAAAAAAATCCAATTACCCTTGATTTTTTTGCAAAAAACGGCAAAAATCAATTTTTTCTAAAACGACCGGAATTGAATGAGGAACGATTAGAACTAGAAAAACACCGAAAACTGCATGAAAAATCGATGAAACACTAAGAGAAAAAGCGAAATATAAGGCAAGAAAAAAAAGATGCGAATTTAAGAGATTAAAAGTGCGATAACTTTTAAACGGCTGCACCGATTGGGCTGTAATTTGCACACGAATTACCTTTCATCTGACCCTACAAATGGTGCGAGTTTCAGCCAATTCGGGGAGATGAAGAAAAATGCGAAAACTAAAAAAAATCCAATTACCCTTGATTTTTTTGCAAAAAACGGCAAAAATCAATTTTTTCTAAAACGACCGGAATTGAATGAGGAACGATTAGAACTAGAAAAACACCGAAAACTGCATGAAAAATCGATGAAACACTAAGAGAAAAAGCGAAATATAAGGCAAGAAAAAAAAGATGCGAATTTAAGAGATTAAAAGTGCGATAACTTTTAAACGGCTGCACCGATTGGGCTGTAATTTGCACACGAATTACCTTTCATCTGACCCTACAAATGGTGCGAGTTTCAGCCAATTCGGGGAGATGAAGAAAAATGCGAAAACTAAAAAAAATCCAATTACCCTTGATTTTTTTGCAAAAAACGGCAAAAATCAATTTTTTCTAAAACGACCGGAATTGAATGAGGAACGATTAGAACTAGAAAAACACCGAAAACTGCATGAAAAATCGATGAAACACTAAGAGAAAAAGCGAAATATAAGGCAAGAAAAAAAAGATGCGAATTTAAGAGATTAAAAGTGCGATAACTTTTAAACGGCTGCACCGATTGGGCTGTAATTTGCACACGAATTACCTTTCATCTGACCCTACAAATGGTGCGAGTTTCAGCCAATTCGGGGAGATGAAGAAAAATGCGAAAACTAAAAAAAATCCAATTACCCTTGATTTTTTTGCAAAAAACGGCAAAAATCAATTTTTTCTAAAACGACCGGAATTGAATGAGGAACGATTAGAACTAGAAAAACACCGAAAACTGCATGAAAAATCGATGAAACACTAAGAGAAAAAGCGAAATATAAGGCAAGAAAAAAAAGATGCGAATTTAAGAGATTAAAAGTGCGATAACTTTTAAACGGCTGCACCGATTGGGCTGTAATTTGCACACGAATTACCTTTCATCTGACCCTACAAATGGTGCGAGTTGAGCCAATTCGGGGAGATGAAAAAAAAAATGCGAAAACTCAAAAAAATCCAATTACCCTTGACTTTTTCCAAAAGACGGCAAAAACAATTTTTTCTAAATCGACCGGAATTGAATGAGGAACGATTAGAACTAGAAAAACACCGAAAACTGCATGAATATCGATGAAAAACTAAGAGAAAAAGCGAAATATAAGGCAAGAAAAAAAAAGATGCGAATTTAAGAGATTAAAAGTGCGATAACTTTTAAACGGCTGCACCGATTGGGCTGTAATTTGCACGCGAATTACCTTTCATCTGACCCTACAAATGGTGCGAGTTGAGCCAATTCGGGGAGATGAAAAAAAAATGCGAAAACTCAAAAAAATCCAATTACCCTTGACTTTTTCCAAAAGACGGCAAAAACAATTTTTTCTAAATCGACCGGAATTGAATGAGGAACGATTAGAACTAGAAAAACACCGAAAACTGCATGAATATCGATGAAAAACTAAGAGAAAAAGCGAAATATAAGGCAAGAAAAAAAAAGATGCGAATTTAAGAGATTAAAAGTGCGATAACTTTTAAACGGCTGCACCGATTGGGCTGTAATTTGCACACGAATTACCTTTCATCTGACCCTACAAATGGTGCGAGTTGAGCCAATTCGGGGAGATGAAAAAAAAATGCGAAAACTCAAAAAAATCCAATTACCCTTGACTTTTTCCAAAAGACGGCAAAAACAATTTTTTCTAAATCGACCGGAATTGAATGAGGAACGATTAGAACTAGAAAAACACCGAAAACTGCATGAATATCGATGAAAAACTAAGAGAAAAAGCGAAATATAAGGCAAGAAAAAAAAAGATGCGAATTTAAGAGATTAAAAGTGCGATAACTTTTAAACGGCTGCACCGATTGGGCTGTAATTTGCACGCGAATTACCTTTCATCTGACCCTACAAATGGTGCGAGTTGAGCCAATTCGGGGAGATGAAAAAAAAATGCGAAAACTCAAAAAAATCCAATTACCCTTGACTTTTTCCAAAAGACGGCAAAAACAATTTTTTCTAAATCGACCGGAATTGAATGAGGAACGATTAGAACTAGAAAAACACCGAAAACTGCATGAATATCGATGAAAAACTAAGAGAAAAAGCGAAATATAAGGCAAGAAAAAAAAAGATGCGAATTTAAGAGATTAAAAGTGCGATAACTTTTAAACGGCTGCACCGATTGGGCTGTAATTTGCACACGAATTACCTTTCATCTGACCCTACAAATGGTGCGAGTTGAGCCAATTCGGGGAGATGAAAAAAAAATGCGAAAACTCAAAAAAATCCAATTACCCTTGACTTTTTCCAAAAGACGGCAAAAACAATTTTTTCTAAATCGACCGGAATTGAATGAGGAACGATTAGAACTAGAAAAACACCGAAAACTGCATGAATATCGATGAAAAACTAAGAGAAAAAGCGAAATATAAGGCAAGAAAAAAAAAGATGCGAATTTAAGAGATTAAAAGTGCGATAACTTTTAAACGGCTGCACCGATTGGGCTGTAATTTGCACGCGAATTACCTTTCATCTGACCCTACAAATGGTGCGAGTTGAGCCAATTCGGGGAGATGAAAAAAAAATGCGAAAACTCAAAAAAATCCAATTACCCTTGACTTTTTCCAAAAGACGGCAAAAACAATTTTTTCTAAATCGACCGGAATTGAATGAGGAACGATTAGAACTAGAAAAACACCGAAAACTGCATGAATATCGATGAAAAACTAAGAGAAAAAGCGAAATATAAGGCAAGAAAAAAAAAGATGCGAATTTAAGAGATTAAAGTGCGATAACTTTTAAACGGCTGCACCGATTGGGCTGTAATTTGCACGCGAATTACCTTTCATCTGACCCTACAAATGGTGCGAGTTGAGCCAATTCGGGGAGATGAAAAAAAAATGCGAAAACTCAAAAAAATCCAATTACCCTTGATTTTTTTCCAAAAGACGGCAAAAACAATTTTTTCTAAATCGACCGGAATTGAATGAGGAACGATTAGAACTAGAAAAACACCGAAAACTGCATGAATATCGATGAAAAACTAAGAGAAAAAGCGAAATATAAGGCAAGAAAAAAAAAGATGCGAATTTAAGAGATTAAAAGTGCGATAACTTTTAAACGGCTGCACCGATTGGGCTGTAATTTGCACGCGAATTACCTTTCATCTGACCCTACAAATGGTGCGAGTTGAGCCAATTCGGGGAGATGAAAAAAAAATGCGAAAACTCAAAAAAATCCAATTACCCTTGACTTTTTCCAAAAGACGGCAAAAACAATTTTTTCTAAATCGACCGGAATTGAATGAGGAACGATTAGAACTAGAAAAACACCGAAAACTGCATGAATATCGATGAAAAACTAAGAGAAAAAGCGAAATATAAGGCAAGAAAAAAAAAGATGCGAATTTAAGAGATTAAAAGTGCGATAACTTTTAAACGGCTGCACCGATTGGGCTGTAATTTGCACACGAATTACCTTTCATCTGACCCTACAAATGGTGCGAGTTGAGCCAATTCGGGGAGATGAAAAAAAAATGCGAAAACTCAAAAAAATCCAATTACCCTTGACTTTTTCCAAAAGACGGCAAAAACAATTTTTTCTAAATCGACCGGAATTGAATGAGGAACGATTAGAACTAGAAAAACACCGAAAACTGCATGAATATCGATGAAAAACTAAGAGAAAAAGCGAAATATAAGGCAAGAAAAAAAAAGATGCGAATTTAAGAGATTAAAAGTGCGATAACTTTTAAACGGCTGCACCGATTGGGCTGTAATTTGCACGCGAATTACCTTTCATCTGACCCTACAAATGGTGCGAGTTGAGCCAATTCGGGGAGATGAAAAAAAAATGCGAAAACTCAAAAAAATCCAATTACCCTTGACTTTTTCCAAAAGACGGCAAAAACAATTTTTTCTAAATCGACCGGAATTGAATGAGGAACGATTAGAACTAGAAAAACACCGAAAACTGCATGAATATCGATGAAAAACTAAGAGAAAAAGCGAAATATAAGGCAAGAAAAAAAAGATGCGAATTTAAGAGATTAAAAGTGCGATAACTTTTAAACGGCTGCACCGATTGGGCTGTAATTTGCACACGAATTACCTTTCATCTGACCCTACAAATGGTGCGAGTTGAGCCAATTCGGGGAGATGAAAAAAAAATGCGAAAACTCAAAAAAATCCAATTACCCTTGACTTTTTCCAAAAGACGGCAAAAACAATTTTTTCTAAATCGACCGGAATTGAATGAGGAACGATTAGAACTAGAAAAACACCGAAAACTGCATGAATATCGATGAAAAACTAAGAGAAAAAGCGAAATATAAGGCAAGAAAAAAAAAGATGCGAATTTAAGAGATTAAAAGTGCGATAACTTTTAAACGGCTGCACCGATTGGGCTGTAATTTGCACGCGAATTACCTTTCATCTGACCCTACAAATGGTGCGAGTTGAGCCAATTCGGGGAGATGAAAAAAAAATGCGAAAACTCAAAAAAATCCAATTACCCTTGACTTTTTCCAAAAGACGGCAAAAACAATTTTTTCTAAATCGACCGGAATTGAATGAGGAACGATTAGAACTAGAAAAACACCGAAAACTGCATGAATATCGATGAAAAACTAAGAGAAAAAGCGAAATATAAGGCAAGAAAAAAAAAGATGCGAATTTAAGAGATTAAAGTGCGATAACTTTTAAACGGCTGCACCGATTGGGCTGTAATTTGCACGCGAATTACCTTTCATCTGACCCTACAAATGGTGCGAGTTGAGCCAATTCGGGGAGATGAAAAAAAAATGCGAAAACTCAAAAAAATCCAATTACCCTTGATTTTTTTCCAAAAGACGGCAAAAACAATTTTTTCTAAATCGACCGGAATTGAATGAGGAACGATTAGAACTAGAACACACCGAAAACTGCATGAATATCGATGAAAAACTAAGAGAAAAAGCGAAATATAAGGCAAGAAAAAAAAAAGATGCGAATTTAAGCGATTAAAAGTGCGATAACTTTTAAACGGCTGCACCGATTGGGCTGTAATTTGCACGCGAATTACCTTTCATCTGACCCTACAAATGGTGGGAGTTGAGCCAATTCGGGGAGATGAAAAAAAAATGCGAAAACTCAAAAAAATCCAATTACCCTTGACTTTTTCCAAAAGACGGCAAAAACAATTTTTTCTAAATCGACCGGAATTGAATGAGGAACGATTAGAACTAGAAAAACACCGAAAACTGCATGAATATCGATGAAAAACTAAGAGAAAAAGCGAAATATAAGGCAAGAAAAAAAAAGATGCGAATTTAAGAGATTAAAAGTGCGATAACTTTTAAACGGCTGCACCGATTGGGCTGTAATTTGCACGCGAATTACCTTTCATCTGACCCTACAAATGGTGCGAGTTGAGCCAATTCGGGGAGATGAAAAAAAAATGCGAAAACTCAAAAAAATCCAATTACCCTTGACTTTTTCCAACAGACGGCAAAAACAATTTTTTCTAAATCGACCGGAATTGAATGAGGAACGATTAGAACTAGAAAAACACCGAAAACTGCATGAATATCGATGAAAAACTAAGAGAAAAAGCGAAATATAAGGCAAGAAAAAAAAAGATGCGAATTTAAGAGATTAAAAGTGCGATAACTTTTAAACGGCTGCACCGATTGGGCTGTAATTTGCACGCGAATTACCTTTCATCTGACCCTACAAATGGTGCGAGTTGAGCCAATTCGGGGAGATGAAAAAAAAATGCGAAAACTCAAAAAAATTCAATTACCCTTGATTTTTTCCAAAAGACGGCAAAAACAATTTTTTCTAAATCGACCGGAATTGAATGAGGAACGATTAGAACTAGAAAAACACCGAAAGCTGCATGAATATCGATGAAAAACTAAGAGAAAAAGCGAAATATAAGGCAAGAAAAAAAAAGATGCGATTTTAAGCGATTAAAAGTGCGATAACTTTTAAACGGCTGCACTGATTGGGCTGTAATTTGCACGCGAATTACCTTTCATCTGACCCTACAAATGGTGCGAGTTGAGCCAATTCGGGGAGATGAAAAAAAAATGCGAAAACTCAAAAAAATCCAATTACCCTTGACTTTTTCCAAAAGACGGCAAAAACAATTTTTTCTAAATCGACCGGAATTGAATGAGGAACGATTAGAACTAGAAAAACACCGAAAACTGCATGAATATCGATGAAAAACTAAGAGAAAAAGCGAAATATAAGGCAAGAAAAAAAAAGATGCGAATTTAAGCGATTAAAAGTGCGATAACTTTTAAACGGCTGCACCGATTGGGCTGTAATTTGCACGCGAATTACCTTTCATCTGACCCTACAAATGGTGCGAGTTGAGCCAATTCGGGGAGATGAAAAAAAAAATGCGAAAACTCAAAAAAATCCAAAGGGGTTAGTCTTGATATTTTTCCAAAAGACGGCAAAAACAATTTTTTCTAAATCGACCGGAATTGAATGAGGAACGATTAGAACTAGAAAAACACCGAAAACTGCATGAATATCGATGAAAAACTAAGAGAAAAAGCGAAATATAAGGCAAGAAAAAAAAAAGATGCGAATTTAAGCGATTAAAAGTGCGATAACTTTTAAACGGCTGCACCGATTGGGCTGTAATTTGCACGCGAATTACCTTTCATCTGACCCCACAAATGGTGCGAGTTCAGGCAATTCGGGGAGATGAAAAAAAAATGCGAAAACTCAAAAAAATCCAATTACCCTTGATTTTTTTCCAAAAGACGGCAAAAATCAATTTTTTCTAAATCGACCGGAATTGAATGAGGAACGATTAGAATTAGAAAAACACCGAAAACTGCATGAATATCGATGAAAAACTAAGAGAAAAAGCGAAATATAAGGCAAGAAAAAAAAGATGCGAATTTAAGCGATTAAAAGTGCGATAACTTTTAAACGGCTGCACCGATTGGGCTGTAATTTGCACGCGAATTACCTTTCATCTGACCCCACAAATGGTGCGAGTTCAGGCAATTCGGGGAGATGAAAAAAAAATGCGAAAACTCAAAAAAATCCAATTACCCTTGATTTTTTTCCAAAAGACGGCAAAAATCAATTTTTTCTAAATCGACCGGAATTGAATGAGGAACGATTAGAATTAGAAAAACACCGAAAACTGCATGAATATCGATGAAAAACTAAGAGAAAAAGCGAAATATAAGGCAAGAAAAAAAAAGATGCGAATTTAAGCGATTAAAAGTGCGATAACTTTTAAACGGCTGCACCGATTGGGCTGTAATTTGCACGCGAATTACCTTTCATCTGACCCCACAAATGGTGCGAGTTCAGGCAATTCGGGGAGATGAAAAAAAAATGCGAAAACTCAAAAAAATCCAATTACCCTTGATTTTTTTCCAAAAGACGGCAAAAATCATTTTTTTCTAAATCGACCGGAATTGAATGAGGAACGATTAGAATTAGAAAAACACCGAAAACTGCATGAATATCGATGAAAAACTAAGAGAAAAAGCGAAATATAAGGCAAGAAAAAAAAGATGCGAATTTAAGCGATTAAAAGTGCGATAACTTTTAAACGGCTGCACCGATTGGGCTGTAATTTGCACGCGAATTACCTTTCATCTGACCCCACAAATGGTGCGAGTTCAGGCAATTCGGGGAGATGAAAAAAAAATGCGAAAACTCAAAAAAATCCAATTACCCTTGATTTTTTTCCAAAAGACGGCAAAAATCATTTTTTTCTAAATCGACCGGAATTGAATGAGGAACGATTAGAATTAGAAAAACACCGAAAACTGCATGAATATCGATGAAAAACTAAGAGAAAAAGCGAAATATAAGGCAAGAAAAAAAAGATGCGAATTTAAGCGATTAAAAGTGCGATAACTTTTAAACGGCTGCACCGATTGGGCTGTAATTTGCACGCGAATTACCTTTCATCTGACCCCACAAATGGTGCGAGTTCAGGCAATTCGGGGAGATGAAAAAAAAATGCGAAAACTCAAAAAAATCCAATTACCCTTGATTTTTTTCCAAAAGACGGCAAAAATCATTTTTTTCTAAATCGACCGGAATTGAATGAGGAACGATTAGAATTAGAAAAACACCGAAAACTGCATGAATATCGATGAAAAACTAAGAGAAAAAGCGAAATATAAGGCAAGAAAAAAAAGATGCGAATTTAAGCGATTAAAAGTGCGATAACTTTTAAACGGCTGCACCGATTGGGCTGTAATTTGCACGCGAATTACCTTTCATCTGACCCTACAAATGGTGCGAGTTGAGCCAATTCGGGGAGATGAAAAAAAAATGCGAAAACTCAAAAAAATCCAATTACCCTTGATTTTTTTCCAAAAGACGGCAAAAATCATTTTTTTCTAAATCGACCGGAATTGAATGAGGAACGATTAGAATTAGAAAAACACCGAAAACTGCATGAATATCGATGAAAAACTAAGAGAAAAAGCGAAATATAAGGCAAGAAAAAAAAGATGCGAATTTAAGCGATTAAAAGTGCGATAACTTTTAAACGGCTGCACCGATTGGGCTGTAATTTGCACGCGAATTACCTTTCATCTGACCCCACAAATGGTGCGAGTTCAGGCAATTCGGGGAGATGAAAAAAAAATGCGAAAACTCAAAAAAATCCAATTACCCTTGATTTTTTTCCAAAAGACGGCAAAAATCATTTTTTTCTAAATCGACCGGAATTGAATGAGGAACGATTAGAATTAGAAAAACACCGAAAACTGCATGAATATCGATGAAAAACTAAGAGAAAAAGCGAAATATAAGGCAAGAAAAAAAAGATGCGAATTTAAGAGATTAAAAGTGCGATAACTTTTAAACGGCTGCACCGATTGGGCTGTAATTTGCACGCGAATTACCTTTCATCTGACCCTACAAATGGTGCGAGTTGAGCCAATTCGGGGAGATGAAAAAAAAATGCGAAAACTCAAAAAAATCCAATTACCCTTGATTTTTTTCCAAAAGACGGCAAAAATCATTTTTTTCTAAATCGACCGGAATTGAATGAGGAACGATTAGAATTAGAAAAACACCGAAAACTGCATGAATATCGATGAAAAACTAAGAGAAAAAGCGAAATATAAGGCAAGAAAAAAAAGATGCGAATTTAAGCGATTAAAAGTGCGATAACTTTTAAACGGCTGCACCGATTGGGCTGTAATTTGCACGCGAATTACCTTTCATCTGACCCCACAAATGGTGCGAGTTCAGGCAATTCGGGGAGATGAAAAAAAAATGCGAAAACTCAAAAAAATCCAATTACCCTTGATTTTTTTCCAAAAGACGGCAAAAATCAATTTTTTCTAAATCGACCGGAATTGAATGAGGAACGATTAGAATTAGAAAAACACCGAAAACTGCATGAATATCGATGAAAAACTAAGAGAAAAAGCGAAATATAAGGCAAAAAAAAAGATGCGAATTTAAGCGATTAAAAGTGCGATAACTTTTAAACGGCTGCACCGATTGGGCTGTAATTTGCACGCGAATTACCTTTCATCTGACCCCACAAATGGTGCGAGTTCAGGCAATTCGGGGAGATGAAAAAAAAATGCGAAAACTCAAAAAAATCCAATTACCCTTGATTTTTTTCCAAAAGACGGCAAAAATCAATTTTTTCTAAATCGACCGGAATTGAATGAGGAACGATTAGAATTAGAAAAACACCGAAAACTGCATGAATATCGATGAAAAACTAAGAGAAAAAGCGAAATATAAGGCAAAAAAAAAGATGCGAATTTAAGCGATTAAAAGTGCGATAACTTTTAAACGGCTGCACCGATTGGGCTGTAATTTGCACGCGAATTACCTTTCATCTGACCCCACAAATGGTGCGAGTTCAGGCAATTCGGGGAGATGAAAAAAAAATGCGAAAACTCAAAAAAATCCAATTACCCTTGATTTTTTTCCAAAAGACGGCAAAAATCAATTTTTTCTAAATCGACCGGAATTGAATGAGGAACGATTAGAATTAGAAAAACACCGAAAACTGCATGAATATCGATGAAAAACTAAGAGAAAAAGCGAAATATAAGACAAGAAAAAAAAGATGCGAATTTAAGCGATTAAAAGTGCGATAACTTTTAAACGGCTGCACCGATTGGGCTGTAATTTGCACGCGAATTACCTTTCATCTGACCCCACAAATGGTGCGAGTTCAGGCAATTCGGGGAGATGAAAAAAAAAATGCGAAAACTCAAAAAAATCCAATTACCCTTGATTTTTTCCAAAAGACGGCAAAAACAAATTTTTCTAAATCGACCGGAATTGAATGAGGAACGATTAGAACTAGAAAAACACCGAAAACTGCATGAATATCGATGAAAAACTAAGAGAAAAAGCGAAATATAAGGCAAGAAAAAAAAAGATGCGAATTTAAGCGATTAAAAGTGCGATAACTTTTAAACGGCTGCACCGATTGGGCTGTAATTTGCACGCGAATTACCTTTCATCTGACCCTACAAATGGTGCGAGTTGAGCCAATTCGGGGAGATGAAAAAAAAAATGCGAAAACTCAAAAAAATCCAATTACCCTTGATTTTTTCCAAAAGACGGCAAAAACAATTTTTTCTAAATCGACCGGAATTGAATGAGGAACGATTAGAACTAGAAAAACACCGAAAACTGCATGAATATCGATGAAAAACTAAGAGAAAAAGCGAAATATAAGGCAAGAAAAAAAAAAGATGCGAATTTAAGCGATTAAAAGTGCGATAACTTTTAAACGGCTGCACCGATTGGGCTGTAATTTGCACGCGAATTACCTTTCATCTGACCCTACAAATGGTGCGAGTTGAGCCAATTCGGGGAGATGAAAAAAAAAATGCGAAAACTCAAAAAAATCCAAAGGGGTTAGTCTTGATTTTTTTCCAAAAGACGGCAAAAACAATTTTTTCTAAATCGACCGGAATTGAATGAGGAACGATTAGAACTAGAAAAACACCGAAAACTGCATGAATATCGATGAAAAACTAAGAGAAAAAGCGAAATATAAGGCAAGAAAAAAAAAGATGCGAATTTAAGCGATTAAAAGTGCGATAACTTTTAAACGGCTGCACCGATTGGGCTGTAATTTGTACGCGAATTACCTTTCATCTGACCCTACAAATGGTGCGAGTTCAGGCAATTCGGGGAGATGAAAAAAAAAAATGCGAAAACAAAAAAATCCAATTACCCTTGATTTTTTTCCAAAAGACGGCAAAAATCAATTTTTTTTAAATCGACCGGAATTGAATGAGGAACGATTAGAACTAGAAAAACACCGAAAACTGCATGAATATCGATGAAAAACTAAGAGAAAAAGCGAAATATAAGGCAAGAAAAAAGATGCGAATTTAAGCGATTAAAAGTGCGATAACTTTTAAACGGCTGCACCGATTGGGCTGTAATTTGTACGCGAATTACCTTTCATCTGACCCCACAAATGGTGCGAGTTCAGGCAATTCGGGGAGATGAAAAAAAAAATGCGAAAACAAAAAAATCCAATTACCCTTGATTTTTATCCAAAAGACGGCAAAAATCAATTTTTTTTAAATCGACCGGAATTGAATGAGGAACGATTAGAACTAGAAAAACACCGAAAACTGCCTGAAAATCGATGAAAAACTAAGAGACAAAGCGAAATATTCGTTTAGCTTGTAATACGAATGTACTATTATTGTTTCCTGAAAATTATTTCAAAGATACTTCATTAGAAATATGCTTTGAAATTTACTTTCAATATAGAATTTGAGATGAAATAGATGATTTTTTTAAGGACAATTCTATATTTTATTGTACTTTCTTGTACATTTCGATTGAATTTATAAGTTTCATAATTCAATTTTGTAGATTATAAAATTATACTTATATTTACTGTAATAAGTTAATTTAAGGGAATAATTTCATAAATGAGCAATTCATAATTATTTCGAATTTAAATTCAATGCGCCACATCATGCGCGTTTCGTTGAGATTTAATTGTGGAGAATTAGTTTCGTAAAGTATATCGAAATATTGTTCGAAGTGCGATAAAATAACACTCGCAAAAAGTAATTAATTTAATGAGTATTCGTAATCAGAAAGCGTGTAACGTTGCCAATTTTCTTCCACATATTCGTATCGATTTAGTAACCAGCAACAATAACTCCGATTATCCTTTTTATTACTGCGCGTATTCGAGCCTCCGAGCGCGAGACGTATCGCTTAGAATTGTTCAGGTCGAGGATTTGCGTATATGTCACCAATGGATACGTAAGCCGACTGTTTGTTTACATCGGAGTTGATCATGTGGTGTATAGGACTCTTAACAGCTGTTGGATTAACCTGAGGTGGGGATTTGAAGAGAATTGGCAACGGTGTTGCGCAGATGCCTTGAATAGTGCGAATTAAAAAGGGAGACTGACAGTTGATCAACTACGAAAAAAAGTTGATTGCTGACGATACAATTGGATCATGACAAATGCTCGTTAAATAAATTAGACTTTTATTTGATGGACAACAATCCTTTGATATACTTGACAAAACTAATCCTGATCAATTATATTTCAACGGAATGCGCATTATAATGTGGCTCGTGGAATTCAAATTCGAAATAATTATTACTTCTTTATTCAAGAAATTAATTTAATAAGCTATATGATTATGAGGGTGAAATTTTATTTTAAAAATCAACAGAATTTTATCACCAAATTAGTTAATTCAATAAAAGTGGACAAATCACTGAATAAACATACTTTTCTCTCTCATCTCAAATCGTACAGGACAAACAAATATCCCTTTAGATCTGAAGAAGTAGCGATAAGAAGTCGATGGAATAATGTATTATATCCATTCGAATAGAATATATCGGTACCGGGTTATTAATCATAAGCTGCCTTGCAGAAATTTACAATTTGCATTTAAATTCGCAGAGATGGAGCAGTTCACTGGGTCAAATTATTCATTGAAATGTACCCAAGAATCTGGCTTAACTTATAACTACTTTTTAATGTTCCCATGCCAAAATTAATAGGAAAAATCGCCAATGCATTATCGTACATCGACTTGCTCATAAAAAAACAAGAAATAAATTTTTGCAATAATTAATTCTTTTTTATAAATATTACCGTTCAATTTTTGTAAGCAATCATTCTCTCAATACGTACTCATAGAGCCTTTCAATATTCGAATGGATGCGTGCCTAAAATAATAAGCGGTTATTCGAATTTAAATCGCAATAGATCCGAAACTGTTAAATAGTATCAATTTAAAAGGATCGTTCTTTATAAACGATTGATACATCGCATCAGATTATCGCCGGTAATACGTCCTAAAAATAAATGCTTCCATGCAAACAGATAATCAATTCCCGATTTTTCACATTCTTATACATTAACATTAATTCCAACACTTATTTTTGGACACCCTTCGACACTTCTAGTGAATATTAGTCATTTTAGAAACGTTAAATTTATTTTTCATCTAGACACATTTGATAGTTTCTAATGTACAAGTTGCCATTTGCAGTGACATTAGTCATTAGAAACATTTAATTTGTCAAATCAAGCAACACTTTTGGTTGTTTCTACTGTCTCGAATTGAAATTTGTCCTTAGAAACACCTGATTTGAGAAATCTAAATTTACATATTTAGTGACATTATACCTTAGAAACTTTTGTCATATCCAGCGATACATTTGGTCGTGACAATTCAAATGATGTTTGTCCTTAAAAACGCCTAATTTTTCAAATCTAATGACGCATTTCATTGTTTCTAACGTCTTAGTTTACTACTGTCAAACGTCATTAGAAATGTTTAGTTTGTCATAGCTAATCTTATTTTTAGTCTTGCTTACACCTACATTCAAATTTAATTAAAGCGAAATGACATTTAGCAATATCAATTTGCTTCTTTGCCCTAATATTATTGTTGTTTGCTTTCAGCTCTTCTTCTGGTTTAGCTACTTGTTCATTTGTCTCTTTGTTTGATTCCTGTTTGTTGGCTTGTTTGACAATAGCCAACTTTGCTTGCTCATCAATCTCCTCTACAACAAATGTGAACATATTGTTAGTAATTGATAAACAAGAAATTTAATTATTTTAGTATAATGGATAATTTTGATATGGAAAAAGCAACATTTATTGAATGAATGCTTAATTAAAAACTCTATTGATTGACTTTACCATCTTCAGCATCCTGTTTTTCAGTTGCTACTTGTAGTGTTAATACTTCACCATCATCTTCTTTGTCATTTGATTCTTTTTTACCTCAATAACTATTTGTTTTAACTTCTCGTTTTAAACGAGGTACATCATCATCAGTTACTTTCCTTTTGTTCATACCATCATCCTCTTCTTTGTTTTTGTTATTATTCCCTTAACATATTAGAGCGATTAGAAGTTTATTCGTCATTGACTCCTTTGGATTTTGTCTACAATATTTAAGAAATACAATTTAGAATTAAGTTTTTAGAGGTTGAATGTTTGATTAACGCTTTAATGGAAGCAGTGAATTGTTTTCTTCCTTACCAATGATTTTTCCAGCCACAGCGACTCATTTGTTTTGCTCCTTGATCAGAATCAGAAATTAACAAGTTTAGAGATTAGTTGTGGAACAATCGCATTCCTTTCTATAGACGATTACTCACCATTTTCTTTACTCATTTGAAAGCAAATTTAATTGCTGGTTGAAAAGCTTATTTGCTTTTTGTAGTTTAACGGACGAACAAAAATTAATTTAACACATTGTTTAAAAATTATGAATTTATTTTTCTAGGTTATGAACGCAACTTGTTTATCAAGTTTACGCAAAACGTCACTCGCACAAGTGCACACTCTCAAGTTACAAAAGCATGCCATCGGGGGAGCCACAGGTTCCTTCGTTTATAAAAAGAAATATTTTCGAAGAATATTGAGCCATATAATTAATTAAAAACTTATTTTCCAGTTAAGAAAACATTTATCACGTATATTTCGTGACAACAGTCTTCATTAAAAGGAGAAGCAATCGCATTGTGAGGTAGGTTTTTACCTAGTTGAACTTCTGCAAACTTTCTTAAGACAGTTTCCCTCTCAAATCCCTATTTCATATTAGCAGTTTAGTTTGGTTTTCGTCAGTGGCTTTTTGAGTATGTACAAATTTTCAGTGAAATTATTGTACCAGATCTTATTAACATTTCGCATAATTTTTAATATTCCCATTGAAATCAATGAGTAATTTCAATGCATAAATATAGGTTACTTGGTAATTGCAATTGTTTTACAAAACACAAATGTTTTTAGTTATACTATTTTCATTATCAATTGTGTAACATACATTCTAAAGATCTTCTGTCCTCGAAACAGGTACATGGATAGCATAATTGCCATAATAGTAATTATTTGCTAATTAATTTTAATTTCAATATCCCTTTAGAACTGATGAAGTAGCGATCAGAAGTTGAAAGAATAATGTATTACAACCAGTGGAATAAAATTTATCAGAATTGCATTATTAGTTATATGTTGCCTTACAAAATTTAGATTTTGCATTTAAATATGGAGATATGGCAGCACTTTACAGGGTCAAATTATTTATTCAAAGGAACATAAAATACTCGATTAACTTAGAACTATTTTAAAAAGTAATTGCACTAAAATTCATTAAAAAATCACCCTTTTTTTTTTAAATAAATTCCATTTAAGCGAAATCGACATTTTTTTCGCTGTTTTCTTTTAATTTCTCAATTATCAAAGCGAAAATCAAAAATAGGTTCTCGAGGGTCCCACCGGAATTTCCTCCTGAAAAACTCGTTGCAGGTTCTTAAAAGATTAAGTGCGTATTAGGGGTTACTTATGCTCCCAAAGGTTTCAATGGAGTCTTATGGGCTTTTGATGGTGTATTCCTGGTTCCATTTGAGGCACTGTCGCCTCTTAAAAGTTGGGGTTGCTTACATTATAATCTAACAACGGAAACCAAACAAGCTGCGAAAATCCTTTGCGTCTGTGTTTCTTTCCTCTTCTATTGAGGACGCAACTCTCCGTATTCTATGCATGTGCGGGAATTGCCGTCCAAGAGAAAACTTGCGAGAGCAACTTTCACGTGTACCTTCATTAAAACTTACCTTGGGCAATAACTAACATACCTGACGCGTTTCCACTGTTCACCAGATGTCGACAATCCGCTATTCGTTGAATCGAGTGTTCTTCCTAGTCATATCAACTCGAAGCCGTAATATCCACATCGCTTCTCGGCCTATGGCTAAGATCAAAGTGTAGTATCTGTTCTTATCAGCTTAATATCTGATACGCTCCGCATGCGGAGCCAGTATATTAAACTGATTTTTGGAAATGGGTGAGATTTAGGGGCTTGCTCCACTCTCACCACGGGTTGGCCTAGCATTGCAGTACCGCTAGGATCGGCCCACATTAATAACAATGAAACAAAGTTTTCAAAGTACCCAAAACTCTGGTAATTTAGAACATTTGTTGTTTATTTTGCAGTGGGATCCATTAAAAGGATTTGGAAGAAGACGTAATTTATACTCGTTTTATTTTTAGTTTTAGACCCGTTCTGACTGCTTAATTTTTTATTCGCTTTATGTATGACGATTACTAATGATTAAGTTCCAATGAACTTCTGCTCAAGCGTTCAATGAAGAAAATTGTTTACAAATGCAAAGGAACTTAATGCACCTTCAGTAATAAAGGAAACTTTTATTTATAGAAGTTCTGTTATAATAAATTTTTTCGTTTTCGAATTTCGTGTTTTATAAAACTGTCTAAATTTCTCCTCGCCTCTGTCGTATAACTTAATTTATCCATTTCTATAACCTTAGTAGCGAATTATCAATCATTTTAATTGTTCATCAGGAATAAAAATGCTAATACAAAATTTGTCTTTCCGGTAATTTTAAACGTACGCACATTTGCTTAAATGCACACTAACTTCTTATCCTGTCATAGTAATAATTCAATGAAATTAAAATCACGAAAGCTTTTGAAGACTTGTTCCAACGATCATGTAAATTCTGGTACTTTGAATTATTTTTTCAACAGTTAATAAACATTCAACAAAATGTTTGTCCCTATTCAATCAAAACACTCTTCGTGTTGAACAGAGATTGATTTTGCCATTCGTAGATGGCAGCCTCCTACGGCTACGTACCGAGAACCCTTCTTGCGGTCGAATAGCTCTAAGTCGGAAAATTGCGTTACTCTGGTTTCTCTTCAATACGAATAAATCTTTCGCCTTTTACTAAAGATTTCCGTGGAGAGGAACAACTCAAATGAGTCTGATTTAATTTTTCAGTTGGCTCGACCACATGATGTAGTTGAGCCTCATATTAATAATCTAATAATAGCTGTTTAAATTACAGACACACTTATTATCCTTAAACGAAGGGCAGGTGACTTGTTTCAATGCATTAATTATGAGAATTAGCCATATGCCAGAAATTTGCATTTTTTGATAAATTTTTATTTTGTGGTCAACCTCGTTTTACAATTATGCGCTTTTTTGGTCAATTTACAAAACATTAATTGATTATGATGATGATAATTAATTGATTAATTATGGAAATAAACATCAACCTGTTCGGTTAATAAGTGATTCATTCATTTTTCAGCATTTTTTCCCTTCATTCTTGCATTCCTACAGAAGAACCCTTCATTCCTCTGGAAATCACAGGAAGATTTCGGTTACTATTTATATTTATAGCTTTACTGAACTAATTTATTGATTATTAGTGCCTTTTTTCTAATTGTCTGTAACCAGGGAAAGTTGGCGGAAATGCAAAAATTTCGTGGTTTAATTTCTAATCTGAATTTCTGGTTTTCTCTTACAAATTGTTTACTGAAAAATCAGATTTCTAAAGATAGTTTGGATTTATTCTTTTATAAATAGTCAAAATTCAATTAAGCGTCCTTTGAATGACATACAAGATTCGAAATATACAAGTAACCAAATCGCGATTTTAAGTAAAGAAAGTATATAAATGTTGTTAAAAATGTGCAAATTGTTAATTTTTAATAAAATTAGAATATAACATTGTTTAAAACTAAATAAATAAATAAAAACCTCCTCACATTATTCATATCGTAGAGGAAGCTTCTGTGTATATTTTTGTTCTTTTAGAGATACACGTTTCAAACGATTTCTTTGATACGATTGATAGGAAAATGAAAGGCAACATGTATCTTAGTGTAGGGCACATTATATTGTTATGTTTTGTTGAATGCAAGCAATTTACTGCTTTCTGATCGTTTTTTCATCAATTTACTGCCTTAGACGTAGGATAAAGGCATTTACTAAAGCAATAACAATTGAGGAAATAAGTCTTGGAAATTGAAAAGTTTTAATTGTGTGTGAAATTTCATTCGTCAGCTTCAAACCACGACAATGTGAATAGTGTTGAAAAAAAGCGAACAAATGACAAGAACACAGAACACAATCGAAACGTTGATAAATATTTTCGCATTTTAATAATAAACTAATGATAATGAATTGGAATAAAATATATTTACAACATACTAAAATAATAAAATAAAAACGAAAAAACAAATAATATACACAATAAATGTATGTATAATATGATTTAATTTTTCTTTTTATTTATTACTTTTTGTCTTCAAAATTGTCATATTTTTTAAATGCTTCCATCGTTTCTCTTATTTATAATTTCTCTTCGTAAATGTGTCGTTACAAGAAGTGCACGTTGTCATTCGAAAGTGGTCAAGTATTTTTTCTTATATATTTTTTGATTAATTAAGATACACATTATTGCTTCTTATTCCTCACAATTTTAGTTTTTCTTTTTCTATTTATTTATCATAATATTAATTTAATTTCATTAATTTTTTTTGAAGAAACATCACTTATTTTCCATATTCTCTAGGCTTTTTACCTTTTCCTTTTGGCAACCTTCTGCCTAACCATAACGTACCAAATTACCATTCGTTTCAAATTCTTTTCCTTTTCAAATACGTATTAGGGAAATAAACAATTCGAATTAATATTAACGAGTATTAATAAATGAGGAAATAATATTCAATCAATATTGATGGTAACATACAAACAATTAATCGATTACGTTAATTTATCATTACAACAGCTGCACCTATTTTATTTTCTTCAATATGATGTTGAGCTAAAAGATTTTCACATTTTGTTTTAATTTACTTGAAAATTTCAACCTCTTCTTTCGAATGATAAAACAAATTTTATTCGCCTATTTTTTTGGTCACACTATAAATTGATTATTATTTAAGTATTTATAAAATTCGTACATTTACACACATACACGTGTTAATAAGCTTAACTAAGTAAATTTTACTCCTTTAATTACGGTAGGCAAGTAGATATGAATTCATTAAATGTGAATATCTTTCGCGTTTCAAAGTTATTCGGTTGTCAGCAAATTAATTAATTTCATTTAGTACCATCACTTCGATTAGAGACACTTATTTTATTACCGAATTAAAACGGTTTGGCTTTATTTCAAACATTAAAAGAATTAATCAAATTGTTCAGAAGTAAAAACCTATTCAAGTGTCGGAGCGAGTTTTGCTATATTATCATTAAATGTGGTGACATAATTGTTATTAAGAATGTATCCAATCCAATTGAATAAACTTTTTTAGGTCTTTATTAAAAGACGAATCCAATATATTTGCCTTTATTCACATATTTATATTTCTCGTTTCGCATATGTACAAATCCGTTAGAGATAATCTTGCATCTGCAACATCCTAAAATCGAAGAAACAAAAGGCCAATTAGTTACGTTGATCGTAGTAGTAAAATTATCTTCACATAAATCCAGATACAAACGATTGTTCGCTTCACTCTAACCGATTTCTGTTTGTTGTTCCTCGTTATCGATCGTAGCGAGACGTGTGTCGATCGAGTTGTGGAAATCGTTCGCCCCGAACCAATTGACCTAAGCAACGAAAAAAATTAATAATTTTTGTTATCTAGGTTATGTCCCACTGCAATAAATTTACGTTTGGGCTGCAAAAAAAAAATTGCGTAGCATTTGGTAGTTTTTATTGGCAAGTAACCCATATACTGTTTTGTGATGAGACCATCACATTGTTTGCTTGTGGAGTTAAAATCTTTGTAGTGATTTCTATTTGAATTTTTGTGTGTTTTTTTAATTGAATTACTTGATGTCGCAACTGTTGTTTGGAGATGAGCACATTTTAATTGCTGCAATGTTAAAATGCTGGATTGGAAGAATGGGAAAGAGATGGCGAAAGGCAGAATAAATATTAATTACTTCCTTGCACTTTTACATTCCTTCTATTTATATTATGTTCGTTTTCTACCATTTTTCTGATGCATCTTTTGGCTCTGCATAATCAATTTCTTCCGCAGCTTCATCCATTATAGAACAATTTTAATTTAGTTTCCTTCTAATTTGTAATCGGTATTAGAAAATAAGAAGACGAATAAACGAATGTATTTTGTGAAAAATTGCAAACTAATAGATTTTCTGAAAAAAAATCTTTTATTTAATTACTCAACTTATTTACATACTCTGTTTGCATTGAAACATTAAAGCACACATTTTGAAGGCATTCGTTACACTTTGTTTTATTTTATTGTAAATTTCCATTAAATTTACTAATTTTGACATAAATTCGTTATATTCTTTGTTTTGGCTATAACTTTCTTCTGCGTGAACGTGATTTTTATTTTCTGTATTTTTCGCGTTTCAATCTTTAACAAATTTATTGACTTGAGCCCACGTCAACTTTATTGCATTTAGTTCGCACCTGTCAGGTGGCAATCTTAAAGGGGCTTGACCGTATTCTGCAATGAGCTTGTCATTTCTAAACGTATTTACTGTGCCGTGTTGTTGCTGATGATATTTGATAATTCGGCCTGATGGGATGCTC
Organism: Hololepta plana; assembly: GCA_963695495.1. Lineage (NCBI taxonomy): Eukaryota > Metazoa > Arthropoda > Insecta > Coleoptera > Histeridae > Hololepta > Hololepta plana. The sequence goes on along the minus strand of OY968841.1, from coordinate 283,666 downwards.
ATGGAAAAGAATATTTCGTCGGCATCTCGTCCAAAATCTCCGAATGGTGAGGAGCATTGTTCATTATTAAAACCGAATTGGGTTCGATGGATGGAAATAATTTTTGCTTTAGCCACCTTTCAAAATTACAACTTTACGTCTGCTCATTGTAATCACTCGACGCAGCCTTTGCACGAAATATTAGTTCCGCTCCTTTAACGAATACACGTTTTGTTCCAGCATGAACTATGATTACGAGAGCTACGAAAAAAAAACAGAGAAAATTACATCAGCTACATGGAATAATGATTTACTGCTGAAATTTATTTACCCGCAGAATTAGTCCCACATTTCAGAGGAAAAGTTCCATTAACGTACCAGATTCAATCATCCCGTTGTCCAGTGAAACCTGCGGCATTGCCATTACCACTAATTCCTCTCAATAGTATGTTGTTATCAGGAGCTTCAAAATCAAGCGGTGGTTCTGCCTTCAATAAAAATTAATGTTAAGTTCCCCCATCTAATTTTAGACGTGGAGATTCGATACGAGAATTGTAGCGAATGATAAGACTTTTCAGCCGCCAGATATCTACGAAAAATTTCCATTTCATTATTGTTAAAGTGATGCAATTCATACTTTACCTTAATGTCAGTGCCAACTTCTCCGCATCTGCTATTGCTTTGGGCAATCTTCATAGTTTACTATCTAATTAATGCCTTTCACAAGTGACAAAATCGAAAAAGAAATGCTCTGCTGTGAATCCTAAAGTTCTCTGAATCGTACGCATGTCTTGCAATTAAAACCATTGCATTGCCGCCCTTCTAGTGACAAGCCAACTTTGCTTCATATTACAAAGAAACATTGTTCTCTTTTTCTTGCGTGCAATGCTCCTTGTACTTATTTGATAATAATATACATGGAAGCATTTTAGTTTGAGTTGTCTGTTATCAACTTTCTTTGCGTGAATGTAACTTGCCTCATGCAAATGTTGTAAACAATTGCAGCGTTCGTGTACATCATCAACGTCTAACAACAGAAACAATTACAGATTACAACATTCAAAGGCGCCACATTCAGACGTTGTAGGGGCATAAATTTTTTTTTCTTCTCAGAATGATGGCTGGCATTGAAATATGCCAGATTCGCAATTGCCTTGTGTTCTTAAAAAATTAAATAAAAATTTGGCATTTCCATATACGTTTATATTCCCACTAATAAAGGTCTATAATTGTTAATATTAATTTGCAAGTGCAATATATCATATAAAGCCCGCCCTGAATCACGTTTTTGAAAATCTTCCAATTTTGATAGAATCTTATATTAACAATGTTCTCTTTGTACCCACATTTCAAATTTGTGTTTCTATCGATAATTTTATTTTTAGTACCGAAATGTTTTATATCTACTTCACCGTTTTGCGGTTTTATGAAGTTTCCAAAAAAACATTGCATTTACTTTTAAGAATGAATCTTTTAAACTTTTCCTAATTTTAATACAAAAACTTCGATAAACTTTCTTAAAATAGAATCCGTTACATCTGTAATTTTTAAATTCACAATTATACCACTACTTAAAACAAGATTCTAAATCTTGCCAAATTAAGCTTCGACTCTTTCCACCTTTCTTTCCTATTTTTTTATTTTTCTTTTCTCAAATGTTTCTAAATGACTTAAATTTGATTCTAAATTAGAAAAAAAAATACAAACACTAGACCTGGTTTTTATAACTTTCTTTATAAGAAAAATATACTTCTTTATTAATTTAATTATATTATTTTTATTCCCTCTTTTAATTAGTTTTTACTCTCTTGATTGACTTTCTTCACAACATCACTAGCCAAATTGTTTAAACAGTTTTCAATCATTATAGCTGTTTAACTTTTTTTTTTAAATGTAAGTAAGTAGTATAAGAAAACAAAGTGTGTTTGCACCGACAATGATCTCAACAACATAAGTTGGCGTTTTCTCAATTGTAATGAGATACTGAACACGAATCAAGACACACGTGCAGTAATACGACACCTTTACGGTTCGACTGATTACTCGATCGACAACATGAGCAAATATTGTCCCAGTTCATGAACTTATTGTTAGCGATAGAATTCTTGTCAAATAAGCGTCTTTCGCTTTTCCTACTTTTACATGATTAGTACGAGAAAATGGTTGGGATTACGTGTATACAATTAATTACTTGCTGATGATGATGTATTTCTTCTTCACTATAATCCCTACACGTGATGATTCTTTTGTTTTTGAGATTTATTCAAGCATAAATACTGGTGCATTTCACTAGTAATTTCTTATTTCAATTTAAACTTTCGAGTTACTTCAAGTGTTTAAGCTAAGATTCAAAGTAAGTAGAATTTATAAATTTTTGCTATTATTATTATTGTTATTAGGCGGGGTGCAAAATTATCTGCCGTTCAAAAAGATTTTTTTAAATTAGTACTTTGTTTAAAAACAAACAAAAAATCTTTTAAAACGGTGAATAATTTTGGGGTCACCTAAAATTAGGTGTAATTGCTTTTATTAAACCACGTATTTTTCTCTGTTTTAGATGATTTGTGAACTGAAATACACCATTGGATACCTGAACAAAAATGGGCACGGCGCTGAAAGAATGTCGAATATATGTTCCAGCTGTTATAAGTGGAAAACGAGGTATGGATGCTACATCGTCCAACTCACAATCGAACATCAGCACGTCGACATTTTCAACTTTCGGCAAGAGTGCTCACGATGTGGGCTCTTCATCCCTAAATATTACCGCGAGGGAGATGGAGACTGCTGTGACGTCCCTACGTTTGTGGGGCCACTGTAAGTAATGGACGGTCGCAGCAGACGCTCAGAGTTTTTTTATTTATTTGCTTCATTAAAAAATAAATCAGTAATTTCTTTAATTTTTTTCTGTATGTATAATATAATATGTATAGTGTAATAACGTAATTATATATTAATATTATTTAATATATAAATCTTAGTAAAAATACTTTTATAAATTTTTTTTCGACATCTCCCACTATTTAATGGAATTCAAAATAACGTAAACGATTGAATTCTTTTTCTTTTATTAATAATAATATTCCGATTCCGTAAGAAACAAAAACAAGCGAGTCTCATTGATAATTGATCAACATTTACCTTTCCCCCCGGTAGATTCATAATTAGCTTAGTTATATATCGAAAATATTTCTATATGATTTTCATTACAATTATATTATGAGAAAATTTGGAGATAAAGCAAAATTACTCTATACCGATACTGATTCACTAATATATCATTTATTCATTGATAATATATATGTGTTGAGACGCGTTAATGTTAGTGCGCTCGCCTTTTAATTTCTCGAAGGACCACCACAATAATTTGTGGAATAAAAAACAATGTTTTTTCTTAATTATGTATTAACTTAATCTAAGTGTTGTTGCAAGTTGATGATATATCCCCTTCGATTGACAGTTTATTTCTAGTCTCTTATAATTGAAGTTGCCCAAAAGGTCAACTCGGTTTGGTGGTTGGGGGGTGGAATCGGCGCGGTCATTTTTTCTATTGAAGCTATACCGATTTTGGGAAAAAAACCCGAGTGACCGATCCACCTTTGTGTCGGTTTATTGCAGGAAACGGCACGTACAAATTGGGTATCTATTGCCTGCAATAAACCGATCCAACTTTCCCAACCATCTGGCTGAGTAATAAATGGTAATATAATTATATAAAATAAATAATATAAAATATTAAAATAATAAAATAATAAATTTAAAATTATGGAAAATAATATGCCCTAAAAATAGAGTGGAGCGGACGCGACAATATGAAATCATTAAAATTGATATAGAACGTTTCGATACATCTGATTATTCATCTAATAATATTTTCAAAATTCTTTTGGTAAATAAGAAAGTAATTGGTTTGATGAAAGATGAAAATAACGGCCGTATTATGACGGAATTCATCGGTTTGAAATCGAAAATGTACAGTTTAAAAATACAAATCGATAATGATAATGAAATAGAGGAACTACGGAAGAAAATGGAAGAGAAAGGGGAAAATAGTCAAGAAATAGACTTAGCAATAAGAGATTATGGTATAACGAAGAAAGCAAAAGGTGTAAAAGAAGCTTCATTGAAGAGGATAATCACCTTTGAAAACTATTATGATTGTCTATTCCAGAATCTATCATTTTATACTGATCAATATCTATTTAAATCTGAAAAACATCAAGTATATACAACTAAACAAAAGAAAGCGGCATTAACCTTCAATGACGATAAACGAATTGTAAATTATTTATATACAGACACAAAACCGTGGGGCTTTGTTTAATACAAGCTTTCTTAAAACATCATCAAATATTTTTCTCTTATATCACGTTAATTATTTGGAGTAGGTACATCACGAACATTAAGGTAAAAATAAACACTTTAATCTTTCTCCGTCTCTCTCTCTCATCTCTTATATCTTTATTCTTCTAGATGGATTGCAATCGATTTTATACCAAGACATACAAGAAAAAAAATGGCACGCAAAAAATATTAGTTCATATATGTGATGCATCTATGTATTACAAGATTCAAAGGATTAGAGAAAATTTGTGCGTTATTCTACGACACAATCACAGTGTAATATTACGAAATTCTGCCTGCAATCGTTACGGGAAATCAATGACCATTCAAATACGGAATCCATGTCCTTTAATTGATCACATGGGTTTATATACAGTATCTGTAACCTACAGTGGACAATGTATGATATTGCATAATTAACGTATATAGAAAGCTTCTTTATCTTTTCTTCTTCTTCTTCTTCTTCCCAGTCAGGTATAATAGTGGATGGTTTTTGGATGAAGCAGTCAGACACTTTTAACATCTTCACTGAACAACAACAACATAAACAAAAAGAAATGGAGAAAAAAATGCATTTTGTAATACTTTTCTTTTATGTTTTAATAAATATTATATGGGCCGACAATAATTGTGCATTTTGTAAAGATCAATACTTCATAATCAACGATAGGTATTCAACTTTATACAAAACCAGTCTAAAAATCTATCAAGAATGTATCGATGAACTTGATGTATGTGTAATGACGCAAAACAGCGAAATTGAGCTAAATGATGATTTGAACCGGAATATTAACAAATACGAAAACGAAATAAAAAACTTGAGCATGGAAACAACGGCGTTGGAACGAGCTAATCTACTTAAAAACAATATCTTGTTGGAATCGAGTGTGCATAAATTACATAAGACGTTAAGCGAGAAAACGAGAATTTATGAGGAAAAACTTCAAACGAGGTATTCAATCATTAACAAGTTCCGGGAAGAAGCGGCTACACAAAAAAAAATCACGAACTACAAATGGAAATCAATTTCCTAGACTTTGATAAACATAATTGTGAAGCCAAAATGAAACAACTTGCAAAAGAATTGTTGGATGAGAAAAAGAAACGTAATAATCTGATTGAAAATGTTATTGATTGTGTAGAAAGGGAAGAATTATGTCAACTAAGAAAAAACAGTTGCTCGGTCCATTTGAGCAACTGTAAAAAAAATTTAAGGAAAGCCAGAGAAAGAAAATCAATGGGACAATAGGAAATTAAAAACAAAAATATCTCTCATTGAATATATGTATAATAAAAAAAAATAATATTTTAATGTATATGTGTTATTTCTCGCAATAAACTTAACAATCAAATAACTACTAATTAGTATTTATTTAAAAATTGATCTCTGTAACCTCTGCAATCTATTAATGAAAATTAACTAATTTCAAATTTAGTTGTTTAATTTTATTGTAGAAAAATCAAGCGGCAAAAAAATAATAAAGTAATTTATCGCTTTGTGGATAATTCATCAAACAATTTCGCTGAATTTGCGTTTAAGTTCATCTACCAAAAAATGATACGTGAAATTAAGCAAAATTATCTTAACACACGTGCACATTCATCATCAACATGAAACAATTTTGCCGAATTTGCAAAATCATTGCGGGTCGAAAACGAGAAATATGAAATTATTTTGTTTAATTTCATTAGAAAAAGATACAATTTTTTGTGTGAAACTAAGAAAAAATTATCATTAATACAAATTAGCACATTTTGTTAGCGAACAAGCGAAATGATAAAGACAGTGTAATAGAGTGCTTTATCATTTGTCGAATTAACAAAAAACTATGCTTGATTGGAAAATAACAAATATGAAATTATTTTAATTAATTACATCAGCCAAAAAATGAATTGGTAGAGAGGTAACATATAAATAGAGCGGGAAAAAATATGAAGAATTCAGTTTTCAAACAAATAACTGTACTACTACAACAAATATGAGCGAGTTAAAGTTCTCCCGTATTTTCTGGGACAGTCATGTCCCAGAAATGAGTTCTTGTGAGGCGCCGGGCTTCACGATGAAGGCATACGAGAGGGCCGTAGTGCCAAGGCGCGGCCGGCGGGTAATTGGGCTTGGTTTGAGAGTCCAATTACCTGCGAGGTGTTATGGGCGCCTCGCAGGCGTGTCCGCTCAACAGCGGAAAGGAGTAATCGTCGAGGGGACGATTATAGCCCAGGATTATAGGGGAGAATTAAAGGTTCTCCTCTATAATCCCTCAACCAGCCCCATCATCATCGAAAGGAGTGAAGAGATGGCGCAGCTAATATGCGAGAGATATTGCGTACCGACCATTGTGGAGACGATGTATCCGTCCGACGAGGACATAGCCATAGACGCGCAGCGCGAACGTGTTCGAGAGTTAAAAATGTAATGTAAAAGGTATGTAAGATTCTTATAAATGAATATTAATGTTTTTTTTTTTCAGATAAGAGTCCTCATTCGACCTCATATTGCTGTAGTAGCAGTAGAAATAGTTATAGTAGTAAGTAATAAACAAGAAAACAAAAAAAAACAACTCTTTTTATTTAGAAAACCCTCCTTCCTCTATCCCATAACTAACTCGACAGCCGAGTCACGTACGGTCGTGGCTCGTCGATCCGTGGGACCGGTGTTCGAAGCTCGGCCAAACCAACATTTTTATAAACAAACTCAACACTGCGTCATCAACTACAACTACGTATGCGCTCTCTCTCTCTCTCTCTCTTCTACGACAACGTCTTCAGGTCAGTGTCCTCATCGTCGTTCTTCTTCTTCTTCAGCTTAGTGGCGCCATCCAATTCTTCGGCGACAACCTCTTCAGCTTAGTGTCTTCCACTTCTTCGGGAGGGTGGGGCTCCTCGGATTTGTCTTCAGGTGAGTACCTTCCACTTCTTCAGCTGTGACCTCTGACCTCAAAGAGTGGTAACCCCCCTTTGAGCCATCCGCGGTCACAGTATCCCGCTATCTATACTACTGATGGTTACTCGAGGAATTCTTCAAGAGGGACCTTGAAAGAGTGGTAACCAACCCCCCTATATACCATCGGGTGTCACAGTATCCCGGTATCTATACTACTGATGGTTACTCGAGGAATTCTTCAAGAGGGACCTTGAAAGAGTGGTAACCAACCCCCCTATATACCATCGGGTGTCACAGTATCCCGGTATCTATACTACTATAGACATCATGGGTCAACTTCCAGCTACCAACAGGAAAAATAAATATATATTGACACTGCAAGATGACTTGACGAGATTCTCGTTTGCATGCGCAATAGGAAGCCAGAGCGCCGAGATAGTAGCGAAAACGCTAGTTGAGAATGTCATCTGTCTATTTGCCATTCTAAAACGTATCCTGACAGACAAAGGCGCAGCAATTTTCTCAATACTATGCTCAAAAACGTGTGCAAATTATTAGAAATGGAGCACCTCAAAACGATTCCGTACCCAAACAAACTGGCGCGATGGAACGAAGTCATCGGACACGAATTGAATATTTGCGGTCGCTCACAGACAACAACCTGTTTGTTTTTCTTAAATTAATTAATATTTTTCTTTCCAGCTTTGGAGTTAAGGAAATTCTGGTGCGGAAGAACCAAATCTTTATAAAGCTTTCGTATTCACCAAAAGGCGAAACTCTCCAGAAAAAAAATCGGCAATCTACCAGTGAGGTACGTTCGCCTATATCTGGAGAATGATGAGGAGATCTCATTATTCTAATTGGGATTAAGAAACTTCTAATTCGACATGAGACCGGTAGATGAAGAAAGATGGACGAGTCTACCAGCTGCTCCCACTCATCATCATTCTCCTCTTACGATAGCAACAACTTCTGCTGCTGCTGGTTGTGGCAAACAAAACCGCACTGTAGATGGAGGAGAAGCAGAACCTGCAACGAAGAAGAAGAAGAGGTATCGCAAGGAATTGGCCGATGCTGAGGAAGACTTTGATGGGCAAAAATTAACAATTCTATCCGATGACGACGATGGCAGCGATGAGATGGATTTGTGTATACGAAGAGGAGGAGAAGACGAAGAAGAAATAGCAAATAGTTTTCAATATGAAACGTGTAAACTATACAAACAACGCACGCATTACAATTGTTACGGCCTTATTGCCGCAAATCCTAACAACCCTCTTTCAATTTTAATCTGTATTATCGTCTTTTGAATTTGTCATCTTTATTATCGTCCTGTGAATTGTTTATTGATATTCCTTCGATTGACCATTTATAAATGGAATTTTATTGTATCTGGTTGTATTATTTAATTGCATTCTTTTATAATAGTTATAAAAATCACATTCATATCGGGAATTTTAGATTCACAATCCGCAATAGTAATGTTAAGGGAAAAACCCAAGAAATATTTAGTCGTCTTCAAAAAGAGAAGGAAAAGAAAAACCAAGATTTCCTCATCATAAAATAATTGCCAAATATGATCTATTGTAAAAACTCTCGATAAGTATAGTCGACAAAAACAGTCATGAACATCAACCGTACAAACATTGTATGATCGTAAAATAAGTTAATTAAAAAGTAAATTACGTTTTCATTCCGCATAATTGCGGTGGTCCTTCGACACAACAGTTGGTCCAAACCGACTCGAACTGTCTTGAAGCCTGAAGCAACAGCAGCCAGGAAGCGGAAGCACAGCAAATCCTTGTTTCGTAAGGATTCCAGTATTGCACGGCGAGTCCTTTGATCCACGTCCATCATTGTTTTTTCGCTCTTGCATTGCTTCTACAACTTTGTTGCTTTTCGCACGTATCGTTGATATTTCTTTCGTTGTTCATTGCTTTCAAGTTGAAAAAAATAAAAAAATCGAAACAAAATGGCAGATGTAGAGTTTCTTACAAAAAAAAACGCACGACCATAAAAGCTCGTTTAACAAGGTACACGAACCTGTTTAACGAAAATAATCAAAGTGTATGAACAAATTTTGTTGGCGCAAACTAACTAACATGTGTTGGCGTGTTCTCAATTGTAATGTGATATTGAACACGAATCAAGACTCACGTGCAGTATTACGACACCTTTAGTGTCCGACTGATTACTGGATCGAAAACATGAGCAAATATTGTCCCAGTTCATGAACTTAGCGATAGAATTTTTGTCAAATAAGCGCCTTTTCTTTCTTTTCTTTCCCTTCTTTTTACTTGATTAATATGAGAAAATGGTTGGGATTACGTGTATACAATTAATTAACTGCTGATGCCGATGTATTTCTTCACTATAATCCCTACACGTGATTTATTTTCTTTTTTTGAGATTTATTCAAGTATAAATACTGGTGCAATTGACTAGTAATTTATTATTTCAATTTCAACTTCCGAGTTAACTTCAAGAGTTCGAGCTAAGATTCAAAATAAGTAGAATTTAAATTTCTTTTATATTATTATTATTATTAGGCGGGTGCAGAATTATCTGCTGTTTTTTTTTAAGTTAGTACTTTGTTTAAGAAACAAACAAACAATCTTTTAAAACGGTGAATAATTTTGGGGTCACCTAATATTAATTAATGGCTTTTATTAAACCATGTATTTTTCTCTGTTTTAGATGATTGTGCGAATTGTATTATTCAATGGAATACATTAAGAAAAATGGACTTGGAACAGCAACAATCAACAACACATGTTCTAGCTGCTTCAAAGGCATGGATGCCACCTCGTCCAGCTCACCGTTGAACATCAGCACGTCGACGTATTCGACTTTCGGCAAGAGTGCGCACGATGTGGGTGTCTCATTCCGAGGTACTACCACGAGGGTGAGCAAGAAGGTTGCGGCGACATCCCTACGTTTGACGGGGCATTCAACGTAATGGATGGCCGTAGCAGACGTTGAGACTAATTTACGATTTTACTTTTATTTTTCAATTTTTTAAATATAAATGTATGTAATAATACATAAATCTCACGAAATTTTGATTTTATTTTCATAACCTGGTGTAAAGTAAATGATCGTTTGATGATTCCCTTTCTAGGTTTAAGTTATACACAGGCAAAACTTTGAACGAAGTTCTTCAGATGGTAACTCGAGGAATTCTCCAAGAGGAACCTTGAAAGAGTGGTAACCCCCCTATTTACCATCGAGGGTCACAGTATCCCGTTATCCTTCACTACTCTTGACAATGACAAATAAATATACTGCATTAACTGAAGTATTCAACTACAACAATGGAAATACAAATAACAACGCCATTAACAACGGAAGGCTATTTTTACGGAATAGACCAAGAAGAAAAGAAACGAAAATCACAAATACAGGTCGAACAAATCAGAGAGTAAAAGCTGGCAAGGAAATTAAGAACAGATCATCCGAATGATGAGGAAGAACAACAAGTAAGAGAATTATGTGCAGATTAGATAGATTTGATACACGATGAACGAATACCGTTAACATTCACATCGCAAATTAAACATCAGGCACGACTGAAAGATGAAATCCAATCAGCATGAAAGCCTATCGAAAATCACCGCGACAAAGGCAAGTAATCAACAAACAAATAAAAACATTATCGGTACAGAATATTATACAAGAAAGTATGTATAAGTTCTTGGTCAACCCATGTAGCATTAGTACCAAAGAAAATGGACGCTACAGGCGAAAATAAATTTAGGATGGTTATAGACTATCGCAGATTAAATGAAAAGACAATAGGCGATAAATATCCGTTACCAAACATCAACGATATACTCGACAAATTAGGAAGAGCTAATAACATCACAACGTTAGATCTCGTATCCGGTTATCATCAGATTGAAATTGATGGGAAAAATGGAGAAACAACGGCTTTCAGTGTAGAAAATGGACATTATGAATTCACCAGAATGCCATTTGGCAACGTTTCAAAGAGTGATGAATCACATTCTGAGAGAACTAACTGAAGAATCATGCCAGATTCATCTAGACGATATAATTATCTATTCAACATCATTAGAAGAACGCATACAAAGTCTTCTTGAGAGATTACGACAGTCCAACATGAAGAATAGTTTAGACAAATGTGAATTTTGAGGAATACTTAGGTCACATAATAACACCAAAATGGAGTAAAACCAAATCACTAGAAAAGAAATCAAAGCATTTTTCATACTATTATTATATTATAGACCATTTACCTCAAGGTCCTCGTCAGATTGGTGTCTCGTTTCCACCAATTTGGGGTAGCAATACCTCTGGCAGATTAACTGCGCCACATTATCGCCCCTCTCAATAATGATTGGGCTACGTACCTTTTCGGAACAAAATTCACTATGATATCCGATCACAGATCACCAACCGCAAGGTCCTCGTCAGATTGGTGGCTCGTTTCCACCAATTTGGGGTAGCAATACCTCTGGCAGATTAACTGCGCCACATTATCGCCCCTCTCAATAATGATTGGGCTACGTACCTTTTCGGAACAAAATTCACTATGATAACCGATCACAGATCACCAACCGCAAGGTCCTCGTCAGATTGGTGGCTCGTTTCCACCAATTTGGGGTAGCAATACCTCTGGCAGATTAACTGCGCCACATTATCGCCCCTCTCAATAATGATTGGGCTACGTACCTTTTCGGAACAAAATTCACTATGATAACCGATCACAGATCACCAACCGCAAGGTCCTCGTCAGATTGGTGTCTCGTTTCCACCAATTTGGGGTAGCAATACCTCTGGCAGATTAACTGCGCCACATTATCGCCCCTCTCAATAATGATTGGGCTACGTACCTTTTCGGAACAAAATTCACTATGATAACCGATCACAGATCACCAACCGCAAGGTCCTCGTCAGATTGGTGGCTCGTTTCCACCAATTTGGGGTAGCAATACCTCTGGCAGATTAACTGCGCCACATTATCGCCCCTCTCAATAATGATTGGGCTACGTACCTTTTCGGAACAAAATTCACTATGATAACCGATCACAGATCATCAACCGCAAGGTCCTCGTCAGATTGGTGCCTCATTTCCACCAATTTGGGGTAGCAATACCTTTGGCAGATTAACTGCGCCACATTATCGCCCCTCTCAATAATGAATGGGCTACGTACCTTTTCGGAACAAAATTCACTATGATAACCGATCACAGATCACCAACCGCAAGGTCCTCGTCAGATTGGTGTCTCGTTTCCACCAATTTGGGGTAGCAATACCTTTGGCAGATTAACTGCGCCACATTATCGCCCCTCTCAATAATGAATGGGCTACGTACCTTTTCGGAACAAAATTCACTATGATAACCGATCACAGATCACCAATCGCAAGGTCCTCGTCAGATTGGTGTCTCGTTTCCACCAATTTGGGGTAGCAATACCTTTGGCAGATTAACTGCGCCACATTATCGCCCCTCTCAATAATGATTGGGCTACGTACCTTTTCGGAACAAAATTCACTATGATAACCGATCACAGATCACCAATCGCAAGGTCCTCGTCAGATTGGTGTCTCGTTTCCACCAATTTGGGGTAGCAATACCTTTGGCAGATTAACTGTGCCACATTATCGCCCCTCTCAATAATGATTGGGCTACGTACATTTTCGACAAAATTCACTATGATAACCGATCACAGATCACCAATCGCAAGGTCCTCGTCAGATTGGTGTCTCGTTTCCACCAATTTGGGGTAGCAATACCTTTGGCAGATTAACTGTGCCACATTATCGCCCCTCTCAATAATGATTGGGCTACGTACCTTTTCGGAACAAAATTCACTATGATAACCGATCACAGATCACCAATCGCAAGGTCCTCGTCAGATTGGTGTCTCGTTTCCACCAATTTGGGGTAGCAATACCTTTGGCAGATTAACTGTGCCACATTATCGCCCCTCTCAATAATGATTGGGCTACGTACATTTTCGACAAAATTCACTATGATAACCGATCACAGATCACCAATCGCAAGGTCCTCGTCAGATTGGTGTCTCGTTTCCACCAATTTGGGGTAGCAATACCTTTGGCAGATTAACTGTGCCACATTATCGCCCCTCTCAATAATGATTGGGCTACGTACATTTTCGACAAAATTCACTATGATAACCGATCACAGATCACCAATCGCAAGGTCCTCGTCAGATTGGTGTCTCGTTTCCACCAATTTGGGGTAGCAATACCTTTGGCAGCTTAACTGCGCCACATTATCGCCCCTCTCAATAATGATTGGGCTACGTACCTTTTCGGAACAAAATTCACTATGATAACCGATCACAGATCACCAATCGCAAGGTCCTCGTCAGATTGGTGTCTCGTTTCCACCAATTTGGGGTAGCAATACCTTTGGCAGATTAACTGTGCCACATTATCGCCCCTCTCAATAATGATTGGGCTACGTACATTTTCGACAAAATTCACTATGATAACCGATCACAGATCACCAATCGCAAGGTCCTCGTCAGATTGGTGTCTCGTTTCCACCAATTTGGGGTAGCAATACCTTTGGCAGATTAACTGTGCCACATTATCGCCCCTCTCAATAATGATTGGGCTACGTACATTTTCGACAAAATTCACTATGATAACCGATCACAGATCACCAATCGCAAGGTCCTCGTCAGATTGGTGTCTCGTTTCCACCAATTTGGGGTAGCAATACCTTTGGCAGATTAACTGCGCCACATTATCGCCCCTCTCAATAATGATTGGGCTACGTACCTTTTCGGAACAAAATTCACTATGATAACCGATCACAGATCACCAACCGCAAGGTCCTCGTCAGATTGGTGTCTCGTTTCCACCAATTTGGGGTAGCAATACCTTTGGCAGATTAACTGTGCCACATTATCGCCCCTCTCAATAATGATTGGGCTACGTACATTTTCGACAAAATTCACTATGATAACCGATCACAGATCACCAATCGCAAGGTCCTCGTCAGATTGGTGTCTCGTTTCCACCAATTTGGGGTAGCAATACCTTTGGCAGATTAACTGCGCCACATTATCGCCCCTCTCAATAATGATTGGGCTACGTACATTTTCGACAAAATTCACTATGATAACCGATCACAGATCACCAATCGCAAGGTCCTCGTCAGATTGGTGTCTCGTTTCCACCAATTTGGGGTAGCAATACCTTTGGCAGATTAACTGTGCCACATTATCGCCCCTCTCAATAATGATTGGGCTACGTATATTTTAGACAAAATTCACCATGATAACCGATCACAGATCACCAATCGCAAGGTCCTCGTCAGATTGGTGTCTCGTTTCCACCAATTTGGGGTAGCAATACCTCTGGCAGATTAACTGTGCCACATTATCGCCCCTCTCAATAATGATTGGGCTACGTACATTTTCGACAAAATTCACTATGATAACCGATCACAGATCACCAATCGCAAGGTCCTCGTCAGATTGGTGTCTCGTTTCCACCAATTTGGGGTAGCAATACCTTTGGCAGATTAACTGCGCCACATTATCGCCCCTCTCAATAATGATTGGGCTACGTACATTTTCGACAAAATTCACTATGATAACCGATCACAGATCACCAACCGCAAGGTCCTCGTCAGATTGGTGTCTCGTTTCCACCAATTTGGGGTAGCAATACCTTTGGCAGATTAACTGTGCCACATTATCGCCCCTCTCAATAATGATTGGGCTACGTACATTTTCGACAAAATTCACTATGATAACCGATCACAGATCACCAATCGCAAGGTCCTCGTCAGATTGGTGTCTCGTTTCCACCAATTTGGGGTAGCAATACCTTTGGCAGATTAACTGCGCCACATTATCGCCCCTCTCAATAATGATTGGGCTACGTACCTTTTCGGAACAAAATTCACTATGATAACCGATCACAGATCACCAACCGCAAGGTCCTCGTCAGATTGGTGTCTCGTTTCCACCAAT
This sequence comes from Hololepta plana, assembly GCA_963695495.1. Taxonomy (NCBI): domain Eukaryota; kingdom Metazoa; phylum Arthropoda; class Insecta; order Coleoptera; family Histeridae; genus Hololepta; species Hololepta plana. The sequence goes on along the minus strand of OY968841.1, from coordinate 268,482 downwards.
TTGGGGTAGCAATACCTTTGGCAGATTAACTGTGCCACATTATCGCCCCTCTCAATAATGATTGGGCTACGTACATTTTCGACAAAATTCACTATGATAACCGATCACAGATCACCAATCGCAAGGTCCTCGTCAGATTGGTGTCTCGTTTCCACCAATTTGGGGTAGCAATACCTTTGGCAGATTAACTGCGCCACATTATCGCCCCTCTCAATAATGATTGGGCTACGTACATTTTCGACAAAATTCACTATGATAACCGATCACAGATCACCAATCGCAAGGTCCTCGTCAGATTGGTGTCTCGTTTCCACCAATTTGGGGTAGCAATACCTTTGGCAGATTAACTGTGCCACATTATCGCCCCTCTCAATAATGATTGGGCTACGTACATTTTAGACAAAATTCACCATGATAACCGATCACAGATCACCAATCGCAAGGTCCTCGTCAGATTGGTGTCTCGTTTCCACCAATTTGGGGTAGCAATACCTCTGGCAGATTAACTGTGCCACATTATCGCCCCTCTCAATAATGATTGGGCTACGTACATTTTCGACAAAATTCACTATGATAACCGATCACAGATCACCAACCGCAAGGTCCTCGTCAGATTGGTGTCTCGTTTCCACCAATTTGGGGTAGCAATACCTTTGGCAGATTAACTGTGCCACATTATCGCCCCTCTCAATAATGATTGGGCTACGTACATTTTCGACAAAATTCACTATGATAACCGATCACAGATCACCAATCGCAAGGTCCTCGTCAGATTGGTGTCTCGTTTCCACCAATTTGGGGTAGCAATACCTTTGGCAGATTAACTGCGCCACATTATCGCCCCTCTCAATAATGATTGGGCTACGTACCTTTTCAGAACAAAATTCACTATGATAACCGATCACAGATCACCAACCGCAAGGTCCTCGTCAGATTGGTTTTTGATTGATTATTATTATTAATAATAATAATAATCACCGTCAATTGTAGTTCCATCGACTATTATGGATCTTCTCTGTGGTTATGCTCAATATCTTGCCATTTTAATAATGTAATTAAAATTGTTTACATGTTGATCTAGTTAAAGTTAATGAGAAAATGTGTGTCTATTTTTTATTGGAATTCCAGATGCTGGTAAATCTCATATTGCACGTCATATTCATACGTTATTTCTTTAAATAATCGTATTGTTCAAGATGGAATATTCTCTTTTGCCCACTTATTAAAGAGCGGATGTGGATTATGGGATAAACTTTATATTCCTCCAGAATTAGCACACACTTGCAAATTAATTTTAGAATGCGAGAAGGATGTTGACATTGCAATTAAAAACAAAAGTACTCAAAAATTAAATAAGTGAGTACCAATAATTATTACTACAAAAAAATTGTCCATTACATAAATATTGTTAAGCTGACGCATTCAATGCACACAAACTGTAGATAATAATATGTATTTTTCTCCGTATATAGGCTCAAAAAGTAGTTCCATTAACCCATTTCTTCGGGATTCAAGCCAAAGTTTTAGTGAAGGCAATCATAAAATCGAACGAAATCATATCCAAACTTAGATCGTAAGCATTTTATTTAAGAATATGCAATCATTTCAGCTAATTCCGGAGCAATCATGTGAAAAATATAGCGAGTTGCATAAATTGTTACTCGAAACTAACCATAAGACAACATATTGTTACTTTACTGAAAATTAAAAAAAAACCTATGTAGATCATATGTAATCAATTATTGATCAATAAAATTCTATATTTGTAATCTTATTTAAAATTGTTGTTTTAGGATTACGGTTTATGTTACATTTTCTAAAACGCGACTATTTTACTGGCAAAGTGGATGCAATGGAATTAGACAATCTGATATTAAAGATTTTTCGGTATCTGAATACCTATTCTGGTTTCAATCCTTCTTGTGCGATACGTATAGTAAAAACATAACATAACTGACATGCAGTACCAAAAAACGAATATGGATTATACACTTCTTCAGCAGAACTTTAAGCTTATACGAAAATGTTCATGCACCAGTAAATGTTACTATTAACATTTGTCATTCTGTAGCAATTGCTAAATACGGAGGAACAACAAATACTACCCAGTTATCATTTCATAATAGCATTTTCCGTTTAATGCAATTTAACTTACATAGAATGGGTAACACACTCAACTTTATATAAAAATGCTAAAAATGGAGCTATGAAATGATATGACAACAACAAATTAATATTTTTTTACCAAAACCAGATATATTTTTTTTGAACATAAAATTCCATGGACCGTAGATAGCACGACTTTGACAAAATACTTTTACGGATACAGCAAAACAAAAATTTACGGTTCCAGCACCCTCATCATCGCCCTCCCCCGATCCTCTTGACTCTCTCCATCCCTTTTGTAATTTACAGCGATATTTTAGCACTCTTTTTAAATCACCATGTATTCGTCCATTTCGATCAGTCTGCATAACCGGGGGACGTGACCTGGAGGATCTTCTATCTCTTTTAGAGTGTTTCCTTAATGAGTACTGGAGCAATCTCCACAATTAACACTAGCATTCTCCATCAATGCTTTTCCATGCAGGGTCCCTACGAGGGCAGAAACTGCACAGACAACCTAAACTTCCCAATGGTAAAACGTATTTAGGAAGCATAAACGTTGCAATGCTCAGAATTATATGTTTGCAACACTGTTTGCAGATCAAATAGTTGCCAAATGCATATTCTAAAACAAATCGCAAGGCGATAATAAACGTAAATATGACGAAATCAAGATATGTTTCGATGGTTTTGTTTTTATTTATGAACACTTAATATGTTTTCACATACGGTCAGAAGCAAAACGTTCCCTTCCCCTGACCGATTGTCGGAAATGAAATGAGTGGAAGAGCCTAATGTTTTAATATGAAATAATAAAATCACCTATTCTTAGTGGTAGTATATTTTTTACTAAATTAACATTGGGAAACTTTGCTAATTGCAATTCTTCCTCGTAAGCCATAATCGAGTTACATTTTACTCATCCACACAATGTCAGCAGTTTTATAATCACGACGTGCATATTCACAGGTGAACAAACTGATAATAAAAGTTGCTCTTTGTCAGAAATGCTTACATCATTTGGTTTCATTTTAATCGTACGATATGAAGGTCGGTGACCTTTGATAAGACGTTATTTACATATTTATAATTTCCATTTAAACTGAATTGTTTACGAAATCTCCATTTCAAAGTTCGAATTTCTCATTCCACGATCGATGCTTTTTTAACGCTGCACGCGTTCTAATGGTTATTATAAATTATTGCTATTACTCAATCATGTATATTTTCAACTATATTTTATAATATTTCCTTTTACATATTTTATATCGTATTCAAGTGTAACAAATGAGATCAACAATATTTTATCTGCATGTTTCCACGACCCTTCTGAATAAATCGTTTAAAGATTTTATCTTGTAAAGTAATCAACGAGCTCATTCTCAATGTTATAGTTAGACTTCATTTAGTCTCCGTTTTCCCATTTACCCTTCAAAGTCAATTGCTCTAATACGTTATATGAAATATCGTAAAGTAAGCAATGAGTTCATCGTCAATAGTTAATTAATTTTATTTAGTCTACAGATTCATAATCAACTGCTCTAAGATTTCATATAACAAATGACCAGGAAGTATCTTTAGTAAAATACAAGAGATATGTTTCTTATTCGAAGAGAGTTTTTTATCGATCATAATTAAATTGTGAAAAGTTTATCAATTATATCAATAAAGAGTAAATAAAAAAACAAAAACCAGTGCTTCTTTCGGCGACTGAATCGACAATATTATTCGAACGCAGGATAAACAAATTTCGTGTAAAACGCTATCTGGGGAGTTTAAAAGTTAACAATTTACTGAAAAATTATCATTTTTCACTTAAACGGACTGAAACGGTAACATTTTCTTGCGATAAAGTGAGAGGCAATTCGCAAATGTAAGGAAAAACATGAATGTCCCTTACAGTAGAGGAAATACGTGAAAACTTCTTTCGATGATACATTGTCATGTCATAAATCGTACAGTCTTGAGGATTTCATAGAATGGTTTATGAAGAAATTAATGGACTTAGCAGAGAACGTTGAAACCGTTTTCCTATGCCAAATATCGATGGAAACATTGACTGTAGAGCCTCAGCAAAAGTTCAAGGAAACTTTCATTTATGGTATATACCATAGATTCAAAAATGATATTTATGAACTGGAAAATATCGAATCATTTCATAATAACAATGACTAGGATAAAGGGTTGAAAAAAATTAAATTAGTTGCCAGCGAATAAGCAAAACATTATTTCGTTTGCTAAAGAGATTAGTGGCAACATTGTACATTTTAAGTTTATGGATACATTTAGGTTTATGGTATGCGGTTCAGAATAATTAGCGTCATTTCTTGACGAATTACGAAACTTAATATCACAATTTTCAGATTTATATGCATTTTATTTTGATTTGTTCAGACTCGACCAGCGACATTTTGTTTCTCGCCGATTTATTTGAGCAATTCCGCGAGAAATGTGTTAAACAATATTAACTCAAGCACATCAGTCAAACTTAATGCTAGTACTTTTGAGCGGAGTCTTGAAATTCGAAATTGATTATTATGGAGGATGTTTAAAAAGTGTCCCATACTTTAAGGAATGATAATATGAGCCACGATATTCCTTTTTGTATGAAATCTCCTTCCACATTCGCAAAATTTGGATTTTGGTATCGTCAATAGATTATGTTTTATGATACATAGTTTGTAGTCGATATTAAGTCGTTTGTAACAATTTTAGAAAATTCCCTAAGCCTCTTTATTTTAATTCTGATTCAGTGGACGTGCATTTCATCTATGGTCGCGGCAAAGGGAAATGCCAGAGTAGCTCCTATGTCTATATCTGGAAGTTTGTCCACATCCCCATATATTTGGGGAGATTTGAAGAGCTTTGTTTATGGTACGCTTCTCAATGAGCTCGAGGAACTGAAGCAACGAATAGACCAAAGATGCCACCGAATTAAAGCCAATGCTTTGCGAAGGAGTTCGAAGCTCCTTGCGGCAAAGATGTTGTGGCTTCCGTTAAATGGAAAAAGGCCAATTTGAGCATCTAATTTGAGATCTTTTGCTGTGTTTTTTGTTCATAGCTTAAATTGTTTGTAGATAATTGTACATAATATAAAAGTTGCAAAATGTTTCGTATCTCCGAAACCGTATATTTCCGGAGCTATGTTCATTAAGAGTCTTTTGCTTATATAGCATCAAATAATCACCACTTCAGGTTTGTGACACATTTTTAACACCCTGTATAAATAATATGTGTTTAATAAAAAGTTGAGTGAAATTGTACCAAATCGTAAAAATATCGTTTAGATAATGCTTTTGTCCACTTTATTTTTGTTAGTTTTAGAATTGATTAGTTTGTGCACAAGTTTAAAACCACAAAAATTTCTAACGTTTCAATGTAAAATAAAAATATGTTATTTAATCATTTTATTTATTTAAAAGGCAACTATTATTAGTGAGCTTGTAAATATACTAATAATAAAA